>CAUDMG010002480.1:1552500-2152500 GCA_958450375.1 Homarus gammarus | reverse complement strand
AATCTGTACACCTTGTAAGAACAACACAAGGGGAGATGTGTGTCCCTTTCTTGCATGATGGGGTCCTGCAGACAGGCTGTGTGAGGGTGGAAGGGGAGGCTCACCCATACTGTGCTACAAAGGTTAACAACCAGGGACTGATGCTTGTGAAACACAGCTGTCCTGATGACTGGAGTGAGTGTTGCTACTTTTTCTAAGTCACTCATGAACCAAGGGTACTGTAGATATTTTTTGTTGTTATAAAGGAAAAATTATTATTATTATTGTTAGTGGATTGTATCATTATCATTATTCAGTACTGTACTGTATTGTTATTATGGTGTTATTATTATCATTATCAGTACCTATACCAACTCAGTACACATTCAGCACATGGAGAAGCACTTCTACTTCACTTCCTTCCTGGTCTCGAAGCACTTCGCCTTTGCTGTTGACTAGTTTGTCAGTTTCACTTTTACTGAAGCTCACCCATGAGCTATCATTTGCAAATTCACTCAGTGAATCAACCATTTCTTCAACCTCTGATTCCCATAATATTTTACTTATTTTCCTGAGTGTCAAGGAAACATTACAGCTGTGAAGGGTCTTTCCACATGGCAGATCACAGGAAATGCTAGTAACTTCCTCCATGATGAGGAAGGAAAAGTTGCCATGGTTCACAACAATACACTTGAGCAGAAATTAGGCACTAAATTTAAGAATTATAGTAAACCCTCGATAACTTGGCACATATGTGGCTCTGGCCTTGCCAAGTTATCCCAAATTCCGCCGTATCGAGGCACTTTCCTCCTACAAAAATACGACAATAAAAATTATTGGCCCCTATATGTCTACATGTAATTACTAAATGGTAGGTGACACAGAGGCATGGTAGGTGACACAAAGGCGTGGTAGGTGACACAAAGGCATGGTAGGTGGCAGAGGCATGGTAGGGGACGCAGGTGGCCAAATATGCCAAGATAATTTTATATATCTCGGCATTTCCCGAGTTATACTATAATACAGTACATGCCGAGTTATATGAAATGCCGAGTTATCAAATGCCGATTTATCAAGGATTTGCTGTATGGTGCAACATATTCCCGATTATACAGATGATCACCATCAGTGTGGGACAAGAGGCACTCATTATCTATTTACGATAGCCGTCATTGATGGTTAAATGTGACTCATTTATTTCCTTATGGAGTTCAGAGGCTTTGGATTTGGTTGTGACTTTTAGACATTGACACAGTATTCTGAATCCAGAAATTTGCTAACCTTAGTTTTATCTTGTGTACCTCTTCCTTACGGCCAGATGAGACAGTGATACAGGTTCCAGTTGACATTGATGACTCTTACAATGATCTAGGTAAGCTATTATCACAGTTATTCCTCAACCCCCTTTCTTTTCTTTTTTTAATATCCACCTCATTTCATCTTGCATACTGTTACTCTCCTAGTCCTTCCTTCATCCCCGTATCTCTCTCATTATCATCCTTAGTTTATCTTTCAAGTACTGGACTGGGCTGTGCTGTGCTGTGCTGTGCTGTGCTGTGTTGTGTTGTGTTGTGTTGTGTTGTGTTGTACTGTACTGTACATCACAGCACATGTTGTGTGTGTTTTTACTTGGATGACGAAGTTGCCAAGTCATCAGGTTCAACTTTAGCTGAAGCTGTAGAACATAAAAACCTTTTCTGTATTGTTTTTAGTTTTTATTTAACTTTATCTGTGTTATTTTCGTTGGTTTATTAGGATGTTGCTTTATTACAGGTAGTAATTCGCCAAAAAAGTAGGGTAAATAAGGCAAAATTTAGCCAAACATCGAAAGTACCAGACTCAAATTAATTTTCTCCATAGGAAGTTGTATTTAAATTTGGAAGATTTTAATTTTGCAAGGTTTTTACAGTTTAAATGGGTGTCCAAATATGAGAGCCTACGTATAAAGAAACAAACAATCCTGCATTTTGAGACCAGCAGACAACCTTTAGCAATTCCTCAATAGATGGCGCTGCCGCATCACTGCCATTAGTAAACAAACCTCACAGCAGCAAGGGTTTATTTTTATTTTTTTCGCAATATATCAACAATATTAGTTAAATCAATACTTGTAATTGTTAAGTAATGAGGTAACAGTCTTTGTAAGGGGCTGATTTCAGTTGACCCTAAGAAAACCTCTGCTATCAACTAGCGTCCTGGAAGACGCATGGTAATTTTAAAGGTACTGTATATTTTTGTCAGAAAAAGTGCGTCTTTTTCAGCCCAAAAATTCGGTAATACGTAATACAGGTGCTCCCCGACTTATGATGGGGTTAGGGACCCAAATCCAGGTCGTAAGTCCGAAATAGATAAAAAAAAAATAAATAAATAAATAAGTAAAATGAAATTAAAAAAAAAAAGTGAGGGTTGACTGTAACTTCATTTTTATTAAATCCTTTGAAACTGTTCACATATCTTTTCAGGATTTTCTTCCATATTCCATTCATGCAATGTTTTGTAACCTGATCCCATGCTGCCCTAATGTTCTTTGTACATGACAAAATGTTGTACTCCTTCCAAAACTCTCTGAGCGTTTTCTCACCTTCAGTAGCAGCAACAGCCTGAGCGAAGGTCATGCGTAAATAATACGCTTTAAAGGCAGCAATAGCACCTTGATCCATGGGTTGGATGATAGAGGTAGTGTTAGGTGGAATGTACACTACCTTAACATCAGGGTGCATGTCGTCCAGGTGTGGTGGGTGTCCCGGAGCATTATCCAAAATCAGTAAAATCTTGAATGGAATCTGTTGTTGCAGACAATACGCCTTGGCTCGTGGAATGAAACAAGTCATGAACCAATCCTCAAACAGTGCTAGGGTCATCCAGGCTTTCTTATTACTGCGATAAAACACTGGCAGTGTGTGCTTGCTGACATGTTTAAAAGCCCTGGGGTTCTCTGAATGATAGATCATGTAATTCTGTCCTTGAATGCCTTGAATCCGGGCATTGTTTTCGCCTCTTTGTGGATGTATGTCCGCTCAGGCATGCGCTTCCACAATAATCCAGTCTCATCCACATTGAATATTTGCTCAGGCAAATAATTCCCTTTCACAATAACATCATCTAACTCCTCCTTAAAGGATTCGGCAGCACCAACATCGGCACTAGCTGCCTCTCCACTCACCTTAACATTATGTAGACTGTAGCGTTTTTTAAATCTATCAAACCACCCATGACTTCCTGTAAAGGTTTGATCACATTCATCTGCCTGCTTCTTCAGGCTTTGGAACAGGCTTCTTGCTTTAGCCTGTAAGGTTAGAAGGCTTAAGGGTACATGCTTCTGTATCTGGTCTTCTATCCATATCACCAATAATTTTTCCATACCGTGAATAGGACCTTGTCTTCCCTTTGATATTATAATTCCCTTTATAGGTGTTGTTCCTTTCACTACTTCACGAATACGTTCCTTGTCCTTCAGAATAGTGGATATAGTCAAGTGTGAGAAACCTAGGTCACGTGAGATTGTTGCTACTGTTTTTCCATTCTCATGCTGTGTTATTATCTTCATTTTCATCTCAAAAGTAATTGCCTGTCTCCTTTTCCTTGGAACACCACCAGCACTCTCACTTTTACGCTTTCCAGTCATTATAAAGTCAATTAAATACGATAATAATGAAAGTTCACAGTGCGATAGTATAAAATACGATAGCCAAACACCAACTAAGCGCTCCACTGAGTGAGTGTGTACCCACGAGGCGACCCGAGATGCGCCACCCTCTCGCCCGGGTTGGAAACATTTCGGTATAGAAAATGCGCGCATCATTTGAAAATATTTTTGGTCACGACGGTCGCAGTCGTATATCCCGATGGACGTACGGTCAGAGCAGGTCGTAAGTACCAATGGACGTAAGTCCATGTGGTCGTAAGTCGGGGACTACCTGTATTAGGAGGACACGTCGCTACCTGGCATTTAATTGCAATTCTCAAAACCCCCTCCCGCACCCTCCATCACACGCATTGCTACCTTCATCATCTTGCCTGGCGAATCAGCTGTAAATATGCACAAAGAAGACTCCGCTAGTTTGTGTTGTATTAGCTGAAATGCTAAGTGCCACGAGGATTTTTTATTTGTTATTTATAGATCTTAGCACGGTGAGGAAATCGAGTGACTTTTATTTTGTTTATATCTCTCAGATATTGTGTTTGGGGCAATTTTTTATTCGGTCTGGTCAAGTATGGCGACCACGGTTCGTCTTCTATCTAGGAAGACAGTAGATCGTTAGTGACTAATATCGTCTACTTACAAGTCACTTAGTGAATGACATTGTTTTACACCCTTCCGGCCTGCAAAATATGCTGACATCAGCTATGAAATAAATTTGAAACCAGTTGCTTCTGCACTGTTGCAGGAAGAGTTCAAATTTAGGAAGTTGGCAGTGGATATTTGGTCTGCAATTATGATGTGTCAGTTATTGACTAAGTTTGTGCTGGACTATGAGGACAGTTCAGAAGTAGACACATGTTTTGCTGCTGCTATTCAAGGGATTCCATATTCCCTGTACAAGTCATTCTTGGAAATGTTGTTGAAAGCCCTAACACTAAAGCCCAGCTAAGGAAGCAAGCCACTATTAATGCTTCAAGTGGTAGTGCTTATTTATTGCTATGTTCTTCCCCTCTTTCTCCTGCTTTGTTTGATGAACAAACTTTAGTTAAGTATAGATCAGCTGTTGAGCAAGCTGTTAATATTACTGTTCCCAGGAGTCCTCAGACTTTTTGGAAATTTAAAAGAGGAAGGTCTAACAGGGGAACAGGACCAGCTGCTAGGTTCAGTTATCAACCTAGAGGAAACTTTAGAGGAGGAAACAATTCATGACGTAGCTGTTTGTTCAGAAGTGGAAGGAGACCTTATTCCACCACATCAGCGACCACTTCCTTCCAATGAAGCCAGACAGCTGGGTCGTGTAGGGGGTTAGGAAAACAGGTGGACTTCTTCCAAATGGGCTTACAAGACAATCAAAGGGGGTCTCACAAGGACTTGGTTGAGGCGCCCTCACCTAGTGTTACCAAAATCACTTGCTCTCTTGCTCATGTTGAATAGGGACGCAAAAATGCCGTAAAAAACCTGAGAATGTTTTTCTCCTTTTCCTGTTCAGATGCCTGAAAACAAAGGGCCCGCCAGCTGCGACTGTTTATTCTCGTGATGCTGGCGTCACCACTCACAAGCCCGGCAGCCTCCGTGTGCAAGGCGTTTTTTTTTTTTTTTTATTAATACATATGAGGGTTTAGTTATTATTTATATGAAAATGTAATTTTAATTAGTTTTTTACTATTTTCATTGTAAATACAAAGAAAATAATGGCGTAAATTGAATTGGGTCTTAAATTAACCAGGGTCTAAAATTTGAATCGTCGTTAGTAGAACCATTTTTATCAGAGGCTTTCCTGTATCTGGATTGGTTTAAAGATGAATTATATTTCATACTTTAGTTTATGTATATTCTTATAGCAATAAAACATGCATAGTTTTTTAGTTTAACAAATTTATTGGCAGAGCTTGTAGTACAGTTTGCCTATTCTGAGTAATTCAGTCAGGTCTTGACACTGAGGGTGGTATCACTTCTCACTGTCACGCAGGACAGAGGTTCATACACAAAGAAATACATCATATTCATTAACAACTATAAATGTATAGAGGTCAGATTCATATGGATAATGTCACTGTTCACTGCCATGCAGGACAGAGGTTCGTACACAAAGATTTGCATCATATTCATTGACAGTACATATACATATATGTAAACACACACACACACACATATACATACATATGCGTATATACATACACATATACATGTACACGTACACATACATGCACACACGCACACATACATACATATACGTCGGTCAGATTCATGTGGGTAATGTCACTTTTCACTGCCATACAGGACAGAGGTTCGTACACAAAGAATGCATCATATTCATTGACACTATATATAGGTCAGATTCATGTGGGTAATGCCACTGTTCACTGCCACGCAGGACAGAGGTTCGTACACAAAGAAGGAAATACATCACATTCACCAGCAGCATATATGGGTCAGTGGATCACATACATTGGAGTCATATTCTAGTTGAAGACTAATCAGTGTGGGCTAGCAAATTTGGGATAAACAGCAAGAATGTCCTCAAGCACACCTGATTCAATGAAGTAATTACATAGTTCAATAAAAAAAATTATATCCTTCCAAACCTCTGCCTATTAGTGAGTGAAGAAAGTAAAATATGAGTTAATATAGTATACTGTACCTGGATGCTGCCTTTGAACTGGCCTCAAATTTCTGTTAAAACCATGGATTTGGTTAGGTTAAGTTAGGGTAAGTTAAGGCTAGATTAGTATATAATTAGATTATGCCACGGGTAGTTTAGTTTATGGTAAATTAGTTTAGGTTAGGGTCTAGATATTAGTGAATTACATGAAATACTTATGGCTTCTTTTTCCTCTGCGGCTGATGAAGTAATGAGCTCACCACTCAGTGAGTCGGAGTACTGCATGCCTTTTGTGCACAACAACACAATAGTAAAGCATTGTGTTGATGAGGAGAGCAAGCAACCTTGGTGTGCCAGTGCTGTTGACGGCTTTGGTGCCCCAACTGCAGCTTCCAATTGTTCCGATGAATGGCGTGAGTAAACATTTTGCTTCTTCTAAATTATATTACACACAAACACACACACACTCTCTCTCTCTCTCTCTCTCTCTCTCTCTCTCTCTCTCTCTCTCTCTCTCTCTCTCTCTCTCTCTCTCTCTCTCTCTCTCTCTCTCTCTCTCTCTCTCTCTCTCTCTCTCTCAAGGTTCATTGTGTTTCTTGAGTTTATCAATTAAATCACTGCTATTGTGTATATGTGAATTAGATATTTGGCCTGTAAGAGGGGATAGCATCTTTACCAGCCACTTGGATAATTTGTAAGTAACAGAACCCACAGAACTCACGATAGGACGTAATGGATTGTTAAGCTTGTGTGTTTTGATCAATCCATACATGTAAGGTAAAATGGGGTTGATTTGAGAGTGCTGTTTGATGAGATCGGGGTTCTTTTTCAATAACATCTTCATTTTGGAATTAGATAACTTATTAATATTTTCCAGGGGATCTTTCGTAAGCTTACAATACGTGCTTTCATCACGTGCTATCCCCTCTTACAGGCCAAATATCTAATTCACATATACACAATAGCAGTGATTTAATTGATAAACTCAAGAAACACAATGAACCTTGCGAATTAATAAGTTTTGATGTAAATTCACTGTTCACTAGAGTACCTGTGAAAGACTTACTTTCATTTCTCAAAGATAAATTACAACTGCTAGATTTAACTATTGAACATGATACTTTCCTGAAATTGATAGAGTTATGCGTAACTGACAATGTGTTTAGAGCAAATGGGAAGTTCTACAAGCAAATATTTGGCATGAGCATGGGTAATTGTCTTTCTGCTCCTCTAGCCTGTATTTATATGGAGTTTTTTGAGTCTAGATTACTACCCAATATAGTGGACTTTATTCCTCCATGGTATAGATATGTAGATGATGTTCTTTGTCTTTGGCCTAGAAACAGTGACCCTTTGGAATTTTTAGACAAGCTTAATGATATTGTCCCAAGTATCACATTCCAAATTGAAAGAGAAATAAATGGATCCCTTCCAATCCTTGATATGCTTATCATGAGAAATGGCCAAAACTATAAATTTAAGGTATATAGAAAGCCCACACAGGTAGACAGTTTCATTCACTATTTATTGAATCACCTTGAGTCTACCAAAATGTCAGTTTTTTCTGCTATGTTCTTAAGATGTCTGCGTATTTGTGACTCTGAATTTATTGACGAAGAATTGAAACACATTCGTTCCATTGCACAGAAACTCGGGCACCCTTCTGTGTTTGTTGATCGTTGTTTTAAAAGGGCTAAAAAATCCTTTCATTCCTCTCAAACCAGACAAGTTCCTACACTTAAGAATATTTTGACTCTGCCCTATCGTAATGAACTTGTCCCGTTAGTTCGGTCCCTCAAGCTTCTAAATATTAATGTTGTTTTCAAGTATGACTCTACCATTACCAATATGTTAATAAGGAATAGCCCAAGTTTGAATGTAAATGGAAGTGTTTATTGTATTCTAGATGTATGATAGTTATTTTGTGGGTCCCTTATTTTTTACCTGACCTGACTAGTCACGTCACCCCCCTTCTCTTAAGCTCCTCTACGTGTGTGTTGGTGTGGGGATTAGTGGATGACATCATTATGACCTGACCTCATGTTTTTAAGGTCACCCTGTATATTTAAGCCTCTCTCTGTCCATGTAGTCCAGTTGCCTCTGAAGATGTCTTGAATAAAGACGAAAGCTACGGTGCTCCGTTGTTTCCATTTTCCCGTGTGATTTTATCAAGATTTATCTTATCCACGCTTTTATTGTGGATTTACATGATATATATATATATATATATATATATATATATATATATATATATATGTATATATATATATATATATATATATATATATATATATATATATATATATATATATATGCAAGTAAATCACTGTAGGTGCGCGTGATCTAGGTATATGCTGATAACCACCAGGAAAGAAGAAAACACGAAGTTCCCAAGCGCTTTCGTGTAATTCACATCTTCAGGGGTGAGTACAGACTAGATAGAGTAATGCAGAACAAGATGAATATATACAGAGGAGGGTGAGACCAGGTCCACAATGGTCAGGTAATGACCCTACTAATCTTTAAATGGCACACAACGGTTGGTGGTTGGGTCAGATGGGACAGTGACCCGCCCTCTCACCTGATCACAAATCTTCTTAATTACAAAGTTGTCCAGCTTGTACAAGCCGTTACTCAAATTCATGTTGAATGCTTCGGTATGTTTAATAAGACTAGATTCTATGATGTTCCTACTATCAATTGAATTACATGGTAATATTGAGGAGGCATTATCCCAGTCAATGCAATGCTTGTTATCCCTCAAATGAACAAACAGTGCATTGGATTCCTGGCCTGTCCTGACACTGTATTTGTGTTGTTTAATTCTAGTTACAAGATCTTTACCTGTCTGGCCTAAGTAAAACATATTACATTCCTTGCAAGGAACTTTATAAATGCAACCAATTGTGTTGTTGGGGGAGTTCTTGATTAACATTTGTTTAACAGTGCATGAGTTTTTAAATGCCACATTGACGTTCCAAGATTTTAGCTGTGCCGGAATGTGTGAGAAATTTTTGTGAAATGGTAATATTAAGATATTCTTATGGTCATGGGTGGGCTTGGGATCAGTTCTATAAAAAGTTTTCTTAGTAATGTTTAAGCATTTGTCTATGAAAGATCTAGGGTATTTAAGGTTTGAGCCAATATTATATATATATTTGTATTCCTCATCGATGAATTCCGGACTGCAAATTCTCAAGGCACGTAAAAACATTGTTGTAAATACTGACTGTTTGACTTTATTATGGTGGGCAGAATAATAATGAATGTATGAACACACATTGGTTGGTTTTCTATAAATACTGAACTTGAAAGTGTTACCTATTCTGTGTATCAGACAGTCTAGGAATGGCAATTTACAGTCTTGCTCTAATTCCACAGTGAATTTGATCGAGGGGACTAAGTTGTTAAGTTGTGGTAGGAAAACTTTTAGGTCCTCATTGCATGGCCAGAGACATAATACATCATCAACATATCTAAACCAGACTGCTGAGGGTGGTAAAATATTACTTAATAGTTTCTTTTCAAAGAATTCCATATATAGGTTGCTTAATACAGGTGAGAGTGGATTACCCATTGCCATACCAAATTTTTGAGCATAATATTCCTCATTGAATTCGAATTTGCAATCCTTAATACATAGTTTGATGAGTTCGATGAAGTCATCTTTCGAGACAGGCAGTGAAATGTTATCCAGGGAATCTATGAGGAACTCTAGTAAATCATCAACTGGGACCTTTGTAAAAAGTGACGTTACATCAAAGCTGACCAGTTTAAAATCATGATTAATGTGCAAGTTATTGAGTTTATCAACCAGATCCATATTATTCTTGATATTGGAGTTAGAAATGTTGCCAACTAGGGGGTTTAGTAAGGAAACTAACCATTTAGATAGTTTATAAGAGATTGACCCAACAGAGCTAATGATGGGTCTTGCTGGGTTATTGGGCTTGTGGGTCTTGATTAAACCGTACATGTAAGGCAGTGGAGGGGACGTTGAAGTAAGATGTTTAATGAGAGTAGCTTTGCCTCTCAATAGGGACTTAAGTTTTTTGTTGAACTGGGTGTTGACAGTGTTGAGAGGATTATTTATGAGTTTAGAATATGTTGTAGTGTCACATAAAAGGTCATTCATATTTGAGATATAGTCATCTTTGTTTAAAATCACTACTGTGTTGGCTTTATCTGCTTTAGTGACATGTAGATCCTTATTTTTCTTAAGGGCTTGGAGTGCTTTGGTGAATCTTTCTGGACAGTTTGAAACACAAGGCTTGGACATAGATGCATACACAACACCTTTACACATGTTCACTTCTTCACTTGTCAAATTACTGAATTTCTCCAAATTGCAAAATGCTCTGGCTATGTCAACACTGTCGACTCCCTTGTTGGAACCATCAAAACTTAAACCATAGCCGAGGGCACACAAGGTATCATTGTCTAGTTGTTTAGAGGAGAGATTCACTACACAGTTGTTATTGGCATCCTTAGTCCAATCACTATTTCTAATAAGGAGTGCCAATTTGTGGTCTATCTTGGCTTGAAGATCAGAACGCTCACGTCTCAGGTTATCAAAACAGTAGTCCAACATGAACTTTTTCCAATAACTCGGTATGGTCATGATAAAAGCGCGCTTTTTTTGTCTTACAATACGGAAGGCTTCATCCACTTCAATTTTCTTTATTTCAAAATGTTTCTTAAGGATGATTTCTTGGAACTCATCAAAGGGGCGGTCAGACATCTTAAGGACACGTTGTGGGAGGATTGATCTTGGCATAACTTTTTCACTGAGGCATGTCTGGAGAAATTTCGAACGTATTTTCAATTTGTGGGCCTTGATCATCGAAGAGGAGTATTCAGTAACGAAAGGAGACAGTCCAGGACAGCTTGTAGAGAAGATGAAGAAGTGGCGCGTGGAATCCATTTATGCAAGTAAATCACTGTAGGTGCGCGTGATCTAGGTATATGCTGATAACCACCAGGAAAGAAGAAAACACGAAGTTCCCAAGCGCTTTCGTGTAATTCACATCTTCAGGGGTGAGTACAGACTAGATAGAGTAATGCAGAACAAGATGAATATATACAGAGGAGGGTGAGACCAGGTCCACAATGGTCAGGTAATGACCCTACTAATCTTTAAATGGCACACAACGGTTGGTGGTTGGGTCAGATGGGACAGTGACCCGCCCTCTCACCTGATCACAAATCTTCTTAATTACAAAGTTGTCCAGCTTGTACAAGCCGTTACTCAAATTCATGTTGAATGCTTCGGTATGTTTAATAAGACTAGATTCTATGATGTTCCTACTATCAATTGAATTACATGGTAATATTGAGGAGGCATTATCCCAGTCAATGCAATGCTTGTTATCCCTCAAATGAACAAACAGTGCATTGGATTCCTGGCCTGTCCTGACACTGTATTTGTGTTGTTTAATTCTAGTTACAAGATCTTTACCTGTCTGGCCTAAGTAAAACATATTACATTCCTTGCAAGGAACTTTATAAATGCAACCAATTGTGTTGTTGGGGGAGTTCTTGATTAACATTTGTTTAACAGTGCATGAGTTTTTTAAATGCCACATTGACGTTCCAAGATTTTAGCTGTGCCGGAATGTGTGAGAAATTTTTGTGAAATGGTAATATTAAGATATTCTTATGGTCATGGGTGGGCTTGGGATCAGTTCTATAAAAAGTTTTCTTAGTAATGTTTAAGCATTTGTCTATGAAAGATCTAGGGTATTTAAGGTTTGAGCCAATATATATATATATATGTATATATATATATATATATATATATATATATATATATATATATATATATATATATATATATATATATATATATATATATATGCTGATAACCACCAGGAAAGAAGAAAACACGAAGTTCCCAAGCGCTTTCGTGTAATTCACATCTTCAGGGGTGAGTACAGACTAGTCTGTACTCACCCCTGAAGATGTGAATTACACGAAAGCGCTTGGGAACTTTGTGTTTTCTTCTTTCCTGGTGGTTATCAGCATATACCTAGATCACGCGCACCTACAGTGATTTACTTGCATATATATATATATATATACATATATATATATATATATATATATATATATATATATATATATATATATATATATATATATATATATATATATATATATATATATATATATATATATATATATATATATATATATATATATCCTATAATAGGGGCATAAGGTGCCAGAGTGTTGTGATGGCACCAAGAATGAGTGCATTTAAGACCAGACTTGGCTGGTGTAGGTTCAAATACATTCTAAAGCCATTACATGCCCAGTACTTGCCAAGAGTATGTAACACTGACTACCCAAGTGGCAAACAGGCCAATCAGTGGTGAGGAGGATTAAGTAAAGTAAAGTTAAAGTTATAAGACATCTTATCTCTTGAGGATAGCTGTAGTACCTGAGCTTCCCATATAGGGGCAATGGATGTGATGATGAGAAAAGGTGATAGACTTATCCAATGGAGTTAGAATATCATCCCTCACTTCAACAACAGGGAAGTGGGGTGAGGTATCTGAGGCAAATGGAGGCCTCAATTGAAAGTCTGAATTAGGAAAAGATGCCTGATACAGGCTATACCAGGAACAGGAATGTTCGTTTTATCCTCTTCATCACTGATCGGCTCATTAGCCGCTTGGCCGATCGGTCACATCTCTGATTACTTTTCCTTTTCTTTTATCCTCGTCACCAGAAGATTGGCTCGTTAGCCGCTTGGGCAATCAGTCACGTCTCTGTTACGCACTGTTGGCAAGTACTGGGCATGCGCTGGCTCCTGAATGTACCTGAACCCGCTCAAGTGTTGGTCAAGTCTTGTCTTGAAAGAGCTCACACTCGGTGCCGTCACAACACTTTCTGGCAGATTGTTCCAAGAGTTCATAACTCTCACTCTGAAAAAGTTTGCCTTCACAGTTTTCTGGACTTGCGGCTTCTTCAATCTTGAGCTGTGACCCCTTGTGGGGCGAGCGTCAGCCAGCTCCAAGTAAGGACACTCGACTGAGTAGTGCCCCTTGAGATGCTTATACACCTCAACTAGGTCACCCGTTGCCCGACTGTAGTATGAGCTAGGCAAGTTGAGGCTCTCCAATCTCTCAGGGTAGCTGAGGTGCCGAAGGGCAGGCACCAGTCTGGTGGCCCTCCTTTAAACATTTTCAACCAACTGAGAGTCCCGAGCTTATCTTGGGGACCAGATGGGGTGACAGTACTCCAGATGGGGAAGCACTTCACTCTCGAAGTTCGTTACGAGGGACGGACCGTCTAGATATCTGATTGACCTTTTTATAAGACCCAATAATTTATTTGCCTGATTTACCTTCTTCTCGCAATGGCCCGAGAACTTCAGCTCATCGTCAACATACACACCAAGGTCCTTTTCACATTCAGTCTCAACTAGTGCAGTTTCTTCATCCCGTTGGGACATATGATAATCCTCCTTACCGTTGGTACGCCCCAGGTGTGTCCTCTTACACTTCGTGACATTGAATCTCAGCAGCCACTTCTTTGACCATTTTTGGAGCTCACAGAGATCCTTCTGCAGCTCTTCACAGTCCGCTTGGTTCTTGATTTCCTGAAATAACTTGGCGTATAGAGGAGTGTATAATGTCAGGCATGTCAATTATGAAACAAACAAACTACATCAGGCCCAATACACTGCCCTGTGGTACACTGCTTGTGACAGGTACAGATGATGATTTCGTGCCATTAATCATCACACACTGCTTGCGGTCATGTAGAAAATCTTCTATACACTCTAGGACATTTCCCCGAATTACATACCCTTCTAGTTTGATTTTCAGCCTTTCATGGGGTACACTGTCTAAAGCCTTGGCAAAATCTAGGTAAATATTGTCGATATTACCACCCCGTTCCAGAATATGGGTCCAAATATCCAATACCTTGAGCAATTGTGTCAAGCAGGAGCGCCCCGGCATGAAACCGTGTTGGCAATCCTTTACAAGGTTGTTTTGCAGTAGATGTTCCATCGCGGCATTTCTAATAATACTCTCAAGTACTTTACATATTATGCTGGTCAGGCTCACCTGTCTATAGTTGTTCATGGAGTGACGATCGTCCTTCTTGAAGATTGGACTCACATAAGCCACTTTCCAATCACTGGGGACCTTTTGTTCATCCAGGCATTTACAGAACAGGATCTTCAGGGGCTCGGCAAGCTCGTTGCACAATTCTCTTAGCACTCTAGGATGCACCATGTCAGGGCCGGGACTCTTATGGACCTTTAGCTTAGACAGTTTATTTCTAATACCCTCTTCTGTAAACACAATATGGGTCAGTGCTGTGTCGAACCGTCTGTCCTCAAATGCAGGAAGGTTAATCGCATCTTCTCTTGTGATCATCAAGGAAAAGAAGCTGTTTTATGCCTCAGCTTTATCGTAGTCAGAATCTGCTTAACAACCATCTTCAAGCCTCAGGTCTGATACTCCTACTTGCATTTTTAATTTTGACTTTGCATAGCAGTGAAACACCTTTGGGTTTGACTTGACCTCGCTTGCAACCAGCCTCTGGAACTCCTTTTCTGCCTTTCTAAACTCTGCCTTTGCTTAGTTTCTGCCTCTTGCATACATCCTCCTGTCCTGCTCATCGTTTGACCCAACCCACGTCTTGAATTTCTGGGTTTTCTTCTTAACTTTGAAGCATATCTCGATTCTAAGCATCCAAATACTTAAGGTAGTTATAGTGAATTTTTACCCATTAATTAATATAAATGATGATATATCCCAGTGGTTCATTAGTGAATCATTAAAACAATAATAGCACTATGTTGTCATGTTTACCAAGTATCAGGCATTCTCAAAACAAAGTCCAGACAATGTCATTACAGGTACTTTTAAATTTACACGTATCTCCATCTAGTACTGATATACTCTGTAAATGCACTGAAAAAAACGAAAGTCTACGAGGTAAGAGTATACGACAGCTGAGCTGGTGTGAACATGGGAGTTTTTTATGTCCAAAAGACTACAAGAATGGAGGACACTGCAGCGAGCCATACTGGGCAGTCCCATTTACACCCAACCCCTATCGCTCATATATCTACCCAACCTTTGTTTGAAGCTGCTTTTCACGGTTCATTTCTTCACTTACGAAATGTCCATGACTTAGGCCATTAAAAAAAAAAGCCCTTAAAACTTATGTGAATGTGGCATTTGGAGTCTGAAGAGGCCATCCTCTGTATTACCTATGACTGCAGTGATGAGTTTGAAACTAGTGATGTCATTGCAAATGGCGGCCCTGTTTCTAGAGAAATAAACTTATCTCGACTATTATAGCAGGACTTTAAACTTTTATTACAAATTATATATACCGTATCACTCTACAAATGTGGCAGAGTTTATTTCTTGTGTTTACCCAGAACCGTCGACTCGTCCATACTACAGGTAAAAGAAATAATTGTCCTAAGGGCAAACACATGAAGGTAATATACATTTCTTTGTACACAAGCAAAAATATAACCCCTGGGAGGGGGGGGGGGGCATTTTGAGAACATAACCTCTGCATATTTGGGGGGGCCCACTGTATATAGCAAATGGTCTTAATTTATGACCATCATTAAAGCAGAACATCACTTATCGGGATATCATATCTCAAGGCATTCCTGTATCTACAAGCATATTAATACAGCTAATTGTCCTATTAACTCAGCCCTGTTATATTATGGTGCTGTTAGCAACTGTTTTAATTCATGAAAGCTTATTGGTTGCTGGCTGTTACCACTAGCCAATCACTTCCATGAATTGTGATGGTTGGCAAGGACAACAATGTTGGGATATTTCTAATTAATAGATCAGTTACTGCTAGGATGTTGTGCACACATGTTCCTGACTACTCCTATTTCACCTTAAACTACTGTCCCACTTCCAGGTGAAAATATTTGGCCGGAGAAGAGTCATCTTCTTCGACGTAACATTCGTGCTACAGATGGTGAGTCACCAAATTGTTTATTAGTTTTGGGTTTTCCAGTCAATTCCATTTCTTAATTGATTCTACTAGGGAGCTAGGTATACATAGGCTCTGTATAAATAATAATTTATTGCAGCTAAAACTAACCAGCAAGATCTAACTTAACCTATTGATCTTAGATTTAATTTATATCCTTTGGTTCATGCTGCTGCTCACTGTGTACTCAAACTGTGATAAATCAGCCATTTGAATTTTAAGGCTATGTGTTTTATTTACAGTTTTTGTGTACATGACTCTTTGGTAGCTATAAATGCATTATGCATTTTAATAAACTTTTATCAAAAACTGAAAATGAATATATTTTGTGCATATTCTGTACTGTACAGTACTGTAATCATAAATGCCGGGTTTTTTTTCCTAAAAATCATTTTTTGTGATATAGTCCAGAATGCGACGTCTAGCTTATACTTAAGTATGTAAATGCCTAGCATTAACTTGCCAGGCCAGCTTTCAGGCAATTAAAACATCTATTAATTACATAAATACGTAATATTAGGAGGACACGTCGCTACCTGGCATTTGCAGAAAGGCCACAGACCCTGCATATTTCCTGGTGTTATGTGTCAAAAATTTCTTGCCAGGGTCTGCTTGATTCACTGAGATAAATATTTTGTTATTTGACTGGGTGACAATTTCTTACCTTCCTGTGATGAGAATGCATAGGGGCCTAAATTAAGGAATCTGGTTAACCATTCTTGAAGATTCCTAACTGGGCACAATATATGAGGAACCCCTGTCTCATCCATTAGCCGTTTTATCCCGATAGGTTGAGCTTGAAAATCCTTCCTTTCATTATTTCTTAGGATCTCCGGAGGAAAAAGGGTGACATCTTCCTCAGGAAATACCAATAATGATGGGTTATTGGAAATTGAAATCAGCTCACAGATTCTCATACTTGTTGCTATTGCTAGAAGGAAGGCTGCCTTCTGGAGCAATCTGTCCTTGGTTTGATGTATGTTGTAATTAGGCCCCATAAGAAATATAGTAACTTTATCTAGATACCAAGGTGGGATTTGTTAGGTTCTGAATAATAAGTTCTATATACAGGAGAGAACACAAACACCTGTATAGTTTTGTAGGTTCGGTTTACTGGATAAGAGTATGTACACAAAGGAGAGCAGCGGTCTCCCTGGCTAGGCTCCTTGTCAACTGCTATAGGCGACGTATGGCAAGTGATACATTAGCAGCTTCCATACGTCGCCAGGCACATTAATTTAGCGTGTGGGATATGGTAATAACATTGCCACACGCTGCTAGCTAGGCTGAATAAATAATACATAAATGGAGCACATACATAATATACATACATGATATATAATCCAGCATACATAATATACATACAGGATTCTCTTAGGTCGAGGGGGTCCCTGAATGAAAAAGGACGATTTAAGCATTTGATAAATTCTTAGGTTCAACGTAATATTAAAACCCCACGCCAGAGGGTCAATCAATGCTGATTTATAACATGCAATTGTCGATCCTTGAAGGCATTTAACTCTGAACAGAAAATAAAAAAATAATAATACTACTATTTTCGACAATGCAATTAGAGTCATTAACCTGAAAAATTGCTGAAAAAGTTTCCAAGCTTTCTCATATTGCATAGAAGTTTGGGATCTATGACCTGCTATCACTTCGTTAACTATATTAAAATTACCCAGGTTGCAGTACCTGGTCTAGACATCCTTGTTGCAATTGTAGTGGATGTGGGCACCAGTCCAGCAGATCCAGACACCACAGTTGTAGGATCCAATATGGTGCAATTAAGAGGACCTTTCCTTGGAAGGATCTGAGTTTGTGAACCACTTTGGGCAACATTTTCACAGGTGGGAACAAATAGATTGAATTCCAACGGTTCCAATCTATGAGTAGAGCATTTCCTAAAAGATTCGATCGTTCCAGGAATGCATAAAGTGGCATCTTGTGATTGTTTTGTGAGGCAAAGAGATCTATTTATGGAGTCCCAAACCTCCTCACTAGACTCTTGAACTCTGATACCTTTAGTGACCATTCTATTCCGTCGATACTGGCCTGAGACGGGACAACACATCTTCCCATTTTTTTTATACTCCCGGTATGTGAGTTGCTTTGAGGTAAAGTGTTTGTGTTACACAAACTTTGAAAAATTTTTCTGACAGTCTTAGAAGGGGCCAAGATCTGGTTGAGCCTTGATGATTGAGACAAAACACTGTCGTTCTGTTGTCCATGGCAAACAGAATCGTCATGTTTTTTAAATTTGTGTTTGCCAACAAAAAGAATTGGACTACTGCTAATTGTTTTACGTTTATGTGTTTGTCCTAAAGGGAGTTGCTCCACTTCCCTTGACAGAACTCTCCTTTTGAGGAATGGTCTCCCCATCCTATTTTGGACGCATCCGTACAAATAACCAAGTCTCTTTGAGGGGGAACAAAGGCAGATGAACCGATTAGATTGTCCAAATTTGTCCACCATAACGGATGATTCTTGATCTGAATAGGGAGAAAAGAAGCAATATTTTTGTTTCTGTGAAGCAACTTCAACTCCAGATGAGTTAGTTGCTTCTTCTTTAGTGTTCCCAAGGGTACTATTATCGAGGCAAAATTCAACAGGCCCAGTAGTTTTTTCCAATCGTGCCAATAAACTTCTTGCTTTACACAAAAGGCTTCTACTTGGTTTATCACATTTATTACTTTTGCTTCTGGTAGACTGACTGACTGCTGATTGGTATCCCAATGGAGACTTAATCAATCCAATTTCTGACATGGTATGAGATTTGATTTGACCTGGTTTATCTTTAATCCTAGGTTTTGAAATAGTACTAGTGTACGTTGGGTCGCCCTTTGATAATCTTCAAAAGAGTTACCCACTATCAGCCAATCGTCTAGATAAGCAAGAGTTCTTATGCCCTCCTTAGCAAGGATCTCTCTGAGGATGTTTGCCAGTTTTGTAAACACTTTTTTCTCTATTGTCAGGCCAAATGGCATCACTGTAAATTGATGTGTTACATCCCTCACTGCAAACACTAGAAACTTTCTGTACCTGGGAGCAACAGGTACCTAATATTAGGTATCTTTGATATCCACTTTTGAGATCCAACCATTTGGTGGCAGTAGATGCCTCAGATGATCATAAGTGAGCATCTTGAAACTTTTTTGGGTAATAAACTTGTTCAGGATGGAAAGATCTAAAACCCACCTCAATTTTTCGCTGCCTTTCTTGGGGTCTGATGATAGTTGAGACATGAAATATTTCTCTGACCGCAACAGTTCTATCACACATCTATTTAACAGTTTAATTACAAATTCTGTGAGTAAGGGGGTTGGTTTTCTACCCCATTTTGGTAACACTAGGAGAGGGCGCCTCAACCAAGTCCATGTGAGGCCCTCTTTGATTGTCTTGTAAGCCCATATGGAAGAAGTCCACCTGTATATATATATATATATATATATATATATATATATATATATATATATATATATATATATATATATATATATACATATATACATATACAGTGGGGTATGCTATAACGAACGGATCCTACTACGAATATTCCTATAACGAACGGTTTTACCTATAAAATTGAGAATGCTATAACGAACGAAACTCCTACAACGAACATTTATTTATTTATTTTTTTTTTTTTTTTTTTTTTTTTTTTTTTTTTTACTAATATATTGTATTTTTATTACAAGTATTAATGATATTCTTTATTTCAGGGGTTCAGATGCATATTTATGCACTTATTTACAATTTTTACAATTTTATATTATATTTTTCAGTGTTAAGTGGTTGTATTTGGGGGCCTGGAACGGATTAATCCTATAACGAACGAATGCTATAACGAACAAGGTTCTAGAACCAATTAGATTCGTTATAGCATACCCCACTGTATTTTTATATGTAACCGGTCGGAATTACTGGACTTTAATTTCTCACTTTACTTGGGGTTTATTAAAGATTATTAGATGGTAATTGCAGTGGAAGCGCCCCTTTGAGAAAAATCCCGAACCAGCACAAGAACACTTATATCTACTGAACAAAATGAATTGTCCATGACCCGTGGAAGGATAGCATCTGTGACTGGGATGAATGAGACACACTGTAAAATTTAGACACTTATATTCCCTCCAACACTACAGACACAATCAAATAATGGTACACCAATATGCACACCTCCTAACCTGAACTTAAAACACTAGTCTGGGGAATAAAAGTTATACATGATATATTGAGATTATTAGAAACTCAGACAATGCCTCATTAGACAACAATAAATTTAAAGTATTAAGAAATGTTGCTTGCACACATGAAACAGGCCTTAAGGGCTTTCAACAAAATAATATCAACCACTGAGAAAATGGTATAAAAAAATAGAAATTAATAGCTCTACAGTACAATGAATAGGCCTTAAGGGCACTCAACAAAATTATATCACCCCAACAGATACAGTACACAATTCCTAACCTAACTTAAACACTACTCTGGGGAATAAAGGTTATACCTGAGATCGGAATAATAAAGAAAAATTAAATGCGTTAAAGGAATTAAATCACAGTATCACTCTGGTTCCACTTAGTGACACAAACATTCAAAAAACAATACTATCAAAATCATTTAAGAACTATTACTACACACGCCAAGATAATATCAGTAACTGAAAAAATGATACTAAATACACACAAAAATATTGTCACTGTTATTGAGATGTTACTGGGTCCACCAATACCCGTGAACCATGCTTCACCCAACTCAGCATACACCTGTAATAAGGGAGATAAAATGTTTCTCTAGGTATCCCCTAGACTCCTGGTCTCAGAGTGTGACCGTTAATTTACTCAGATAGCCTCAGTGTACTCCCAGTGCTTCCATGGGCAGGAAGAGAGAATGCCAGCAGGTGACTATCGCCAGTAGGTAATACTTCTAGCTGACCGAGGACACGTGGTGTTGTGCACCCACGTGGTAAGAACTGATCACCCACTGCTGATGCTGGTCCCGTGTCGTTTTAGTTGTCGGGAGCACTCGTTCACTCAAGAGATACTTTGCTACCCCGCTAACCAGTGACAAGCCTACACTGATCATTCCAACGGCGACAATCACCAATCATCAACGGCAGTCAATCTCTCGCAGTCAAGTGGGTTCTGACGGAAACCCTGAAATTAACTCACGGTTAGCACTTAATAACTTTATCACTGCCCTATCTAACCCCTGTCTGAGATCGAATGAAACTTACTTGTTATACTGCAATAGCGCAACACAGGTGACTAGACCACGTGACTATTTCTGTGGACGGACGCACAGGGACGCGTCCTGTTGGTCCGATCGCTTTCGCGGGACTGAGGACCAGCCAGCCTCTCGTCTCCCCAAGGCGTTAGCTTAGGCCTACGTGACACCCGTAACATTATTCAGACTGATAAACGATCTATAATAATTTCAAATTTAATAATAGTCCCTTAACTTCATGAATCGCATCATTATTAATTCGGCAAACAACATTCAATATCGTATAGGCCTAGTTCCAAAACCTCTCACTACGTGCAGGAGCGCTCTCTTCCCTCAGACAACCTTGAAAACTCAGTATCACCAATGGCGCGGCGTTTGAAATTACACTGAAGTTTCTGAATATTTTATATATATATATATATATATATATATATATATATATATATATATATATATATATATATATATATATATATATACATATACATACATATACAGTATTACCCTGCTTAACGCGGTTTCGCTTAGCGCGTTTTACCGTATACGCGGTGCTATTTCACTTAACGCGGGTTTTTTCCACGTATACGTATACGCGGTGAGTGTCCGGCTCGAGAGCTATTTTTAGATTCGCCCCCACACGCCACCCTGTCTGACTGCCTGTTTTAGCTCATAAAATTCATACAAATTACCCTGCCAGAATATAATTTACATTGCTGGAATTCTTACAATATGATGATCATTTTGAATATAAACATCATAGATTTTGAATTAGACATACAAATTTTAGATATAATGTTTACTCTGAGTAAATATGTTATTTTTTGTGCAAAATATATGACATTTGTATTCAAAATATTCCTGGTCTTACAAGGAATCCAGGAATGTCAATTATATTATCCTAACTTTAATCTGAGGTATTATTTAATACTAAATGTTAAAATTTAGTTTTTTCACCCAACATCTCTTAAAGGGAGGATTGGTGGGGGGGTGGGTTGGGACTGACAGTGCGGTTGGAAGAGGGGGGGGAGGCAAGGTAGGGTACTTTGATTGACAGATAGTGTCGTGAAGAATATTTTTTTTTTTATTAACTGAAGATATTTGTTTTAGCTCATAAAATTCATACAAATTACCGGGTCAGAATATAATTTACATTGCTGGAATTCTTACAATTTGGTGATCATTTTGAATATAAACATCATAGATTTTGCATTTGACATACAAATTTTAGATATAATGTTTACTCTGAGTAAATATGTTATCTTTTGTGCAAAATATATGACATTTATATTCAAAATATTCCTGGTCTTACAAGGAATCCAGTAATGTCAATTGTATTATCTTAACTTTAGTTTGAGGTATTATTTATTAAAATTTAGTGGTTTCCCCCAAAAATTTCTTAGAGAGGGAAGAGCCAGCAGTGTAGTGTGAGAAGAGGGGTAGGGAGTTGAGTCCATTATTTGAATGGACATTAACTTGGCGACTGTATTTCTCTATTTCTCTTAAGTATTAATTGTGTGCATGTACCATCATAAAATTAAGATGTTATTTTTACTAGAACATAGGTATTGTGTCGGAAAAAGTGGAGTTTGGGTATCGGGCCAGTTTCTATTGGAATTAATCCCATATGTTCTGTTGTTCACTTAGCGCGGTTTTCATTTAACACGGTTCCCTGTGGGTTTTATTGACTGCGTTAAGCGGGGTACTACTGTATATATGCTGATAACCTTGTGGTTATCAGCATATACCTAGATCACGCGCACCTACAGTGATTTACTTGCATATATATATATATATATATATATATATATATATATATATATATATATATATATATATATATATATATATATATATATATATATATATATATATATATATATATATATATATATATATTTTTTTTTTTTTCTTTCAGTGATGACGAGCACGGACGGGCAAAAAACAACTGTATTCACTAAGTGACTTGAAAATGGTAGATATTAGTCACTAAAGATCTTCCGTCTTCCTCGATAGAAAATGAGCGTGCGTGGTCGCCATGCTTGACCAGACTGTATAAAAATTTGTCCCAAACACAATATCTGAGACATAAACAAAATAAAAGTCACTCGATTTCCTCACCGTGCTAAGATGTATAAATACCAAATATAAAATCCTTGTAGCACTTAGTATTTTAGCTATTACAACACAAATTAGTGGAGCTTTCCTTGTGCGTATTTACAGCTGATTCACCAGGCAAGAACGTGACGGTGGCAGTGCGTGTGCTGGAGGGTGGGGTGAGGTTTTTTGAGAATTGCAATTAAATGCCAGGTAGCAACTTGTCCTCCTAATATTACGTGTTTAAGTAATTATTAGATGTTTTAATTGCCTGTATGTATGCCTGGCGAATTTTTGCTTGGCATTTACATACTAGTGTAATTGCTTGTCTTGATTTGGGGTGGTTCATGATGTAGTAGCTGGCCTCTTGAACACAGTGGTGATGGTTGATACATGTGGTAGAAGGTGATAGTGTCACACAATATGTCCGTTCACTTGAGTGTCATTGCATGCCCAGTACTTGCCAACAGTGCGTAACAGAGACGTGACCGATCGCCCAAGCGGCTAACGAGCCAATCAGTGGTGAAGAGGATAAAATTAAAAGTAAGATAGAACTGAGGATGTGAGAGGGTAGCATGCCCAGAGACGTCTGGTGGGAAACATTAGGTGCAAAATTGAAAGATTCTGTTTAAATTAAAACCTTGTCTTTAATTGTAGGTGTCGCTTTAAATCAATAATCTTAAATTTAATCACTTTAAATCGACTTTCTATTATACACTACTTGAATTGCAAATTATGAGGAATACATACTGTATGCAAATATTTAATATTAATGAACATTATTAACATGAATGAAGTTATTGAAAAGGGAAAAATAAGCCAGGATTGACTCAGTTTATGATGCTTTGAATTATCTCAGTAACAAGATGTGTAAAAATCAAGAAATCTTTTCTTAGATAATCAAAGTACATCATGGGTAACTCCAGTTGTAGTCCACAGTCTACAGGATTAAAAACCTTGAGCCTAAGTGTTGGCTCAAGGCTAGTGCTAAATTAGACGAAAATATATCTTCTCCTTGATTACTTCTGTAAGTCCCTAAAAGGACTTACAGTACTGTACTGTATTGTGAATCATCAGTTACCCTGGATGGACCAACCGCCTGAATGACTAGTAAGCTGATACATAGTGAAAATTATAAAAAATTAAAATAAAATAAAATAAGATCACCCCA
Source organism: Homarus gammarus (assembly GCA_958450375.1). NCBI lineage: Eukaryota > Metazoa > Arthropoda > Malacostraca > Decapoda > Nephropidae > Homarus > Homarus gammarus. The sequence goes on along the minus strand of CAUDMG010002480.1, from coordinate 2,127,792 downwards.
CTTTAGAGGGCTGTTGTAGCAGTCATGAGGTGAATAACTAGTTCAAAATTTTCTTAATGGAATAGTTAATGTAGATAGACATTTGTAATTTAATGCAAGTTACACACATTTTCAACTTCATAGCATGTGGCTTGTAGAAAGTATCACATGAATTGTACTTAGCCATTAAGTGGGATTTGAGGATCACTCCCTAATTTTTGCAGCTTTCTATACTAGAGTCAGGGAACACAGTGTAAACAAACAGGTAAATCACTTAGAATATTTTAATAACATTAAATGATTAAAAAATACAAAACATTTAAATTTACTGTATCTGGGGACTAAAGAATCATAATTGTATAAATGCAGGTAACTTGACAATTGAGAAGAAGAAGCGATGTGTACCATTCCTCCATGACGGGAGTGTGATGTTCAGATGTGTGAAGGGGGAGAATGGCCTGCCTTGGTGTGCTGTGGCAGTCGACGAGTCCCTCAATCCTACTCAGAAGGATATATGTAGGCCTGATTGGTGTAAGTCATTAGGGTGACAAAGTAGTTTTGTTTAAATAACCTGTATTTTTTTTTTCTAAACATTTAGTGCTTTTAGTTTGATCAGGCACAAAAATATTTGGAATTGTGTATTGTGTATTTTCCCTAGCTTTCATTTTACTTTATATGTACAGTATTTGTTATAACTACAATGTTGATACATATTGCCAAAGCAATATTTAAAGTTATTATTATAGATAATAATGATAATTTGAGTCAGTGGTTTGGTGGGTCATATGTAGCAGATGGGGCCAAGTTCATGTGGGTGCCTCCTCCTTCACATAAAAAGAAAAAGTAGAAAGTCAGATTCTAGGATGAGAGTCCTTGAACATTGACACAAAAATTAGCTGACAAACAAAAATAAAATGTATCATACACGTGAGTAAATTAACCAATTCAACCAATGACTGTTGCATTTTATAATTTAATGATTCAAATGGAAATACAGTAAGTCTTCGCTTAACGTCGTGGTTCCGTTCCTGAAAACCGCGACGTTAACGGAATCAATTTTCCTCATAAGAAATAGATGAAATACGGGAGTTACGTATCCAGCCTCCCTTTGCCCCATAAAATACATTACATATGCAGAAATTCAATTAATTTTTTATAGAAAATAGTATATATTATACTCATAGATGTACCACTTTTAGCACTAGCCTTAATCTTGTCTGTGCTGATCCGGATACTATCACTGTTGTGGGGGTTGACCTAGCACAACACCAATGTCCACCGCACGTTCACCTTTCTCAAAACGGTTTAAAACCTCCATTTTCATAGCAAGGCAAATGGTTTTACGTTGCTTCTTCACAACACTAGCATCACTAGCACTTCATGGGTTCTTGGAAGCCATTTCGAATGGTTACAGTACAGTATTTACAGCAAAAACACTTAACACGCACGAATGACGTGGAAGCCTAACAAAGACTGGGGACGCTGTGATGCTCCATGAGAGAGCGTAGCGCTCCAAGATGAGAGAGGGTGATGTACCGTACAGAGTAGTCCTTGACGACATTATACCGAATTGGCGGGACGTTTTCTAAGTCATGGGTATCAAAAGAATAGCGACCTTATAACGAAACAAAATTGTCGGGGATAACGACAAACGAAGACTTACTGTAGTATTGACATTGTAAATTTCCCCTTAATTATCAATTATGGTGCCCCCAAGCATGATTTTAGCACCCCTTGTTGGTCGTAGCAGTTGGAGTCATGGCCCTAGTGGCCCCACCTGTTACCATGCCACTAAATAGCAGGAAAAGATTTATTTTATATAAGGAGAGTATTTTGTTGGGCACAAAGGCTTCCAAACTGATCCGTCTACTAACCTCTGTCCACTTTGATCTTTTATAGTAATCATCAAATTTTCTAGAAGTTGATCAGTAGATAATTGCAAATTGAATTGCAGAACCATATTGTTAACTCAATTTAATGTTTGCTTTAATAAAAATAAAATAAAACATCATTGGGTGCATACTTTAAACAAAAATTAACATTAAATAAAGTCTATATACAACTTGAGAATTCCCTAAAAGCAAGTTATATGGGTTTGTTTAGGCCTCACAAGTTCCTTATAGACCAATACTTTGATTTTCTTTATTTGTATTTATTTATATTAATAGAATATTATTACAGTATTGTTTTCACTTATGCCAGATACAGCTTCTCCCCGACTTACGACCTACTCGACTTACGACCACCCGCACTTACGACCTGCCTCAGTCGTACCAAAATATGGTCAAATTACGTATTTTCGAGTCCCAAAGTCAGTACACAGACAAAATTTTCGTTTGTAATTCACTTTAAAATGGCTGGCAAGATTAAAGGTGAGTGTTTTGTGGTGCTGAGAAGAAGAAGAGACACCCATTTTAGATTTTCTATGTATTATTTAAGTATTTCCGACTTACGACCTGGATGTCGGTCCCTAACCCCGTCGTAAGTCGGGGTGGAGCTCTACTGTTTATTTTAACATGGCTCTGGAGAGAATAAGCAGCAACTGCTACAAGTTACTTCAAAACTTTTGTTTAATTTGACCAATATCAATTTCAAAGGCTATGGTATGTGGTCTCTCAGTCAGGGCAATATTAGTCAAAAATTCTAGATTTTGTCAAATTCAGCAGTGTTTTAAATTCCTTACTGCCCCCAATCACACAGTCCTTGCAAAATTGCTCCTCACAGTACAGTGTAATTGTATGCCACCAAACCCCCTGGCACCACTGGGGTTGCACACTCTGAGCCAACACACCTATGCATGTCACATCTTATACTATTTTGCATTGTGCGTAATTTTACCTGTGAGACACACAGCATTGAGAGCTGTCACCAGTGGATGCCATTGATGAGCTTGAGTCAAGACTCTACCATCTATAGGGGTTTTCTTTGCCTTGAGCTCAGTTCATGATGTGATATAATTTAAATAAAAAATTTTCTCTTAGTGACAAGGATAAAAACGTTTAAAATATACAAATTGGCTCCATTACCCCATAAACCTCAGTGCCCAGTGGGGGTGATATGTCAACTTCTGCCTTTTTTCTTTATTCTGTGGAAGAATCACTTCATTACTACTGTGATGATGATATACTTATAATCACACCTCATAATGGGTGATTTCAATATGTACTAACATCTGAGTAGCCTTTGTGCCCTAGTGGTAGTACTGTATAATATTATTTAAAAGTCAACATAGGAACTCTACTTCTAACAAATGTCACAACTCACTCGAAGGATCTTCTGAGATGTAAAGAAAACAATTTAACTCACTTTTAGGGAACTCTTAACTTGGCTGGAGGCATATTATGCTTCTTAAAGGGGAAAGTAAAGAAAGTTGCATTGCATACATTAAATAAAGAAAAATACCATACATTAAATATATTACTGTATATTTAATGTATTATTCTTTATTTAATATATGCAATGCTACTTTCTTTACTTTTCTCTTTAAGGAGCAGAATATACCTCCAGCCAAGATTTTGTGTCTGTAAGCAAAACTTGACTTTGCAAAGTAAGAAAATTTAACCTTACTCAGAGATGAAAATATTCAGTTTTCTGAGATCCAGTTTTAAGGGTCTGTACCTGTATTAGTTATTCTGTATCACTCTGTATGATAATATAATTTTTCTAGGTGAAAACTATGATCTTAAATAATACAGCTCATTATATCAAACATTGAAAAGAAAAAGAATTTATGTTGAATTTGCCTATATATGACATGACTCATTATACACCCAGCAACTTGACACATTGTATGATTTACCGTATATCTCGGCTTATAAGACAGAATTTGAACATTAAAAAAATCTGCCCAAAGTTAGGGGGTCGTCTTAATCACCAGGTATAAAATTCTTACCTCTTAAATATTGTGGTTTAGTGTGTCAAGAGTGGTGATGGAAACATCGTAAGCCACTCACAAGGTCCTACCACTAATTATTTTATACTGAAACTTACGTTTGGCAAGCTGGATTCAAATTAAGATTTCCGGTATATTAAAATAATAAAAATGTATTATAGCCTGTCTAACATACCGTAAAAGAGAATTATACCCCTGTAATAAACACAGCTATCATCACACACCCCTCCCCACGCCCCCCCCATTTGCCAGTGAGAAGACAAGAAAGGGAAAGTGACCGCAAGATTGGGCTATTTTTAGCCATGGAGGTGGTCAGTAATGCATATCGGTATATTTACTGATAATAATACTTATCTCTTATAAATAATTTATTTAAAATTTATTTTTTTACAAGGAATATTCAGTAAATGACTGCGTTAATTCTTGAAACTACCGACAGTTAAATACAGACGCTTAAGTGACGTCACTAGTGTTTACACTACACCAGCTGGTAGCATTTGATGCCATTGCTTGAAGTGAATTGGCCTTATTTTAAGTAATTAACCATAAATAAATACAAAAAGTAAAAAAAAGATCAAAAGTGAGAAATAACATACTGTATGTATGATGTGTTGTCAAAGTTAGAGGAACAATTGAAACTGCAATTGTGTGTAAATGAGGCAGAAAGTCAGGTCAGCGCTGAACCTGGGACTTGGTCACAATTTTCGTGATGCCATATGGCAGCAGGGTCTACCATTAGACAACACATTATGCTTCCAATATCTTCCCAGGCGGTAGTATCTACCTGTTTGGTAGCTGCCTACTACCTACACAATTTTTAGTAATATTACTTTGATACATGATAAATTAGACAAACAATGAAAATAAACATCAAATGTAATTACCAAGACCCTTCCCATTGGCAGCTGTAAGAAGAGGGGGAGATGGGCTATTTTTATCCTGTCTTTGTGTCTGAAGTGGCCAGTAATACCATATATTTACTGATCATAATACTTATCTCCTATAAATAATTAATTTAAAATTTATTTTTACATAGAATATTCATTAAATGACTTTTAAATAAATAAACAAATAATTCGGTAAATCTATTTCAAGTAAATGGAAAATAAGCAAACAAATGTTATTTACCACGACCCTTCCCTCTGGCTCAGGGTGAGATGGAGGGGAGGTAAAGAAGGCTATTTATAGCCAGTCTTTAGTCTGAAGTGACCAGTACCCTAAAGCACCATAAATGATTCATTTAACATTTATTTTTTGTACATATATTTTGTCGTTTATATATATATATATATATATATATATATATATATATATATATATATATATATATATATATATATATATATATATATATATGTGTGTGTGTGTGTGTGTGTGTGCACGTGCATGCGTGCGTGCGTGCGCATAATCTTTTTCACTCAAATCCTAATGAAACACCACAATTAGAATACGGTGGTAGCTGTTGTATAAACAGTGGGAACACAGTCCCACCACCGAGACGAGGGAACACTCCCACCACCTCTCGTGTGAAGCAAGCGTATAAATTAAAGAAATACTTGCAGTGTGTTTAATATGTTACAGTATATTATAAATAAATAAATTAACAAATAAATCGGTAAATCCATTTCAAATAAATGGAAAATTTTCAATGGACACCGACATTAGTTCCAGTTACCGGTAAATAGCAGACGCTTAAGTGACGTCACTAGTGTTTACACTACACCAGCGGGTAACATTTGATGACATTACTTGAAGTGAATTGGCCTTATTTTAAAAAACCAAGGATGGTTGGTAAAGGACTACTGGGTCAGTGGGTAAGTGTCACATTTGAGGTATCGGTCTTATACAGCGAATAGAGCTCAAAAGCTACTTTTTAAATGGAAATTTGGGGGGCCATCTTATGCACCCCACTGCCTTATAGGCCGAGGTATACGGTACTCCTGAGCATGCCGAGTCTGGTGCTATCATCGACAGTTCGATTGCGGAATAATTAGTGGTCGTAATGATGCTTGGAATATATTAATGAAATTTTTCTCGATCCTTATTTCAGTACTCGCTAATTATTGGTTTCTCAGGTATTTGGTTGGTGCTGTTATGTTCTAATGGATGTACTTAATTACAGAAATTAATCCCACCAAATTTCATGTCTGAGTGATAATCATATATGGGTGGAAAAACGCATAAGGGTCCCCCCTTACGCGTTTTTTCCAGGGTCGAGAGAAAACGCGATATATGCGATTTTGTTCAAAATCACAATATAGGTACTCCTGAGCATGCCGAGTCCGGTCCTATCATCGACAGTTCGATTGCGGAATAATTAGTGGTCGTAATGATGCTTGGACTATTTTAATGAAATTTTTCTCGATGCTTATTTCAGTACTCGCTAATTATTGGTGTCTCAGGTATTTGGTTGGTGCTGTTATGTTCTAATGGATGTACTTAATTACTGAAATTAATCCCACCAAATTTCATGTCTGAGAGAAAATCATATTTGGGTGGAAAAACGCGATATATGCGATTTTGTTCAAAATCACAGTACAGGTACTCCTCAGCATACCGAGTCCGGTGCTATCATCGACAGTTCGATTGCGGAATAATTAGTGGTCGTAATGATGCTTGGAATATTTTAATGAAGTTTTTCAAAATGCTTATTTCAGTACTCTCCAACTGTTGGTTTCTCAGGTATTTGGTTGGTGCTGTTATGTTCTAATGGATGTACTTAATTACAGAAATTAATCCCACCAAATTTCATGTCTGAGTGATAATCATATTTGGGTGGAAAAATGTATAAGGGGGGACCCTTACGTGTTTTTTCCAGGGTCAAGAGAAAACGCGATATATGCGATTTTGTTCAAAATAACAGTATAGATACTCCTGAGCATGCCGAGTCCGGTGCTATCATCGACAGTTCGATTGCGGAATAATTAGTGGTCGTAATGATGCTTGGACTACTTTAATCAAATTTTTCACTGCTTATTTCAGTACTTGCTTATTTTTGGTTTCTCAGGTATTTGGTTGGTGTTATGTTCTTCTGGATGTACTTAATTTCTGAAATTAATCCCACCAAATTTCAAGTATGAGAGAAAATCATATTTGGGTGGAAAAACGCATAAGGGGGGACCCTTACTCGTTTTTTCCAGGGTCGAGAGAAAACGCGATATATGCGATTTTGTTCAAAATCACAGTATATAAGAACATAAGAACATAAGAATGGAGGAAACTGCAGCGGGCCTATTGGCCCATACTGGGCAGTCCCGTTTACACCCAACCCCTATTGCTCATATGAGCACAGGTACTCCTGAGCATGCCGAGTCCAGTGCTATCATCGACAGTTCGATTGCGGAATAATTAGTGGTCGTAATGATGCTTGGAATATTTTAATGATATTTTTCACAATGCTTATTTCAGTAGTCGCTAATTATTGGTTTCTCAGGTATTTGGTTGGTGCTGTTATGTTCTAATGGATGTACTTAATTACTGAAATTAATCCCACCAAATTTCAAGTATGAGAGAAAATCATATTTGCGTGGAAAAACGTATAAGGGGGGACCCTTACGCGTTTTTTCCAGGGTCGAGACAAAACGCGATATATGCGATTTTGTTCAAAATCACAGTATAGTACTCCTGAGCATGCCGAGTTCGGTGCTATCATCGATAGTTCGATTGCGGAATAATTAGTGGTCGTAATGATGCTTGGAGTATTTTAATGAAATTTTCCACAATGCTTATTTCAGTACTCTCCAACTATTGGTTTCTCAGGTATTTGGTTGGTGCTGTTATGGTCTAATGGATGTACTTAATTACTGAAATTAATCCCACCAAATTTCAAGTCTGAGTCATAATCATATTTGGGCTTAAAAACGCATAAGGGGGGACCCTTACGCATTTTTTCCAGGGCCGAGACAAAATTCGATATACGCCATTTTGTTCAAAATCACAGTATAGGTACTCCTGAGCATGCCGGGTCCAGTGCTATCATCGACCGTTCGATTGCGGAATAATTAGTGGTCGCAATGATGCTTGGAATATTTTAATGAAATTTTTCACAATGCTTATTTCAGTACTCGCTAATTATTGGTTTCTCAGGTATTTGGTTGGTGCTGTTATGGTCTAATGGATGTACTTAATCACTGAAATTAATCCCAGCAAATTTCATGTCTGAGAGAAAATCATATTTGGGTGGAAAAATGCATAAGGGGGGACCCTTACGCGTTTTTTCCAGGGTCGAGAAAAAACGCGATATATGCGATTTTGTTCAAAATCACAGTATAGGTACTCCTGAGCATGCCGAGTCCGGTGCTATCATCGACAGTTCGATTGCGGAATAATTAGTGGTCGTAATGATGCTTGGAATATTTTAATGAAATTTTTCACAATGCTTATTTCAGTACTCGCTAATTATTGGTTTCTCAGGTATTTGGTTGGTGCTGTTATGTTCTAATGGATGTACTTAATTACTGAAATTAATCCCACCAAATTTCATGTCTGAGTGATAATCATATTTGGGTGGAAAAACGCATAAGGGGGGACCCTTACGCATTTTTTCCAGGGTCAAGACAAAACTCGATATATTCGATTTTGTTCAAAATCACAGTATAGGTACTCCTGAGCATGCCGAGTCCGGTCCTATCATCGACAGTTCGATTGCGGAATAATTAGTGGTCGTAATGATGCTTGGAATATTTTAATGAAATTTTTCACAATGCTTATTTCAGTACTCTCCAACTATTGGTTTCTCAGGTATTTGGTTGGTGCTGTTATGTTCTAATGGATGTACTTAATTACTGAAATTAATCCCACCAAATTTCATGTCTGAGAGAAAATCATATTTGGGTGGAAAAACGCATAAGGGTCCCCCCTTACGCGTTTTTTCCAGGGTCGAGACAAAACGCGATATATGCGATTTTGTTCAAAATCACAGTATAGGTACTCCTGAGCATGCCGAGTCTGGTCCTATCATCGACAGTTCGATTGCGGAATAATTAGTGGTCGTAATGATGCTTGGAGTATTTTAATGAAATTTTCCACAATCCTTATTTCAGTACTCTCCAACTATTGGTTTCTCAGGTATTTGGTTGGTGCTGTTATGGTCTAATGGATGTACTTAATTACTGAAATTAATCTCACCAAATTTCATGTCTGAGAGAAAATCATATTTGGGTGGTAAAACGCATAAGGGGGGACCCTTACGTGTTTTTTCCAGGGTCGAGACAAAACGCGATATATGCGATTTTGTTCAAAATCACAGTATAGGTACCGGGTATGGTGAATGTTAGTGATGCCAAAAGTAAGCCGAGTTTAGCTGGTAGGTCAGTCACACTTCTTTTTCTCTCCAGATATTGACTTCCTGCCAAGGGATCTTCTCACAGGTAAATGAAGTGCAGTACTGTACATTATTTTGTTGAATAGAAGTTATAGGTAAGAAATGAATGCTCTGTAATGTACTGATGTGTATGGACTCAGATGCCTAGATTTTATTGAGGTGTATGTGTGTGGGCCCATGGGGTGTAATGAACATTTAATTTGTTATGAGGACTTCAAAATATAATTTTTTGTATTATTTTATGGAGAAAAGTGAAACACCACATTCATTAGTATTCATGATTTATTTGACTACTGTCAAACAGCTCATACAAAAGTTTAATTGAAAATATGGAATGATAGAATTTTTCAATGTTATCATAGGGATATAATTCAAGCTGTGCACATGAATTAATGGGAACCTTATGGATGTGCAGACACACATCAGTTAGCAAATAACTGAGAGGGAGAATACTCATACAGCTCTGATTGGTTCTTTCACTACCACTTCTTACATGCCATATTTCCCATCACTGGTTTCTAGATGACCCAGAATGAAATTCTTGTACTGTACAGTACAGTATACAGTCTATGATCATAATCTTACAAATCCAAAATTCAAAGTCCATAGTGACCACCTTATTTTTCTGGTTGCGTTTTTAATCTGATTTAATAGTATTGGTTCCTTATTTTAAAGATGTATAAAACCTTATTTTTGTTCAATCCAGAATGCGACGTCTAGCCTATACCTAGGTATCTAAATGCCTAGCATTAACTCACCGAGCCAACATGCAGGCAATTAAAACATCTAATAATTACTTAATTAAATACGTAATATTAGGAGGACACGTCGCTACCTGGCATTTAATTGCAATTCTCAAAAACCCCACCCGCACCCTCCATCACACGCATTCCTATCGTTATCTTCTTGCCTGGCGAATCAGTTGTAAATACGCACAAAGAAAGCTCTGCTAATTTGTGTTGTAATAGCTGAAATATTATGTACCACGAGGATTTTATTTCTGGTATTTATACATCTTAGCACGGTGAGGAAATCGAGTGACTTTTATTTTGATTGTGTCTCTCAGATATTGTGTTTGGGGCAATTTTTTATACGGTCTGGTCAAACATGACGACCACGGCTTGTCTTCTATCTCTAGGAAAACAGTCGATTTTTAGTGATTCATTTCCTCTGCTTTAGGAAAACAGTCGATTTTTAGTGACTAATTTCCTCTGCTTTCAAGTCACTTAGTGAATGACTTTGTTTTATGTCCTTCTGGGCTCATTTTCTTTGTCCCAATTATACACGTGCAAGTAATGAATACCATGATATATGTGGCCATCCCTCTCCCTGTTCTCATGTTTGTTTACGAAACTTTTCTGGCTTCCACCCTGGGTTTTCTGATTACTCTCAGCATGCAGGACAGAGTTAAGTCTTCATAGCTCTATTTTATTAATGCCCTCAGTTGTGGGTTAAGCCTATCCAGGCAAACTTTAGCAAGGCTGCTAGTTTTAGAGATCCTTCTGGATGCTGACCTTCTGGTCTTACTAACAATTTAGAGTTATACTAGGATGAACCCAATACCCTTAGTTTGGGTTAAATGAGAATCATTCAGGGTGGGATTCTCAGCCCAATACATCTTGCTAGAGTAATGGTGAACGATGTTGGCTATTGGAGAGCTATGGTAGCAGCTCAGCACTGTCAACCCTTCCGGGTGACTTGATGCTCACTCAGGCATCAACGCTCAATCATGATTAGTTGAAGCAGTGATGTCTGTGCACCCTGATTGGCAACAAATAGGGAACTTGATGGTCCCTCAAAATATAAATGCTCTAAAATGAAGTTAGCTTGATTAAGAAACAACGTTCATTGAGCTGAGGGATAATTGAGATAAGAGAAGGGAGAGGTGTATGATATAGTGAGTTATTGTTTATGATTGTCACACTGGTGACTTATATAACAGTAAGAGATATTAAATGAAATAACTTACTAAAATACCAGAGTTGCGAGTCATATTGGTTATGTTTGGGAGAAAATGTTATCTACCTTGTATTATTATGAGGATACAATGTGACTCATAGTATTCCTCCTAGTTTAGATAAGTGATGTGCAACTGGAGGATGAAGGACAGTTGTCTGGACTGCTGGATGATGGAAGAGACCATGGAACTGTTCCTGGGGAACTAGTGTTGAGTGAGGAGTTGCAAGGAATGAAGAACTCAGCTCATACACTACATACAAAGATGTGAATTCAGTAGTAGTAGTTTCACCCAAGACCCAAGGGGACCATACTACATGTACTTACAAGGATGTACAGCCACTTGGATTACCAAGACAGATCCTTATTTGGCTTGCATAATTCATAGCAGCTGTGTCTCAGACAACCTGCTTTCACCATTGGATTGTGCAGTTTGTTATGATAAATTTTTTTACATTAATCAAGCTGCAGAAGATAAGAAGAAATTATCAAAGATCCAATTTGAAAATAGATGGAATAAAGCCTTGAAGAGTAAAATTCAAAATGTAAAACACTGGAGAGACCCCAAGTTGGCAGAAAGTTTAGAATTATGGGTAATAGGTAAGAGACTTAATCCCCAGTTAGACCAACCTTCTTCTGCTAAGAAAAGTAGGTTATTGGATATTTAAGGCAAAAACCTCTTTGTAGTCAGCCCAATTTTAGTAGATTTCAGAATCAGGATGAGGAAGTTTGCACTTAAAGTGTTCACTCTCCAGAGCAAGGAGAACCTGTTGAGACTGACTTCATTTTGTCCCCATTTTCCCAACTGCTTCCACCTAGGGCAAAAGTGTTGGTTACTATGAGTGGAAACAGGCTGCTGATGGAGAACATTGAGTGTAAGGATTATTCCAACAGGCCTCGGGTAACATTGGCAAGACCTCAGTCTTCTTTGTTTTCAACCACATGTTTCTAATCTTCCTGATCTCTCAGCACTTAAAAAGAGACAGGAAGGCCAAGCAACTGTGGGTCATCATTCATTGTTTTTAGAAGGTGATACTACAATTTCTTGTGCCTGATATTTCCCCCAAAATGATATCTGAAATCGATGAAGTCTGGGCTAATGTATTGAAAGACTTAACATTCATTCCCTCAGATAGGAATGCTCACAAGTTTAGTTTTTTGAAGCTCCAATGCAATGACAAAAAGAACTTTCCCAGAATTTGTTGCCTCTAAAATACTTGTGTGCTGACATAACCTATCAAATAAATTTGAAACCTGTTGCTTCTGCTCTGTTGCAGGAAGAGTTCAAATTTAGGAAGTTGGCAGCGAATATTTGGTCTGCAATCATGATGTGTCAGTTATTGGCTTAGTTTGTGCTGGACTATGAGGACAGTTCAGAAGTAGACAATTGTTTTGCTGCTGCTATACACGGGATTCCATATTCCCTGTACAACTCATTTTTGAAACTGTTGTTGAAAGCATTAAATCTAAAAGCCCAGCTAAGGAAGCAAGCCACTAATAATGCTTCAAGTGGGAGTGCTTATTTATTGCTATGTTCTTCCCCTCTTTCTCCTGCTTTGTTTGAGGAATAAGCATTAGTTAAGTATATATCACCTGTTGAGCAAGCTATTAATATTACTGTTCCCAGCAGTTCTACGACCTTTTGAAATTTAAAAAAGGAAGGTCTAACAGGGGAACAAGACCAGCTGCCCGGTTCAGTTATCAACCTTGAGGAAACTTTAGAGGAGGAAACAATTCATGACATTGTAGGGGTGGCTGTTTGTTCAGAAGTGGAAGGAGACCTTATTCCACCACATCAGCGACCACTTCCTTCCAATGAAGACAGACAGCTGGGTCGTCTAGGGGGTTGGGAAAACAGGTGGATTTTAGATCTTTCAGCCCTGAACAAGTTCATTATTAAAAAAAATTAGGTTTCAAGATGCTCACTGATGATCATCTGAAGCATCTACTTCCACCCAATGCTTGGATCTCAAAGTGGATCTCGAAGATGCCTATTATCACGTGCCTGTTGCTCCCAGGTACAGAAAGTTTCTAGTGTTTGCAGTAGGGGATGAAAGTTATTAATTAATAGTGATGCCATTCAGCCTAATAATTGCGCCAAAAGTGCTCACAAAACTGGCAAACATCCCCAGGGAGTTCCTTGCGAAGGAGGGCATAAGAACTTTTGCTTATCTAGACGAATGGCTGATAGTGTGAAACTCTTTCCAAGACTGTCAAAGGATTAAAGATAAATCAGGTCAAATCAAATCTCATACCATGTCAGAAATTGCATTGGGACACCAATAAGCAGTCAGTCAGTCTACCAGAAGCAAAAGTAACAGATGTGATAAACCAAGTAGAAGCCTCTTGTGTAAAGCAAGAAGTTTCTTGGCACAATTGGGAAAAACTACTGGGTCTGTTGAATTTTGCCTCGATAATAGTACCTTTGGGAACATTAAGGAAGAAGCAACTAACTCATCTGGAATTGAAGTTGCTTCACAGAAATACAAATATTGCTTCTTTTCTCCCTATTCAGATCAAGAATCATCCGTTATGGTGGACAAATTTGGACAATCTAATTGGTTCACCTCCCTGTGTTCCCCCTCAAACAGACTTTGTTGTTTGTACGGACTCGTTCGAAATAGAATGAGGAGACCATTCCTGTAATAGAGAGTTCCGTCAAGGGAAGTGGAGCAACTCCCTTTGGGACAAACAAAAAAAAATAAAAGAATCGGTAGTAGTCCTATTCATTTTATTGGCAAACCTAAATTTCAAAAACATGTCGCTTCTGTTTGCCATGGACAACAGAGCGGCAATGTTTTGTCTCAATCATCAAGGCTTAAATAGATCTTGGCACCTTCTCACACTGTAAAAAAAAATATATAAAAGTTTGTGTAACACAAACACTTTACCTCAAAGGAACTCACATACCGGAAGTACAAAACAATTGGGCAGATGCATTGTCCCGTCTCAGGCCAGTATCGACAGAAACAGAATGGTCCCTAAAGATATCGAAGTTTAAGAGTCTAGTGAGGAGGTTTGGAACTCCATAAATAGATCTCTTTGCCTCACAAAACAATCACAAGATGCCACTTTATGCATTTCTGGAATAATCGAATCTTTTAGGAAATGCTTTACTCATAGATTTGACCCGTTGGAATTCAATCTACCTGTTCCCACCTGTGAAAATGTTGCCCAAAGTGATTCAAAAACTCAGATCCATCCAGGAAAAGGTCCTCTTAATTGCACCATATTGGATCATACATCCGTGGTGTCTGGCAAGAGTCGAGGGTTCCTCATATATTGTGCCTAGTTAAGAATCTTTTAGAATGGTTAACCAGATTCCCTAATCGAGGCCCCTATGTATTCTCATCACAGGATGGTAAGAAATTGTCTCCTATTCAAATGACAAAATATTTATCTCAGTGAGTCAAGCAGACCCTGGCAAGAAATTTTTGGCACATGACACCAGGAAATATGCAGGGTCGGTAGCCTTTCTGTGGCATATGAGTCGGTCAGATCAAAAAAGTAGGCTTTTGGAAACCATTCAAAACAGCTATCTTCATCTATCTCTGGAAGATGCTTCACATGTGGTGGTACTGGGGTTCCCTCCCCCACCTAGTTAATCTTCTTCCTCATCAGAATAAAGTGAGTATCCTAATTGGGTTATGTAAATTAACATTTTACCTTCTGGTAAATGTTCCTAATACAGTGTATCTGAAAATATTCCCCAAAAGTTTATAATTATAATCTGGACCTAAGCTAGCAGAGCCTTATGCACAATGTCACCTCCCTCTTCACCTCCTGCTCGGGTAATCAAAGCTAGATGTCGCATTCTGGATTGAACAAAAAGGCGTTTTTTTTTTTTTTTTTTTTTTTTTCTAAAAACCAGTTTTTGTGATATAGTCCAGAATGCGACTTCGACATCTCACCCATCTCCACCCCTCGAGAGTTTACATTTGTTTACTGCTTGCTTTAGGGCAAGAGATGACGGTAGCAAAGTGTGTGATGGAGGGTGCGGGAGGGAGTTTTGAGATTTGCAATTAAATGCCAGATAGCGACGTGTCCTTCTAATATTATGTATTTAAGTAATTATTAGCTGTTTTAATTGCCTGTGTGTTGGCCTGGCATGTTAATGCTCGGCATTAACATACCTAGGTATAAAGCTAGACGTCGCATTCTGGACTATTTCACAAAAACTGGTTTTTAGAAAAAAAATGGCTTGCTCTTCTTATTCTTCCTTTTAACTTATCATATTTTTAATATTTTTGGGTCATGGATTTATAGATGATTAAAACCTTATTACCCTATGTTTTTTTGTTTTTTCTCCAATTAAACTGGATTGTTATTTTTGGTAATGAATTTTAATGTGAATAAAACCCCGTTTTATGCTGGGACGCTCCTGTTCAACACAATTACTCAAGTTACTGGATATTTTGACCCATATTCTGGAACAGGATGACAATACACACCTAGATTTTGCCAAGGCTTTCAATAGTGTACCCCATGAAAGGCTGAGAATTAATCTGGAAGGGTACAGGATTCGGGAATGTGTCCATGCGTGCATTGGAGACTTTCTGCATGATCACAAGCAGTGTGTGGTAATTAATGGTACGAAATCGCCATGTGTACCCATGACAAGCGGAGTACCAAAAGGCAGTGTGTTGGGCCCATTGTTGTTTGTTTATTTCATAAATGACATACCAAAAGCTATACACTCCTTCATACAAATGTGTGCAGATGATGCCAAGTTATTCAGGGAAATTAAGAACCAAACAGACTGTGTAGAGCTGTATAAAGATCTCTGTGAGCTTCAAGAATGGTCAGAGAAATGCCTATGACTTACCGATGGTAAGGAGGCATATCATATGTCCTAACTGGACATATGATTGAAAAGTCCAAAGAAGGACCTCCAGACTGGCATCTGCACTTTGGCACCTCAGCTATCCAGAGATATTAGAGCACCTGCAACTGCCTGGTTTATACTACAGACAGGCAGGGGGTGACCTAATTGAGGTGTATAAACATCTTAAAGGGCTTTACTCAACCAGGTGTCCATACCTGGAGCTGGCAGAAATTCGCCCCACAAGGGGTCACAGCTCAAGGTTGAAGAAGCTGCAAGTCTAGAAAACTGTGAGGGCAAACTTTTTCCATGTGAGAGTTGTGAACTCTTGGAACAATCTGCCAGAGAGTGTGGTGACGGCACCGAGTGTGAGCTCTTTCAAGATCAGACTTGACCAACACTGGAGCAGGTTCAGGTACATTCAGGAGCCAGTGCATGCCCAGTACTTGCCAACAGTGTGTGTAACAGAGATGTGACCAATTGCCCAAGTGGCTAACGAGCCAATTAATGGCGAAGAGGTTAAAAGTGAAAGTATTGTTTATAGTGGGTGAAAATGTCTCTAGGCTAGTACCAGTTGACCCATTTAGCATGTAAACTATGCTCACTACATTCACGATTTTCACTTTAACGACCGTTTTCGTGGTACCAATTAGTCGCTGAAGTGAAGTAATTATGGACTAATGTAGTCAGAAAAAGATTTGGGGTGCCAACCACTCTATGATGCATGTTGGCTGCTCATATCACTGTAGGTCACATATCCTTAAATTATACATTCAAAACAATAATTTTTGCATAACTCTTCATGTAGAATTTGTCATTAGGTTGAGAGGGGAAAAGTATATGGATTTCTTTAAAAATCATATTTGGATTTGCTCTTTTGTGCTGTCAGAAATAGCAGCTAAAAAAAGATAATCACTACCTCAACTAATGTCCCAATTTACCTACTTCAGATAACTCAGACCCTTTGGGTAAACTTACAAGTTGTAGAGCCCTACAGTTGTTGAGTTAGAAGGGTTTATTTGTATGATGGGACTCACCTCTGTATACTTTATTGTGTATGTCATCACTCTTATTATTAATTTAGTGTTGTTTCAGTGAATCTGTCAGAAATAACATAGTCAGTAATAAATATGCTGAGTGCATGATTTGTGACGTGACTCATCCTAAGTTACATTAGGTAACAATTGTTGTATTTCTCACTTTACTGTGGGGATGATTCTCTCAGGTGTCATATGTCTGCCATCACTGGGTAAATTATTTTTAAAAATTCTGTCTGTCTAATGTAGGAATGCCTCTCAAAACTATTGATCTAATTACCTGATGATACCTGTGGTTTTCTAACCATTAAATCCAATAGAATGAAACTGAGTAGCTGAATAGTTGCACTTAAACGCCCATTTTTTTTAAACATTCGGAGCAGTAAGCCTAAAGAGGAATCCCAAACATAAGTGACCCGAGAAATAGATTCATCAAAGCTGTTATTTGAGCTTGACAAATTAATTTGTCGGG
The DNA here is from genome assembly GCA_958450375.1 of Homarus gammarus. Lineage (NCBI taxonomy): Eukaryota > Metazoa > Arthropoda > Malacostraca > Decapoda > Nephropidae > Homarus > Homarus gammarus. The sequence continues at coordinate 2,110,311 of CAUDMG010002480.1, read as the reverse complement.
TTACTGTACTGAAAAGTAACCCGATGTTCAGGATTCCTCTTCGTATCTACTGCCCCGGATGTTTAAAAAAATGGGCGATGGTATAAAGACTATTCACAGAAACTACAGCCATAACCAGCACTACCATGGGCTCTTTTGTACAAGTTTGATACTACGACACCTTCTGGAACTGATCACACTACTTTTAGTCCAGTGTATACTATGGTCATTCATGATATTTTTACTATTACAGTACAGGCATTTTGTTGCATACACCCATCGTGTTCACTGATGAACGTTTTAATTTTATTACTTTATATATATATATATATATATATATATATAATATATATATATATATATATATATATATATATATATATATTTGTATTAGTTTTGATTATAATTCCAAGTTTTTAGTGTTCCACCATATGCATGTATAAGTCTCACTTCAGTCAACTTTTAAGAATGAGATGTTGTAATGATTATATATTCACCCCTCAACAGAAATAACAACTTCACCGAGCTCGGAGCTGCTCACCTCATCTTTGTCACCAGACTACTTCAATGAATCACCATCATTATTGAAGTCACCCACTCAACCAATTCAATTCAATGAAATTCCTCTCATGTCACCTTTATTAACAACAACTCCACACACACCAACTTCACCACCACCAACATCAATAGTGTCTAGTCCCTCACTTCCACCTACACCAACACCACCTTCAGGACCACAAGTACCATCAGCAGAATGGGTGACAGGTGGTAAGTCATGACAACAGTAAATGTGTATAAAATAATGAATAACATGAAACACAATGGAAAGACTATACTGAATTGGTTTTAAGCTCATAGATCTTCATAGTAACAGTTTTGTGTCAATTTTGATGTTTATTGAGGAAATTATAAATACATACACCACAGTACTGTACATTTTAATTGCTTTTCACTTTATGCAGGTGGAAATGTTACTGTCAGTGGCAAACCTTGCATATTCCCCTTTGTTTATAAGGGACAAGAATATGAACAGTGTATACAAGAGCATGCCAAGGGGCCCTGGTGCCCCACCTTACTCAACAAACATAAACAGCCCATTGCCAGTGAATTCTGCAAGGGTAAGTAATATGCCCTTAGTGTTGTTATCTACTTCAGAAACAGGAAATATGATCTTAGTTTTATAGTGACATCTACTAAGGCAGGGCTGACATATATTTGAAAATTAATAATCTATATGATATGAGCGTGAATGAAACTGTGTTACAGCAAAGGCTTGTATTTTCCACTCCCTTGGAGCTGTGGGAGATTAGTGGGTCCCGTGTACCTGACTTGACACAATGTCAAGTGGAGGTAGGGTGGGGATTAGTGGTCTCATATTACTGACCTTCTGATGGAATGTCAGGTCACCCTTTCTTGGGTGGGGGATTAGTGGGTCTCATGACCTGAAGAGGTCTTGAATAAACACAAAACGTGAAGTATTTTTAGAGAGATTGTGATAAGCATAAGTATAAATGGAGTGAGAAAGCAGAAAGGTGTGGGTAATTAGAGAGTTGGAGTGGAAATGAGTATTGCCAAGAACTCCTCAACAGCTGATATTTAACTCACAGTCACACACACGTGCAAATTTGTCACACGATAAGACCCTCACTCCTTATGTCTGCTGTGTTAATTCCCTTGTTAGGGGTATGTGAGTGGTGTTGGAGTGCATGTGGGTGTGTGTGGGGAGGGTGTGTGTGTGTGTGTGTATCATACTAGGTGGTGTCACCGTGTGTAATGTTTGGCTGAAGAGTGGGAGTCGAACCTTTTTGGGGGGTGAGGGTGGGATGGTCGTATGCCCCCCCTCCCCTCCTCACTCAAGTGTGGCTAATTTTTATAGGGAGATGAATTTGATAGCATAATGATCCTTAATAAATTCTCCGCAAAACATTTCCAATAAGATATCCTTAAACAAAATATTTATGTGATATAGTGATGGGAATCCCATTCTTTTATAAAAAAAAAGTTAGAAATTTTGATACCGGAGTCAGTAAAATCAGTTCTAATTCCTTGAGACACCAATTTCTTTTCTTTTTTTTTTTTTTATAGATAATCCTGAATACTTTATCTAAAGGTTTGGTTAAATAAATATATAGTGGGGTATGTCATAACGAACAGTTTATATAATTAATATTTACATAAATGGTTTTCCCTATAAAATTGAAAATGCTAAAACATACGAAAATTCTACAGCGAACGCGGATGAATATTGGTTTGGCGGGACTATTGCATACTGCGCACGAATATCGTTGTACTGCGGCTCTGAGCCATATTTTTTTGTTGTGTAGTCGGTTCCCCACTGAACTTATTTAAATTTTTTATTTTTATTTTGAAAATCGTATTATTTTTATTAATATTTTGTTATACAATTGTAACCATGAATCGGCAGAAGCGAGTGAGAATACTAATAACCCTGGAAACTAAGAAAGGAATTATTAATAAGTGTGAAAATGGAAAAAGCATTGCGAACTTTAGTGTTGAATATGGGATGGCTAAATCGACGATATGTATGATTTTAAAGAATAAAGAGGAGTTGAAAACTGTGCAAGTGGCTAAGGGAATCGCTAGACTTAGCAAAGCAAGGTGTGATGAGATTGAAGAGATGGAAAATTTACTCTTAGTGTGGATAAAGGAGAAAGAAATGGCAGGTGATAGCATTAGTGAAGCGATAATTTGTGAGAAGGCCAAACAATTGTTTGAGGACCTTAAAGCCAAGGCTCCCAGTGGAAGTGATAGTGCTGTGCCGGTGTTTAAGGGTACAAAGGGGTTAATAAGTAACACCTTGTTTGGTACGGCAACCGCTGAAGATGTGGCCAAACTGGGAAATAAAATGAGTGCAGTTTCAGATGCGGTTAGGAAATAAAATGGGGCCATTGCACAGTCCTACAAGGCAATAAAAACTCTGACCTCTCATATGAATGATATTGTTGAACGAACTCATCAACTAATTGCCGCGTTGCATATATCTGATACTAGTTGTCATCTAACTCCTATCTTTCAGGAGCATGAAGTGGAATATTATTAACCCTTATTGGAAGCAACATTAACACACAGGGAAATACTAATACACATTCCACTAAAATCACAAAAAAAATTTAATGCATGGCATTTGGAACCATTTCCACTAAAAGCAAATGAGGGAATATTAATTCTGAACAAACAAACTGAACTAATAGTAATATCAGAGGATTTTTCATTAGTTGCTGTGGCTAAGCATGAAGTCCTAAATCATTGTAAATCAACATATTTGCATCTGCATGTTTGTCCGGCTTATGCTTTCGCATTCACTCGGGCTGCAGAGGCTTCATGTGAATTAGCTCTGTTACAAACTAATGCCTCTACAGCCCTACAGCAATGTGTATACACTCCAATACCACATAGGTTAGTGTTTCACGCACGTGTTGATAATGTGCAATATTTCTTTTTCCTGAATCAAACCAGTGTGATACTTAAATGTCAGGATGTAGGCAAACATTTAATGGTAGAAGGTTATCATATAGCACCAGACTATTGTGAAATTAGCAGTAATGCAATCTCAACCTTGCCTACTCGTCATCTTCTTGCATTTGTCACAAATATTACTTCTGAGCTGATTTCCATACCATTTCCCTTAAATATAAGTTTCAGAAATCTCCATATTGTTTCTGATAAGCTTAACCTCCTGTCTTATTTTAATCAGACACAGTTTCCTGACTTACAGGATTCTCTTCCTTTATACTTATCTTCCAGTATAATCCTACCTGGTTTTATTATTTCTACCATCATATTTATCAGTTCCTTGATTGTTATGATAATTTGTTACAGGAAGATATCTTCTAGGTACACAATAGTTTCTAAGAAAACTTTTCGGAAAGAATTGCAAAAACATATAAACAACGAAAAGGATTAGCTAAGCACACCTTTTTGTAACAAGGTTAGGTACACCTAGGTTAATCCGTGAGGACATCGGTTGGAGGTGACCGAGCGGTGTAACAGCACAATTTGTATTATATAAATATATACCCAAATGTATATTACCCATGTATTCACCAAGTCATTCATCCATGAGTATGAATCAATTGGTGAGTTGACATTTCCTCCATGGAGCGAGCGAGGTCAAGCTGGATCAACACATTACAACAACAACATCCTGTAAGGAGCGCTTGACAACTCCCTCTCCCTGGTGTGAGAGAGAGACTATCATATCACCTGTTACCCAGTGAACAACTCACTTAAGTGCTCTCCCATAAAAGTGTACAAAGACATTTCCCTTAGCAGAGAAGGTACAATAAACTCTCAACTGAACTCAGTGCCTGTGAAACTATATTTTTCTACAATAGAACAAAACCAACAAAGTGTTTACCTATCAAATCAAGAACTAATATATATATATATATATATATATATATATATATATATATATATATATATATATATATATATATATATATATATATATATATATACATATATACATATATATATACACACAGTTGTACCCCACTTAACGCGGTCAATAGAACCCAGAGGGTCCCGTGTTAAGTGAACAACAGAACATATGGGATTAATTCCAATAGAAACCAGCCCGACCCCCAAACTCCACTTTTTGAAGACACATAACTATGTTGTAGTAAAAATAACATCTTAATTTTATGATGGTACATGCACACAATTAATACTTAAGAGAAATAGAGAAATACAGTAGCCAAGTTAATGTCCATTCAAATAATGGACTCAACTCCCTCCCCCTCTTCTCACACTACACTGCTGGCTCTTCCCTCTCTGAGAAATTTTTGGGGGAAACCACTAAATTTTAATAAATAATACCTCAAACTAAAGTTAGGATAATACAATTGACATTGCTGGATTCCTTGTAAGACCAGGAATATTTTGAATATAAATGTCATATATTTTGCACAAAAGATAACATAGTTACTCAGAAAAAAATTTTATCTAAAATTTGTATGTCTAATGCAAAATATAGGATGTTTATATTCAAAATGATCACCAAATTATAAGAATTCCAGCAATGTAAATTATATTCTGGCCGGGTAATTTGTATGAATTTTATGAGCTAAAACAAATATCTTCAGTTAATAAAAAAAAAAATAATCTTCACGACACTATCTGTCAATCAAAGTACCCCACCTTGCCTCCCCCCTCTTCCAACCACGCGGTCAGCCCCAACCCTCCCCCCACCCCCCACCAAGAGAAAGAGTGGGTGAAAAAAATAAATTTTAACATTTTGTATTAAATAATACCTCAGATTAAAGTTAGGATAATATAATTGACATTGCTGGATTCCTTGTAAGACCAGGAATATTTTGAATATAAATATCATATATTTTGCACAAAAGATAACATAGTTACCCAGAGAAAAAATGTTATCTGAAATTTGTATGTCTAATGCAAAATATATGATGTTTATATTCAAAATGATCACCAAATTATAAGAATTCCAGCAATGTAAATTATATTCTGGCCCGGTAATTTGTATGAATTTTATGAGCTAAAACAGGCAGTCAGGCAGGGTGGGGCAAATCTAAAAATAGCGTCTCGAGCCGGACACGGACACTTACCGCGTATATGTGGAAAAAATCCGTGTTAAGTGAAAGTTCAGCTCTGGCGAGGCACCGCGTATATGAAAAAACGTGTTAAGTGAAACCGCGTTAGGCGGGGTAATGCTGTATATATATATATATTGTGTGACCAACACAGGGTGACTTCTTTTCCACACCCACTGCCTTCTCTTCTTCCTTCTCCTCTACCCCCACTTCTAATTCCCATCATCATCATCAACCAGGAGCCTTCTACATGCACACCTCAAAATAAGTGTACTTTACTGCATTTATTTTTAGTTTGTATGTAATTTTCGGTGAGCTGGAACCAATTACCCAAAATCCCATTGAAACAATGGTTTCGGTTAACAAACGACCTTCTGGAACGAATTGTGTTCGTTAACCCAGGGACCACTGTATAATGTTGTAGCCCACAACTTTGCTCATTTATACTTATACTTATCACAATCTCCCTTAAAAATTCTTTAGATTTCGTGTTTATTCAAGACATCTTCAGGTTATGAGACCCACTAATCCACCACCCAAGAAAGGGTGACCTGACATTCCATCAGGTCAGTAATGTGAGACCACTAATCCCCCCACCCTACCTTACCACCTGATATTGTGTCAGGTTTAAGTAGCCCCAAAAAATACTTTAACTTTAATCCTTATTCAAGACATTTTCAGAAAATTCTCTCGATTTTCAGCCTCAGAAATTTTTTTTCTAAACCGTAAATTTTTGGACATTTCTGGCTTTGGGAATTATTTTCTGAGCAAATTTCAATTCCAGATATCAGAGATTTACGGCTTTGAGGGATCCCAGCTAACGGAGATATTAATGTATACACAACACATTTCATACATCCAAATACAAATTACCAAATGGCTGAGTGTCCAATTGAATCTGCTGGTATTTTTATCTGGATTAAATAAAAAATTTGGAATTTAACATCATAAATTATTTAGTAAATGCATCATTGAAAATATTACCTATAATTGTGGGGGGTTTTATAATCTTTCAGGTACTTCTCTAGATTCACCACCAACTGGTAAGTTTTTATGTATTTATTTATCTTGTATGTATAGCTATTAATTAAGCTCTGATTTGTAGTGTTTGAATAAAATATTTCATTATCTTTGCAACATACAGTCATTTATCCTTCAGTACTGAATGTCTCAGGAATACCCCCAAAATTATGAAATGTATTTCCATAGCACCCTGTATATATACAGTACTGTACAGTATATACCAGGTACAGTATGTATAATTTAAAACAAATTGTTTTATCCCAAACAAAAGTACAGCTAAACACTACAGTTAGTGGTGTAGCGTGTGTATTCCCCTTCCTGTACCGTGGAGTACGGTACTGCCACTGCATTACTTTGGATGACAACCACCCATGGTGTGCTACTCAGGTCGACTCTGATAGGCATCTAACATCAAGAGGCTACTGCAAAGGTCAGTATATACTCTAACTACAAAAATTAATCCTTTATGATATCTCTCAATAATGCTTGTTTGATGAAATTAAGGGTATTGTGTGTGTAGTGTGGCAGCATTATGTTAGTTTTTAAAGTGCAAGCACTGCATGCTCCCTCTCGCTTTCAGCTACCACCACTGCCTAGCCCTCATGGCGAACAGGGAAGCTACTTGGTTAAGTCTCCCCCTGCCAGTACACAGACTCTTCACCATCAAGACTCCTCCTGTGCCTCCTCATGGCAACACACGGTAACTGGGTGCCTCGTGGACCCAGGCTAAACCAGCAGGGGATCTCAGAGCAGCAGTGGGCCGCAGAGGGATGGGGCATAGGCCCACTGGCATGTGGACACATCCTGGCGCCTACCAACCACCGCCCTGCTGCCTTGCGTATTTAACCTTGGTAGGTATAAGGCTACAGGAGTAAACTCCGAATGAAAAATCTGCTGTGGAGCCCCGCATCAGGCAGACATGCTTACAGAGCTCCAACAAGACCCAACAGCAGTGTAGGCGGAAGAGGTGACCACCATGGGAACCCAACGACTACACCGACGGATGAAGGCAATGCATGATGGACAGGCTACTAAGGCAAAACCCAACAAACTGGGCTATCAGCAGTCCATTGCAACTCTCCCTCTCCCCCAGTCATTGCAACATTTTCACCACTGGATCAGGAAAAGGGAGAGCCAAGATGTGTGGTTGCAGCCTGCTCTCCTGCCTCACCACATAAATCAATTCACATCGTAGCCATCATCCAGCTCATCGTACCTCTCATCATCATCAAAACCCTTATACCCTCAAAAGTCCTATGGCGACAGTCGAGTGGCGATCGGAACAGGCAGAGATGACTGCCGGGAATCTCTAGTGACAACTCTGTACATGGGCGGCATAGATAAGATGATCGTTTTGCACTGGTATCTCGGCAGCAGTGCAATCTGGTCCTGTCTGTACGACTGAGCAGCCCATACCAGGAGACACTCTGCTCACCCCACATGGGGAGGGGGCTAGAAAAGGTGCCCTAAACATAGCCTGCCTAAAAAATCAACCTGACTGAGCAACCGCACCCAGTAAGGTCATCCTTATGCGGTCGAAAACACAATCAAAATCACAGATCCAAACAAAAACAAGCTATACAACCTCTTTTGGTCGCTGCATGGAATGTCAGGACCCTTCTGGATACTGGCACAAATGAGCGTCCTGAAAGAAGAACTGCCCGTGTGGCAAAAGAGCTGGCTAGGAATAACATCGATATAGCAGTATTGTACTTGTTTAGAATATTAACTTCTCCATACCTCACCATTTCTTTCCTATACTGTAATGTACAAGGACTCTGAGATACAAAATACTTTCCATTGACAGGCAATGACACCTCAGTGAAACCACCAAGGACAGGCAATGGCACCTCAGTGAAACCACTTCATGTCTCAAGCCAGAGTAAGTGGATCTTAGTTTATTATTTCTTCCTCTGATGTAATTGTGATTGATAGGTTCATTTAGTTGCTCCTTTTCTGCCATTTCTGACCAGAATGATAACAGATGTTTTTAAACCAGGAAGGTTTATTATTAAAGTGCTGACTATCACAGCTACAAACCAGTTGTTGGTCACTCTTGTTTTGAGATGTATTAAATTACAACCTTTTAAACTGGAGTGATATTTTTAAGTTTTAGATATCTGTCAGTAATGTTCAAGTATTTTTTCAATTGTGACATGTACTGTTTAATTATATTAGTCATGTCAGTCACAGCTGTAACAACCAGTCATTTTATGAGTAATTATACCATCCATTGTTGTACCTGTAATATCAACACAGTTCTACCATCATCACTTGTACCATTCAGTCTTACCATCAGTAACTGAACCTCTCACAGTCATACCATCAACATTTATACCTCTTACAGCAGTACCAGGAACAGATAAACTAAATTAAGCTTGCCATCTTCTCATGTACCATCCAAAGTGCCACTGTTCACACTTGTACCATTCCAGCAACAGTTTTATTGCCCTTAGCTGTACCTTCCATTGATGTGCCATCCATGACTATCATACCATTCACAGGACAGTTTACAAAAGATGGAGTCGAGTGCATAGTCCCCTTCACATACAAAGGTATTCAGTACTGGAATTGTAGTTCTACAGAACGACCTGCACTCTGGTGTGCTACTCTAGTCAATGCCAAGTTACAGCCTCTCCAAAGTGGATATTGTGCAAGTAAGCGTTCATGGTATAGTTACCTGACATTTTCCCTCGTTTCTGGTATAAACAGTTAGAGCAGTGGGTCTTAACCTGGTGGGCATTTCAGTTAGAGGGGTACATATTCTCACAGTAATTTGCGAGGGCAGCCTGTAGCATTGTGTATTGTAGGATCCTGAGAGTGAAGTTCAACTTACCGGAAAATCTCTTTATAGGGAACGTACCTCTCAATCCCCGTAGGTGCTGGGAAACAAGGATTCTACTGTTCTCATATTGTACGTTTACAGTGAAGTTTGTATTAATAAATCCAGCTCTGTGTCTGTCCATGGGAGATGTGTAATTTAGCCTCTCGGAAAACTTTCCCCATTACATACCCGGAAAATTTCTAGGGATATGTGATTTTTTCCGGGGATGAGAAAATTCTTCACCATACTACCTGGAAATCTCTCAGCCTCAGAACTGCTCTGCACCAGTTATTTTGGCTAACAGGGATATCACTGTGTTAATCCAATCTAAAAAGGCATTAAAAGCAATGGAACTGGAACTTTTGAAGAAAAAGAATGGGGGTATCACGAGGTGCCTTGGATTCAAGGATGGTCATAAGAGAAGGGGGGGGGGCTCATCTCCACACAGGTTAAGAACTACTGAGATAGAGAATACATAAAACAGTTGTTAAAGAGAAGGTATGTGTTGTGCTTGATTGGCTTTTAATTACAAAAGCTGCCTGGCACAAGAAGTTATGCTAGAAATAAAAAGTTAAATCTGAAATCTAAGGGGCTCATATACCCTTCTTCCTCACATGAGTTCATGGATTATTCAGCTGTAACTAATACTAAAATGGAGGAATAGCCTTGAAGTCAAGATAGCAGACCATAGCTTTGAAATAAAGTGTGCTGCTTGAACAAATTTGGCTCAAAGAATACCATTTAGGATCTAGTGGGCAACTGTTGCATCCAAGGGGGAGGTGAGCTTTCAAAGTAGCCATTCTATGGCACATATGGGCACTTGTGGAGTGCCATGTTAACAAACTTTAAGTGTAATTTGGTACCACCCTTAATTTCCTTATTTTCTTCCACAGATAACATTGCTTCAATACCCTTCCAGCCACCACCAACTGTCATAGGTAAGATCAGTTGTCTGCCTCATGGCCTGTGATTCAGCCACTTTATCTGTAGTAATTGGTTGAATCTGCCCTAGTCTTAATTAGCCTCAACCAAAGCTATCTTCACCATTAGGAGTGGGGCACAGTCCCAATAGATTCCATTCCTTATGGTTAAGTTTTATTGGGGCCTACAAGGACTGGGGCTCAATTGAACTGCAAAATATCTTCAACCACATACTGTAAAGGTTACATATTCCAGTATTATGGTACAGTACTTTAACCAAATCCACTCCTTTGCTCTTCATCTCATCATCAGTTTATCTCTTGCTCCTCTTTCCTTCCTTAGTGCTACTGTTTCAGTCATGGTTTGTGTCACAATGATATATGATCCTACAGTGACTTAACCCCATACTCTCTGGTCTACTTATTGTCATCAGTACACTGTTCAAACTGCACAATCAAGTCACCCCAATTCCTCTCATCTTTTATTTCCTTAACCACTTGACTTGACATTTTCCCTTTGCACATTTGTTACTTCCTCTTGTAACTATATACTGTATTGTGAAATATAATGTTTGTTATTATATTTTAAATATTGATTTTAGTGCTATTCTTAAACTTCTCTCTTTTTATGTATTTCTTTCCTGATAATTTTCTCCCTTTCTAGAGATCTCTTTTTTATTTCTTTTGGCCCAATGTCCACAAACGTTTGAGCAGAGGAAGAATATTAGATGGGTAAGGTTACTCAAGCATCCACTCATACTTACCCGGTAATTAATACACTAACCTTTGCAGGTATGGCTATGACTATACAGAGAGGGCCATGTATCTTCCCCTTCTTGTACAGAGGAATAGTGTATGAGCAGTGTGTCTGTGTGGACGCTCCAGCCTGTTGGTGTCCTACATCACTGACAAGAAACAATGAACCTGCTGTTAGTGATTATTGTAGAGGTAATTTTTATTTTTAATGTACTTGCTGTAACTTGCTGTAGATGGCACACATTTCTTAAAAGATTGTAGAGTCTGTAGACAGGGTCCTCCTACACTCCTTCATGACACTATCTCTGTTACTTGTGAATTTACATGAATCCAGGTTTATTTCTCCATTTTTCTCTAGTTCCTTGCTTGTAGTGACAGTAAATGGTCATGGCTGATCTCTGATTTGGCCTTACCATAAGCTAACTATGCACCCACGTGAGATACTTCTGGGACTGTAGTTAGGTTTTATTGCATTTTGTTTTTCATTTCTGAATAAAACAGATTTTCCTAACATATTTTGTTTTATAATGTTTATTGCCTTGCTGTTGTAACACATCTGAGATTGGTTTAATATGCCAGAATGGGTGGCCTCATCTCCATTACTGTGCTGTACCTCAGTTCAAGATTTTCATGGTTTGTTAACTGTAGGACCAGGCCTGACCCCCAAGGGATTGTTTCATATGAAGCCATCATTATATGCACCAGATAGTCATAAGCTGAGCGAATGTTTTGTTATAATTTACAATGGGTGTGCTAGACCATTAATTTAAGTCTTATTTTGAACAGAAGCTTAGCTCTGTGCCTCAGCGGTGGAGCATTGTGAGTTAGTTGCTGTCCAATGTGGTTTAGATTCCTGGAGGCAATTTTGGGCATGGATAAAAGTGTTTGACCTGTCTTGAATTTGGCCAATGAAAATTTTGCCTATCCAAAGTTCTGCACTAGACTGTCGACTGTAACTAGAGTTACCTTAAGTTGTTCTGTTATTCCTCCTTCTGTGGTTAAATTAACTAGTGGGATGATCATTGTATTGTTTGGGGCATGCCAAAAGTTGACTGTGTTATTCAAGACCAAATATTCCTTCATCCTTGTTGGTAGGAAGAACTCATTCATGGTCAAGTTAGTCACTTCTTTTATAGGGGCATGACAACCAATTGGATGCATCTCTTTTATCATGACTCAGTGGTTGTGGGTCATTGTACCACAGTCAACCTCAAAATAGAGCACCCCCAGTAGGCCTATCAGTCCATAAGTTTACAGTTAGGGAAATGGCAGACAGTGATGTGCAATGCAAGGCATACAATTTTAGTTATTTTTCAAACAGTTAGTCTTCAGAGCAGTGTTTCAACACTACACCTAACAGGTATAAGGTCTATGTGAACAACGTCAGTTTTTCTTTAACCAGTTAAGAAACATTTGCAGCATGATCTACAGTAGAACCTCGATAAATCTGACTGATTGGGGCTGGCCCCAGTCCGAAAAATGTGAAAGTCTGAAAAAAAAGCGAATACTGTACTGTATATGGAGCGGGGGGTGGGGGAGTATAACACTGCTTATCTGAACTGTTTAAAGAAAATCAGTTGTTGTTATGTTATTACTACACTTCAACAACTAAGCTCTTTAAGTGTATAACAAGTTTATTAAAAGAATATTACATCAACAATAAAAAAAAATATGAAACCGAACTCTGGGTTGAAAATCAGACATACAGTATAAGTCTGGTTGTCACCGAGATGATTGGTATTTACTGTAAAGTGTTATATGTACGTAACCACAGAATTTGTCTTATGAATAAAGATTAAACTGTAGACTGTACAGTATTATACAGATAAAAATAAGATCAAATAAGTGTATGAGTATATAGTACAGGTTGTACCTCTCTCGTCCGGCATTCTGTGGTCCGGAAACTCCCGTGGTCCGGAACGATTTTAGTTTGTCCAATACAGTAGGTAGATAGACAGCTTTTTTTTTTCTTTTTTTTTTTTTTACTTATCTGAATTATTATTATTATTACAGGAGTATTAAATTTTTGCTCCTCAGGCCCCAATGTGGGTCGGTGACCTATGCCCGGGTGGGCTAATCCCCGTAAAAAAAACCAACAACAAAGCAGCGGGAAATTAAGGATTGCTTACATCCGGCAGTTCGGCTGCTCTCTCTCTCTCTCTCTCTCTCTCTCTCTCTCTCTCTCTCTCTCTCTCTCTCTCTCTCTCTCTGTGCTTGTCTATACAGAGTACAACATTTAACCCCTCAATATATATGAGCAGTAAATAAGTGTTGCTTTCATATTCTTATGTAGAGTAATGACGATATGTTTTCACATGTGTGCACTTACATACGCGCAGTCTCACTTTTTTTTTACCATTAATGGTTAGCTACTTATATTGTTCCATTTATTAACATTAAATAACATTACAGGTACTTCAAACAACCCATTTAATTTTTTTTACATTAATTTTACTACAGCTACAATCAGAGTCATATTTTCTTCAATTTTATATGTAGAACCAATCAGTCACTGGTTTTGTAAGCTTTAACATGAACAATGCCCGCAGCCGTCTCGTCTCCTCATTATTAATAAATTGTATTGTTAATTTTGCACACACAAACATTAATTCAATAAAAACAAATTCAGAAACATTAATTAAAATATAGATGAACAGTAAATAAGTGTTGCTTTCATATTCTTATGTAAAGTAATGACAATATGTTTTCACGTGTGCGCACTTACATACTCTATAGTATGTTGGTGTATTTATCACCATTTAATAAATACTATTGTAGTGTATTTGTCATCACTTAAGTAATATTGTAGTGTAAAGTATTTATCCCCAGCCTGCTTACATACTCAAGTGTCTTAGTTCTCAGTAGGCCTTCAGCAAATCTGATAAGACCACTGTACAGTATTCAGTAAGTGTTGTTCATTTCATAAGATATTTTTTCTTCATTTTTAGTCCATTTAACACGCGGACTTTGAACATATAATCAACGACCTCACCAGCAAGGAATCGAACCCTCGACCTACTGGGTGGCCCTAGGGAACGCTTACCGGCTAGCCCACAAGGACACTAAAAGCAGTTCTAGACTCTGTTATATTTCACACAAAGCCTGTTCATCGAGCTGATGGCGCCGTGAACCTCATTGGGAAACTGCCTGTGCCTCGTATGTGGTGTCAGTAGCATTTTACCGAATCCAGCTGGTATGAAACGCGAGGTACATATATATACTTCATTTTTAGTCCATTTAACACGCGGACTTTGAACATATAATCAACGACCTCACCAGTTTCCCAATGAGGTTCACGGCGCCATCAGCTCGATGAACAGGCTTTGTGTGAAATATAACAGAGTCTAGAACTGCTTTTAGTGTCCTTGTGGGCTAGCCGGTAAGCGTTCCCTAGGGCCACCCAGTAGGTCGAGGGTTCGATTCCTTGCTGGTGAGGTCGTTGATTATAAGATATTTTTTATTTAATCTTCCCCATTTCTTAAAACTTTTTTATTTTTATTTTTTTATTTCTGGTGACCAGAGCAGCTCATGAGTCCAAAAAAAGCGAATTCCGATTTATTGAAATCCGAATTATTGAGGTTTTACTGTAGCTGGTTTTCCTTGTTTCAACCATCCATTATTTCAGGTGTGGGAATCAGGAGATTAGTTGTACTGTAAGCTGGCATTAGATGATGTGAAAGGATTTTTTTTTTTTTTAATATACTGTACTATAAAGCTTCCTTTAGAGATCTGTCCTTAGTTAAAACCCTCAGGATTGTGAAATTATCTTGGTTCTTGAAACTTGGTGTCTATGAAAATTTAAATAAATTCTATGGCTGTGTATTTGGTGTTAACTATTGTTAAGCTTTATTTCCTAACGTGCTTATGTGCTTTCAAAAAGGCTTCTTGCCTTAGCCTGTAGAGTTAGAAGGCTTAAGGGTACACACTTTTGTATCTGGTCTTCCATCCATATCACAAGTAATTTTTCCATCTCATGAATAGGACCTTGTCTTTTCTTCGTTATTATAGTTCCCTTTATAGGTGCTGATCCTTTCACTACCTTACGAATTCTTTCCTTGTCCTTCAAAATAGTAGATATGGTCGAGTGTGAGAAGCCTAGGTCGCGGGAAATTGTTGCTACAGTTTTTCCATTTTCATACTGCATTATTATCTTCATTTTCATCTCAAAAGTAATTGACTGTCTCCTTTTCTTCTGAGCACTACCAGCACTCTCACTTGTATGCTTTCCAGTCATTCTAAAGTCAATTAAATTAAAAAATAATGTCAGTACACAGCACGATCAGTTGCGGATACAACGACAGCCAAACACCAACTAAGCGCTCTACGGCGTGGGTGCTGTACCTACGCGGGGTGACCCAAGCCACGCGATGCTCTCGTACAGGACAAAAACGTTTCTGTATAGAAAATGCGCGCGTCATTTGAAAACAATTTTGGTACCGACTACAGCGGTCGTATGTGCGGATGGTCGTTACGGACTGAGGCAGGTCGTAAGTGCGGGTGGTCGCTACCCGAGTTTATCAGTTAATTCACGTATAATACTTCTGATAAACTTCCTACGTGCTTATGTTTGAAATAATGAATGTATGTATCTTTATATAATTTAGCTAAATATCTTTCTCGTCAGAAACGGTCATCCCAACGATTATGAATAAACTCATTTAGAAATACATCATTACTCAGAACAAAATCGGACAGGTTTGTGACAGCCAATGAGCTGTAACTCTTGAGGAGGAGGTGGGGCATCTTTTTTCAGCTGGGAAAAAACACGCTATAGTTATGGACTGTAAAGGTAGATTTTTGGCTTGAAGATGACGTATTATGTACTGTATTTGGTTGCTGAAGGAGGTTCATAGTAATTTAAAAATTTAAAAGTATGGCTTACTTATGGCAATGTACAGAGTACTTTGTTTTAAATTGAATCTAAACTATGGGCTTCAAGTGCATGATTTTAGAATTAAACTTCTCAGGAGTTTTCATGCCTGGATATCTTATTGTTCATAACTAGAACTGCCTAGTCAAAGGAAGCATGTAAAATGAGGACCTTTCCAGTTACTGGTTGGTTATCACAGCTTTTTATAGAGGGTGAAAAGTGGCTACCAAATGGAATATCTTGTTACCTCTAGCTTCCGTGTCTCTATCTGGCTCTGGGTAACTACAGTTGCCTGAGATGTTCTTAAGCAATAAAAGCAGAATTAATCCTGAAACTCCATTTTATAACCAAGCACAAATTTGGTGACTCACATTCCCTCTCAGCTCTCTTGGGATTATTCGGGCGAGCTGAAAACCTCAATGGAGATATCCTGGGTCTTAGGGTTATGATGAAAAACTCATGGCAATGGTGGAGTGTTCCTGGGTGCACAGTGGTAAGACTTCTTAGCCTTCTTCTTCAAGTAAATCATTGCCTTCAGTTAGTGCCCTGTTGGGTCCCATGGTCAAGTAGGAGAGGTTAAGTGATTGAGGATCATTTTCTTGGTTGACCAGCTAAATGGACATGTCTAATTAGTGCTGCTACCCTTATCAGGGTTCAAGATCTTAGATCTTGGGTTTTTTTAGGCTGTAGACTGTAACTAGAGTTGCCTGATTTGTATTTATTTTGCTATGAACTGAGGTTTCAGGATCAATCCCTCATCTACAGTCATTATAACAATCCCTTGGAGTATTTTTGTCTTAGAGGTCAAAATGTCAAAGGCCAAGGTCACATCTTTGGAAGAGGCAACTCCTGGCTTGGGTTGAATCCTTACTCGCTAAGACAATTCCCATAGAGATGCTATTTTTAGAACCAGATGGTCTAAAGGCAAGTTCACAGTTTTATACAGGGTACCCAGCTCCTGGCTTGAGTTGGAACCTTGCCTGAATGCTGCCTTGTTTATGTTATTGTATTTTGTTTAATTCATTTACACTTAAAAATCAATGTTAACTTTGTAACTGAGAAATATTATTTTGTGTAAACCATTAACAAGAATTTTAACTACAATTTTCAGGTTTGCTGCAAGGTTCACCACCACTTATATCTCCACCGGCTTTTGGTGGGTATGTCATTATGACATTAGGATAATTTTAAACTTTCATGAATTAATGATCTTAAAAATTGAAAGTAAATGTAATGCTACTTTATACTCTTAATGCCCCTTCTGTTTTCACTGTTGGTATATGATATTACCCATGTGTATCCACCTCTGTGTCCATACTTCTCATCCATTGGTCATCTTTCAGTAATAAGATAAACCTTACATGAGTCTTAACTAAATTTGATGTACCGGGTAGATCTTGATATTCATCATCTTAAAATCAGTGTTGTTTGATTAGGGTAGTTTTCAGCCATTGACAATAAGTTAGGTCTCCATTTTGTCTCGTGAAATCCATACAGATGCTGTATCACTGTGGTTTTGCTTGGTAACACTAGAAAGCTTGTGGAAATCCCAACAATATTTTAGAATAAGTTTTATAATTTAGAAAAGTTAGGTGAAGTTCACTCTTTGCAGTTGTCAATCATTAGTTTAAAGCTATGGTCCCATTTTCAGTCTTATCATTGGTGTTCACTCAATAGCTTCAGAGCCTTTGCACAAATTTCAACTTAATTTTTCAAGGTCAGGTTTTGTATTTGCATTAATCATCCTATTTTTAAATCAGTTATGGCCCCTTTACAATTTAAATAATGCTTTTCATTTAAATTCCTTTTCACATATATTATTGACATTAGAGTTGTGAAATTTGGTACAATGAAGCACAACACTACAGCATTATATTGAGTCGTGCATGACTCATCCCTCCTTTGTAGTCCAGGGAGTTAGGCCTCAGATCCTCACCTTCTTGTTTTGGGTAAACTAAATGAAACTAAAGTTAATAAAACCAGGATATATTAATGTGTGTGGATGTAATCAGAGTGATAAGTGGAGAGTGGTTGAAATTGTGATGACTAAAAGGAACCTGGATTTTTTTTTATGATATGCAAGAAGCTGAGGGGCAAGTGAGAGGAGTGTTGGAGACAGTGGACAGATAATTCGTCACCAGCCTATTGAGTACCGAGGTATATTTATTAAATTTGGATAAAAATGTCTGGAGGATAGATTAACCTTATAAAATTTCACTGACTTGACTTACTAGAAAATAACTTGTATTGCAGGAATTCTTGTAAGATAGTGATTAATTTGAGTATAAACATCACTTATTTTGCACCACACACATGTGCACACACACACACACCTCCACAACCACACACTTCTACAGGTTGTACCTCTCTAGTCCGGCATTTTATGGTCCGGAAACTCCCGTGGTCCGGAACGATTTTTGTTTGCCCAATAGGTAGATAACCAGCTTTATTTTTTATCTGAATTATTATTATTATTACAGGAGTATTACATTTTCGCCCCTCAGGCTCCAGTGTGGGTCAGTGACCTGTGCCCGAGTGGGGTAATCCGCGTAAAAAAAAAAAAAAAAAAAAAAAAAAAAAAAAAAAAAAAGCCGCTGGAAATTAAGGTTTGTTTACATCCGGCAGTTTGGCTCTCTCTCTCTGTTTGTCTATACAGAGTACAGTACAACATTTAACCCTTCAATATATATGAACAGTAAATAAGTACTGTATTGCTTTCATATTCTTATGTAGAGTAATGACGATATGTTTTCACATGTGCGCCCTTACGTACGCTCAGTCTCACTTTTTTTCTTTAACATAAATGGTTTGCTACTTTTATTGTTCTATTTATTAACATTAGATAACATTACTTAAAACAACCATATTAATTTTTAACATTAATTTTTCTACAGCTACAACCAGGGTCTTATTTTCTTGTTTTATATGTAGAACCAGTCAGTCACTGGTTTTGTAATCAACGAAAACAATGCTGTCTCATTTCCTCGTGTGTTTTAATATTCTACGTATTATTAATGAATTGTATTGCTCATTTTGCACGCATAAACATTAATTCAATAAAGAAGACATTCAGTAATAAACAATAATGAATCTTTTGTACACAAGAGAAATGACGATGTTTACAAGATTGTGCATGTCGTCTGAACGTTGGCGGGCCGTTCAAACCCATCAAAATTCGAGTTTCCTCCGTCAAAATTTTAAATTATGTAGTGTTTTTTTTTGTGTGTGTGTCCAAATAAAAAACCTAGAATTAATAACTCGCGAAATTTGAGAAGCTACTGTACGACATTTAACCCTTCAATATGTCTTCAAAGAGACCACGAAGCAGTGAAAGTGGTGCAGACGTAGCCGCAAGTCACTATCTGTCCAGGAAAAGGGTGAATTTCCATGGTCTGGCACCGGTCAGGTCCCGAGGTTGCCGGACTAGAGGGGTACAACCTGTACTACTACTTTGCTGTCGCTCAGAATCGAGTATGACGATCATCCAGCTATGATACAATGAAATGGGTTATTAGGGATGTCACCTAGGTTGGTGAGTTTTGAGGTGACTAAAGTTTTTAAGTGCCTTGAGGTGCTTCCTGTATGTGACCCATGTCTCACTGCCATATAGCAGGGTGGGGAGGACCACTGCCCAATATACATGCAGCTTTGTGGATAATTTCAGCTCCCTACAGCAGAAGACAGTTTCGGAGTCCGCCAAAGACTTGAGATGCACATCTGATCCGATGCTGAATCTCTTTATCGATATCTACGGTGGTGGACAGGTTGGAGCGAGATACCGAAAGTGGTCAACATTGGAGATTGTAGTACCGTTAAGTTGGATGGATGGTGGAGGTGTGTCTGAACCAGGGGCAGGTTGAAAGAGAATCTGAGTTTTACGTACATTCACCTTAAGGCCGAAGTGTGCATACGCATCTGCGTAGGTGTTTAGGGCCACCTGTAGGTCGTGTTCAGGGTGAGAAACAAGGGTGAGGTTGACTGCATACTGGAGTTCAGTAATGGAAGCTGCCAACACCTTTGTTCTTGCCTGGAGTCATCTTATGTTGAAAAGACCCCCCACCTTCACCCGGTACTCTATGTCCACCCCACTGGCTAAATTGGCACTGGCAAGAGTATGGAAGGCAGCCAAGAAAATGGAAAAGAGAGTTGGTGCCAGTACACACCCTTGTTTAACCCCTGTTGGAATGGGAAAGAACTCGGACTGAGTGCCGTTTTGCAGGACACTGCCGTTCATACCATCGTGGAGTTGCCTCACAATGACAATAAATATTGGTGGACAGCCAAAAAGGCTGAGTTGTCCATCAGAGGGCTTCCCTGTTGACCGAGTCGACTGCCTTGGTTAGGTTGATGAAACCCATGTACAGGTCACAATGCTGTTCTCTCACTTTTCCTGTATCTGGCGGGCAGCGAAGATAGTGACAGTGGTGCCACATGATAGTCTAAAACCACATTGAGATTCTGGGAGGAAGTTTTCTGCCTCAGGAAGAAGTTTGTTTTGGAGGACTCGGGCGTTAATCTTGCCAGCTACGGAGAGCAGCGAGATCCCACAGTGTTTGCCACAGTCTGGCCAGTCTCCCTTGTTCTTATAAATATTGGCAATGGAGGCATCTTTAAGAGCTTGGGGGATTTCCTCCTTTTCCCATATATTCTCCAGGAGAGAGTGGAGACGGCTGGTAGGCAGAGGTCCTCCTACTTTATACACCTTGGCTGGGATTCCATTAGGCCCTGAGGCTTTGTTATTTTTCATCTGTTTGATGGCAGTAGCTACCTCATGCAGGGATGGAGGATAGCTGAGGTGGGTAGTCGGGACATACACATCGGTGTTTCGGTTGAGCAATGAATGGTAGGGCTCTTTCCAGCGCTAAAGGAGGCCTTCATCATCTTTAATTATGAAGTTACCATCACATGAGCGGAGAGGAGCTGCGCCATGAGTGGTTGGCCTATAAAATGTTTTAATGGAATTGAAAAATTTGTGCATATTGTGCTGATCTGTATGTTTTTGTATTTCTCATGCTTTATTTTTAAGCCAGTCATTCTTTAGAATGTGAAGTTCCCACTGGGCTACAGCTTTCTTCTAGCCGAAGGTATCAGCTTTGGTCCGAGACTGAGGGTTGTTCTGTCAGTCCGTAAAAGCAGCATGTTTATCATCGATGTGTACTTTGATTGCCTCGTCATTTTCATCAAACCAGTCCTGGTGTATTCTTTTGAACTGGCCAAGGGTCTCTCTGCAGGTCTTTGTCATAACAGTATTAAGAGTATCCCATTCGGCACTGGGATTCGTGTTGTTTGCTGTTGTGTTGTTTATAAGCTCATGTTCGAGCTGCTCTCTGAAAGCATGTGCTACTGCTGGGTCCTCCACACACTTAGTATTAAGACCTCTTCTGGAGGCTTGCTGCCTTCACCGTTTTGGAGCGACGTGAAGTGAGAGCTTGGATTGATGATCAGTGTCAGTGGCCTGAGCCACGCATGGCATGGGTGATGAGGACATCTCGGCAACCTCATTCTTTGACAATGATGTAGTCAATGAGATGCCAGTGTTTGGATCGTTGGTGTTGCCATGTTTCCTTGAGCTTGTCGGTATGCCGAAGCAAGGTATTGGTGATACTGAGGTTGTGAGCAGCACACTTGCTGAGGAGGAGTAAGCCATTGGCATTACACTTGCCTAGTCCATTCCTCCCTATGGTTCCCTGCCAAATGTTAGCATCTCTGCCAACTCTGGCATTGAAGTCGCCAAAAAGGACAACCTTGTTTTCTCTGGGGATAGAGGTTAGCACTCTGTCGAGGTCGGCGTAAAAGGCCTCCTTGATGTCATCCTCTGCATCCAGTGTTGGGGTGTATGCATTGATGAAAAAGGCATGATGTGAGTGATTCAGTAGGACTCGAAGCGTCATGAGGTGCTCGTTGATCCCAACACACATTTCAGTTAGCCTGTGTAGGATGCGTTGGCGGATGGCAAAGCCAACTCCACAAACGCGGTTTCTTTAAGCAACAGGCTTACCCTTCCAGAAGAAGGTATAGCCAGACCCCCGTTCTGTGAGCTGGCCCTCATCTGGGAGCCGGAACTCACTGATGGCTGCTATTTCGATGTTATACCTAGCCAGCTATTTTGCCACAAGGGCAGTTCTTCTTTCAGGACTCATTTGTGCCAGTATCCAGAAGGGTCCTGATATTCCATGCAGCAACCATAAGAAGTTCTGTGGTTTGTTTTTGTTTGGATCTGTGTTTTTGACCGCATAAGGATGACCAGTCAGTTTGGTTTTTTAGGCAGGCTATGTTTAGGGCCCCTTTTCTAGCCCCCTCCCCTTTTGGGTTAAGCAGAGTGACTCCTCGATAGGGCTGCTCAGTCGCACAGACAGAACCAGGTTGCACTGCTGCCTGGATCCCAGTGCATAAACGACCATCTTAACTGTGCCGCCCATGTGCAGAGTTGTGACTAGAGACTCCCGGCAGTCATCTCTGCTTGTCCCTGTCGCCATAGGACTTTTGGGGGTATGGAGGTTTTGATGATAATGAGAGGTATGATAAACTGGATTATGGCTGCGCGTGAGTTCATTTATGTGGTGTGGCAGGAGCGCAGGTTGCAACCACACATCTTGGCTCTCCCTTTTCCTGATTTAATGGTGCAAGTGTTGCAAAGACTGGGGAGAGGGAGAATTGCAATGGACCGCCGATAGCCCAGTTTGTTAGGTTTCGCCTTAGTAGCCTGTCCACCAGGCATTGCCTTTGTCTGCCGGTTTAGCCGTTGGGTTTCCATGGTGGTCACCTCTTTCGCCTATACCGCTGTTGGGGTCTTGTTGGAGCTCTGTAAGCATGTCTGCCTGATGCGGGGCTCCACCACAAACTTTTCGTTCAGGGCTTACACCATAGCCTTATACCTACCAAGGTAAAAGTAAGTAAAGCACGGCAGCGGGGCAGTGGTTGGTAGGCGCCAGAATGTGTCCACAAGCCAGTGGGCCTATGCGCCGTCTCTCTGGGGCTCACTGCTACTCCTAGATCCCCTGCTGGTCTAGCCTGGGCCCACGAGGCACCCAGTTACCATGTGTTGCCACGAGGAGGTACAGCGGGTGTCTTGATGGAGAAGAGGCTGTGTACTGGCAGGGGAAGACTTATGCAAGTTGCTTTCCTGTTCGCCATAAGGGCTAGCCAGCGGTGGTAGCTGAAAGTGAGAGGGAGCAAGCAGTGCTTGCATCTTAAACACTAACATAGTGCTGCCACACTAGACGCATTTCACCACCCTATGTATGACACACACACACACACACACATGCACACACTCACGTACTCCATACAGACACACACAACCACACACAACCACATACATACACACACAACCACATACATACACACAACAACACACACACACACACACACACACACACCAACACACACAAACAACAACAACAACAACAACACGAAATAGCCGTTTGGAAGGGGTGGTTGTCTCAGTCTCACTTACTGCCCATAGACCCTTCTCTGTCTGGCTGGGAGGAGGGGGGGGGGGTGGGGTGTCAACATCCAGAAGGACAGATTAATGCTTGCTCAAGGATTATGAAACGTTTTATTTTTTTGCTTATAAAATGCCACTGACTTGACTTAGGAGAATATAACTTGCATTGCTGAAATTCTTGTAAGGTAGCAATTGATTAGAGTATAAACATCCCTTATTTTGCACCATACATGGTAATTTTAATATTTAACTTATTACATTTGAGCAATCGCTCATAGGAGCAATTGTGGTTTGTGCAGGACAATAAGACCCTTGTCGTTGACACGGTGAGTATAGTTCGCGTGAACGACAAGGGTCTTATTGTCCTGCACAAACCAAAATCGCTCTTATGAGCGATTGCAGTCAAAACGTTTTGGGGTCTAGGGTTAGACAACGAGAACAAATATAATGTCCTGCAGGAAGATGTTGGCTGACGAGATTCAAGATGTTGCCTCTACAGTAGAAGGTGATAGTCTGCCCCTCAGGCGGTCACACAGCTACTACCAGCTCCATCTGGCTTAGTAAGCTATTTTATTCTTGTGGCCGACTGTACGTCCCACTCGATGTTATTATTCGGTCAAACGTGTTACGGATCTGGGGGTAGATCAACGAGGAGAACGACGATGTCCTACAGAAGAAACGTTAGTTGGTGAGAATCGAGACTATTGCCTCAATCCAATGGCGAAAACAGGTTGTCTGAGAAACAGCTGCTATGAGTTGTGCAAGCCAAATGAGGATCTATCTTGGTAATCCAAGTTGCCTTAGATTTTTATTTTTATTTATTTTTATTTTTTTTTCTCAGGGGTTAGCCCACCCAGGCACAGGTCACCAACCCACATCAGGGCCTGGGGGGGCGAAAATGTAATAATAATAATAATTAAAAAGAAATCATAATAAATTAAAAAATAAATAATTATAAATTAAATTAAATTATAATAATAATAAAGATCAAGAGTGAGAAACGATATACTATATGTATGTTGTATTGTCAATAGTAAGAGAAACAATTGAGACCCTGCAATTGTGTGTAAATGAAGCCGAAAGTCAGATCAGCAACCTTGGACTTGGTCACAATTTTTGTGATGCCATATGGCAACAGGGTCTACCATAAGACAACACATTATGCTTCCAATATCTTCCCAGGCGGTAGTACCTCCCTACCTACTACTGTACAGATATAAAAAAAAATTGATAAAAATTTACATAATTGTTGGACTATGAGTGTGGATGAGGGTCTGCACAGGTTTTTATGGAATTGTTGAGAAAATGCAAAGTAAAATCTCAATAAAAAGAGTTACAGTAATTCAGAGGTGATGGTAGGAGGGAGACGGGAGAGACTGAGGAGTGGGGTGAAGATACACAAGAAAAGAGGGATATGAACATCAAAGAAGCAGTAGTGTACATGAATAAGTGAGAGCTTGGTGTTAAATGGTTTTGGAGTGTTGTGCAGTAGTACAGGTATCCTATTCTTTTTCTGCAGGACTCGGGGCACCAGTTACTGTAGATGGATGGGCATGTCACTTCCCCTTCAGGTACAAGGGCAGGACATACACTATGTGCACCTCTGAGGACAGCAACCACCCATGGTGTGCAACCATTGTTAACGATTCAGACCAGCCTACAGAAAGTGGATACTGTAAAGGTTAGACTACTGTACAAGCTATAATTTTTCTTATTTAATATTTCCTCTATTTCTCCATCATATGTAGGTAAGACTAAGATATGAACCACTATTTTATGGCTGAGGGAACAAGCAAGTGCTCCTCCTCCAGAGGTGGAATTTTGAAATGACTGAGAAATTTTATTTCAAATGGAAATAGAACTTCAATTCTTGGACTGTAGAAAAGTTTGTGGCACAGTAAATCCATGAGTTTAAATTTATTATCTAAAATCTCATTGATATATAAAATTGCCTGTAAATCAGACAGAAGTTGGATGTATGGGGTGAGAGGGCTGTTCTGTGTCTGGCTGACATATAAACATTACCTGCAAGACTAATGTAACCTGTCTGCACACAAATCAACATGTGTATATTTAGTAGACTCTGCTGACTTGCACATACTGTATGAATAACACCAGGTCACCCTCTCATTCCTTTAGCCATAGAATAGCATTTCATATCTCCATTCTGTTTTTGTTTTGTTTTTTGTTGACAGGTAGTAACCAGCCTCCACCCAGCAAGCCCCCAGTGAGGGTCCCTCAACCTTCTTCTGGTATGTTTCAATACTTTTAATTTCTTTTAACTAAGTCTTTATGATATATTTCTCTTCTTCTATTTTCCATAAAGAAAGAGTAAATACTATACCTCGATCTACATGACAACATTATATTCATTTGTAGGTTTACTGATGGTGGATTGTTATTGAAATTTTGGCCATTTATAAAGGAATTGGTTGGTCTGCTAATTTAGGAAGCCACTCAACTACCTGGCTCATGTTTTCCTTCTGCATCTGTAGTCTTCACTATCTCATCTATATCTACTCTGACTGACTGACTGGGTCATGTCTCCACTTTTGCAATCCAGAAGTGTGTCTGGCATTCAGACCTTTGTGATTCTCAAACATCAGGACCAGACCAAGACAGGGTAGTAATCTAAGGGAGGCACAGTTGGCTCATCAAATATGGTATACATAAACTTCTGATTAAAAGTAATTAAAAAACTTAGTTTCAGAGGATATGATAATACATCAACCTCTCGATTTACGCGGGGTTTATGTTCTTGAAAATCACCACTTAATTAAAAAATGCATAAATTAAACATAATTTTTCCATAAGAATACAAGTAAATGGTACAGGTTAGGGGAACCATCATATACCACACAGGGTACGAACAATGCTCTCACTTAAACCAAGCACGCGGCCAACCTCCGACACACACTCTCCTCTCTGAAGGCGGGTGATCACATTTAATTTCGTTTTATCCTCTTCACCACTGATCGGCTCGTTAGCCGCTTGGGCGATCAGTCACGTCTCTGTTACACACTGTTGGCAAGTACTGGGCATGCACCGGCTCCTGAATGTACCTGAACCTGCTCCTGCTCCAGTGTTGGTCAAGTCTTGTCTTGAAAGAGCTCACACTCGGTGCCGTCACAACACTTTCTGGTAGATTGTTCCAAGAGTTCAAACTCTCACTCCGAAAAAGTTTGCCCTCACAGTTTTCTGGACTTGCGGCTTCTTCAATCTTGAGCTGTGACCCCTTGTGGGGCGAGTGTCCGCCAGCTCCAAGTAAGGACACTCGACTGAGTAGTGCCCCTTGAGATGCTTATACACCTCAATTAGGTCACCCCTTGCCCATCTGTAGTATTTCACATCCATTGCGATTGTTTTTCGTGCCTTTTTAGCTTTAGACGCCCCAGAGAAGGCAGAGGGACGCTTTCCAGACATACTCAATGGGGAAAACAGCGTTTAACGCTAAAAAGATAAGTGATAAACACACAATGCAAATGAGAGCACAGAGAAAAGGTAGTGCTGGTGTGAACTGAGAAAGCGATACACGGGAAGCTTGCTGGATGTGGTCACAGTTGTTGTACAGGATACTTCATTATCATCATTAGTAGTAATAATCTTTATTATTACATTATTATAATAATTATTATTATTAATAATAATTTTAAAATCGTTGATGTTGATATGACTGCAACTTTATAGTAATAACTTACAAGCACCTCACCGGGCATTACACGCAACTCCACTGCCAGACGACCAGGCGAATACGCGGCAAATTTAAACTGTCTTGAGTATGTTATTTCAAAAATAAGTTCTCGTAAATTAGCTTTTGGTATTAATTGAACAATCGCGTTATTCCAAAAACACTTAAATCAAACGCGAATAAAACGCAAGTTACCTGTACAGTACACAGATCCCTTGAGCTTCACCGTTTAAACATCGCAGACCTTGCCCCCATCTGACTTCTTCCATTACTTGCCATGAGTGCGTTACCCTGGGTGATACGAGAGCTGCCAGCAAAACAATGCATCTTAGAGACACAGAATACACACCCATGCTCTTCGTATTTCTTATTTTATAGTTTTATATTATACCTGTACTGCATTTTCTTTATTTCTAAGTCACATTAGAGTAATGAAAAGATTTTTCCTAACCTCTTTAGTTTCATTATAGGTAACAATGGCAACATGCATTATCATCTCTCGCAGGCCACAGCTGACTGGCAAGTCAGCCAGCTGACTCCCGGCATGCGTCTCAGAAAAACGGACTTCTTTACCAGTCATTTTACTTTATAAAAACGATGTGACTTAGAAATAAGGAATATGTGATATAAATCTAAGAAATAAGAAAAATGAAGAGCATGGTTGTGTATGTGTGAAAAATGCACATGTGTGTAGGTGGGAGCCTATAACTACATCTCCGACTCACCAGCCTAGTCGCCATTTTTATTGTTGCTTTTAATGAAACTACATAAGTTTTTTTTTAAATCATTACAATACTCCATTGTGGCTTATAAATATGGAAAATATAATATAAAACTAGAAAATAAGAAAAATAAGGAGCATATGTGAGATGTAAATGTGTTATGAAGTGGATTTTTCCTCGTGTTTTTGCAATTTTGGCTTTCCGTAGATGAACATCGTGGTTTTGGGTCTTCACGGGGATTTCATTAACCTGATCCCTGCGTTATTTAAGGAATATGTGTATTTTAATAATACAGAAAACAACATGCTGGTCTTTTACGTCATAGTTAAGGATTACAGTACAATACAGTATTACCCCGCCTAACGCGGTTTCACTTAGCGCGTTTTACCGTATACGCGGTGCCTCGCCAGAGCTGAACTTTCACTTAACGTGGGTTTTTTCCACGTATACGCGGTGAGTGTCCGGCTCGGCTCAAGACGCTATTTTTAGATTTGCCAACCCGCCACCCTGCCTGACTGCCTGTTTTAGCTCATAAAATTCATACAAATTACCCGGCCAGAATATAATTTACATTGCTGGAATTCTTACAATATGATGATCATTTTGAATATAAACATCATAGATTTTGCATTAGACATACAAATTTTAGATAAAATGTTTACTCTGAGTAAATATGTTATTTTTTGTGCAAAATATATGACATTTGTATTCAAAATATTCCTGGTCTTACAAGGAATCCAGCAATGTCAATTGTATTATCCTAACTTTAGTTTGAGGTATTATTTATTAAAATTTAGTGGTTTTCCCCCAAAAATTTCTCAGAGAGGGAAGAGCCAGCAGTGTAGTGTGAGAAGAGGGGGAGGGAGTTGAGTCCATTATTTGAATGGACATTAACTTGGCTACTGTATTTCTCTATTTCTCTTAAGTATTAATTGTGTGCATGTACCATCATAAAATTAAGATGTTATTTTTACTACAACATAGTTATGTGTCATCAAAAAGTGGAGTTTGGGGGTCGGGCCGGTTTCTTTTGGAATTAATCCCATATGTTCTGTTGTTCACTTAACGTGGTTTTCACTTAACACGGTACCCTCTGGGTTTTATTGACCACGTTAAGTGGGGTACAACTGTACAGTACTGTAGATACAAGACCTCATTATTTTCAAGAAAATTTAATTAATATACTGTACTGTAGACTATTCATTACAATACTTCAAACCCCAAAAGTTAACACAATAAAGCATTTACTGTTAAAGCAACCACTATCATTAACAACACAGACCCTTACCTGAATTACTGTCATTCATTCTCTCAAACTATCACAACATGGTCTTAAGTTCTCTAACTTGTTTGCTCCATTTGATTCATACAATATTAATGTATTATCTTATGAACTATAAAATAACATTTGATCATTGTTATAGTGTCACTGTCATACAGATTAAAGATAAATACACAGCGAGGAGTTTATATAACTGACCCTCTAATGTACATACAGTATAAGAAAAATTACATTAATATTGTCATAAATTTTAAAATATTTTGTTTCCTGCAGGTAAGCTGTACCTAATAGGCGTATGGGTATGATACCACTTAGAAGATGGACACAACCACCTGAATCTTATGCACCAAGGCACAGTTATGTGGCCTTGCCTTTTTTTTTTTTTTTTGAATTGGTAACAGTAATAAAATTTCTCAGCAGTACTGTGGAATGTGTCAACAATATTGTACCAACAGTAGACTCCCAATTTTACAATAAGTTACATTCATTGGCAAACCATAGACAACAAAATCCCATTCTAATGGAATGAGTCAGAACCAAACTCATTCCATTTATGTAATGATGTTTATCAGACAATATAAAAATGTCAGTTCAACTCTGGAATTGTTTCAGAAAGGCACAAATACTGTAGACAAATAAGGACACATTATATAAATGATTTCTTTTATTTCTCCTTTAATTACAAAATACAATATATACAGTAGTACAATAAAGAATGATAGTCATACTTGTACATAAAAATAAAGTACATAATACATTACATTATTAATGGCAATGCATTTACTTAATAGTTTATAATTAGTAAGATGTTGACTTCCCCCTGTATTGTACTCATTCATAAACGAGTAAAAAATATTTGCATTAATTACAGTACGGTAGTTAATTAATTACAATGTACTGCAATATGTACAGTGAAAAATTTAACATTAACCAATGTGGTTGCTGTGAAGTGATATTCCCGGTACTGTACTGTATATGTGTGTTTGCGTGCATGTGTACATGCGTGCATGTGGAAGCATCAAGAAGCAACAAGCATATGCTGTACTGTACATACTGTATAAGGTGACAGAGGCTGCCACCACAAGCATAAATCATGGGTGAGGATGCACATGCTCTACCTCCCACCAAGGAGGAGGCCAGCGCCATGTAAACAATGTCGTCTCTGACCACACCCCACAAAATACAGTGTATTTAGCAAATGCTGCAGCTGCTGAGAATGAAGGGAGGCTGGAGTCACTACGAAGATCAGAGACATTACCGAGAACTAATTCCGACTTGACGGTCATGTACTGTACACTAATTCTGACACACTCCTTGATAAGAGAGAGGAGTTTGGAACACTACTGAAGGTACATCAACTCAATATAGTATATGTGTTGTATAATTGTTGTACAAGAACAGGAGAATCGACCCAGTGGAATGTGAGTTCAATATAGACGGATATTACTCATTTATGAACCTTTCTCAAGCAACATACAAGAGGTTGCGGTTATCTACGCTAGGCAAGACCTTAGAGCCAGCCAGGTGAGGGTGCAGGGGAGAGGATGTTTTTAAAGGATTAAAATGGTGTAAAATTAAATTAAAGGAGAGAGACTTACTTATTGTCAGGTGTATCTACAGATACCCAAACTATAGCCTTAATTGACAATGCAACGGCGCTCAACCCTAGCCACCTCCTTGTCATGGGACACATTAACTATGGCGACATCAACTGGAGAAATGAAACTATGCCCAATGGCCTTAATAATTTTGCTACCCTTCTTTTAGAAACTCTGAGAGACGATTTTCTATTCCAACTTGTTTAGAATCCGACTCATTGTAGAGGGGATCAAACACCCAAACTGCTGGACCTCCTCATAACTATCGAGAAGGTTATGGTGGCTAAGCTGGAACACCTAGCCCCCGTTGGCACCCATCACCACATAATGTTGCCCTTCAGATTTAACTGTTAATTGGTTCACAACAAAACCAAGCCAAGGTTCAAATATTACAAGGGTAATTATGATGGGATGAGGGAAAAGATAGGGGTATTCACTGGCCTGACTCACAAAGATAAGAACGCAGACACTACGCTGAACATCATAATCAATAAAATGAACCATTTGATCAATAAATATATACCCAAGACTAAACCCAGTGCCTCCAGAATACAAGGTAACTGCTGCACATGAACCATGCTGCAGCTGACAAAGTTAAGAAGAAAACTCAGAAATTCGAGACATAGGTAAGGACAAATGATGAACAGGATAGGAGGATGTATGCCACATCCCAAAAACAAGCAAAGTCAGAGTGTAGAAGGGCTGAAAAAAGTTCCAGAGGCAGATTGTGAGCCAAGTTAAGTCAAACACAAAGGCGTTTTACCATTACGCAAAGTCGAAATTAAAAATGCGAGTAGGTGTATGGACTTGAGGCTTGAGGATGGTAGTTACACTCATTCTGACCAGGACAATGGAGAGGCGTTGAACAGATTCTTTTCCTCTGTGTTCACGAGAGGATGCGAACAATCTTTCCGCATTTGAGGACAGGCGGTTGGACACAGTGCTGACCCATAGTGTGTTCTCAGAAGAGTGTACTGTATAAGAAATAAATTTTCAAAGCTAAAGGTTCATAGGAATCCCGGCCCTGACATGGTGCATCCCAGAGTGCTGAGAGAGTTGTACAACAAAATTGCTTAGCCCCTGAAGTTCCTCTTCTGTTAATGCTTGGATGAACAAAAGGTCCCCAGTGATTGGAAAATAGCTTATGTGAGTCCTATATTGAAGAAGGGTGATCGTCACTCCATGAATAATTGTAGACCAGTGAGCCTGACCAGCATAGTGTGTAAAGTACTTGAGATGCCATGATGGAACATCTACTACGAAAGAACCTTCTAAAAGACAGCTAACACGGTTCTATGCCAGGATGCTCCTCTTTAACACAATTACTCAAGGTACTGGATGTTTGGGTCCAAATTCTGAATCGGAATGGCAATATCGACAATATATATCTAGATTTTGCCAAGGCATTCAACACTGTACCCCATGAAAGGCTGATAATTAAATTGGAATGGTACAGGATTCAGCGAAGAGTCTTAGCATGGATCGGAGACTTTTTGCCTAATCATAAGCAGTGTGTGGTGATTAATGATACGAAATCGTCATGTGTATCCATGACAAGCGAGGTACCACAAGGCAGAGTATTGGGCCTGTTATTGTTTTTGTTTGTTTCATAAATGACAAGTCAGAAGCTATACATTCCTCCATACAAATGTTTGTGTTTGATGCCAAGTTATTCAGGGAATTTAAGAACCAAACAGACTACGATGAGATGCAGAAAAATCTCCAAGAGTGGTCAAAGAAATGGTTACTAAGATTCAATGTCACAAGGTGTAAGAGGCAGCACCTGTGACGTACCAATGGTAAGGATGCGTATCATGTGTCTTATTAGGATGAAGAAGCTACATTAATAAAGACCAGCGAAAAGGACCTGGGTGTGTATGTTGACAATTAACTGAAATTCTCGGGCCATTATGAGAAGGTGAATCAAGAGTGAGGTGCTTCCCCTCCTACAGTACTGTCGCCCGGTCTGGTCCCCAAGTTATGCTAGGGACTGTCAGTTGATTGAAAATGTCCACTGGAGGGCCACCAGACTGGTGCCTGCACCATGGCACCTCAGTTATCCAGAGAGATTAGAGCGCCTGCATCTGCCTAGTTTATACTACAGATGGACAAGGGGTGACCTAATTGAGGTGTATAAACATCTCAAAGGGCACTACTCAGTCGGGTGTCCATACCAGGAGCTGGCGGATGCATGCCTCACAAGGGGTCACAGCTCAAGGTTGAAGAAGCCACAAGTCCAGAAAACTGAAGGCAAACGTTTTCGAAGTGAGAGTTGTGAACTCTTGCAACAAGTTGCCAGAGTGTGTTGTGATGGCACCGAGTGTGAGCTGTTTCAAGACCAGAATTGACCAGCACTGGAGCAGGTTCAGATACGTTCAGGAGCCAATGCCTGCCCAGTACCGGTACTTGCCAACAGTGCTGTAACACAGACCTGACTGACTGCCCAATTAGCCGATCAGTGGCAAAGTGGATAAAAGTAATAACGCTACTGTTATGCATTTTAAACTTTTTACCCTCAGAATTTGCTCCCAGACCCAGAAAAAATTGGATTTAACTTCTGGAATTTTCTCAAAAAATGTGCCTGATTTTCAACCTCGGTAGCTCGTTAACAGACCCAGAATGAAGAGTTTACCCAGAAAATTTTCAAGCCAATTACAATTTTGGGTATTGGAGAGTTCTAGGTTATGGGGATTCTGACTAACAGAAGTATTACTTTATACTCTGAAATGCACCAGTTAAGAGGAAACAGCAATGTCTGTATGCATTAGTTTGACAAAATTTTATGGCAAAGTTTTTTCTTTGGGGGGGGGGGAGGGGGGTTCTCCCTTTCCTTCCTTCCCTTTCTCAGCCTTCTTCATCTCTTTCCTTTCATCCCTACATTCCTTCTCCCTCACTCCTCACCTCAATCCCTTCCTCTCCCCTATCCCCCATCCTCCCCCTCTGGTTCACCCATGTTTCCCTCTTCTCTGATCACTCCCTGGTTCTGCCGTTTGAAGAATCTTGATTAATTTTAATTAGTTTTCGTGGGTGAAAATCTCCCGTGGTGTTTGTGTCAAATGAATCCCACCCGGACCTGACCTACTCTAGCCTGGTGATGTCACAGCAGTTGGTGATGACGTCCCAGCAGTTGGTGATGACGTCACAGCAGTTGGAGATGACAGCACAGCAGTTGGTGATGGCGTCACAACTGTTGGGGATGACGTTGTAGTTGGTGACGAAGTCACAACAAGTGTTGCCTTTACAGCAGTTGGTGGTGATGACGTCACGGTCGTTGATGATGTAGCAGCAGTTGGTGATGTCACGGCCGCTGATCATGACGTCACAGTCGTTGGTGGTGACGTCACAGCAATTAGTGGTGACTGATGTCACGGCAATTGGTAATGACGTTATCACCAACTGCTGTAACGTGTGAGGCTGCTCTGACGGTGTATGCCTGTGAGGGTGTGAGAAAATTAAAAAGTATATATATATATATATATATATATATATATATATATATATATATATATATATATATATATATATATATTAATAATATAACTCTTTCAACTCTATATGTAAATAAGCCAGAGAGACAAGAGATGATTTCTCAACCTCTAACAACCTGTGTTTCGGTGGCTCTCGTGTTGAGACCGGCCCGAAAATATGCTTTGTCCCCGACCCCTACAAGGCTTAATCCGGCACTGGGAACAACCTCAACTAATATACCAACCACAGTAATCTAATTAGTAATTACTATATATTAATAGAGAAAGAGTATATTTGTAAAGGCATTTTTCGTATTTAAACAATCTTGAGACATAATAACTGCGGTGGCGTTGACGTCGGAGTGTAATTGTTTGCCAAGGTCTTTCTACACACACCTTCACCCCTCGTTGTGTAAATGTGTGTCCTCACCTGGCAGTACATCCTACTCTTACCAGTGTGACAGACAATATGTGGATCGACTGAGGATTAGCTCCATCTTTTCTCCATAAAATCAACAATTCTAACGTAACCTAACGTAGCCTATTCTAACCTAATTTTTGCCCCAGGTAACGTTAGGGTCTTTAATCAGGTGAAATAGGCTAGGGGCTAATCTTCAGTTGATCCCAATAGTTTGTTCTCACGTATGCTTCACTATAATCATACTAACACATAATAGTTTCTCATTATATTTGGCAACATTTAAAGTACAGTATATGTACTGTACTGTACGCGAGTTAAAGTTTAATACTCACTTCATATATATTATTTTTATCTCTGTTTATCTGACCTGTTATACCAGGGCAGTGACCGACAACGATGATGGCTGTTAAACACAACAAAATCAATGCAAATGTTCCTTGGACGTCAGTGGTCGCTACAGCCAACCACATCTTAGAGTGTTTTTTTTACGCAACGGGAAAAATGAGCCGTTGATTTGTTTATCAACTTGTATTCAAGTCACTGACGTCAGAGTTTTGATTCATATCATCATCAACCCTCTTCCATCACGGGGAATATTTGTTTAATGATAATTTGAGCGTATGTTAGGGGGGAGTGAGAAACCAAGGTTTGCTCTCAGTTGCTAAGCCAGTAAGCCAGGTGGTCACAAGCTGACCTTAACACATTTTCCACACAATTTTACCTTATCCAGAACAGCAAAGACAGATTCGATTAACTTTAGCATCAGTACCAAGATCCGCGTTTTGCCCAAATCTTTCTGTCAGTCATTATTGTTCTTTTTAGGTCAACCTTTTACCTTGCCCTTCGCCGGTCTCTTGAGTAAGATGGCCGAGAGTAAAATGCTCACCAGAGAAAGATCATTTCTTTCTTCTGTGGATATCTGGTAGTGATGAACCACCAACTACATGTACTGTAGATGCTCCTTAGCCAGTGGCCATCGTCCTTGACTTTTGACCGCCTTACCTCAAAGGTACAGTGTGGCCAGAATTTGTTGGTAAGAAGTAATATGCCAAGCTTGGCGATCCTCAACTGCACACTAAATTAAGGAACAGTATATCCACTACCAGGGGCGGATCCAGGAATATCAAACTGGAGGTTCAAGAAGTTGTGGGTGGGGGAACTTGGCAAGCGAGCCCTCCCAGCTGGGGGAGGTGGGGGGTGCTGTATGCCCCCACCTGAATTTTTGGGGAAATCTGACTATTATCTTGGTAATTTTAGGGCCTTTTTGAAGCCATTTGCACTTGCTATTGGGATATATTTTGAGGTCAATATTATTTATATATATATATATATATATATATATATATATATATATATATATATATATATATATATATATATATATGTCTGAGTACAATACTGCATTAAAGACCCCCTGGATCCGCCCTTGACAATACATTAAATAAGTGCACTACGCTATAAAAAAAAAGTGTTACTATGCATAATTACTGAGTCACGTATTTGTGTACAGGTATTTTGTAAGAGTATACAGTATGTCATAAGATTTAACTTGGGCCTAAATATTTTTTCTTGGCGTTGACGTAATAAAATTATTATCGTACTGCATCACAGTACCACTTTTTGCTTTACTTTTCCTAAGGAACGTCATTTTTCTGGGCGCGCCCTGTCATATGCGCATAAAGAACCAACGCGTTAGTCATTCCAAGCTTGTCAACTCTAATATAAACGAACACATGTTTAGGAATATCGACATCAATATAAAATTATACTTAATTAATTTATGATGATGCGATACGGAATAGCTTTAAAAAATTTAAATGTATACAGGGTGTCCCATAAATTTCCATACATAGGAAAAATAAACCTGTTTATATGAAAATCCATTTTTATTTATCTAATATGCTCTACATGACTACCATTCTGTTCAGAGTTGCCAACTTAGCGACTTTGTAGCTAGATCTAGAGCTTTTTGTTTTTTTCTAGCGACATTTTAGAGCGATTTGCGACTTGTCGCAAATCTAGAGATATCCACAGAAATCTAGCGACTTTCTGGATACTTTTGGACTGTCCATGAAAACTCGGTTTTCCTAATTTCGAACCATAATATATAGCAACGGGGTTACAGGGACAATGCATTTGAACGGGTTGAACTCATAAAACAACTCCGTCAACGCTTACCTGACAACATTCGTGTGCTGCAGCCTATTTCTTTTCTGAGTGCCGATGAATGCTTGAAGCCTATTAAATCAGATATACTTGGTTTGGCACACTTATTTACAGAAGATTCCAGCACCCTTACCAAGATTGATTTCCAGTGGAAAAAACTGCATCACACAATCTGGACAGAAACATCTAACACCCTAAAATTGTGGTCAGAAGTGGCAAATGACAGAGAGGCGACAGGTGAAAACCCTTACCATGATCTGGCTGAAAGTGCACTCGCTGCCTTATCTCTTCCCCATTCAAACGCAGATGTAGAGCGGCACATTTAGTAGTATGAACTTTGTGAAATCAAAATTGCGCAACAAAATGAAACTATCGACATTAAAGATAATTCTTACAATAAAGTATGAGTTAAAAAGACAGAACACCTGTTGTGCAAGTTATGAACTTCCTAGTGATATTTTAAGAAAGATAGGGACTGTGGAGGCATACAGTTACAAGAGAACCTGAACCAAGCACTTCACATGCTTCCAGCTCTACAGTTGTTCACACTGCCGACGACTACGAAGAGGACCGGGATGCAATTACTATTGAATAATAGGTAAGTGTGCACATTAAACTTTAAAAAAAAAATATTTTTATTTTTACATAATGCATTTTATTTATACTCCGTCCATTATAGTCGGCATTATGAAAATATAATTTGCATCAAATTCCTGAAGGGGGGGGAATAATAGCTAGCGACTTTCCATGGAAGATTTAGCGACATTTTGCTACTTTTAGGTACCAGCCTAGCGACATTTGAAAATCCGAGTTGGCAACCCTGATTCTGTTGAAAACACTCTTCAATGCGTGTCCTCCACTGCTGAAGAACACGTTCAAGCACAGCTGGAGTTATGCTTGTAATGGCGTTGGTGATACGTTGCTTGAGATGATTTATGTTTTGTATCTTTACATGATACACCATGGCCTTCAAATGCCCCCAAAGGTAAAAATCAAGTGGGGTAAGGTCTGGGGATCTGGGAGGTCACTCCACAGGACCACACCGACCAATCCAATGCTAAAAACCATATGTATGGAAACTTATGGGACACCCTGTATATATGGCTCTAATTTTATTTTCTAAAACTATTTTCATTACCGAGTAAAGATCTCGCTTGACTACGGAATTTGGCGCAAACCAGCAGGCGGAAACTATACGTTTATTCTTGCCGTTTGGGTCCAGGTCTACCTATAGACCTTGGTCTGAATGATACGCTCAAGGAAAGATGAAAACTCGTGGGAAAACGACAGAAAATCGGAGTTGACACAAAAACTGCCTTTGTGATGCCGCCCTAGGCCGATTCCCACGACCCGTTTCTGTTCCGACCGTCAGGCCGTCGGCTAGACGCCGTCAACATTTCTTAAATGCATTTTAATGTAACTGTTCACACGACCCGTCATCCTGACGGCGGCAGGCGGCCGACAGCCGACCGACACGTCTCGGATTTCTTCTCGAGAAATTCTGGCCGGTTTGACGGCGGCTTGGCGCCGGGTTGGAGACGGCTCGTGTGAACGAGGACCCGTACGGTACCCGACCATCTGCAGTTGCCGCCTCCTTATAACGTATTTAGTTCATTGTTTGGCATCATGGACGAAAGGCTGATAGAAGTTGTGCGTGGGTATGAAGAGTTATTTGACATGACTAACAAGAAGTACAGTGATAATCTGCATAAAGATAAGATATGGAAAGTGATTGGCGAGGCAATAAACAAACCAGGTGAGTGAGAAATAAGTTTATTACACTTGAAATGTTTTGTCTTGCCTTACTACAGCATATATATATATATATATATATATATATATATATATATATATATATATATATATATATATATATATGTCTTGATAAAATCACACGGGAAAATGGAAACAACGGAGTACCTTAGCTTTCGTCTTTATTCAAGACATCTTCAGAGGCAACTGGATTACATGGACAGAGAGAGGCTTAAATATACAGGGTGACCTAAAAACATGAGGTCAGGTCAAAATGATGACATCCACTAATCCCCACACCAACACACACGTAGAGGAGCTTAAGAGAAGGGTGGTGACGTGACTATTCAAGTCAGGTCAGAAAAAAGGGGACCCACAAAATAATAATAATCACCCCATTGCTTGGGAAAAAAGCTTAGAAGTTTTCAAATCATCTCGTGTCACAGAAAGACTTCTTGTTGAAGCTAGTTTGATTAAGGAATTAAAATCAATAAACCTTAGTGATGGTCAGTTCAAAACTGATAATATGTCAGTGACCCAAGGTTAAAAATGCTTTAAAAACCTTTGATCTAGATGCATGATAATTATTTTGTGGGTCCCCTTTTTTCTGACCTGACTTGAATAGTCACCTCACCACCCTTCTCTTAAGCTCCTCTACGTGTGTGTTGGTGTGGGGATTAGTGGATGTCATCATTTTGACCTGACCTCATGTTTTTAGGTCACCCTGTATATTTAAGCCTCTCTCTGTCCATGTAATCCAGTTGCCTCTGAAGATGTCTTGAATAAAGACGAAAGCTAAGGTACTCCGTTGTTTCCATTTTCCCGTGTGATTTTATCAAGATTTATCTTATCAACGTTTTCATTGTGGATTTTCATAAAATATATATATGTATATATATATATAAATATATATCACTCCCAAGGAGGTAGTACTCCAGCAAGACTACTGAAAAATGCTTTGAATTTTCCCTTACATTAAATGCAGTCTGATGAGCATTTCCACCTTGTCTCGGTATATTTATCAGGTTATTTTGAGTTTGTTGACATATTGCCTTTAAGATCAGAAATTTTTTCATCCCTAATAAAATTGTGTAAAAGGCAAGTAGCATCTGCATTTTCAGGATTTAAATTCAGTGTTCTTTGGTAAATCAAAATCTTCTGGCTCAGAATGCCAAAGGCATTTACAACTACCCACCTAGCACGTGAAAGTCTGTAATTATAAACTCTTTTCTGATCATCATCAATCTGTGTACCTGGGTATGGTCTCATTAAGTAGGGTTTCAGAGGGAAAGCTTCGTCCCCTTCTTAGTCTTGGACATTCTGAAGTATTGGTAGAATTTTGCTTCATCATCTGCCAGTTCTTTATAAAGGGTCCAGAATTCTCCCTCGCACTTTCTCTTTTTCAGTGACTGATGTACCCATAACCTTTTCCTCTTTCCAAGAACTTTTTCTTCCTCCTCTTCGTCTAGTAGAAGAGCAATTACCGCCAAATTCTTAAGAGGCCGACAGGCCATAATCCTCACACAACAAGAGTTATGTACGTACTGAATGACGGTAACGGACGGACCGGGAACATCTCGTGTGAATACACAACATTCTGACGGCGCCAAGCCGACGGCCTGACGGTCGGAACAGGAACGGGTCGTGTGAATCGGCCTGTGTAACAAGGTTAGTAATTACACTAGTTAACCAATTTTGTTTTCTTAATGAGTTCCGGCATCTTCGCGATGTAGATTAATTCTTTTTCTTTTCTATTTTTGTTTTTTTACTTTTTTTCGCCCCCTCGGCCCCGTTGTGGGTCGATGATCTGTGCCCGAGTGGGCTATTCCCCGTAAAAAAATATAAATAAAATGTCTTTTTGTTTTACCTATATATGCTGCCCTACAGATAGCACACGTAAATTGATAAACAACTGAGGATTGCAGGTGTGTGGGCATGGTGTCTTTAATTTTAAAGAATGTTTTTAATAGAACTCTGTGTTTTGAAGACTAGTCTAAGAGAAATGTGTGGATAGAATTCATTGAAAAGCTTCTTAAGTTTGTTTCTAAGGGTGAAACTGAGTGGGCCTGTGTACGGGATGGTGAAATAGATAGAATATTTAAGGACTGTGTGGGACTAAAAAAGCCTATTAAGGGTTTTGTCTATATACTGTAAGTGTCTGTAAATCTCTTAGGGAAACCATTGTTAAAGAGTAGTTCCTTTATGTATTTCAGTTCAATGTCCAAGTGGAAATATCTTGAACATATATTAAAGGCTCTGTTGGTAAGAGTACGTACTAGATTACGTTTGTAATTAAGAGGAATAAAAGATGAAAATTTTGAAATCAAACCAGTGAATGTTGGTTTTCTGTATAAGGCTGTCTCGAAACTATTATGAAGACGGTGGATATTAACATCAAGGGATGGTGTGCTTATGAAGATTAGTAGGGTCACTGCCTAATGACCGGACCATTGTGGACACCTACGGTCCTCTAGGGACTTGATCTCACTCTCCTCTACTCTATATATTAGCCTTGTCAAGTATTTCTCCTTAGTCTGTACTCGCCCCTGAAGATGTTAATTACACGAAAGCGCTTGGGAACTTCGTGTTTTCTTGTGGTTATCAGTACACACACACACACACACATATATATATATATATATATATATATATATATACATATATATATATATATATATATATATATATATATATATATATATATATCATGTAGATCCACAATGGAAGCGTGAATAAGATAAATCTTGATAAAATCACACAGGAAAAAGGGAAACATCGTCTTTATTCAAGACATCTTCAGAGGCAACTGAATTACAAGGACTGATTTTTTTTAGATTGCCCCCGAGGGGGCACCCCCTTACATCCTGTGCAAGATGAAGTGCAGAAGCGTTTACAGCGCCCATCTGGGAAGAATGCAGAGTTCATGCTTGCCTTTATGACTCATGCATTAAGGGCGTAAAAGCCTGAAGGGTCATGGGTTTTGTCAGCAAGTTACATAAAGTGTCAGAATGATGAGTGTGTGGGGGAAAAATTCCCGGTACAATTTATCTGTTTATGGCAAAGTGTGGCAGGTCCCTAATAATGTCAAGTGCCAGGCCTGTCTCTAGGGAGGGAAGAGGTGTTGGTAACGGCTGGGGTCCTGTAGGAGGTCATAAGAACATAAGAATGGAGGAAACTGCAGCGGGCCTATTGGCCCATACTGGGCAGTCCCGTTTACACCCAACCCCTATTGCTCATATAAGCATCCAACCTATGTTTGAAGCTATTCAGGGTATTCCAGTTAATGATATTTGGTAACTTGTTCCATTCATCCACTACTGTTTCCAAACCAGTGTTTACCTATTTCACGCCTAAATCTAAATTTGTCTAATTTAAAACCATTGTTACGAGTTCGCTCCTGGTTGGATAGTTTGAGTACCTTTGTAATGTCCCCTTTGTTTAGCCCTGCCTTCCACTTATACACCTCTATCAGGTGGCCCCTCGCTCTATGTCTCTCGAGGGAGTGCAAATTAAGATGCTTTAACCTGTCTCTATACTCAAGGTTCGTAATGCCCGGGATTAGTCTTGTCATTCTCCTCTGAATTCTTTCCAAGGATTCTATATCCATTCTGTAATACCGTGACCAGAACTGAACTGCGTAATCCAGGTGTGGTCTCACAAGAGCAAGATACAGTTTTAGGATGACCTCGCTAGTCTTGTAACTAACACTCCTTTGTATTAACCCAAGTACTTTATTAGCCTTGTTACGAGCAAAAACACATTGTTTACTAGGCTTAAGGTTCCTACTTATCATTACTCCTAAATCTCTCTCGCAGTCGGATTTCTCTATGGCATCGTTGTTCATCTGGTATCTGGTTTCCCTGTTTACATCTCCTATACTGAGTACTTTACATTTGTCCACGTTGAATTTCATCTGCCATTTTTCAGACCATTCGAAAAATTTGCTTAGATCTTCCTGTAGTTTTGCGGAGTCCTCGTCAGATTTAATAACACGTCCTATTTTAGTGTCATTAGCAAATTTGCTTATGTTGCTGTCTATGCTGATATCTACGTCGTTTATGTATATAATAAATAATAATGGTCAAAGTACTGAGCCTTGGGGAACTCCACTTGTGACGTTGCTCCAATGGGACTCAGTGCCATTAATGCTCACTCGCTGTTTCCTGTCCTGTAACCACGCCCTAATCCATTTAAGGATATTACCTTTGATGCCATGTGCTTCTACCTTTCTAATTAGTCTTTCGTGGGGGACTCTGTCGAAGGCTTTGCTAAAGTCGAGATATACCACATCATAATTGTGCCCCTCGTCCACC
Organism: Homarus gammarus; assembly: GCA_958450375.1. Lineage (NCBI taxonomy): Eukaryota > Metazoa > Arthropoda > Malacostraca > Decapoda > Nephropidae > Homarus > Homarus gammarus. Next base: position 2,067,504 of record CAUDMG010002480.1, on the reverse strand, counting down.
GAGGATGTAGTGAGAGAGGGTGTGAGAGTCGGCTGACCACAAAGTTTACAAACAGCGCGGCCAGGCTCAGGGTTGCCAGTGTACTAGGCATGGCGAAGTACAGTGGGGATGGAGGTGATATGGTGTGGTGGGGCAGGTACAGTAGCGATGGAGGGAGGCGCATAAGCATTGACAGTATTGAGGGACATACCTTTTAGTGTGATTGTGATGGCGTGTGCGTCGACATGCCGGTGGGGTATGGGTAGCCCGGGGTGGCTTCAGGTCCAATAGGTAGCCCTGGTGGAGACAGCACAGACATAGTAGTGGGCGCGGCTTGCGGTGGGTGGAAGACAGGTTGAGGCACCACGTGTTGTGAAGATGAGGCAGGACTTTACTCGGGGGCAGCAGGACACACCAGGGCAGGCGCTACACCAGTAGTGAAGGCCGCCGGCGGTGGAGTAGGCCGTGAGCAGGGGGGCTCACAGGGGGGACTACCAGCTTGTGTCAAACCAGAAGAGAGGAGTGACCTGGTGGCAACAGAGGGCAAGAGTAGGTTGGAGATGGTGGTACAGAGTGTAACAAAGAGGTTTTCAATACGGTTGGTAAATTCTTGGAAGAGGGATATGATCTGTGTCGTGTCACTGGAGGGAGGTTGTGGGGGGGCACCGGTGGGAGCACAAGGCCTGACAGCGTCAGAGTACAGACGGGGAGGAGGCCCAGTAGTAGTTAAGTTAGGAAACGGCCGGGACTGCTGTATTGCAGCCAGGTGAGGCCAGGCAGGGGCAGGTGCTGCCGAAGAAGGAGGCATTGCTGGAGACAGAGGGAGGCGGCCCGGTAGACGAGGGTGGGCGTTGTGGTAGACACGGCCTTCGGGGAGGCTTTTCCCCTGGGACAGACGGGCGATTGGGGCATTGCCATGAGTCAGCATTGTGCCAGCCACCACAGTTATAACACCTGGGATCAACCACATAGCCCACACCACCCCCATTAAGGTGGGCTTTGATTTTCTGGGCACAAGCAGCAGTGTTATGGTTACCTGAACAGAAGCGACAACTGGGACGATCACGTTGGCAGCAGGCAGTAAAGGTGTGACCCCAATGAGAACAGATGACACAAAATGCAGGCCCGGGGTGATAGGGTTCTGCATAAAGTGGAGGGAGGATTGGGTGGGCCTCCACAGTGGTTGGGCATTCCCCTCCCTCCCACTTGACAATGACAGCAGCTTGTGGGGTGTTCCCTCGGTAATGTCGACATATACTGAGTATACAAGAATTAAAGTCACGTGCATCTTCGATGTCAGCGTATAAGGGGAAACGTTTCACTAGGATGTGGCAACATTCATCAGTGTATACTGGGGGGGGGGGGGGGGGGGGGCACCAGGACAACCCTGTCAAACCCCACAGTACTACGTGTTTAATAAACACCTACGGTCCCCTAAGGACTTGATCTCTCTCTTTTCTACTGTATATATTAGCCTTGTCAAGTATTTCTCCTTAGTCTGTACTCACCCCTGAAGATGTGAATTACACGAAAGCACTTGGGAACTTCGTGTTTTCTTGTTTCCTTGTGGTTATCAGTATATATATATATATAATATAATATATATATATATATATATAATATACATATATATATATATATATATATATATATATATATATATATATATAATATATATATATATATATATATATATATATATATATATATATATATTGTTTCTCACTTGATTTTTTTTCATTTGTGTATGTCTTTATTATTATTATTATTATTATACTACTACTACTACTACTACTACTACTACTACTACTACTTTTTTTTTTTTTTTTTTTTTTTTTTTTTACAGTGGCCTCCAGCCTCCCCCAATAGCCACACCTTCGCCACCATTTATTTACCTTAATATTAAATATCCTAATACATAAGAAGCTATCCTATCTGTGTTAAATTAGTTGAGCCGCAGATCCATGCGGCATTCAGTGACTGTAGCCTCATAGTCAATATCTGCAGCAGTTGTCGGAGTAGGGGCAGAAGCTCTCGTTCCCCTGAGGCAGAGCAAAGCCGACCGAAGAAGAGAGAAGGACAGTCGACATCTCATCCAGGCTGTGACATAACTTCTGGGCTGCTGCTTCTGTTCGGAGATCAGCTCCGCGAGTCTGGCGTAGAAACATCTTGCACTTGGGCCCATCCCACCAGAGGTTGTGAACACTAGAGGAGAGAAGCTGCCTTGATCAACATTTTGAATTCTCTCCCCATATGCCCTTCTCTTGTCGTTCTCGTTCCTCCTATGCGCAGCATCGAGAGCTAGGTTATGGTGACAAACGGCCATGGGATCAAAAATCCTGATGTCGAAGAAAGCTCGCTGTCCCCGCGTCCAGAATCCTCGAGCACTGACGTCCACACGGGCTTCGTTAGATGTGTTTGAAGTCCTGTGTTGGAGGATCTCGCCATCCAGTGGAAGGAGGGTCGGTTCTACCATGACGTCCCGGCAGATTTCCTTCAACATATTTGCTGTGAGATCCCTTACCTCGTCATGCCTCATGCATATGAAGCCCCCCTTCTTGCAAACCATGGCGTGATCGCCATCATAGGAATAGCCACACACGCATTGGGAGGGCAAACCATCTACTGGCCAACCGTACCTTAGAGCAATGGCATCTGTAAATTCTTGTTTGTTAAGGCTGAAACCATTTGCCCTTATCGGTAACGTAGTTAACCAGTTCGAGGCGCCCACCTCCTGCGCTATAGCTACTTTTTTTGTCAAATTTTCTGGAACCTGCAGCAATAGTTGCTGCAACATGTCATTTTGGCAGTGCTGCCGATCTGTTGTAATGGACCTACGGATCTTATTAACTTCGCTGGTGTCCACTTCCCCTGTTGCATTCTGGTCTATTATGTGGTCAGTGAGGGCTGCCGTGAGCTTAAGTGAATTTTGATGTTCAGAGTCAGCAATCTCCTCTGGATTAGTTAGTCCCATCCCTCCCAGTCTTGGTGGAAGTGCAAGAAGTGTTCTTTCTACTGGGGTTAAGTCGTGGTGTTTCACTAGTGTGGGAATGAACTTGACACTGATTGCTTCTTCCAAAGGGTGGAGGAGGGGTCGGATCTCAGGGATGGTACGCATCAGGTAGTTCCAACGATGCTTGACTCCATGTGTGAATGCTGCAAAGGCCGCATGTGGCTCTGTGTTAGCAATCTCCGATAGAGCATGGATTTCGCTAACCCACTCATTCACCTTTCCCCCTACGTACTGGGTCTTGAAGTCCATAGTGCCAATTACTGCGCCTAGATGTCTTTGGCCGTCCTTAGTTATTTTGACCTCACTTTCGCCGAAAACCTCCACAGCCCGATCATAATGATCTGGCTTCACGATGAGGAAGGATTTGCTGGCGTTTGGGTGGTACCCTATTTGTGGACCTCGCGATGTTACCAGGTCCCACCACTTTTTGATGTCCTCCACTTTTCCTGCTCCTGTGAGGTCATCAGCATATGCCACTTGTTTGACCCTAGTTGTTTCATACTTTATTTCTTGTTGGAGCACTGATAGGCCTATTGCATACATTGCCATTGCAACGGGGTCCCCCTGTGTTGTTCCCTCGGTCGACTGTAGGATGGTATCACCTCGTAGAGCCTTGTTGTTTACTATGTAGAGGTCTGAAGGATTCCTATACGAATTTTCAACATACATCGCAAAGCTAGGACACTTGATCTTGATGTTGTGCAGTGCCGCCTTGCGGTTAAGTATGTTGAATGCGTTTGAAGCATCCACCAGGAGAACGGCCTCACAATCACGCTGCTCAAATATCAATCTCATGGCGTGAATGGCCGCCTCCCCACCAGCCTGGTGGCCAGCACACACTTGTAGGTTCCCTGCTGCTGCCCTGACATCATCCTTTACCACCTCCATTATACACTTTCCGATGATCCGCCTCAGCACTTCCCCCACCCCTATAGGTCTACATCCTGGTTTCTTTTCCAGAGGAATAAGGCGGCAGGCCGTCAGAGCCTGGAGGTGATGGCAGCAAGAGGATGCAAGCTTTCTTGCAAGGGTGGCAATGGCAGTGCAGAGATCGCTTGCTACAGGGCCAAACTTGTTTGTGCTGAGGATGACTCTCCAACCGTTTGCATCCAGACCTGAAGGGCCGGCTCCTCCTCGAGTCTTCAGTGCCTTTTTCCACACCATCTCTCCTGTTATTTTCTCGAACAGGACAGCATTTGGTGGGATATAGGCACCCTGGAGCCTGATGCCTTCATCTTCACTTGCAGGGGGATGTTTCTCTTTCAATAGTTTTAATGTCGCACTGTTTATTGGCATCACTCCACCGGAGGATTCATGTGTGAGAGATCTTACCGCGAGAGACACTTTTCCCACACGCATTTTGTTTCCAAATTTTCTTGCCACGTCATCGGTGTTTTGCTTTCTGTCACCCGTAGATTTTAGTCTCTCCTGCAGTGTTCTTGCTTCACATAGGAGATCATCTAGGGCCCCAGTCCGCCACATTGTCGATCTTCTCTTCATTGCTGCCACATTTTCTTTGTGCTTAGCCTTTGTGTGTGTCCTCTGACAAAATAGATGTGGTATTATTGCCAGTATTTGAAGAGCTAGGGGGGCGAGGAAGCGGTCCTGAGTGTAATCAGTCATGAAGCAAGTCATCTCCCGAATCATTTCTTTGGTGGCCGCACACTTGGGTGGTTCAAACAAGTTAGCTGGCGACCACTTGACAATTTCTGAGTAGGTTTCTTTGACCCATACGCCTGCATTTTCCATCGACATGCCTTTCCACTGAGGCGGCTGTCTCTCATTCTCCTCCTGGACACCTGCTACTGAGGGAGCAGCATTTATTAGTACTACATTTTCGGGTTGAGTAGACTCACTGCTATCATTTCGGATATCATCGGGTGGTTGGGTCCCGGCGATATCCACTGTGGCCGCCTGTGTCGGCTCCCTGCCACGTGGGTTCCGACACTGGTCTAGCTTCCTGCAATCCACACATGATCGGTTGTTTCTCTACTACTACTACTACTACTACTACTACTACTACTACTATTACTACTACTACTACTACTACTACTACTACTACATTTTCGCCCCCCAGGCCTCGATGTGGGTCAGTGACTTGTGCCCGGATGGGCTAATCCCAATAATTAAAAAATATATAAAATAAACAAATAAAAATCTCGGTCAAATATAGTTCTCGCGTTCGCCGGTAATGAACGATTAGCCAATCAGAGTTCACTCAAGGAAAAATAGCGTTAGTAGGAACAGACGGTCACGGCAAAATATCCAATTGGATGTATATAAAAGGTCAAAGAATCTAGGCTAACGTCAGCCTAGACTCTTTAAGAGTTAAACAAAATACGTTAAACGGATAATACTTAACACTTAAACCACTGACCAAAACACATTCTACAGGAAATTTCTCTGTAATAATAAATGTCTTCTGCCGATTCATTGAAATTTGTAAATACATGACTATTTTGATGTCCCTGCCTTTCTTAGTGGAAGAATTCACCAAAACCTAAGTTCTAATGGGATTTCCATTTGAAAATTTGTATGAATAAGGGGGGCTATCCTGTAGGGATTTTTTTTTTTTGGAAAGGAAATATACAAGGAAGTATCTTTTGGTGTATTATATCATTTAAGATGAAAATAATGTTCAACTGTCAAGTAGTAGTAGGTACAGTAGTAGTAAAAACAAAGTCATTAATATAATTATAATATTTCAAGGATGACACATCTACAGTATATTAGCCATTTGCTCCAGGTTGAGTGAATCGTCGCGTTGATTCGTCCTTTTCATGTTCTTTTCCTTCGAAGTTTGAATACATATAATTTTAATCTTACATCCAATGGTCTGGTTACGTGCATCAACGACATTAGTCTATTTTGAGAGTGATGGATGGGTAGAAGACCTGGAATTCCCACGTTCTTACTTGTTTTTGATAACTTGGGCTGTTTTTTTTCTTAGCCGGATTAGAATCAGGGGTATATATGGTGGTAGTCCGCTGGAAGGGACACAGGCTGAAAACCCACGTCAGTGTGCACACCTCGTCTAACCTTGAACACCTTCATCGTCGCCTCCATACAGTGAGTTACCGAAAGTGTACCTGGTCACTGTCTTGAATTTATTATTTTCTTTGTTATTGAACTTTATTCCAGTCATGCTTAAATGGAAGGAACTGATCGACCAAAACAAAGATGCATTTTCGTATTTTATAAAGCACAATAAAGCTTTGGACATTCAACAACAAGCTGGAAAGCTTAATAGTGAAGAAGAGTAAACTCAAAATAAAAATTTAGAATGTGAGGATGTTATATGAAGGTGGGAAATGTGAAAATGGTTGCGGGAATATGAAAAAGGTTGAAGTGTGACATTATTAAAAATGGGCAAAGTGGGCAGCTGCCCAGGGGCCTCCACATATTACAATATTTTATTTATTGGTTTATTCATTTGGACTATTTTTATTTTCATTCTTTAAAATTCATGTTTATCTATTCCATCACGTAAAACTATGTTCAGCAAGAAGCGTGATAGAAATTAGGCTAGCTACTCCTTGAAATTCATGAATACCTGGTTTTCCTGTGAACCGTATATTTTTAATATAACTGCATATGGCTTCAAAATTCTCCAAAGAAGTGTTCACATTTCAAAATTTTCCCGGGGGGGGGAGGGGGGGGGGGGGCTTACAGCGCCCCCCGGAACTCCCAGATGTTTAGGCTCGCTTCACTCGCCACCCCTCCCTCTTGGGTAGTTATAATAAGGGGGGCCTCCTCAAAGAGGCTGCCCATGGGCCTCCACAGGTCTAAATCCTGCACTGGTAAGATGGACAGGCTAAAATAGCATTTGTATGGAAGAACGGCATTTAGTATATACTGTACAGCCTAATAAAGGTAATGAAAGGCATGAAAGATGTGTTAATATTGTTGTAAAGTTAGGTAGCTGTGTAAAGGAATATTGAACACTGTCAGGGAGTCCTCTTTGTACAGTATTTATTATAATTTCTAAACTCAAGGATTTGTATACCAGGTTTAGCACCAACAAGTGACGGAAAATGTTTTATAAAAAGCTTTCTGGAAACATAAAGGGGACCAAAGAAGCTGAGATATTTAATGAAGGTTTAATTATAATGGGTACGTTTAATGTAAAGTAGACAAGGGGAGAGAAACACCAAAAGTGGGACCAAGTGAGTTTGGTTTAAAAATAATAACTGTAAATTCATGGTTTCAACACCCATGGCATCTTTATCCATGGCTAATACCCCGGATGTGGAAATGAAAGAGATGCAAGACCAGGGAAGATAGTTTGACGGAAAACCATTGATCGCCAGCCCTCAGACACGAGGCCTTGGTAGATTTATTAAAAATGTTGGACACGCTGGACCCCAAACTACTATACAGTACAGTCCTAAGGATATGAACACTACTTGTTTTTATCCACCTCTGCTAATTTACCTCATATCCACGTAAACAGGGTGGGTGAGGTGCTCAACTCTTACATGGTTTTAAAGGTAATAAAAGAGTGATTTCTGAGTTAAACACTCCGACTCCACATAAAAAAAGACGTACTGTATGTCTCTTTAGTTGCTCCAAGCAGTAAACTCTGATATAACAAACAATTCTTATTTAGACTTATCTTGCGTTAAATGTGTGTATTGGTCATAATCCTCAACTTTGATTCCATCAACTGGCCATGCATCAGGCTGGCTCTACAATCACTAATTGGTTCTTTAATCTTTCCCCCCTGTCAGCTATAATTTCGTGAACAGGATTGTCTAGTGATTGTTACCTCTGTGGTCATCCTCTTTAGTTCATTTCGTGACTGACAGCCAAGTGGCTTTATCCTTCAGCATATTGTACCCTACACTACACGATGATAATCTTAACTTTTTTGCTAAGTGATTAAATGTCGTATTTTTTTCCTGAATGGCGACTGTCTTTTGTCTCCCGGCAGGTGCATGATGGTCCGACTGTGTGTGCTGGTAGCCATCATGGTTATCTTGATGCCCGGGGAATGGGCAACTGAGGCCCGATCTCCATTCTTCCTAGGCTTCCACCCTTCACCCTCACAGGTATATATCACTAATGAATCATATATTAAGAACACATTGTTAGTTTTAATATTGTACCTTATGATAATTAGAAGGGGAAGGCTTTTGTTAAATTTAACTCAGAACTAAGTACGGCCTGTGATTTAACCGATAAATTTCAAGTGTTTTCTGTGAAAACTCGACCAGGACAAATATTAAAAAAACTTGCATATTCACTGGTTATCATAATACTACTAATAAGATTCCATGCCAATTAAAATAAATTAGATGTAAATAGAGAGGAGGTTCGTTGTGTTAATTTTTTGTGGATCAGTATAGCTGTTCAGTAATATCCGGAAATACTGCTACTACTACTACTAATCAGAACCACGTTAGGCTGACCACTGTACAGTATATACACCGACCACTACCTGGTCCACAGGACGACTTTTATATCCAAAGCAACATCTCTGCCTTGGGCTCTCGGCGACTTAAACCATCACTTAACTATACCTGAATTTAACAGGAAAGAACCAGTCTGAAGAGGGGTAGTACCTCGGTTGTTACATAGCTGTTCATGTCGTTTATTAGTAAGAGACAAAAGGTTTAATTATAAATGTGTTTATAGTGAGTACGGCATATACAGGCGATAATAGCTCAGATAGTTTCAAGTGAAGTAATTGGTGGTGTATCCTCCTGCAGCACGTCTACTCCCCCTACCTCCACCACGAGAGGAACAATAAACGTAAGTAACAAAACAATGACACGTTGAATTTGTTGTGATACGTATATATTTTATTCAACATTTTCATAATTATGAACACACATCAGTCAGAACTATAGCATTTTTCTTGCTGAACCTAATTCTTTCCATAAATTTTCATTTTTATTTTGTTGCTATTTGTTCATATTTTTCGGTTATTCTGATTTACCCATATTGAACGTTTTTTAGTGGCATTGTATTTTTCTCAAGACTTACAATAAGTTATAATGCAGAACAAAATAATTAATACGCTTTTTCTTTGTTGTCATGAGTGTTTACAGTTGGTAGCCCTGACTAGTGAGTGCGTTTCTTAAGTTTATAAAGCTTTAACTGAGGTTAACTGTTGGCAATATTTAGCTGTCTGAAAGCTAACGCCCAACGCTTATTACCATCACTATCACCACTACCAGCACTCATGATTTTTTACAGACATTCACTACCACCCACTACCACCATCCATTACTACCAACGCTCACTGCCACCACTATCAATAACTCTGATCAGCCACATTCACCACCACCCCTACCAACACTCACCACTAACACCAACACTCACTACTATCACCCATTACCATTACGTACCACCACTTACCACCAGTATGCACTACCAGGACCTGCTACTACCCACTACCAACACCCACACAAATAATGAATACCAACACTTAATACCAACACTACCATTACCCACCACCAACATCCACCCCTACCACCACCACCACCATCATCATCATCATCATCATCATCATCATCATCCAACAACAACAAATCCCAACACTCATCATCAGTATCCACCATCACTCACTACCAACACCCACTACCAATGCTCATCACCATCACCCACTGCCTTCTCCTCCTCCAGGCACGGTACAGACTCACGTCCAGCAGGAGCCTGAAGAGGTCGTGTGGACGGCTCAGTGTGCCCCCAGAGTGGCCGGGCTCAGGAGGCGTCAGGATGCTGTTCTGCGGTGTGACGTTGTGGCTCCCTCAGGCACCCACTTCGTCTGGTACAAGAACCTCAACATCCTGCATCGTCAGGTGAGTAGTTCATGCGTAGGTCAACAGTCCTGTCTATGATAAGGAAAAAAAAATGTGTAAAAGAATGATGGAGATGTGAAAGAGAAGATAAAAGAAATGAGAGACAGAGAGAGAGAGAGAGAGGGGCCATGAGTTGTAAATCACTTTGACTAACACCACTACACTCTCCAGGGCGCTCCTCAGCAGGAACTGATTCACTCCCAGACGCAGCAAGAGACACTCGAGGAGCAGACCAATATGGTGGAGCAAGAAGATTCGGATCTGGTATATGACGCCTCCTCTACTTCCACCTCCACCTCCTCCTCCCTCCTCCACTACTCCTCTAACGTGTACATCGACTGTGCTGACGAACACGACGCCGTAAGTAAAGATTTTCTTCTTGAACAACATTAAGTTCAACTAAATCAAAATCAAAGTTTTATTTATCGATGCCGTAAATTCAAGCGCCATTAGTCAAAATATATATCTTAAGAACTGTATAATATCCACTTTCATCTCAGAGTAAATGCAGAAGTTTTTTTTTTTCAAAGGCAAGCTATTGTTAACTCAAGTATGGTAGTGCAGTTTTGTTTTCATCTGAGTATTAATCAAATCATTCCTGCCTCTCTATTAGAGTGTTGCTTGTCAGAATTCCAAAAGTTCTGTTAGTCATTGTCTATGAATGCCATAACTTCTAAGTCGAAATTTTGCTTGTGATGGTTGCTAAGGGCGCGAAAAAAATACACAGCTCACAGTTCCGTAGTAGATTACAGTGGCCATTTCTGTAAGATTTTTCAACATTCAGTTGTATCTTACACACCTACTGAATCCCTCTCTACCTCACAGGCCGAATACAGCCTCGTGGTGACCACCCCATCCAACAACGTGCATTACCGCAACTTCTCCATCTTTCTCGCAGGTGGGTGACTCACTCGGCTCTTAGAGTGTGACAGGTATTGAATTCTTGGGAGGGTCTTTGAGCAACTAAGGCTATATCGCCCCTCCGTCAGTTAGATAAGAACTCATGCACTTCTGTTGTAGTAGGTGATCTAGACGTCCCAGAGCCAGATAAAAACTTGAGAACTTTTCTTGATTACTCTTAGTGATATACTTCATCTTAACCTAACTGGTGTTATGGACGAGACCAAGAAGTCTTCTTTGTGATGATCATCTCTAGTTTTTTGTTTATATACTCGCATATTTCTATCATCATCTTCGTCTACATTGTTGTCATTTTGTATTTGTCTCCCTCCTCCAGTTCTTCTCTTGTCATCATCGCCTTTATCTTTACCTTTCTCGTCATCACCTTCTTTTTCACTATCTCCCTTTCTTTTATTTTTCTCTTTCACTCATCATCACCATCTATTCTTACCATCAGTTGTCAGAGTTCTTGTCCCTTCCCTCTTCTAACTCCATATTAATGATCTCTTCTCCAGCTACACACACATTCTTCCCTTGGTGACACTAACCTTCACTCAGTTAAACCTGTCAGTCTCTAGCCTTCCTGCCACTCAGTCGCCCACTTAAATATTACACCTGCACTGAAGACAGGTGTTGAGGCTATAGCTCACTGAGGCACAGACAAACTTGATACATTCACCTTCACTAACACATAATCTCTCAACTGTCTCTCAGAAGAAATTTTATCTCCAGCTACTACTTATATTAACACCACTATTGTACCAGTGACAACATCCCTGATCTTACTATAACCAATAACCTCTCTTGGTACAATATTGCTGACATTGCAGAACAAAATCGCACACTCTTTACAACAGCTATGGCCGCCCCTACACGGTGTACTGCTCTCACGTGTGGAGTGACGCACCACACTATTACTTATCATTATACACTATGAAGTCGAGAGCTGTTTACCTCATCCATAACTAATCCTTTATTTCCACCACCTCGCCTCCCCTCATGTCAGGCGATGTCTCTTCGTTTTCCCTCATCAACTGTTATATTGACGGATAGTGAGCCAGTGAAATTCAGACCATACCTCCCCTACTGTGTAAAAGTTCCTTGTCGTCATAATTTATCGTCATTCACTTCTATTATTCCCAATCGTCCTCTCACGTCCTTCCATCCATCTATAACTTACAGTCTTTTAATTAGGACGCACATTCACCTCTTTTTATACAGTAAAGTTATACATATTTCTTTTTCGTATCCATGTTATATCACTCGAGCGTAACCTGAAAATAGGACACCGTATTATATATATCCCTCCTCTTTTTTATATTTCTATCTTTATTTCCTCGTCTTTTGTGTCAAATGTTGTCAGTAACATCACGTTTACCATCTTCACTTCCTACTTTCTCCCACCACCAGAGAGAAGTCAGGATGGTCCAAACTGCTTGGCGGCATCCCAGATGTCGTTTCGCCCTCGCATTTACCAGCACTCCCTCATGGCTCTGGCAGAACTGGGTTCCTCCCTCATCCTCCCCTGCCGTGCCCAGGGCCTCCACACCGCCCACGCCTGGCAACTCAACAACACCCTCCTCACCTGGGACCATTCTAACTACATGGTACACTACAGTTCTATTACTTCAGGCATCTGAAATTTTTATTGATTGACTATCTTCCTCCGTGTTGGGTTGTTAGTATCAACTTCATTTAGCCATTTCCAAATGTTAGACATCGCATCAGTCGCCGCCATGTTCCTCTGTCATCAGTCCTCCCTCAACCAAGTCCCTCCACCTTAATTTTTGCTTTCATCTTGATCTCGCTCCTCTAATCAACTCATTCCTTGATGTATACCAATTTTCACTTCGAACTATTATGAGTCTCTTAAGCAGCCCATACTATAGTTTTCGCTCCACCATCCTAACCCATTTCCTTGGTTTTCCCCTCACTCATCAGGCAATTCTCTCAGGATTTATTCGCATGTTCTATCAAGATTCACAAACACAATAAAGCTTACCATTATTATCTAAAACCTTCTACCAGGTTTGCCGCATGATGTAGATACCATTCACCGTTCTCTATAAGTTATGCACACAGTATTCCACCAATGATCGCTCTCTCCCTCGGCTTCCGGTCCGTTATCTGCTCCACTTGCTTTACAATATTCCATCGCCATAATCCTTCTGTAGTTTTCACCGTCCATGATGTCACCCCTGTTTCCAATTAGCCATCCTACCAGTCCTTAGTATCAAAGGTCAAAGTCTTACTGTTACGTGGCTGTCCTTATGGTTAGGCAGAATATGTGAGAATACAAAGAAAATCTTCAAGGCATATTTGGGATATATCACAGATACACACCCACCGCTGAGGCCATATTATAGCTATACCAGACGTTACTGTTTAGACAAAATGACTTATCATTGTACACATATGGAGCAACATTCTTGAACAGGTTGTCGAACCTCCAATGATGTTGACACAAGCAGTGAGCAGATCAAGAAGTTATGTTCGACCACATAGTTCTGAGTCTGTACAGTATTGTAAAGTCACCAGCCCACCACTTATTAATATAACTAAGTGATTTAAGTGTAAAAGGTCCATTTTCACCCTTTGTTTGCTGGCCTGCGTGATAGGATGTGCAGTAGCATTAGGGGACGCTTGCCTGTAGTAGTTGTGGATTTGAATACTCGGCTAGGGGGGGACCTTGTAACCTGTTAACGGTGATGAAATTGTCAAAGATTTATATAAATTACCGTTAATGATATTTTATGTACCATTATCTCTAACGTTGCACCCACCAACAGATGCTTGCCAACGGGGACCTGTTGATCCATCAAGTGGAGCAGGGGAGCCTCGGCAGGTACACCTGTCGGGTCACTAGTACCAGGATCGAAAATGTTGATGACCTCATTTTCACTACCGTCTACCCTCGGGTCAGTGTCTGTCTATCATTTGTGTGCCTATCTTGTTTGTGTGTGTATGAACTGACTTAACAGCGACTATTGGTAGTAATATTCACTAACATTGACGAAAAAATTTTGGTGCTCAGGAACATGAGATTAAAACCTTAGTCCTCGAGACGTTTTGAGATACAGCCACCTTCCTAAAATTTCCTGAACATTTTACTAAGAAACATTAGTTTAAGAAGTGTTTCAGTTGATGAAGGGAGATAGAATAATGATACATTTGTTTTACCATTATTTCTATGGTTCCTTAGTTTTATGTGTAAATTAAGAGTATCCTTTTATATTGAAGCAACAGCTTAATTAAGGTGTTTTTCTTTGTCAATTGAAAATATGAATGATGTAATATATACACAAACGGTCAGATTCAGACGTATAATGCACACAAAAAAGTTTGATACAGAATATTTTTACTTCCAAATTTTGAGACGTGTGTTTATTTTAGGCGTTGACGCTGTAGGCCTCTTCCTGCTTGCCCGCCACCATCTCGACCACCACCACCACCACACTGGACCCTCCACCCTCGTCATCTCTCTGATATACTTATTTATTCCATATGATATAATACTATAGTATATAATTACTCTACGATAATATAAATGGAAAATTCTATTGCATATTAATTAAGTCCCTGGGGCAGCTGTAGAGAGAAGTGTCAGGGCTAGCGTTCTCGGTTTTTAATGCTGCAGGAGCGAGTCAGGCTAGACTAAGGCTGTAGAGCTGCAGGGAGTCCCATTATGATGTTAAGGGGAAGTAGTGAACCTCTCACTTATGTGGTCTTGTTAGATATTCTGTTAACTAGTGTGAGTCCCTGGCTGTGTGGGTCAAAATTGCTACACAAAGCAAGTCAAGGAGAGTTTATTGCAAAGTACTATGTCTGTTTGTACGTGGTGGTGGTACAGTGGTATCACCCTTGCCTCTCACTACTGCGTATCGGGTTCACTCCTGAGTGAAATGTGGAAGGAAGTTGCCCTGTGTGATACTGCCAAACATGGCAGGTACTCCGGTGTCCTGCGCTAACATTGGACGATGAGTGATGAAGGACACACGCTTTAGTAGTAATAGGGAGCATTAAACACACCACCGGCTTCCTCCCCTGTTAAAGAGGCAAATTAAAATATTACATACAAAGCTCTGATTTCTTTTGTTCACAATTACTTGTTTGCAGGCTGTTTTATTGTCAATTAGTATACTGTATATTAGTCGATGGGTTATTGGTAGTTTTCAAGGCTCACGGATCAATTAAGTTGATGTAGTTCACTTAATATAAAGAGATCAACCAATCAATGTTGTTACAAGCAACAAACGATGGCAATAAACAGACCAACAGCAGATGAATCAGTCACCGTGGAAGCAAACAAAGCAAGAAGAGATTGTAAATAAAACAACAAGGGATGAAGAAGCAACACATGTCGGTACCCGCGTGTTGCTGCTGCACCTCACTACAGCCTGTATGAGGACGGCAGAGGGCGTCCTGAAGCCTGGTGGAGGTTGTGGTTGGTATTCGGATGCCCACAGACCTAAAGAATGATGAAGACTCCTGTGACGGGATGAAGGTCACATTGTGATAGTTTCTAATGACTTGTAGTCCTGAGGAATGGTTCCACACTAACTACCAGTGACCTTGTAAACTACTCTTGATATGAATCACTTCATTACGTCTATTAGTTGGTATTCGGGTTTCAAAGTTTCCCCATGAACATTTTTAAAAAGAATTGTCGCTATTTTACTATTTAATGCGTCTTTTGATCAAATTTACTCTGTGTGTGCGTGTGTTGTAGAAGTTATTTTACTTTTTTGTGTATGTAGTTACAGTATATGATAGAATTTTAACTTAAGTAAAATTATTAACAAGATTTCGGAGGCCTTTGTTAGTAGTTATTTTTTTTTATTACAGGAACTCATTGATTTTATCTTTATTTTTTAAACAAACGTATTTTAATACCAATGTTTGTTTCTTAAGACTACATTAATTTTTTCCACTTAATTTGTGGAATCTCAGCCCAGTTAGTCTTTCTCAGGTATATTATCTTGTTCGCCCTGGTTGCCCTCTATACCTCGTCCTTGACCAATATGGCCCTCGTCGACCTATATAATCCTCCTTGACCACTATAGCCCTCGATTCATACCGTTCTCGACCCATACCCTTACAATAATGTTTTAAATCATAATCCAAAACTTCCTCTCTTCTCATCAGAAATTATGCGGATGACCTCTACTGTTTATTTTCTGTTGTTATGAATCGTTCTATTATTTATTTACTGTTGTACTGTTCCTTTACTGTTGTTGTGAGTGGTTGTACTGTTCCTTTCCTGTTGTGAGTGGTTGTACTGTTCCTTTACTGTTGCTGTGAGTGGTTTTACTGTTTCTTTACTGTGGTTGTGAGTGGTTGTGCTGTTCCTTTACTGTTGTTGTGAATGGTTCTAATGTTCCTTTACTGTTGTTGTGAGTGGTTCTACCTATCATGTACTGTTGCTGTGATTTGTTTGACTCAGTGATGTATAGATCGGTTCAACTACTGTGTTCATGCATGTCGGTTCCGGACCCTCACTGTTGTCTGCCATTTCTATGCGTAGATCAGCACTTTGGTCCTGTCTTAAAATTAGGGTCAATGCGAGCAGTCAACAGTGCCTTGATAGTTCTCACCAACGTCCAAATGCCAGCTTTTGGAGTCTACACCCGACAAACATTTTCTCGCCACCTGCAGTAGCGCTCTTTCACGATGTGGGGTATTTTATCTGGCATGAGTTGCGCCTTGTTCAGTTACCTCTTAAAAGTTGCCTGATCCTTCCATTTTTCTTCATTTGCTTCCTTTGGTGGGGAACTTAGCTATGTACTGTCAACAGAGATTAGAAACCACTAACTCTGTACACGTCATGTAAGAGAATGTTCTGTGAGTTTGTTTACAGGACTAGTTCTGTGAACTCACTGACTCCTCAGGTTCTTCTACCGTTACCTGACAAGGTTGGTCTCGTGTCATATCCTGTTTTAAATCTACAGCGACACCGACAACCTGGACTCCCCTAGCAGTGGTTGGTATCATTATTTACTCTCACAAGCCTTAGGTCATTGATCCGTCTTTATGAATGTTAGTCGTCGCTCATATGTTTAGTGAAAATCAACTTATTTATTCATGTTCTTGCTGGGACATGTTCCACCACCAGTCTATGACCACAATCCTCCTGTTGGACCATGTTCCACCACGAGTCGGTGACCATAATTCCTTCCTGTTATGCCATATTCCACTACCAGTCTATGGTCATAATCACCTGCTGAGCCATATTCCACCACCAATCCCTGGCCACAATTTACCCGCAAATTTCAGCAGTCCCCAAAAGGTTGCAAGATCAAATCTTACTTCACCAAACCCACAGGAACGGAGTGTCGGGACCTGGAAAAAACGAGCTGGTGGGATTTTGTCCACTACAATACTTTGATGACGGGATTTTTTTGCTACTAGGTAATTGTCTGTTGATATTTTAATAAAGGTTTTCCGTGTACATCTACAGTCTTCAACGCCAGCCTCAAGCAGCATTGTAACCTCAAGCTTATCACTGAGTGTTCTGGACTGCTCACAATTTGGTGTGCGTCACAGTTACTGTAGGACGGTGATAGAGATTGTAATGGGGATTCTTAACACTGTTTCTGTGTTTCACTACTTGATCACAGAAGACATTGTTAGGATGGTTTTATAAGTGAAGTTCAGTAAGAATTATCTGGACTGTACAGGTATTTTCATTATATGTACTGCTACTGAAAGCAAAATAAATGAATAAAAAAATATGCATAAATATATATTTTGATTAGTATCCTGGAAATTACTTACAGTGATAGATTATGCTGTTGTTACGGCACTGTCTGGTCCCCGAAGTATGCTAGAGATTGTCAGTTGATTGAAAATGTCCAAAGGAGGGCCACCAGACTGATGCTTGCACTATGGCACCTCAACTACCCAGTGAGATTAGAACGCTCGGTTGTCTTAACTTATGCTTTTGACGGGCAAGTGATGACTTAATAGAAGTCTATAAGCACCTCAGAGGACATTACTCAGTCGAGTGTTCATACTTGGAGCTGGCGGATGCCCGCCCCACTAGAGGCCACAGCATAAGGTTGAGGTAGCCACAAGTTAAAAAAAAATATTAGGGCAAGATTTTTCTGAGTGAGGGCTGTGAACTCTTGGAACAATCTGCCAAAGACGGCGCCGGCGCGAGTGTGAGCTCATTCAAGACCAGACTTAACCAACACTGGCGTAGGCACAGTATGTACACGTACTTGCCAACAGTGCGTGGAGCTGGCGAACGCTCGCCCCACATGGGGTCACAGCTCAAGGTTGAAGAAGCCACAAATCCAGAAAACATTCAAAACAGTGAGTGCAAACTTTTTCAGAGTGAGAATTGTGAACTCTTGGAATAACCTGCCAGAGAGTGTTGTGACGGCACCGAATGTGAGCTGTTTCAAGACCAGACTTGACCAACACTGGAGCAAGTTCAGATACATTCACGAGCCAGTGCATGCCCAGTACTTGCCAACAGTGCGTAACAGAGACGTAACTGACCGCCCAAGCTGTTAACAATGTGATAAGTGGCGAGGAGGATAAAGTAAAGTATTGATTCAACCTGTACAGTAGTCTGCAGTTATACTTGGTGCAGTAGTGGCGGGTTTTGTGAGAAATTTCAGCAACGTATTTGTTGATGTACTATATTGAGTTAAATGGACAGAAGCAACCTCATTTTGTTGATCAGATAATGGTGTTCAGAAAAGATTCCTCCGCTATTTAAGAATATTGCTGAATCTTGTATGACTACAGATTACATTCTGATAGCCAAATATAACGTCAATGATTACTATATGGTAAAAGTTGGACGACGGTGGTGGTGGTGTGACGAAAAGAGACAGGAAGGGGGAAGGGAGATCCATGTGGTGGGGAGGAAGGAAGAAGGCTGCACCAAGTTATTTTATGAAGCCAACCACATCAACATATATTATCCTTTTATTTAGACCATCCTCCTTAGTCTATTAGTTTAGATATTTCCTATGTAATTTCAGTTTACTTACAGAGCAACAAATATAACGTAATTGCCTCTTATCTGCTGTATTATGTAGTCAGTATTTATTTTGTAAACTTGTGTAGCCTACCAATGGCATTTATGAATTCCAATAAAAGTGTCAGTGGCTATCCAACAGTTTGTGACGTCAGCAGCGCTGGCCTCGCAAGGGCTGCGACTACAACCTGATTGAAAATATTTGGTCAAATATGGTCATTACGTGGGGGCCTCTATCCCAACCCCCAACCTCTATCCCAGCCCCCAGTTTCTATCCCAACCCCCAGTCTCTATCCCAACCTCAAGCCTCTATCCCAAACCCCAATCTCTATCCCAAACCCCCAGCCTCCATTCCAACCTCCAGCCTCTATCCCAAACCCCAATCTCTATCCCAACCTCCGAGCCTCTATCCCAACCCTCAATCTCTATCCCAACCCCCATTCTCTATCCTAACCTCCAGTCTCTATCCCAACCTCCCAGCCTCTATCCCAATCCCCAGCCTCCAACCCAAATGAGTACTGTACCTGTACTATAAAAGACCCATTTTTATGCTATTTTTGGATTGTGCTGTCTCGCACTTTCAAGCAACATTAAGTTAGTACCACACTAATGTTCACTCATTATGTTCATTGATACAACAATCGCACAACGTCCAGTGATCTGATTCCGACGCTTACTATTACAAACCTAATTTACTGAACATGTTACTGATGTTGAGGACTATTGTATTAAGTATAAGCTGTGCGGAGACAGTTAAAGAAATAAATATTTTAAAAAAATTAGTAAATGTCACTGGAAATTTTTTCAAATAATTATCCAGTAACGAAGATGCTATTGTAAAAATTTACATCTTTGTTTTCTGCAACTGGTGAGAGTTTGATCACAATGAACCGAGTAAAGTTACACGAGATCAACAATGGGAGAAGATCGATTCAATGACCGTGCAAAATAAATTTTTCATCTTGCCTTATCAGATGACCACAAGAAAGTTAATTTCATCAATATTTCAATATTAGACAAATTAACTGAAAGTAAAGAGACGAGTAGAGTTTATTATTTAAATGGCTGTTTTATATAAAACAGTGATTCAGTGATATATTTCATATATGCATGTCTTATTACAGTGTTTACTACAAATTAATATTAATTATAACTAATATAGAGTTTGTTTATGCATAGTCTAATCTTGATGAATGTCATACCGTTTTAAATACCTTGCTGTATATTTAATATACTTATATATCCTCTATGAATTACATATACTATATTCAGTATACAGTATATGGGTTTAATTACTGAAAGTATGGCCCCGTTTATTGAGTTAGGGGTTCGGTGTTGGGTTCATTCTTGTCGAGTAGGGTTCAGAGGAGTTGGTGTTGTGGAGGTCCAGATGGTGAGAAGTTGTTTAACCTTTAAGATGTCGCACGTGTTGCCTTACAGATAGAGAGTTCAGATTGATAGATAACTAGACAGATAACTAGATACGGACAGATAGAGATAGACACTAAGTTGTCTTGTGTATAAAATAGATTGATAGATAGACGGTCAGTAATAATGCAGTGATACTTTTACTGAATATCTATGTAATTATATATCTATCTATATGTCTACTCACCCACCTATATAGCTATCTATCTATGACGATTTTACTGAACTAATATCTATATCGAATCGAAGCAGGTCGTGTTCGGATCAAGGAGTCGAGTCAAGTGAAACAGTCAGGTGTCAGTGTTGTTTGAACCAGTAGTGAGTAGACTGTGCAGGTGCTGACGGTGATAGGAGGAATTAACAGTGACAGAAGGAAACGACGATGTTATGTGAAGGTGACTGGAGTAGCTGACAGTGACAGGAGGAAGTGACAGTATTATGTGATGGTGACAGCGACACGTAAAGGTGACAGTGACAAGTGAAGGTGATATGTGACAGAAGCTGAAAATTGACAGGAGAAAATGACTGCTCACAAAATCATCTGACATTGACAGGAGTAGCTGACAGGAAGGATTTGACGTCAGCAAGGAGGAGACAGGGTGGAGTTGGCATCTTCGCTGTCAACTGCATGACCTCACAGGGTATACAGGTAAGTTGCAGCTAATTAATGTAACTTTTACCTTTATTTACCCGAGTGTGTGTCAAGGTGTTGTTTACTCCTCTATCTATCCATCTATCAGTTAATTCTAGCTAATAAACCCAACCAAACTCTTGATTTAGCTTAACTCTTAAATTAATCTTGTATTGATTACAACCAATAAAACACTCTTAATGTAACTTTGGAATATCTTACTTAACTCTGAAATCAATTCTTGGTATGAATTTTAACTTTAAAAAATCCTATTTAACAGTTATATTAGTTACGATGTCTGGATTGTGAATAATAAATTCTTACCTAACTCCTGTCTTGATCATGGCATATGGATGATTAACTAATAAACTTTGACCCAACACCAAAAACCTAACCTAACCAACCTATCGTAACCTAACTCCTACAATTCTATCTTAACATTTGGATTATAACCAATAAAACTCTCATGTAATCAAACCTAACTCATTAAGTTCAGTTCTAATATATGAACTTTAATTAACTCTAAAAACCTTTTGCTGTACTGTACTGTGCTGTAAGCTAGTGTGGGTCATATAGGCCTGATGGCTTATTATAAGAACAAATACTTTACCTTATAATTACTGTATTCAGTTTTCACATAGATTTCAATATGAATTTTAATTTACCTTATCTGACTCAGAAACTTTAGTCGTGACATATAGATTAAAAGCTGAAAGATAAAAAACATAAACTACTAGTTCTTAAATCTCTCGTCACAGGTGGATTTTGATTTACTTAACCCCCCAAATTTGGCCATTACATGTATAGTGTAAATGAATTTAAATTTATCTCCTAATTGGTGTCAAGTGGATGTATCTAGTTAGGGTAGTCTCATTACACCTTTGATTTTTTATTTTTTTATTTTACTTTAACAGTTAGGTTAGGTGCATTTTATACATCTCCAGTTACAAGAAATATAAATTGTAGGACCATGTGTGAATCCCGACCCTGGCTTCTACATTAGTTAACAGTAGCTGCAGGAGTTTTGTAGTTCATGGTTAATACGTGTCCCGGATATTGGTGCCTTACCGATTTTATGTATTCCTTAGTAGGAACTGAACCAAATCCACTTCACTTGGCCTCCCTTATATATATATATAAAACAAAGAAGTATGTCTGTGTGTGTGTGTCCGCAAGAGAATCTCGGGAACTACTTTTCCGATCTATAGTGATGGATGGTGTTATATGTAGTGATGATGGATGGTGTTATATGTAGTGATGATATGGTGGTGTTACATGTAGTGATGATTAGACAATAAAATAATAACAGTTTAACGCTAAAGAAATATACCTTGCTGTACCGTTGTAGTGAAAACATGGTGGAACTTGCATACACCGTTAATGAACTATTGATGGAAGAAGTTGTTTTGGGGACTGAACTGTGAGACATGTGGAGCCTCCCGGAGGGTGGCGTCCTACTGTTGCCTAGCAGATGGGCACGCCCGGAGGGCGGCGATTCTGATAGTATTATATAAAACCACGAAGTCGATGTAACGGATCACCTGACGATTTGACCCTCTGCTTTAATCATCCTAACGTTAACCTAAATTAACAATTGATTTGACATGTACTGTATGTAGACTATTCAAGCATACAGTTCAGTGTGTGTGTAGACAATGCAGGTTTAAAGGATACGTACACAGACCATTAGTGATAGTAACGACGGAAATTTCCTTAGCCCCTTCCCTTTCGGATGCTGACGCTAGGCGATTTTATTCAGTTATATAAATCTGCTTTATACTTAAAAAATAATAATAATAACCCCATAAACTCTTATTACTCAATGACTGTTTTCATACCAAACGTCTAGGATCACAAAATTCACAAATGTGTCAACTTTACCTGCCTTGTAACACAAGCTAACCATGCAGGCTACTAAAGTTTATTATAACATCAGAGTAAAAAAAATTTCGGAAAACAAAACATGACATTCCCACACTCCCACACGTAAACATGGACTGTCTGAACTCCACATCACTACCTCAGACTTTTATCACATTACGTCCTCCTTATCACTCATAATCCTCCAGCTGGTGATAACACTCCTGCTCTCACATAACACCAAGGATACTATGTGTTCACGCACAGATGCCTGGGATTATCCACGTATATTTAGCAGGATTGTGATTACTTATCAGTGGCATAATACTTTCTTGGCCAGGTTTTTCTGGATGTATGGATGATGGCAGGTATATTTGTGGACAAAAATGCCTGAACACTTATTTGGCATCTACAAGATGGCAATACATAGTTACCTACATTCTGAGCTGTGCCGATGTTATACAGTATAAGCATTTGTTTAAAGGAAGTAAAAATTAAATTTGATTGTTCTTGCTTTTACTTTTATTTAAAATGGTGTGAAGTTTAGGAATGTTGTATAATTTATGATAAACATTAACCTTTATTCAAATTTCAGGGAAGGCCCTTGTTGACTTTGTGATGAATACGAGGGGTTATCAAAAAGTTCAGTGAATGTTAGAATAATACCACTTTATTGAACATTAGACACGTATTTCATTCATCCCCTTTAAAGTACTCCCCTCCTGGACATTCATACTGACATGGTTGCGGATTCTTTTAAGATTCTTCGGGTATTTTCTTCCCCATAATTAAGTTAATAAATATATGTCGACAGTATAGTGTTAGTGTACTTTCTATGTTTTAATAAAGGTTCAAGGCCAGGTTTTTGTATTATATGTGAAGTGAGCCAAGTGGATGCGTTTTTACATACCAATTGCACTGGAAAATTGAACGTTAGATCCTTACATGAACCTTCGTTGAATACTTATAGCATCTCCTTTCCACATCAACATCATAATGACATTAAAATATAAAAAGCTTAATGAGAAACATCACTACAGGTACAGCAATCATCATAGGTCATCACTGTCATCGAACCAATGCAAACTGTACTAAAAATGTATTCAGAATTCAGATCTTCAATACAAATAAAAGTTCAGCAGTAAAGTACAGTATGAGTACAGATATTCCCACACAGCATTATACAGATGGGTCTTTAATCTTCACGAGGCTTGATGGAAATTTACCTAAGATTTTATCTATATTCGCAGAGCTTATACAGAAACGTCGTTAATGGGAATTTTAGAGGTGGATTGGTGCTTATTATCTAGTTTAAAGTTTTACTACAAATCCCTACAGCCCCTGAATGTGATTATGACACCCCTGAATGCTATTAATTTCCCTAAAGGTAAATGCAAAAACCTCTCATCCAACCCATTAAGTATGAGACCGTCTCCTAACCCCAAAACACCTTTAAAAGTACAGATTGAAGGTAAAACATACAAGAAAACAAACTCCATATGGTATCAAGATGACTCCTGGACCTAAACGAATAAAAAGTATTCTTTTACAGACAATATTCCCTGGTTACCCTAGGCTTAGGTGGTCGTGTAGGTGCGGGGGATTGTGGGTGTAACATTTACTGACTTAATATTTTTTTTAACAAAATATATACAAGGTTCTCGTTTCGTTATTTTTATATTATTTATTAGGAAGAGCAGCGTTCATCAGCTATACACCAATCACATATGATCATTCAGTCGATGTCAAATATTGCCAAGCGTCCAGCGAATTTTAACCGTCTCTGTACATAAAATATGACACTGATGGTTGTTCTGCGAGATAAGGATTGTGATAAAAAAAATCCTCGATTACGAACCGCGCTTCATCCATCTGTCATCTTCACCCGATTAGGAGAAATTGTCTGTCATTAGTGTTTGTGTTGCAACTTTCAGGAGGTTATAAGGCTTTTTGTTACACGCAGGACACATCATTCGCATTCGGTCTGGCTATAACTAACTGTACAGGAGCCCACCTTCGTTATTGTGTTTGTTTCTTAATGTGTCGTGTAAAATATTCCAAAAGCGCAAAGTTTTCCTAGATCACCTGTGCGAGTGTATTAGTTTGAGCACATGGAACATAGGAATATTTGACGGTTAGGAATTCTTTTCACCACCCATTCTGTCATCACCAGAGCAGTACAGTACAGAGGATGACCCGTTCATATCCATACTTAGGAAACATTATCATCCGAGTTGTGTGCTTGAGGTGTACTGTGTGTGGTCTAAGTCATCAGGTATAAACAGCGAAATTTGTGGGAGCACCAAATCTTAGACGAACACTGACACAAGTTGAGATACTTTTAGAAATCTAGAGCCTGGTTACATCGTGCTCCTGCCTACCTACACTACTTGAGGAACCTGCAAATCCGCGACCATCCCACTGGCTCAGGGTGTAACTTGTAAACTGTAAAGAATAGCAGCCAAATATAATTCCCACCTGGGATGTAACCCCCATCTCTTATACATGGCCATGCGATATGAGAAATTTCAACTATGCAATTTGTCCTCCTCCTCTTTGGCCGCGGAAGGTAAATTGACAAGCAGAAAAAAATATTGTGATTGTTTCATAATTCAATACTGCTTTGTATAGAACAACATACTGACTTAAAAGATTTCCCTGCTTATGGATACCATTGCTTATAATTATCTGAACAGCCTCATGATAGTTTGTGTCGCGAGTCAGTGTTGTATAAAAAACGAGTAAAGTTGTAGATTTCGATGTAGTTTTTCATAGTTTATAATTTCATAACTTGTATTTCTTATGTTAGTTTATTTTGATGATAGTGATTGGTAAGAATTCCTCAACATCCCCCCAAAAATGCACCGCACTGTTTTAAAAGGGAGGATTAATGACGCGCGAGGATCTGGTAACACTGAGTCTGAGGTCTCTGAAGGCCACAATCAACTGTGTTTACGTCGCGCCGTCAGTCGACCGTTTGCTAGTGAGAGGGGAGTGTGGTGCTGCCCGTGCTAGTGCGATTATCACAGCCAGGTGTTTTCTAAGGGATGTACGTTGGTGATCTTCACTCGGAAACTTAAGACCGTTCCAAAATAAGGTAAGGTTATTGGTGATTGTGTTTACAATGGTTAGATATGAAAGAAAATAGCATTAAAGGACCATGCAGAGAGCTGTGTGGGTTGCTACCTGTTGCTGCATACCCCACGCTTCATATGGCTCTAAGCCTGGATATAAGGTGTATGATTAACATATGTAAATAACTTAACGTAAAGCTTCCTACCTCAGAATTACCTAAGAAACGAACGCTCTTTTTTATGAATCGCACAAAATAGTAATCTATCATTACAGGCAGTGATTGATAGGGCCAAATTAAATTTACATTACATGGAAGGAGAATTGTGGAAACACGGTAGAGGTTTAACAGTGGTTACATCACATAGGAATTGAATGGAAATATACATTCACAATCAGTAGGTTCCGATATTGGCAAAAATTTACATTACTAAAGCCTCTTATTCTGACGTTAAGTAAACAGTGCAAGCTTATGCCTTGTGCAAATGATGATAACTTAGGCAAGTGTGAAGAACAGGAGAACCCTTTAACTAGCGGCATGGGGGGATTTTTAACTTGCAGGTGAAAGATTGGGTGTTGGAACTGAAAAATCGACGATGATACTTTAAGAGTCGTTCAACCTTAGCAGCAACCTGACAAAATTACTCCATTGAAGATAAAGTCTTTCTTACCTCGAGAAACATGTAAATACTGCAAGAGTGAGTGAGTTTTGCGGCATTTCACCTTTGGGATTGTTTGTACTTTTGTCTGCGGAGCCGCCGCCTAGTTTACTTTTTCTTTCTACAAAAATATCCATTTCTACAATCTGCGACTCTACAGGTATGCATGGCGCTCGTCGCAAATTGTTGGCCCTTCTTCCGCCCATTTCGCACTTAAAAATGGATCCCTAGCAAAACGTACTACTGCTTTTTTGTACGTTAATCGAGGAAAGAAAGCTTTTATCTTCAAAAGAGAAATGTAATCGTGTTGCTGCTAAGACTGGACCACTGTAGTAAAGTACAGTATTATGAAATCCTGCATCGCTCATCGAATTATTTCATAACAGGTCTAAATTTAATATATATTTTTTTAAATCGTACTTACCCACGTTTGAACTGAACAGAACCTAGCTTAAGTTAAACAGCGATTTCAAAATGCAGTTAATTGCAGTAGATTTTTGTGGTTAATTTGTTTGGCTGTTCTAAAGTTCTCAAGACCACAGTCGCCATTATGAAAATGGGCCGCGATGCTGATCTTAATAGTTAACCCCTCAACTAAGTTACTTTATAAACAAAATCCTCGAAACCGCCAGGTTAGTGGTGCTCCAATTCATAGCTTACCCGAACCGTTCCTAAACCGTTCCTAAACAGAGGAACGGTACACGAAAAAGTGGGTCTCTTAGGCCAAGCGGTCCTCCAGGGCCAATGCAACTACTAAATGGTATAAAGCCTTGGGTACAAATACACAATGTCACCACACCTGGATGGGTTAGGGTTGTCCCAGGTGCGCATCATTTACCCATAGAATAGGAGCGAACACCGTCTACTCGGCCGTCGTATCCCAATACACGTGATATATGATAATTCGCATACAGTACTTCGGTATGATCATTGTTGAAGTGGAAAGTTACAAAAAATAACTGCAATCAAATTACTTGTTTATGTTAATCTTGTTTGAAGAGTGAAACAGCAAGTTAGCTTTTTTTCTTCATAGTAAGATGAAAATGCAGTGGTGAGCAGTACCATGTTCAGTGTCTATTTCATACCGTGAAGTTTGCAGAGTCCACCAATATCTGTGTCAGCTGCGGACATTGCTTGGGTTGGGTTAAATGATTTGGAATGTAAAAATTTAATATTACAATAGGTCACGGTCCACTGCTATTCCAAAGTCTCCTATCCAATAAAAGGAACTCGTGGTGTCTGCACCAAGGATTCAAGAGTGTATTGAAGTAGAGTATATGAGCGATCACTTTACCTTGTAAACAACTAATCAAGAAGCTTTACCCATTTTTGTAAATTTATTGATGTTTAAAAAATAGCCCACATGAACATTGAAATTTAAAATCCGTAACTTATGGTTTCGATGTAGAGAAGAAATTTAGGGAAACGAATTTTCACCAAAACGTTATTACGCAAAACCAATAACAAGTGAAATTGTTTAAGATATGCTATCCGAAAAATTAACGTACGGCATTTTGAGATTTCATCTTTGTCATTAACTTCTCTCTCTCTAATCAGGATCAACCCCTTTTTCTTCATATTTTAGTTTGTTGTTCATCCGTAATTTGAAAAAAGTCATCACCAGGATTCCTAATGAACCTTTCGTTCATATCTAGAATGACTCCGCAGACTTAATATTTGTTTTCTGTGGGATTTTCACTAAATATTTTATTATATGTATAGGATGCGAATCTGTTGGCAGAACAAGGAAAACTGATCACGGTTAGGAAACTACAAGTCGGTCGTGGCTTTCCGCACCTCCAGTACACTTATTACTGACAAACTTAAGTACATATCGCTAGTGGTTTGTTCCTGGTAATATTATAGTTCAGTGATGGCTTATGTTAATTCGCCAAATCGTTAAAAACATATAAGCCATAATATACTTCCCACTTATTAAGTTTTTCCTTACTCCACCACTGGATTTACGTTTTATAAGTCAGGACAAACAGCGGTGAAAATCTTGTCATAAAAGTAGAAAAGATAAAGTTGATGGGAACGAGAAACGAGGAGATGCGTTTTATGAAGCAAACCTCAAGAACTAATAAAATCTCACCTGATGATTTTATGTGGTGTATTGTATATGGTCAAATTGTGTTTGTTGTCCGATCTACTTCATAATTATTTTCAAAATTTATTTACTGTAGAGAAATAATGAAGCCCTAGCAAGGTGTTCTTTGAGGGAGTTTGTTTACACCACATACATTTCATATACGGATTCCGATGTCGGTATTGCGGAGTAGAAATTTTTTATTTGACCTTGATAATGGCATCTGGTGGGAGGCTCGGGGTTAGTAGGTCACGTGATAAAGAAAGCAACATAGAGCAACAACAGACTAATATCAATATACAGAGTTATATCATTATTTTTAATTGTTGATGAACTAAGTAACTTCTGCCTTTGGCTGGTAAAGAGCAATAATAACATAACGTCAAATGCATTATCAAATATTGGTCTATTCCTGTTAAAATGTGACTTAGTTTAATGTCGGTGTGTTTTACTTTACTGGAGTGTGGAGCAGTTTCATGACATATTGTAATTCCTACTACAACAAATAGCTAATGTAGTACAGACCAGTCACAAATATTTTATAAATAAAAACCAAAGATGTCGTAGTTGAGTAATGGTTTTGTTCTTCATAATTATACAAACTTGACACTTGCCTTGATAATTTTTGTTTACAAGTATATATAAAGTTTGACCCATTTGCTTTATGCAGATAAAATAATATAAAGGTTAGTAGGTTACTTAAATAATTTATGACGTGACCAAAGAAAAAGGTCACGAACATGAGACATTTATTGCCTAAAATATGTAATAAAATGTATATTATGGAGATAGTTTACTCATGGTGTCAGTGAATGGATAAATATGGGATTTTTTTTTAACGAAGTGTTATATCACATGTGCATCCTCCTTAGCTTCAAATATCCCCTAAAACAGTACAGATGATTTATTTGTTGCACTGCTAGAGTTACATCTTGTACAGTTAATATATCCCAAAGACGGCGAATGCAAGGGTGTGTTGAGATGTCTTGTTGGTTAATATAGACCTTAATAGGTAGAATTGTTTGTTAACTTCCATTTATACGTAGAAAAGTCGTGTGGCATGGGAAAAATATTAAATGTGAGATACGGTGTTCCGAAAATATAATTACTCCGGAAATCTGGCCGTTTCGTATCGTATACTAAGCTAAATCGGTTTAGTGTAAGGGGAAGACATATTAATTGAATATACAGTATATGTATAAATGGATTAATAAACGTGAAAATTCAGAGCTTCGTGCCATGAATAATTTTCAAATGAACAAAGATGTAAGAGTTCAACTTAACTGGGTGATGTAAGCTGGTAACTAAAATAACAACCAGTAATTGCATCAGAATTATACCGAAAATAAATTTACTGCATACGAGACTAAATTAATTAGATACGAGACTAAATTAACTAGATACGAGACTAAATTAACGAGATACGAGACTAAGTAAATTAGATACGAGACTAAATTAATTAGATACGAGACTAAATTAATTAGATACGAGGCTAAATTAACTAGATACAAGACTAAATTAGATACGAGACTGGATTAATTAGATATGAGATTAAATTAACTAGATATGAGACTAAATTAACTAGATATGAGACTAGATTAATTATATACGAGACTAAATTAACTAGACACGAGACTAAATTAACTAGACACGAGACTAAATAAACTAGATACGAGACTAAATTAACTAGACACGAGACTAAATAAACTAGACACGAGACTAAATAAACTAGACACGAGACTAAATTAACTAGACACGAGACTAAATAAACTAGACACGAGACTAAATAAACTAGATACGAGACTAAATTAACTAGATACGAGACTAAATAAACTAGACACGAGACTAAATAAACTAGACACGAGACTAAATAAACTAGACACGAGACTAAATTAACTAGACACGAGACTAAATAAACTAGATACGAGACTAAATTAACTAGACACGAGACTAAATAAACTAGATACGAGACTAAATAAACTAGATACGAGACTAAATAAACTAGATACGAGACTAAATTAACTAGACACGAGACTAAATAAACTAGACACGAGACTAAATTAATTAGATATGTTTGTGAATAATATTCCATTTAAGAGTAAATAAAGTATGGGGTCATTTATTTTTTGTGTGCTTAGTCACGTATTTCGTTAACGTTGGGTCAGTAAGCGTTTGAGGATATTTTGGATGTTTTTGTGTTTCAGCCTAAGTCTGCCAGTAAGGTTTATTTACGAGGAATACTCAAGGCGTGAATCTGCACGAATTTACTGTGTATTTTTAAAGAATGAAATGTTATCGTATGAGTCTCGTTAGGAGTTAACTTAGGTTAGTATATGCAGTAGGTTACCTCATAAGGAAAACTGTGTACTGCACCCGGGGTAAATTTTATGTCAAGGCATTGACGGAGATGTAACCATGAAGACGCTACAGCGTTCGAGGCTTCATTGTCGGTATATAACACGGGCATATTATGCTCTTTGTGCAAGGTTACGTCGATATGGCTGTAACGTGTACCTTAAAACAGTGTACATACTGTACATATGAATTACTAAACTACATTTTCTGTTATCTTATTTGTATACAGTTATATGCATAGTTTATTGTCGTAGTAGCTGTATGTAGATTAGAGGTGTAGTATGACCATATAGTAATCACATTTAAATTTTCTTCGTATCTGGGTCAAGAACGGGGCCCCGCACAGGAAGTGAGAACCTCATCTTTTTCTTCTCGAGTATTAGGCGCTTCTTGGCTACTGTTGAACGCCTGGTCTCCTCTCTTCTCCACTAAAATTTGCGTGGCGGATATGCCATTTGTTACATAAAAGTCTGCAAGCGATTCTGTTGTGCTAAGGTTGTCAACTTTTCCATGTTTTTAACTCGTGTGGTCCAAGATTTTTCCCGTAATACATAAACACCAAGTGACACAGTATTTTCGGTGTCTTCACTAGTTTATAGGCTCTAGATATTCCATTTCGAAAGGGTGGCTGAAGTAGAGGGAAACTTTTCTGCCACATTATCCCAGACGAGAAGTAACGCTCTTTGATAAAGATTTTCTAAGAACCGCTAACTAGACAATTTACAGTCATCCCAGATTCACCTCCTTCGCCCCAATTTAGTGTTGCAAAGATCACTAGCTACAGGAATAGTCACAGCACCTAACGGGGGGGGGGGGGGGGGGGTTGCCGAACACTAATGGTGTAACCCTGAATGTATTTGGTATTGTTCATCATTCATGTTTTATTCCTATTTATATATTCATCTATCCAATTGTTTTTTTTTTCTTTCGTTAAATATTTTCATCACATGATTGCATCTCGGTTTATATATTTTTGTATTCGTGTGTTTATTCACTATTTTCATTATTAATTTATTTTATCAGTTATTCGTTGATTCGTCTGCTGATTAGTTTCTTGACTTAATTATCTATTAAGTTAGTCATATTTATATCTATGTATTTAAAGATATAATTCTTTATGTATCAGTTTCTTCAGTCTGTCACTCATGCATGACTTAACAGTAATTCAGCCAATCGTAAACATATATTTATTTACCTCTTATTAAAGTGAAGCAAGCACGTTGTCAAGTGTCTCCGACCTTCATGAGATAACTGCCAGAGATATTTTCACCATACTGTGCACGAAAGAGATAGTTCCCCACACCGACAAGAGATAGTTCCCTACACAGACAAGAGATAGTTCCCCACACCGACAAGAGATAGTTCCCCACACCGACAAGAGATAGTTCCCCACACCGACAAGAGATAGTTCCCCACACCGACAAGAGATAGTTCCCCACACCGACAAGAGATAATTCCCCACACCGACAAGAGATAGTTCCCCACACCGACAAGAGATAGTTCCCCACACCGACAAGAGATAGTTCCCCACACCGACAAGAGATAGTTCCCCACACCGACAAGAGATAGTTCCCCACACCGACAAGAGATGTTTTTACCACAGACGAGTGAGATAGGAGACGCTCTTACATGCTAGAATATATACTACATACAGTATCTGGGTGGACGTAATTAGGAGAGGCAGAGATAACGTTTCCTTTCAACTTACTGATTTTCTGAATATTGGAACGACATGGAAATATTTTTGAGTGTTCGAAAGTGTGAATTTGTGTTCGAATATGTGAGGGTTTCTAAGTGGTGGAGCGAATGTCGTAAGTGTTCGAGAAAGAGTGTGTGTGTGAGCGAGAGAGGTAAATCAGAACACGCAACAGGTGGTTTAAATCATGTTAATACCCACCATTGATGGTTTGCAGGCGTGAGGTGACACAGGGCTGCTTATTTATTGGTCAGTTCCTTTACAGTAAGTGTTTGGGTTAGGTCAAGGTAGTCTAGGTTGGGTAAAGTTAACTTAAGTCAGGTTAGGTGAAGTTAAGTCAAGTTAGGTTGTTTGGTTAGGATAGGTTACGTCATTTGGGTTAGTTGTTCCCTTTCGAAAAGTGAAAGTAACATTAGTTTGTAAGAGCGAAAGTAACATCACTTTGGAAGAGCGAAAGTAACATTAGTTTTAACAGCGAAAGTAACATCAGTTTGGAAGAGCGAAAGTAACATCACTTTGGAAGAGCGAAAGTAACATCAGTTTGGAAGAGCGAAAGTAACATCACTTTGGAAGAGCGAAAGTAACATTAGTTTTAACAGCGAAAGTAACATCAGTTTGGAAGAGCGAAAGTAACATTAGTTTTAAGAGCGAAAATAACATCAGTTTGGAAGAGCGAAAGTAACATCAGTTTGGAAGAGCGAAAGTAACATCAGTTTGGAAGAGCGAAAGTAGCATCAGTTTGGAAGAGCGAAAGTAACATCAGTTTGGAAGAGCGAAAGTAACATCAGTTTGGAAGAGCGAAAGTAACATCAGTTTGGAAGAGAGAAAGTAACATCAGTTTGTAAGAGCGAAAGTAACATCAGTTTGGAAGAGCGAAAGTAATATCAGTTTTTAAAAGCGAAAGTAACATCTGTTTGTAAGAGCGAAAGTAACATCAGTTTGGAAGAGAGAAAGTAATATCAGTTTTTAAAAGCGAAAGTAACATTTTATGCTGGTCGTCATGGCGATGGTTAATGACTTCACGAGAGAGTGGAGTTGTTGTCATTTTGCACAATTTATGTCAAGAAAACAATGTGGACCAGAATGGTGTCTTGAGAGTCGGTCAGCCAGATTTTTAAGCGAGTAAATCCGGGTCCTAGCAGAGTCAAACCAGAACCTGAGCCCGAAAAATATTATGTATGTAGTATCAGGGTCTAGTGCTAATGGGGGCCCCGAACCCTAAAGGGGCCCCAACCTTTAAGAGCCTCCATTCCCAACCTACACTGATGTAGTCGTCAACCTTAAAGGGGTCCCCATTTCCAACCAACACTATTATAGGCCCCATCCATAAAGGGCCCCCATTCCCAACTAGCACAGGCCCCAACCTTATAGGGACCCTTTTTCCCAACTAACACAGGCCCCAACCTTAAAAGGGGCCCCATTCCCAACCAACACTAGTATAGGCCCCAACCTTAAAGGGACCCTTATTCCCAACTAACACAGGCCCCAACCTTAAAAGGGCCCCCATTCCCAACCAACACTAGTATAGGCCCCAACCTTAAAGGGACCCTCATTCCCAACTAACACAGGCCCCAACCTTAAAAGGGCCCCCATTCCCAACCAACACTAGTATAGGCCCCAACCTTAAAGGGACCCCCATTTCCAACAAACACTAGTATAGGCCCCAACCTTAAAGGGACCCCCATTCCCAACTAACACAAGCTTAGGCCCCAACCTTAAAAGGGCCCCCCATTTCCAACCAACACTAGTATAGGCCCCAACCTTAAAAGGGCCCCCCATTCCCAACTAACACAAGCATAGGCCCCAACCTTAAAAGGGCCCCCATTTCCAACCAACACTAGTATAGGCCCCAACCTTAAAGGGACCCCCATTCCCAACTAACACAAGCATAGGCCCCAACCTTAAAAGGGCCCCCATTTCCAACCAACACTAGTATAGGCCCCAACCTTAAAGGGACCCCCATTTCCAACAAACACAAGCATAGGCCCCAACCTTAAAAGGGCCCCCATTTCCATCCAACACTAGTATAGGCCCCAACCTTAAAGAGCTTCAAACCAACACTAATAGTTAAAGGCTCGAGTCCAAGTGACGTTATCTGTTAGGGGTCTCATATGAGGCTAAGGAACTCCATCTGCACTGTACGGTAGATGAATTAGGAAGCTTGGAGGAGGAAATTAGGCAAGAAAATGCTGAGGTCAAGAGGCGTTGGTATAAACATTTAAATAGTTATGTGGGGCAACGAGGAGAGATTTGTTATAGTCATTAAGAGCAGACGTAGTGTTGTAAGACCAGCAGTGTTGTAAGATTGGTTGTGTTGTAAGATTGGTAGAGTTGTAAGATTGGTTGTGTTGTAAGGTTGGTTATGTTACAAGATTGGTTGTGTTGTAAGATATGCTTATGTTGTAAGACCAGCAGTGTTGTAAGATTGGTTGTGTTGTAAGATTGGTTGTGTTACAAGATTGGTTGTGTTGTAAGATATGCTTATGTTGTAAGACCAGCAGTGTTGTAAGATTGGTTGTGTTGTAAGATTGGTTGCGTTACAAGATTGGTTGTGTTGTAAGATATGCTAATGTTGTAAGACCAGCAGTGTTGTAAGATTGGTTGTGTTGTAAGATTGGTTGTGTTACAAGATTGGTTGTGTTGTAAGATATGCTTATGTTGTAAGACCAGCAGTGTTACAAGATCAACAGTGTTACAAACAATAATAATTATTATACTGACGTTAACACTCTCTATACTGTACGACGCGGCCCCACACGAGGACAGTCTTCCGTTGCATAAATTTCATGTTATACTTAACTAAACTGTTCACTTACGGAATACTGTGTCTAGAGGTGTGTGTCCTGCATCACAACAGGTGTGTCCTGCACCACCACGTGTATATTCAGGTGTGTCCTGCATCACAACAGGTGTGCCCTGCACCACCACAGGTGTGTTACATCACAACAGGTGTGCCCTGCACCACCACGTATATATTCAGGTGTGTATTGCATCACAACAGCTGTGCCCTGCACCACCACGTGTATATTCAGGTGTGTCCTGCACCACCACAGGTGTGTTACATCACAACAGGTGTGCCCTGCACCACCACGTATATATTCAGGTGTGTATTGCATCACAACAGCTGTGCCCTGCACCACCACGTATATGTTCAGGTGTGTCCTGCACCACCACAGGTGTGTTACATCACAACAGGTGTGCCCTTCACTACCACGTATATATTCAGGTGTGTACTGCATCACAACAGGTGTGCCCTGCACCACCACGTATATGTTCAGGTGTGTCCTGCACCACCACAGGTGTGTCCTGCACCACCGCAGGTGTGTCCTGCACCACCACAGGTGTGTCCTGCACCACCACAGGTGTGTCCTGCACCACCACAGGTGTGTCCTGCACCACCACAGGTGTGTCCTGCACCACCGCAGGTGTGTCCTGCACCACCGCAGG
Organism: Homarus gammarus; assembly: GCA_958450375.1. NCBI lineage: Eukaryota > Metazoa > Arthropoda > Malacostraca > Decapoda > Nephropidae > Homarus > Homarus gammarus. The sequence continues at coordinate 2,031,579 of CAUDMG010002480.1, read as the reverse complement.
TGTGTCCTGCACCACCGCAGGTGTGTCCTGCACCACCGCAGGTGTGTCCTGCATCACCACGTATATGTTCAGGTGTGTCCTGCACCACCACAGGTGTGTTACATCACAACAGGTGTGCCTTGCACCACCACAGGTGTGTCCTGCATCACAACAGGTGTGCCCTGCACCACCACGTATATATTCAGGTGTGTCCTGCATCACAACAGGTGTGCCCTGCACCACCACGTATATATTCAGGTGTGTCCTGCACCACCACAGGTGTGTCCTTCACCACCACAGGTGTGTCCTTCACCACCACAGGTGTGTCCTGCACCACCACAGGTGTGTCCTGCATCACAACAGGTGTGCCCTGCACCACTGCAGGTGTGCCCTGCACCACCACAGGTGTGCCCTGCACCACCACAGGTGTGCTCTGCATCACAACAGGTGTGCCTTGCATCGCCACATGTGTGCCTTGCATCGCCACAGGTGTGTCCTGCATCACAACAGGTGTGTCCTGCATCACAACAGGTGTGCCCTGCATCATCACAGGTGTGTCCTGCATCACAACAGGTGTGCCCTGCACCACCACAGGTATGCCCTACACCACCACAGGTGTGAGATGCATCACAACAGGTGTGCCCTGCACCACCACAGGTGTGTCCTGCGCCACAACACTTGTATACCACAGGTGTGCCCTGCACCACCACAGGTGTGCCCTGCACCACCACAGGTGTGAGATGCATCACAACAGGTGTGCCCTGCACCACCATAGGTGTGTCCTGCGCCACAACACTTGTATACCACAGATGTGTCCTGCACCACAACAGTTATATACTACAGGTGTGCTCTGCCCCACAGCAGGTGTGCCCTGTACCACAACAGGTGTGCTCTGCACCACAACAGGTGTGTCCTGCACCACAACGGTTATATACTACAGGTGTGTCCTGCACCACAACAGTTATATACTACAGGTGTGCTCTGCACTACAGCAGGTGTGCTCTGTCCCACAACAGGTGTGCTCTGCACCACAACAGGTGTGTCCTGCACCACAAAAGTTATATACTACAGGTGTGTCCTGCACCACAAAAGTTATATACTACAGGTGTGTCCTGCACCACAAAAGTTATATACTACAGGTGTGTCCTGCACCACAACAGATACATAATTAAGTTTTGTACTGTACCACAACAGGTGTGCCCTACCCACAACAGGTGTGTCCTGCACCACAGCAGTTATATACTACAGTTGTGTCCTGCACCACAACAGATACATAATAAAGTTGTGTACTGTACCACAACAGGTGTGCCCTACCCACAACAAGTGTGCCTTGTGCCACCACAGGTGTACCCTGCACAATAACAGGTACCGGTATATACTGGTGTTTACTGCACCAACACTTCTAGGCTGATTGTTTTCTTTGTGAGAGAGGAGGGGGGTTGATGTAGTCTACAGTATATCATCAACAACAACTATATCGTCTTATACGGTGGTCATCATCACCATTCCTTAGCATTGCCAGAACGTTGCCAGTTTACATCTCAAGTTTTATAGAACACAACGAAGAATTTAAAATTATCTTCGTCAGCTACTTAACGCATGACGTACACAGTAGGTTGCTATTCACAGCTTTTGATATTGTAATAGGTGTCATGGGTATAGCAACACTGAGAGGAAATATTACTCCATCTCTATAATGATATTTACACTGAGTGTTGTTATTTTTTAGCACAACTGAAGTAGCTAGAATGTATTACAGAAATATGAATAAGTGTTACTCCGAAGCGGTCATGCCATATCGTCATCACAGGAGTACTAGTGTGTACAGTATATCGTTTCTCACTCTTGATTTTTTTTTCATTATTATTATTTTTATTAATTACTCTTATTATTTATTATTATTATAATTTTTATTATTATTATTATTATTATTATTATTATTATTATTATTATTATTATTATTATTATTACATTTTCGCCCCCCAGGCCCTGATGTGGGTCAGTGACCTGTGCCCGGGTGGGCTAATCCCCGTAAAAAAAAAAAAAAAAAGGTGAGGTCTCTTCTATAGACCTTGTGAGGCGAGACTCGTGTCGCGTAAGAGAGACACGGATGTGTTGTGCAGGTGTTGGCTGATGTGTAGGAGGCACGCTAGTTTCTGCCTGATAATGTGTGTGTGTGTGTGTGTGTGTGTGATACAATAACAGAGAGAGACAATGTTTACATATGAGCCAGTAGTATGGTGGTATACTGTAGTTAAGCTGCTGACAAAATTTCCCAGGCTCTTTGGACAACATCCGTCACTACCCCAGGGCTGTGACCACAAGTACATGTCAGGTGTTGTCAGGTTTTGAGTGACCACTTGCAGATGTCAGGTGTTGAGTGACCACAAGTAAATGTCAGGTGTTGAGTGACCACTTGCAGGTGTTGAGTGACCACAAGTAGATGTCAGGTGTTGTCCAATGTTGAGAGTGACCACAAGTAAATGTCAGGTGTTGAGAGTGACCACGAGTAAATGTCAGGTGTTGAGAGTGACCACGAGTAAATGTCAGGTGTTGAGAGTGACCACGAGTAAATGTCAGGTGTTGAATGACCACAAGTAGATGTCAGGTGTTGTCCAATGTTGAGAGTGACCACAAGTAAATGTCAGGTGTTGAGAGTGACCACAAGTAGATGTCAGGTGTTGTCCAATGTTGAGAGTGACCACAAGTAAATGTCAGGTGTTGAGAGTGACCACAAGTAAATGTCAGGTGTTGAGAGTGACCACGAGTAAATGTCAGGTGTTGAGAGTGACCACGAGTAAATGTCAGGTGTTGAGAGTGACCACAAGTAAATGTCAGGTGTTGAGAGTGACCACGAGTAAATGTCAGGTGTTGAGAATGACCACGAGTAAATGTCAGGTGTTGAGTGACCACAAGTAAATGTCAGGTGTTGAGAGTGACCACAAGTAGATGTCAGGTGTTGAGTGACCACAAGTAGATGTCAGGTGTTGTCCAATGTTGAGAGTGACCACAAGTAAATGTCAGGTGTTGAGAGTGACCACGAGTAAATGTCAGGTGTTGAAAGTGACCACGAGTAAATGTCAGGTGGTGAGAGTGACCACGAGTAAATGTCAGGTGTTGAGAGTGACCAAGAAGTAAATGTCAGGTGTTGAAAGTGACCACAAGTAGATGTTAGGTGCTGTCAAGTGTTGAGTGACCACAAGTAGTTGTTAGGTGTTGTCAAGTTGTTGAGAATGACCACAAGTAGATGTCAGGTGTTGTCAGGTGTTGAGTGACCACTTGCAGGTGTTGAGTGACCACAAGTAGATGTCAGGTGTTGTCCAATGTTGAGAGTGACCACAAGTAAATGTCAGGTGTTGAGAGTGACCACGAGTAAATGTCAGGTGTTGAGAGTGACCACGAGTAAATGTCAGGTGTTGAGAGTGACCGCGAGTAAATGTCAGGTGTTGAATGACCACAAGTAGATGTCAGGTGTTGTCCAATGTTGAGAGTGACCACAAGTAAATGTCAGGTGTTGAGAGTGACCACAAGTAAATGTCAGGTGTTGAGAGTGACCACAAGTAAATGTCAGGTGTTGAGAGTGACCACAAGTAAATGTCAGGTGTTGAGAGTGACCACAAGTAAATGTCAGGTGTTGAGAGTGACCACAAGTAAATGTCAGGTGTTGAGAGTGACCACAAGTAAATGTCAGGTGTTGAGAGTGACCACAAGTAAATGTCAGGTGTTGAGAGTGACCACAAGTAAATGTCAGGTGTTGTCCAATGTTGAGAGTGACCACAAGTAAATGTCAGGTCTTGAGAATGACCACAAGTAAATGTCAGGTGTTGAGAGTGACCACAAGTAGATGTCAGGTGTTGAGAGTGACCACAAGTAAATGTCAGGTGTTGAAAGTGACCACAAGTAGATGTTAGGTGCTGTCAAGTGTTGAGTGACCACAAGTAGTTGTTAGGTGTTGTCAAGTTGTTGAGAGTGACCACAAGTAGATGTTAGGTGTTGTCAGGTGTTGAGAGTGACCACAAGTAGATGTTAGGTGTTGTCAGGTGTTGAGAGTGACCACAAGTAGATGTTAGGTGTTGTCAGGTGTTGAGAGTGACCACAAGTAGATGTTAGGTGTTGTCAGGTGTTGAGAGTGACCACAAGTAGATGTTAGGTGTTGTCAGGTGTTGAGAGTGACCACAAGTAGATGTTAGGTGTTGTCAGGTGTTGAGAGTGACCACAAGTAGATGTCAGGTGTTGTCAGGTGTTGAGAGTGACCACAAGTAGATGTCAGGTGTTGTCAGGTGTTGAGAGTGACCACAAGTAGATGTCAGGTGTTGAGAGTGACCACAAGTAGATGTTAGGTGTTGTCAGGTGTTGAGAGTGACCACAAGTAGTTGTTAGGTGTTGTCAGGTGTTGAGAGTGACCACAAGTAGATGTTAGGTGTTGCCAGGTGTTGAGAGTGACCACAAGTAGTTGTTAGGTGTTGTCAGGTGTTGAGAGTGACCACAAGTAGATGTTAGGTGTTGTCAGGTGTTGAGAGTGACCACAAGTAGATGTTAGGTGTTGTCAGGTGTTGAGAGTGACCACAAGTAGATGTTAGGTGTTGTCAGGTGTTGAGAGTGACCACAAGTAGATGTTAGGTGTTGTCAGGTGTTGAGTGACCACAAGTAGATGTTAGGTGTTGTCAGGTGTTGAGAGTGACCACAAGTAGTTGTTAGGTGTTGTCAGGTGTTGAGAGTGACCACAAGTAGATGTTAGGTGTTGTCAGGTGTTGAGAGTGACCACAAGTAGATGTTAGGTGTTGTCAGGTGTTGAGAGTGACCACAAGTAGATGTTAGGTGTTGTCAGGTGTTGAGAGTGACCACAAGTAGATGTTAGGTGTTGTCAGGTGTTGAGAGTGACCACAAGTAGTTGTTAGGTGTTGTCAGGTGTTGAGAGTGACCACAAGTAGATGTTAGTTGTTGTCAGGTGTTGAGAGTGACCACAAGTAGATGTTAGGTGTTGTCAGGTGTTGAGAGTGACCACAAGTAGTTGTTAGGTGTCTAAAGAATTTGGGCTACCACTGTACTGTGTGTGTGTGTGTCAGGTGGACGGTGTATATTTATGTATTTCAGTATACTTTTTATACAGTTTGTATATCTAGTACTTAATTGTTTAGTATTTTGGCTCTTTCTGTCTGTTCTAAACAATAACTCGAGAAAATGTTCGCACAATTGTACTCAACTTCGTAGATTTGATCAACATGAAATAAAGACGACTTAATAAATTTTTGGTGTAAATCGCGCAAGGAAAAGAAGTGTTGAGATGGTAAACAGTTCACGCAATGATAACGCGGGGTTTGTGGCGGCTCATGACACGAGAGTTTCCAGCCTTGATTACCATAACTTGAAGTAATAGCCTCACTATTTCAGTATTTATCCCGCCTTGGTAACGGTTCCCGGGCAGAGTTTACATCCACTCTACTGCTTGATTATGATTAATATACGGTATTTTCTTTTTTTGTTCTACTTTATTTAATTGTTGTACTAAGTTATACTGTATATGTTATAGGTATATATAAATTATGTTATAAAATTAGAGTTTCTTGATTTATTAAGTCTTTATATATTATACTTTAGTATTCATGTTATGGTAAGTGATAGAGGCGCACCGATCAAACAGGTGTGGGAGAGCTACCTTAATGACGCCAACTAATTAATGACACCCGCTCCTGTGGTATTAATTAGGCCAACCACTCATCCCCTGGTCGCTCTCCTACACACACTCATTCATATACCCCTTTACCCTCATTCCCCCTCATCCCCTCATCCTCATTCCTCCTCCCCCAACACCCTCATTCCTCCTCCCCCTCATCCTCATTCCTCCTCATTCCTCTTCCTCCTCCCCCTCATCCTCATTCCTCCTCCCCGTCATCCTCATTCCTCTTCCTCCTCTCCCTCCTCCCCAACACCCTCATTCCTCCTCCCCAACACCCTCATTCCTCCTCCCCAACACCCTCATTCCTCCTCCCCAACACCCTCATTCCTCCTCCCCAACACCCTCATTCCTCCTCCCCAACACCCTCATTCCTCCTCCCCAACACCCTCATTCCTCCTCCCCGACACCCTCATTCCTCCTCCCCGACACCCTCATTCCTCCTCCCCGACACCCTCATTCCTCCTCCCCAACACCCTCATTCCTCCTCCCCAACACCCTCATTCCTCCTCCCCAACACCCTCATTCCTCCTCCCCGACACCCTCATTCCTCCTCCCCGACACCCTCATTCCTCCTCCCCGACACCCTCATTCCTCCTCCCCGACACCCTCATTCCTCCTCCCCGACACCCTCATTCCTCCTCCCCGACACCCTCATTCCTCCTCCCCGACACCCTCATTCCTCCTCCCCGACACCCTCATTCCTCCTCCCCGACACCCTCATTCCTCCTCCCCGACCCCCTCATTCCTCCTCCCCGACCCCCTCATTCCTCCTCCCCGACCCCCTCATTCCTCCTCCCCGACCCCCTCATTCCTCCTCCCCAACACCCTCATTCCTCCTCCCCAACACCCTCATTCCTCCTCCCCAACACCCTCATTCCTCCTCCCCGACCCCCTCTAACCGTACCTACTCCCACATAGTCCAGGTAACTCCACAAAGTTCCACATACTCCCACATACACCCATATACTCCCACAGAGGCTCTCATGCTAACCGAACCTAACCCCACATAGGCCCACATACACCCACATAGATTCGCATACAACCACATAGGCCCACATACACCCACATAGGCCCACATAGGCCCACATACGCCCACATACGCCCACATAGGCCCACATACACATACATAGGCCCACATACACCCACATAGGCCCACATACACCCACATAGGCCCACATACGCCCACATAGGCCCACATACGCCCACATACGCCCACATACACCCACATACGCCCACATACACCCACATAGGCCCACATACACCCACATAGGCCCACATACACCCACATAGGCCCACATACACCCACATAGGCCCACATACACCCATATACTCCCACATAGGCTCTCAAGCGAACCTAACCTAAACTAATCTAGCGTAAATTTCCAAGTAACCTGAGGTGAATTAAGGTTGGGGGTGGGCTAATATTCTGTGACCCTTAGAAAAAGTTATGTAGGTGTTATTTATTTACAAGACAAAGGTGACGGGGTGTTGTACTTGTGTAAACTATCTCCACTAATCACCTGTCTCCACTAATCACCTGTCCCCACCAATCACCTGTCCCCACTAATCACCTGTCCCCACCAATCACCTGTCTCCACCAATCACCTGTCCCCACCAATCACCTGTCTCCACTAATCATCTGTCTCCTCCACTAATCACCTGTCTCCACTAATAGACTTTTCTCACGTATTTACACACACACACACACACACACACACACTTATTTCCACATACATACATATTTCCATACAGGTCTCACGTACTGTCCGACACATTCCTACATACTCCCGCTAACCCCCCCCCTCCCACCCTTCCTCCACATACTGGCCACATAGTGTATCTATTTACGGGTCATGCTGTCCATTTAATAGCTGGGTGTATTTGTTGACGTTCCTCTTGTTGGATGACTTATAAAAGGTGGGGGGGTGGGGGGGGTGGGGGTGAGGCTGAGAAGAGAGGTGAGGCTAGAGAGATGATGAGGAGGTGGGGGGTGGAGGAGGAGGTAGCGAGGGGAGGAGGTGGGGAAGGGTGGAGGTGGTAGCGAGGGGAGAGGAGGAGGTGGTGGTAAAGGGTCATGCCTAAGAGTGAGGTTCAAGTGTTGTGCGTCACTGAGTCTTAGGACGAGTGTGCCAGCCGCAGCCATCAGTGCTGCAGTCGTCTCGAACAGTCACCTAACCTAACCAAAGTAACGTAACGAAACATATCCTATCGTAATCTAACCCAACCTAAGCTGACCTAACCAACCTTAAACTAATCATTTCTCAACATTAAGACTCATTAGGACTGCCCTCTTAAATTAGAGTGCATTAAGATTTTGTGTTTATTTGTCCGGTCACTACACTATCAGACTGGGCCTCTCTACCGCCGGTGTTGTTTGTGGCTCTGATGGTCACTTGGCATTACGGCTGAATCTTCTGTCTTCTTTCTTTTTTTGTGGTTCTTGGTCTTCTTTCTTTGTCTTATTTCTTTTTTCTTGGTCTTCTTTTTGGTCTTCTTTCATCTGGTGTGTGTGTGTGATAGATAACGGTTTATTAAGATAACATGGCAGCCCGAAGGCTGAAAATATACAATGAACAGATATGATAAGTTATATAGGGTGAAATCGGGGAGTGGGTCACTTGATTGACAAAAGCTTTCAATGCAGAAACATAAGAAACATAAGAGTCAACATATAGATTAACTGTAGATTTGGTACTGTGGGAGCTGGTCTTGTAGACATTCTTGTGGCCTGATGTCGGCGCCAACAAAGTCCTTCCCACTGTCTTGATGGCCGTTGTACCTTGCTGCTAAGCCGCTACCTCACTACAGCTGCAGATGCACCACGTGGTCCGAGTAGGTCCTCCAGCTCACAGAGGGTGTTGGAGATTGTTCTTGTTCCTCATGTGATGAAGTTAGAAATTCGTAGTTCCTCACCTGGGTTGAGTAGAGAGACCCCATTTCTCTCCTGGTGTAGTTTGGATTGTTTCTTGGCTTCTCATCCAGTGTTAACATAAGAACATATGAAAATAAGGAGTCTGCAATAAGCCGGTTGGCCTGTGCATGGCAGCTCCTGTCAAGAGTTACTACCACTCTCTATCATCCATGAATCTATCTAGCCTCCTTTTAAAACTTTCCAGCGTTCCATCACTTACTACAAAGTTGCTAAGCTTGTTCCACTCGTCCACCACCCTATTTGTGAACAGTTCCTTCCTATCTCCCTCCTAAACCTAAACTTATCCAACTTAAATCCGTTGCTCCGAGTCCTATCCTGCTCGGATATTACAAGAACTCTATCTATGTCTCCTTTATTGATTCCTTTCACCCACTTAAATACTTCTATCATATCTCCCCGCACTCTTCGTCTTTCTAGGGAATGCAAGTTTAGTTTCTTTAATCTATCCTGATATGGTAGGTTTCTAAGTAGCGGAATCATTTTCGTCATTCTTCGCTGCACCGACTCCAGTGAATTGATATCCATTCTATAATAAGGGCACCAGAACTGAACCGCATAATCGAGGTGTGGCCTGACTAGCTTAAATATAGTTGCAATAAGACCTCTGCACTCTTATTACTTACATTTCTAGATATAAAACCTAATACTCTGTTTGCCTTATTTCGAACATTAACGCACTGTTTTCTAGGCCGTAGGTCCGGGCTTGCAAGTACCCCTAAGTCTCTTTCACAAGCCGACTTCTCTAGGTTGATGTTGTTAAGGCTGTATACATTATAAGTATTTGTTCTTCTAATACTAAGTACGCTGCACTTGCTGGTGTTGAATTTCATTTGCCATTTTTCTGACCACTCCTGCAGTTTATTTAAATTCTCCTGCAGTGCATTTGCATCCTGCCCTGAATTAATCTGCCGCTCTATTTTGGTGTCATCCGCAAACTTGCTTTTGTCACTGCTGATCCCAGTATCTAGATCGTTTATGTAGATTATGAACAAGAGTGGGCCTAGTACTGACCCCTGGGGAATCCCACTGGTTACACAGCCGCACTCAGATTTAACACCATCTACGCTGACCCTCTGCGTTTTATCGGTGAGCCATGATTTTATTCAATTTAAAACTTTCCCCTCAATACCATGAGCCTTAACTTTTCTTAGAAGCCTCTAATGCGGTACTCTGTCAAGTGCTTTGCTGAATTCTAAGTAAATAACATCGTAATTTCCGTCATTATCGACTACCTCGAAGACTTTCCTAAAAAAACGTCAGCAGATTTGTTGGATAAGATTTTCCCTTTGTAAACCCATGTTGAGAGTCGTAGATTAATTTGCTTCTCTAAATACGATCGGATGCTATTTGCTATAATTGATTCAAGAAATTCCCCCACTACTGACGTCAAACTAATCGGCCGGTAATTTGACGCTGATGCTCTGTCCCTTTTTGAATATGGGTACTACATTTGCCTGTTTCCACATGTCTGGCACAACTCTCGTGTCTAATGATTTTGTAAATAAATTTACGAGGGGTCTGCTAATCTGTTCCCTACACTCTTTCAAGACTCGAGGGAAAATTTCATCCGACCCTGGGGATTTTGTCTTCTTTAATCTATTTATCCTCTTAAGAACATCCTCTTTTCTGGTAGTCATATTCTTTAATTTCTCTTCTTCTTTTCCCCTAAATATCAATTCCACCTCTGGAATTTCCTCGCGAATTTCTTCTGTGAAAACTGATAAAAAGTAGCTGTTCAATGCTTTGCTTATTTCCTCACTGCCGTTGATCACTTCTCCCCTCCCTGACTTTAAAGGCCTAACTTTGTCCTTGACCTTTGTCCTATATACCTGGAAAAATCCCTTGGGATTCGCCTTGGATTCTCTTGCTATTCTGATTTCATAGTCTCTCTCTGCCTTCCTTACATTTTTCTTAACATTCCTAGATAGTTCATTATACCTATTTCTGAGCTGCTCCTCCCCTCCCTCTAATTTCTTATAAATTCCTTGGTGGTGGTGAGTGTGCCGTGGGCTGGGTGCGTCAGGTCAGGTCAACACTGACCGCTAAGCACGATTGTCACTAACAGTTGTTTCTTCCTTTCGAGTTGAAATCGTCATTTTTGTATATCATTTGTGGGTTGATCGTCAGTCTTTGCACAATATTGTTGGTGGGAGGATGTTGATAAATCCAGATGGGGAGGAGGAGATGGGGAAAGGGAAGGCCTGACAAACCAGGCTAGCAGCGCCGACTACACACGTCCTTGCCCTATGAAGGCTGTGTGTGTGCTCGTTATGTTGTCTTGACTGGTGCCGTGGCCCTTAAACCACACATACCGGATAAAGGCGCTCAGTAGGATGTCCAAATGTCAGGATATATTTTTGGAGAGTGCCAAGATATCATGAAGAGCAAAACGGTGTCCTGTGAAGTGTTAGGATGTCCTGTGAAGTGTTAGGATGTCATGTGAAGTGTTAGGATGTCATGTGAAGTGTTAGGATGTCATGTGAAGTGTCAAGATGTCATGTTAAGTGTCAAGATGTCATGTGAAGTGTTAAGATGCCATGTGATGTGTCAAGATATAAGGAGTGAAACCGTGTACTGTTAAGTGTCAAGATATCCTGTCAAGTGTCAAAATGTCCATCCCTCCCACATCATAACCAGCGTCAACAGTTCACAGTGCCAGTGGGTCCTCTCTCTCCATCCCAGTGTTGTTCTCTCGGATGTTACGCCAGACAAGAGCTCGTTCACTTTCCATCTGGTGTGACATTCTTGTATGGTGCGGTAGGCTACTTCTATAAGGCTCTTGTGTGTGTGTGTGTGTGTGTGTGTGTGAGGTGGCAATGTATGTGTGAGAGAGACGGGCGACTGTGTATGTGTGAGACGGGCGACTGTGTATGTGTGAGATGGGCGACTGTGTATGTGTGAGATGGCTGTGTATGTGTGTGAGAGGTGGCGTTGTATGAGAAGTGGTGCTGTGTGAGAGGTGGCGGTGTGTGTAACAGGTGGTGGTGTGCGAGTGATGTGTTCTAGCTAAAGTAAATGACGACGTGCGAAAAGTGTTCTAGTGTGTGTGTGAAGTGCGATGATTCGACGCAACAACGTACAGTATAAATTCGTTGGAATAAAAAGTTGGCGCAACGAAGAATTGACAGAGAATAGATTACACGTTAGGATATATTATAAGTCTATACGTAACTGTTATAATGTTTCATGCTAAGTTTTTAATTCTGGGTTTCGAATGCTATGAGTTGGGTTCATACAAACTGTTGTATGGCGGTGTTTTGAGCCACAGCAGTTAGTCCTCCCGCAGCCAGGCAGCAGCTTTTTGGGAGTCCGTCTGTCTACCTGAAGTACTCCAAGTTATTACAGTAACAGATTCGACGACTGATGTAAGTTAACACAACTAGTTAAGATCAGCGAGCGACACTATGAAGTCGAATGCAACGGCAAATAGGAAAACACAGACAATTATTCGCCGCCACACCTCGTCCCACCCCTACTCCTTGCCAAATCACGTAGTCATTATTATGTCCAAATTTAGTCTCACAGCTCAAAAACTGCCTAAGATATCAGCTGGATAACCAAGAAAACAGACAAACGGACGGAGCTTTATACCACTTGAGTATACGGTATACCCTACATTCAGGACTCATATCCCCAGGGCACACGCTCGACACCTGAAGCCGGACTGTGGGGATGTTTTTTAGTTTTAACAAATTTATTGACAAAGCTTGGAGTACAGTTTGCCTATTCTGAGTAATTCAGTCAGGTCTTGACACTGAGGGTGGTATCACTTCTCACTGCCATGCAAGACAGTGGTTCATATACATTGGACGTCATATTCTAATGGAAGACTAATCAGTGTGGGCTAGCAGCAAATTTGGGATAAACAGCAAGAATGTCCTCAAGCACCCCCGATTCAATATGGTAATTACAAAGTTCATTATACAATTAGCCAGGTCGCCTGAAGTCTTTGACAGTGTCACATTCAATAATATAGTGTTCAAGTGTATGCTTTAAAGGTTTATCACAAGGTTTACATGCTGAGTGTTCCGGTATGGGTACAGCGTTACTAACTTGCCAGATGTGTCTGTATCCTAGCCTAATTCTGGCCACGACTACATCACATTGTCTGCTTCTGTCCCTATGCTGGCCATACCGGTACCTCTCGTCACAAAATTTGTCATATTTACTAATGCTACAACTGTCAGGTCTCTCTGCATTTCTCAGTTCTTCTTGATCAGAGTTCATGATTCTGACTTGAATGTTTTTAAGTACAGCATTGGACAGGCCAAGGTCACGGTCAACATTTTCTTTCTTACATACCTCGTTACCAAGTCTATCAACACGGTCATGATACCTAATTCCAACATGGGACGGAATCGACACAAATTCGATACGAGAGTTGTTCTCATTGGCAGTTATCACATTTCTTTTAATATCAGGTCTCGTGTACAATAACAGGGAGAGAGAGAGAGCTAAGTAAGTTTTACGAGCCTTTAAGAAAAATTGATGGACAAATGAAGAATAAGCTGTCTTGGGGGTTATTTACTTATTTATATACTTTAATCTTGATACATTTCCTGGGGACGTGAACATTCTCTGACGCTCACACACAAGTGTGTATGTCACCCTTCCCTCCGTGACTGTTTACTATCTTGTAACTGTCGTTCTAGTCCCCGCAAGTTGAATAATGTAACACCTGTTGTCGTTTCGTATAGTGCAGGGGTTCTCAACCAGGGGGGGAATTTCCCCCCTCAGGTTTTCAGGGGGGGGGGGGGGGGACTGATACTAATATGGAAAAAAATAAAGGATTTTCAGTATTATATGCATATTATTTGGAATGCACTTTTTGAGGCAGACAATCTTGGAAAGGAGGGGGGGGAATGACATTCTGACATATGGTGAAAGGGGTGCATGGGGCAAACAAGGTTGAGAACTACTGGTATAGCGGGTGGTGGTGGGTGTAGTGGGCGGGGGTGGATGTAATAGGTGGTGGTTGCTGGTGTAGTGGGCGGGGTGGGTGTTGTGGTGGTGGATGTAGTGGGTGGCACTAAGGTCACCTGCCGTCCACTGGTCGTGTCCTCCACTCTGTATACATGAATTAATTTCAATATTATTGATGGTTATCACACGTGGTCGAGGATATCCAGTGCCAGGGTGTAGACGCTGCCACCAACACAACAACTACACTCTTACTGACCTGTGTAACCCAAGTGTTAGGGTGTAGGATCTGCCACAACACCACCCTGAGTTAGCGAGATGTGTAACCTAATATCTACGGAAAATCCAGGAAGACCGGACACTTCGCTAACCGTAATGGCAAACCAGAACCTCCGGAACACGATTGATATACATACAGGTAGCCAGCTGACCCTGGTAAGACACAGACAATTGGCACAGATGTTCTTGCCTGGTACCCAATGCTTCACCCAGCCTGAGAATCAAACCCTGGACCTGATGCTCTGTGAGTCGAGTTTACTAACCACTACGCATCGAGAGTGATAATGATATATATCTACAGGTGTATACTCAGGTGTAGGGGTTACAGGTCGTCCGTCATACGCACAGGTGTAGCGGGGGAGGGAGGGGGTGTAGAGGACCCAGTCGTGAGTCAGCTGCCATATGTGGATGGTGTACTGTCCCCCCCCTCCCCGCCCCTCTCCCTCTGATAGTACTGTTCCTCCCTCCACCTCCTCCTCACGAGTCGAGATTCTATTATCCCTCCCCCCATTCATGCATCATTTGATGTGTTAGTGCAGGTACAAATGATGGTAATAGTAATAGTAACAACAATAATAGTAGTAGTAACAAATAGTAATTCTCATAAGGTTATAATAGTAATTATAATACTGTAGTGAGTATTGGGTGAACATACTAATCTATCTCAACTTTATAAATCCATACAAGACCTTACAATACATACAAACAAACAGTGTAAACAAGAGTGGTGAAGATGATGGCCTTCGGTTGTTTACAGCGGTCAGGTAAACCATCGCAGGTAGTTTACAGTGTTCAGGTATACTACACAGGTAGTTTACAATGTTCAGGTTTACTACACAGGTAGTTTACAGTGTTCAGGTATACTACACAGGTAGTTTACAATGTTCAGGTATACTACACAGGTAGTTTACAGTGTTCAGGTATACTACACAGGTAGTTTACAGTGTTCAGGTATACTACACAGGTAGTTTACAGTGTTCAGGTATACTACACAGGTAGTTTACAGTGTTCAGGTATACTACACAGGTAGTTTACAGTGTTCAGGTATACTACACAGGTAGTTTACAGTTTTCAGGTATACTACACAGGTAGTTTACAGTGTTCAGGTATACTACACAGGTAGTTTACAATGCTCAGGTATACTACACAGGTAGTTTACAATGCTCAGGTAAACTGTCACAAGTATGCTCACACAACCACGACAGTGTGACTCCCTCAGCACATTGAGGGTCACTGGTTTCTACACAATGCTGTTTTTTGTAGAGTAATTTGATCACGCATGAGGTAGTTGGTCTGTTTTATCGTGTGTGTGTGTGTGTGTGTGGGTGACCTGGAGAGCCTCACAGCTAGTCAATGGTTTACGTTTTAATTTAAAGTGACATACAGTAATAATAATAATAATAATAAACGGTTTATTAATAGAGTTGCAGCCGGTGGCTGAAAATATACAGACTTACATTTGATTTAGACATAATGATATAATATGCATTGAATACATTTACAGGGCTGTACAGTACATAAATCAGGAGTTGTTTATTATTTTAACAATAGATGGGATGGTGCTGTTCTTATATCTATCGGTGCGGGCTCTTATGGGCTGAATTTTGTTGTAGTGGCGGACTGCGCGAGTTGGGTGGGGGGCTGCAGGAGGTGGCGATGGCGAGGGTGGTGCAGTAGTCCACGGCAAAACCTTTCCAGTGCTTGGTGGTGGAGGTCACTGAGGGATGGCATTTCCAGGGTAGAGAGAGCATTGGTGTAGCCGGAGTATTTTGCGCCGACCATGATTCTGCAGGCCCTTTTCTGCACCTTCTCTAGCTGACGTTGTTGGGTGGAGTTGAGAGAAGGCGACCAGGCTGGTGACGCATACGTTAGTTTGGGGAGAAAAAAGGCTTTGTAGATGGTCCTCAGCTCTGGCGTGGGTGTCCCAAGTGACCTAAGTCTTCGTAGCATTTAGAGACGGTACGAGGCTGCCTTGACTGTGTTATTTACATGGGCCTTCCAGTCAAGTTTGTTGTCTATAGTTACACCCAGGAGTTTGGCAGACTGCACCAGCTGGAGAGGATGGGCACCCACTGTGACTGCTGGGGCTTGCACTGGAGTGGTGGCGGTATTGATGTGCATGACTACGATTTTGGTGTGGTTGATGGTGACCTTGTTCTCCGTAGTCCATGCCTGTAGCCTGTCCAGGGTGCCTTGGAGCGATGAGTAGTCTGGTGCGGTGTTGTCCACTGAAACCCCCACAGTGCAGTCATCCACGTACTTCCACCTGTGAGGAGTGTCCGATAGAGCGTCGTTGATCAGGATGAGGAAGCACAGTATACCCGTTCAGATGGCCCTCTCCATACCCTCCTCCTCTTTCCTCCACCTCCTCTCCTTCCTCTACCCTCTCTCCAGGGCCGTCCCTAGGAGGGTGCGGGGCCCGGGGCAACTCAGCCACTGCGGGGCCCCAGATTATGCGGTCAGAGGAACCCACCCCAACCAACCCCAATGGGACTGTCGTTATGGATGGTAAGGTCACGGTTGCCATGGTGGCGTAAGCCGTCAGGTCAGATTAACCAGTCAACAGGTAAGGTGTCCGAGGTCACTGGGTCTAGTGCTGGGCCCCGCGGGGGCCCCCCCCACACGTTCGGGGCCCCCCCACGTTCGGGGCCCCCCCCACGTTCGGGGCCCCCGGCGGTCGCCCCTGTTTGCCCCCCCCCCCTAAAGGATGGGCCTGCCTCTCTCCTTCCTCTACCCTATCTCCTTTCTCCCTCTACCTCCTCTTCTTCCTTCCATCCCCACCCCTTGCCTTTCCTCTAATACTTCCTCAACCTCCTCCCCTTCCTCCCCTCCTTCCTCCCTTTCCTCCCCTCCTTCCTCCGTTTCCTCCCCTTCTTCCTCCCTCCCTCCCTCCCTCCCTCCACAAAAGGAGATAGGACCAAGGAAAAACACTTGGGCTGTACTTGTGAGCATCTTAAAACACACCTCCTCTATACACAACACCTTGATATAAAAACTACCCTCTTAAACCTTATTAAAATGACCGGGTCGAGTGTCTTTTAAGAGGTGTAGAAGGGGAGAGGAGAGGAAGTTGTGTAGAAGGAGGGCGAAGATGGGGGGAGAGGCGAGCAAGGTGGTAAAGGGGGTGGGTGGGAAGGGTTGGAAGGTTGTGGAGGAGGGGTGGGATGTGGAGGAAGGGAAGGAATGTGGAGGATAGGTAAGAGAGGGGGATAGGGAGGGAGAAAGAGGGGTATGGAGAGAGAGAGAGGTACGGAGGGGGAGAAAGAAAGAGGGGCGCTCCACTTTGGCCACACACGAATACAGTTTATTGTGTTGACTCAGTTAATCATGGCTGTATGTGGCAGTACTTTTAGCCCTGTTGCCTAATCCTGTGTTTGTGTTTGTACATAAGTGTGTGTCTGTGCGTGTGTGCGTGCTTTATCGTGCATATGTATGTTTGTGTGTTTCTGCTTTATATTCTTGTGGCTGTACACTCACTCCAAGAAGGGGTTCGATGAATCTCAAAAAGAACACTGCGACGCCTGTTGTCTCGGCAGGGTTGTCAAAATCCTTCGTCCGGTGTGTCGTATTGTTGGCTACCAAAAAATCTTAGAATTTTTTCCACGGAGAATAGTCCACCCGGGCACTGGTCATCGATTCACAACGGAGCCTGGGGGGGGGGGGGGGGGGGGGGGGGGGGGTAAGAGCAAAAAAAAAAAAAAAAAAAAAAAAAAAAAAAAGACTACGTTAATATACACCACGAAGATGCCGGAAAACCAGCTTTCTAAAGCGAGACATTATAAGAGTATGGAAACACAGAAGAAGGCAGAGCATTCCACAGTTTGGCTGTGTGAGGAATGAAGGATGTACTATAACGGGTGTACACTCACTAAAATATTATTCGGCACCCGTGTCATATTGTATCATGCCGTAAGGGTGCCGAATAATTTTTTAGTGGGTGTACATAAGTGTGTATGTGTATTTCTTGCATCGTCTTGTGTTCGTATATAGTTATCTGAGGGTAAAAAGCCAGTGCGAAGACTCGTTCCAGCAGTTTGGAGACTCATTCCATGTTTGGGCTGATGATTTTTTAAATCTGAACCATCTTAACTAGATACGTTCAGTTAGGGGGAAAATTACAATTGATACGGCACTCTTCTTTTAACTTGATACGTTCACAAAGCGCCAGTTAGGGCCCTGAATGAACGTATATAGTACACGATCTAGTGAAACAGGACTCTTACTTGCAGGTGTATTAGGAGGGCGGGAAGTGTTGCATCATTAAGGTAGAGCGTATGACTGTGACCATCATGTGTGTGTGTCCATCCTGTTGCATATCTCCCTGTCCTACTTCTCTCTCATGCAGACCACCTCCAATCTCTTATTCTCCATCAAATGGCTAAAATCTTGAAGAAAAAAGATCGAATCATATTTTTGGTGTAGAAACACAAAACATATAGTGTAGTAATCCAGATATATTCTCCATCACACGCTGCTGGCCATGACGTGAGCACAGGTGGTCTTTGTAAATTACTCTAAATTAATTACACTACTGTAATACTTAACCATCCAGGTAAAGTTTACTCCATTCGTCACAAGTCAAAATTTGGTCTCAATAATTTTTTATGACGTAATCTATAGACAAAACAATGGAAGTTAAAATTAGTAAGATGAAGGGAGATGACATTCACTTATAAACAAACCGAACATCTAGAGCAGTGTTGACATGTAGTGTAAGTGATAAGCCGCCAGCCACACTTGCCACTTATCCGGCGGCCTGCTGGTTGCCAACATGTATTTTATTCAGAACATTGTGACAAATTGGTCACTTCAGTAGATTATCATTAGCTATAAAGTTAATTGCTACTTTTTATTGGTGTGAGTGAATGGAGTTTGAAGTTGTAAAAAGAGGATTTATGTGTACAATGAATCGAGGATGGCAGTCGTGTTTACCCCTGATAACGCCAGAGTTTGTCATTCAACTAATCTTTCAACATGAGAATTAAATTATGAAGAAGCGGTTGTCTTTTTTAATATATTGAACGTAGGTTCCTGACAGTCCGTTAGGGGTATTGTACAGGACACTGTACCTAAACCACTACTACACAGGGTGCAGTGTGGTTTGGTATTCGTTCACAGCTGGTGAACTGGAGGTCCCTTGGTCGCGAACCAGTGACCCTTAGAATGGGTTAGCGTTGTATTCACTCAGCCACCGCTCCTTGACTTTGGATTAAAATTACTTTATTATTATTAAGCAAGAAATATGGAGGTAACTTTGAAAAAGCGTTTGTTCTGGAGTTTACCTTTAATAGTACATCTACCTACGTCTAGGATATAAACAATATATTACACACACACACACACCCAGTGCTTCCCGTGAGGCCAACAGCTGGGAGTGTATCAATGTGGGACAGCAACCCAGATACCACTAAGCCTGGCATCTTGTACCTGTGGCGGTTATCAGGTGTTATGGTCGCTTCTACCACCTCCGGGGAGACCTGTGCTGCATCCCTGATTAGATAGTGAGTACCTGTACCTGTTAATTGGGTGGGGTGCGTAGAGTGTGGGTGGGTGTGGATGGGAAGGGTGTTGATGTATGGGTCAGTGTGTTGATGGGGAGGGTATTGATGGATGGGTCAGGGTGGGTGAGGATGGATGGGAAAGGTGTGGATGGGGTGGGTGTTGATAGTTGGGTGGGTGTGTGGATGGACGAGTCAGGGTGTATGGATGGGTGTGGATGGGGAGAATGTTGTATCGGATATTACCCTGTATAGTAAATGTAGATAATAATTATGGCCGTACTTAATTAAGACCATTGCTATATTCTTCTCTATAATGGTATATATATATATATATATATATATATATATATATATATATATATATATATATATATATATATATATATATATATATATATATATATATGTGTGTGTGTATTTATTGTACATATCATGTGTTTGTGTGTGTGGGGGGGGAGGGTAATGGTATACAGGGCGTGCCCCATCAGTCAGCCACTAGCCAGGGTGGAGCACATGCCAGTGTTTCAACATGACAATAAAGGTCACCTGCCGCCGTATTTGTAGTCGCATCGTCAACACCTACAGCTACACCATCATGTTCGTGGGGGTGAAGATGACGGTAACATGAAGACGCTTGGTGCTATATCATGTTCGCATGTAGAAGATGGTTTAAATTGACACACATCAGTTTGAGCATACATAAGTTATCATTGTCGTCATCATTATCATTATGGTCTTGCAGTAGTCCCTCATTATACTTCCACAATTATTATCTGGCCACCATAATCAATGTAGTCCACTGTGGTGTTCCCTTCCACAATACTGCCTTTATAGAATACTCAGCTGGTTCATCCCTGTCGCCTCAAGCCAACAACCACAGCGTCCACCACCCCTTCATACACCATTCGACGCTCTATGCTGCCTTTCTCATTCACGCCGCACACTGCTAAACTTCCTGGGTCACCTGTCCTGTCCATCTCTGTCTTTCCTCTCCTTCTTGATCTTCCTCGTCTTTTCCATCATCTATGTTTGTATTATACATTTTTTTATCTTTCTCATTTCCAAGTCTCTTAGTAAAGTTATATTACCCCCATCTAAACCTCTTTCGTTTGCATGAACTAGATTATGAAACTGGTATTTTTTTCCCATTAACATTTGTGGTTGATATTAACGCATGTCACATCCCTCTATATACCAGTAATATTTGTTTTAGTGCATAATTAATACCCCCCCCCCTCCCCCTGGTGTTAACAACGGATTTCGGTCGTGTTTGTGAGCTGAAATTGCCAGAGGTCACGGACACCTGGTGGTCTTCGCTACTCTTTTGGATTAACTGATGATTAGTCATTCAAGTGTTTTTCACCAGATGATTGATTAAACACCCGAACCCTACCTGGGGGAGGGGGGGGGGGAGGTTACAGTAAGTTAGGTTAGGTTAGGTTACAGTATGTTACGTTAGGTTATATTAGGTTACAGTAAGTTAGGTTATATCAGGTTACAGTAGGTTAGGTTATATTAGGTTACAGTAGGTTAGGTTATATTAGGTTACAGTAGGTTAGGTTATACTAGGTTACAGTAGGTTAGGTTATATCAGGTTACAGTAGGTTAGGTTATATTAGGTTACAGTAGGTTAGGTTATATTAGGTTACAGTAAGTTAGGTTATATTAGGTTACAGTAGGTTAGGTTAGGTTATATTAGGTTACAGTAGGTTAGGTTATATTAGGTTACAGTAGGTTAGGTTATATCAGGTTACAGTAGGTTAGGTTATAGGTTACAGTAGGTTAGGTTATATCAGGTTACAGTAGGTTAGGTTATATCAGGTTACAGTAGGTTAGGTTATATCAGGTTACAGTAGGTTAGGTTAGGTTATATCAGGTTACAGTAGGTTAGGTTATACTAGGTTACAGTAGGTTAGGTTATATCAGGTTACAGTAGGTTAGGTTATATTAGGTTACAGTAGGTTAGGTTATATCAGGTTACAGTAGGTTAGGTTATATTAGGTTACAGTAGGTTAGGTTATATTAGGTTACAGTAAGTTAGGTTATATCAGGTTACAGTAGGTTAGGTTATATTAGGTTACAGTAGGTTAGGTTATATCAGGTTACAGTAGGTTAGGTTATATTAGGTTACAGTAGGTTAGGTTATATCAGGTTACAGTAGGTTAGGTTATAGGTTACAGTAGGTTAGGTTATATCAGGTTACAGTAGGTTAGGTTATATTAGGTTACAGTAGGTTAGGTTATATTAGGTTACAGTAGGTTAGGTTATATTAGGTTACAGTAGGTTAGGTTATATCAGGTTACAGTAGGTTAGGTTACAGTAGGTTAGGTTATATCAGGTTACAGTAGGTTAGGTTATATGGTTACAGTAGGTTAGGTTATATTAGGTTACAGTAGGTTAGGTTATATTAGGTTACAGTAGGTTAGGTTATATTAGGTTACAGTAGGTTAGGTTATATTAGGTTACAGTAGGTTAGGTTATATTAGGTTACAGTAGGTTAGGTTATATTAGGTTACAGTAGGTTAGGTTATATTAGGTTACAGTAGGTTAGGTTATATTAGGTTACAGTAGGTTAGGTTATATCAGGTTACAGTAGGTTAGGTTATATTAGGTTACAGTAGGTTAGGTTATATCAGGTTACAGTAGGTTAGGTTATATTAGGTTACAGTAGGTTAGGTTATATTAGGTTACAGTAGGTTAGGTTATATTAGGTTACAGTAGGTTAGGTTATATTAGGTTACAGTAGGTTAGGTTATATCAGGTTACAGTAGGTTAGGTTACAGTAGGTTAGGTTACAGTAGGTTAGGTTATATCAGGTTACAGTAGGTTAGGTTATATTAGGTTACAGTAGGTTAGGTTATATCAGGTTACAGTAGGTTAGGTTACAGTAGGTTAGGTTATATTAGGTTACAGTAGGTTAGGTTATATTAGGTTACAGTAGGTTAGGTTATATCAGGTTACAGTAGGTTAGGTTATATTAGGTTACAGTAGGTTAGGTTATATTAGGTTACAGTAGGTTAGGTTATTAGGTTACAGTAGGTTAGGTTACAGTAGGTTAGGTTATATTAGGTTACAGTAGGTTAGGTTATATTAGGTTACAGTAGGTTAGGTTATATCAGGTTACAGTAGGTTAGGTTATATTAGGTTACAGTAGGTTAGGTTATATTAGGTTACAGTAGGTTAGGTTATATCAGGTTACAGTAGGTTAGGTTAGGTTACAGTAGGTTAGGTTAGGTTACAGTAGGTTAGGTTATATTAGGTTACAGTAGGTTAGGTTATATTAGGTTACAGTAGGTTAGGTTATATTAGGTTACAGTAGGTTAGGTTATATTAGGTTACAGTAGGTTAGGTTATATCAGGTTACAGTAGGTTAGGTTATATTAGGTTACAGTAGGTTAGGTTATATTAGGTTACAGTAGGTTAGGTTATATTAGGTTACAGTAGGTTAGGTTAGGTTAGGTTAGGTTACAGTAGGTTAGGTTATATTAGGTTACAGTAGGTTAGGTTATATTAGGTTACAGTAGGTTAGGTTATATTAGGTTACAGTAGGTTAGGTTATATCAGGTTACAGTAGGTTAGGTTATATTAGGTTAGGTTATATCAGGTTACAGTAGGTTAGGTTATATTAGGTTACAGTAGGTTAGGTTATATCAGGTTACAGTAGGTTAGGTTATATTAGGTTACAGTAGGTTAGGTTATATTAGGTTACAGTAGGTTAGGTTATATTAGGTTACAGTAGGTTAGGTTATATCAGGTTACAGTAGGTTAGGTTATATTAGGTTACAGTAGGTTAGGTTATATTAGGTTACAGTAGGTTAGGTTATATCAGGTTACAGTAGGTTAGGTTATATTAGGTTACAGTAGGTTAGGTTATATTAGGTTACAGTAGGTTAGGTTATATCAGGTTACAGTAGGTTAGGTTATATTAGGTTACAGTAGGTTAGGTTATATTAGGTTACAGTAGGTTAGGTTATATCAGGTTACAGTAGGTTAGGTTATATTAGGTTACAGTAGGTTAGGTTATATTAGGTTACAGTAGGTTAGGTTATATCAGGTTACAGTAGGTTAGGTTATATTAGGTTACAGTAGGTTAGGTTATATCAGGTTACAGTAGGTTAGGTTATATTAGGTTACAGTAGGTTAGGTTATATCAGGTTACAGTAGGTTAGGTTATATTAGGTTACAGTAGGTTAGGTTATATCAGGTTACAGTAGGTTAGGTTATATTAGGTTACAGTAGGTTAGGTTATATCAGGTTACAGTAGGTTAGGTTATATTAGGTTACAGTAGGTTAGGTTATATTAGGTTACAGTAGGTTAGGTTATATTAGGTTACAGTAGGTTAGGTTAGAGGTTACAGTAGGTTAGGTTAGGTTAGGTTACAGTAGGTTAGGTTATATTAGGTTACAGTAGGTTAGGTTATATTAGGTTACAGTAGGTTAGGTTATATTAGGTTACAGTAGGTTAGGTTATATTAGGTTACAGTAGGTTAGGTTACAGTAGGTTAGGTTACAGTAGGTTAGGTTATATTAGGTTACAGTAGGTTAGGTTATATTAGGTTACAGTAGGTTAGGTTATATCAGGTTACAGTAGGTTAGGTTATATTAGGTTACAGTAGGTTAGGTTATATTAGGTTACAGTAGGTTAGGTTATATCAGGTTACAGTAGGTTAGGTTATATTAGGTTACAGTAGGTTAGGTTATATTAGGTTACAGTAGGTTAGGTTATATCAGGTTACAGTAGGTTAGGTTATATTAGGTTACAGTAGGTTAGGTTATATTAGGTTACAGTAGGTTAGGTTATATCAGGTTACAGTTGGTTAGGTTATATTAGGTTATATTAGGTTAGGTTATATCAGGTTACAGTAGGTTAGGTTATATTAGGTTACAGTAGGTTATGTTATATCAGGTTACAGTAGGTTAGGTTATATTAGGTTACAGTAGGTTAGGTTATATCAGGTTACAGTAGGTTAGGTTATATTAGGTTACAGTAGGTTAGGTTAGTATTAGGTTACAGTAGGTTAGGTTATATTAGGTTACAGTAGGTTAGGTTATATCAGGTTACAGTAGGTTAGGTTAGGTTACAGTAGGTTAGGTTAGGTTACAGTGGGTTAGGTTATATTAGGTTACAGTAGGTTAGGTTATATTAGGTTACAGTAGGTTAGGTTACAGTAGGTTAGGTTATATTAGGTTACAGTAGGTTAGGTTACAGTAGGTTAGGTTAGGTTACAGTAGGTTAGGTTATATTAGGTTACAGTAGGTTAGGTTACAGTAGGTTAGGTTATATTAGGTTACAGTAGGTTAGGTTATATTAGGTTACAGTAGGTTAGGTTATATTAGGTTACAGTAGGTTAGGTTACAGTAGGTTAGGTTAGGTTACAGTAGGTTAGGTTAGGTTAGGTTACAGTAGGTTAGGTTATATTAGGTTACAGTAGGTTAGGTTATATTAGGTTGCAGTAGGTTAGGTTATATTAGGTTACAGTAGGTTAGGTTATATTAGGTTACAGTAGGTTAGGTTATATTAGGTTACAGTAGGTTAGGTTATATTAGGTTACAGTAGGTTAGGTTATATTAGGTTACAGTAGGTTAGGTTATATTAGGTTACAGTAGGTTAGGTTATATTAGGTTACAGTAGGTTAGGTTATATTAGGTTACAGTAGGTTAGGTTATATTAGGTTACAGTAGGTTAGGTTATATTAGGTTACAGTAGGTTAGGTTATATTAGGTTACAGTAGGTTAGGTTATATTAGGTTACAGTAGGTTAGGTTAGGGCTGTTGATCTTAAACATGAGCTATACTCGGAGATGTTTCTCTTTTATGCTTTTATTGAATTCATGTTGACTTTTAGTAAAGAGTTTAAAACTGTAGAATGATGCAGTTAGAGAGAGAGAGAGAGAGAGAGAGAGAGAGAGAGAGAGAGATCATCCCCTCTCTGATTACTGTTTAACGAGCAGCGAAGAAGGTAATTGAGTGTGTGATGGTAAACCCCCACGTGTGTACTGTACGTTTTGAATCTCACTTTACGCTTTGGTTTGGATGACCTTTTTATCTCGTAAGGACACGGTCACTTTTTGTTATTAGTAGTAGTATTTTTAAGGAGAGAAGATTAATGTTATATTTATACTTTATTAGGGTTGTATCTATTTGTCTGTGTGTTTGTTTGTTTTTATCGGTCACTGTCATGCGGTTATATTATTTTGCAGTGTGGGTATATAGTATAGTGTGGGTATATACACTGTGTGGATATCCGGTATAATAGTGTGGCTAAATGTGTTGAATATCATGCCTCGTATACCAGGAGGGAAGTGTTTCTCTCGTATACAAACGTCAATCCAATAGATTTTTCTCTTTATATTTTTCACTGAATATTAATTACTGTATGACGTGTATGTAGTGTAATTAGTGTGTTTTTAGTGATTCGTTGTTATCCATATATTCTGATTATTATTATTCATATGGTTAGCCTACATTTTTGCAGTTTTTTATTTATTTATTTAGTAATGCTATTTGTTCTTGTCATTGTGGCTTGATGTTGTGTAAAGTATGACGTCAAACGCTGACTATCGTATCTACAACTAAGGCACGCACCGTATTATTGCTTGTGTGTAGGGTGAAGCTAGTGGGAGCATTGGGGAGAAGTGGAGTTGTTATCACCTGCTATTACCAAACTCGCATTAACTAACGAGCTATTGGTGAGAAATTAGTTCCCTGCCCGCGCGCGCGCGCGCACACACACACACACACACACACACACACACACACACACTACTAATACTACTACTACTATTACTACTTTGCTGTCACTCGGAACCGAGTATGACAATCATCCAGCTATGATACAATAATACTGTATGAGTTCTGTGGTGACTCGACAGGCCGATACGGGACCGGCAGGATCGTCCACAGATATGGCACGTGTGGAGGGCTACATCTAGTGGGGGGGAGGGAAGGGAGCGTCCCGGCGTTGGTGCTTGTCTGCCTCGGTATGCAGTCGGGCTAACTCGAAAGTATTGACACCTTCTCGTATGGTGTTCCTCCAAGCGTTACTGTGTGGAATAATCTTCTCCCAGGTGAGGTGGTCGATATTACACTTTTCAGGTTTGTTTTAAGATATCCTTATACCTTTTCAGTTGCCCTCCAGCCTTACTTTTACTATTCGTTAGGTGACTGTAAAGTAGCTTAATTAGGGTTGTATTTATTTGTCTATTTGTATTTTTCGGTCACTGTCACGCGGCTATGTTATTTTGTGGGTAACATGGCCAGTTCAACGTAGTTGTTCTTGGATAATGGTAGCCTCGATTCTCCTACAGTTGGTGTCAGCAAGAATACTGGCATTTGTTCTCTTGTCTTCCCGGCGAACTCGGAGGATAGAACGTAGACAATGTTGATGAAAGTTTACAAGTGTGTTGAGGTGCCTCCTGTATGTGACCCATGTCTCGCTACCATACAGCAGATAATTTTAGCTCCCTACAGCTGAAGACACGGGTAGAGTTTGCCAAAGGCTCGAAATGCACATCTGATCCGGTGCTGAATCTCTTCATCGATGTCCGCGGTGATGGACAGGTGGAAGCCGAGATACTGAAGTGGGTTACATTAGAGAGGGTAGTACGATTAAGCTGGATGGATGGTGGAGATGTGTCAGAACCAGGGGCAGGCTGAAAGAGAATCTGAGTCTTATATACATTCACCTCAAGGCTGAAGAATGCACACACATTTGCATATGTGTTCAGGATTTCCTATAGGTCATATTCAGTTTGTGCGACGAGGATGAGGTCGTCTGCATACTGAAGTTCAGTAATGGAACGTGCCAACACCTTTGTTCTTGCCTAGAGTCGTCTTATGTTGAAAAGACCCTTCATCCGGTACTGGATGTCCACCCTGCTGGCTAAATTGGCACTGGCACGAGTAAAGAAAGCAGCCAAGAAAATGGAAAAGAGAGTTGGTGTCAGAACACTTCCTTGTTTTACCCCTGTTTGGATGGGGAAGAACTCAGACTGGATGCCATTGTACAGGACACTGCCGTCCATGCCATTGTGGAGTTTCTTCACAATAGCTTCCCTGTTGATCAAGTCGAAGGGCTTGGTTAGGTCGATGAAAGCCATGTACAGGTCACGACGCTGTTATCTGCATTTTTCCTCTATCTGGCGGGCAGCAGAGATCATGTCAGTGGTGTAACATGATGGTCTAAAGCCACATATAGATTTTGGGAGGATGTTTTCTGCCTCGGGAAGAAGTCTTATTAGGATGACTCAGGCGATAATTTTGCCAACTACATACAGCAGCGAGATCCTGCAATAGTTGCCACAGTCTGACCAGTCTCCCTTGTTCTTTTACATATTGACGATGGAGGCGTCTTTAAGAGCTTGAGGGATTTCCTCCTTTTCCCATATATTCTCCAGGAGAGAGTGGAGACGGCTGGTAAGCAGAGGTCCTCCTGCTTTATACACCTCGGCTGGGATTCCATCAGGCCCTGAGGCTTTGTTATTTTTCATCTGTTTGATGGCAGGAGCTACCTCATCCAGGGATGGAGGATAGCTGGGTGTGGGTCTACTCTGGATGCTGAGGGACCTGCTGGGTAGTCAGGACATTCACATCGTTGTTTCGGTTGAGCAGCGAATGATAATGCTCTTTCCAGCGCTGCCGGAGGCCTTCATCGTCTTTAATTTGGGGGTTACCGTCGGATGAGTGGAGGGGGCTGTGCCACGAGTGGTTGGCCCATAAAATGTTTTAGTGGAATTTAAAAAATTCGCGTATCTTGTGTTGATCTGTGAGTTTTTGTGTTTCACATGCTTTTTTTTATCAACTATTCCTCTTTTAGAGTGCGAAGTTCGCGCTGGGCCGCCACTTTCTTCTTGCGGAAGATATCAGCTTTGGTCCGAGACTGAGGGTTGTTTTGTCAGTCGGTTAAAGCAGCACGTTTATCATCGACGAGTAAATTGATTTCCGGGTCATTTCCATCAGATCAGTCCTGGTGTATTCTTTCGATCTGGCCGAGGGTCTCTTCGCAGGTTTTTCAGGACAGTGTTGAGAATATCCCATTCGGCACTGGGATTTGGGTTGCTTGTTGTCGGGTTGTTTATCATCCCATGTTTGAGCTGCTCTCTGAAAGCATGTGCTACCACTGGATCCTTCAGACGCTTTAGTGTTAAAACCTCTTCTGGAGACTTTTTGCCTTCGCCGTTTTGGGGCGACATGAAGTGAGAGTTTGGCTCGATGATCAGTGTCAGTGGTCTGAGCCACGCATGGCATGGGTGATGAGGACATCTTGGCGACCTCTTTCTCTGACAGTGACGAAGTCAATGAGATGCGAGTGTTTGGATCGTGAGTGTTGCCATGAAACCTTGAACTTGTCGGCCTGCCTAAACAAGGTTACTGCTGATAGTGAGGTTGTGAGCAGCACACTTGCTGAGGAGGAGTAGGCCGTTGGGATTACACTTGCCTAGTCCATTTCTCCCTATGATTCCCTGCCAAATGTTAGCATCTCTGCCAACTCTGACATTAAAGTCACCAAGGAGCACGAGCAAACACACACACAGTTCATAAACAAAAGCAACAACAGATAAGAAGTAGACTTACCTGCTTGCTTCTCCTCGAAAAGTGTTGCTTCATAAATGGGTTAAAGAAAGCTTACTAAATAGAAATAGAAATATATTTATTATTATATAAACATCATATTCCATTTTCTGTAAACTCTACCTGAAGTTAAACATCAGCATTCACTTGTTAAGTCTGAATATTAACACAAATGAGAAATTAAACTGTATTTTGTCAGTCATGGGAGACTGGCTCTTTGCTCTTTAACGCCTAATAAATATCGTAGCCATTCCACCTCTGGATAGTCGGTGCATATATGGTAAGAGTGTTGTGCTGAGATACAGTAGGCTGTGTTAGCATCACAATGACTCACAATTTTGGGTCGACATATATACACGTCTATGTTCATAATCTCAGCAGCAACTTTATGATAAGGGATTCAGAAATCCTTACATGCGTTGCCTTCATCCGCCGGTGTAGTCGTTGGGTTCCCATGGTGGTCACCTCTTCCGCCTATACAGCCGTTGGGGTCTTGTTGGAGCTCTGTAAGCATGCCTGCCTGATGCAGACATGCCAGGACGTGTCCATATGCCAGGACGTGTCCACGTGCTACTGGGCCTATGCACCGTCCCTCTGGGGCCCACTGCTACTCCGAGATCCCCTGCTGGTCTAGCCTGGGCCCACGAGGCACCCAGTTACCGTGTGTTGCAACGAGGCACAGCGTGAGTCTTGATGGAGAAGAGGCTGTATACTGGCAGGGGAAGACTTATGCAAGTAGCTTCCCTGTTCACCGCGAGGGCTAGCCAGTGGCGGTAGCTGAAAGCGAAAGGGAGCGAGCAGTGCCTGCACCTTAACACTGATATAATGCTGCCACACTAGACGCATTGCACCACCCTGTGCACACACACACACGCAAAGCTTATGAGAGGTGACCAATGTGGTACTACACGGGGTCACAATCTTCTTGCCTACCTGCGTTGAGAGGTCAAATTACGTCACAACTGTGTACTGGGCCACACACAAGTCAAGGTGGCATACTGGGTCACACTAAGTCAAGATTGTGTAATGGGTCGCACTAAGTCAAGGTTGTGTACTGGGTCGCACTAAGACAAGGTTTGTGTACTGAGTCACACTAAGACAAGGTTGTGTACTGAGTCACACTAAGTCAAGATTGTGTACTGGGTCACACTAAGTCAAGATTGTGTACTGGGTCACACTAAGACAAGGTTTGTGTACTGAGTCACACTAAGTCAAGATTGTGTACTGGGTCACACTAAGTCAAGATTGTGTACTGGGTCACACTGAGTCAAGATTGTGTACTGGGTCACACTAAGTCAAGATTGTGTACTGGGTCACACTAAGTCAAGGTTGTGTACTGGGTCACACTAAGTCAAGGTTGTGCACTGAGTCACACTAAGACAAGGTCGTGTAGTGTCCCCCCTCCCCCCCATCAACAAGCCACCCACCACCTGAAGGCCCATCACCCACCATCTGAGGGGCCGCCGCGGGGCCCTGATAATCCTCTGAACTGAGTATTAAGGTGAACCAACGAGTGACGTGACTCTGCCTAAGAGAAATTTGCCCAGCTCTCAGTTGGTTGTCACGTGCCTAACATAATATTAAATCACACCCAACCTACTATTATTATTTTGATTATAATTATACACAGAGAAATATAACAAACAAACAAAAATAACTATACTTTATCAACATCGTTTACTAATAGCAAGTTATAGCCAAATGTGTCTGCCGACACTTGTATGAAATACGAGGAGTAACTATACGGGATTCATATGACGTCAGCCGGGAGGAAGAGCAACTATTTACGAGTCTTAAGTGACGTCACGGCCGCCACATCTTCATGCCACAGGTGTTGTGCTGAGAGACTGGAACATGGACGCGCATGGGTTACTGTGGTGCGTTCAATGACAGAACATGTTCGGCAGTGAACCTCGGGTGCTGCGGGGCTTGCCCAGTGGAACAGAAATACATAAGAACTAAAGTAAATAAATAAACAAATAAACAGCAGCTAAGGTTAAAAATAAACAAATACAGAACATCTGAAGTTAAAAATAAACTAATACGCAACACCTGAATTTAAAAATATACAAATAATTTTACTTAAAGCTCCAATCACATACTGTAGACAGTTGACAGACACTCACACGATAGCTAAACACTTGAACAAGAATATTTCGCAGCAGTTAGCGTAAATTTCCTGTAAAATCACAACGGGTGAAAAAAAAATCACTTGAAAAACCTAGGGTGAATGAGGGCAGACAGACACACAGTCATAAACACTACCATCTTATATTCACACAGACGATCATTGTCCTATGTTCCACACACCCCCAAAACTGTGGGGCTTGAGCACTGAGAACACACAACACGTCATTTCTCCCCGTATCAACCTTCTCTTATTCTAGTACAGGACAGACAAACACACTTCTGTTCTTACCTAGAACCATCCGTCATCCCTCCAGCCACAACCTTCACATCACCTCAACCTCGACATGACTACAACCTGCGCATCAACACAACCTTGACATCACCACAACCTCACATCAATCGTCTCTTTCTCTCAACTAAAACTTCTTTCCTTTTATTATTTAATTTTGCGTGTCTAAATTTCTCCGTAAGGGCCAGGTCGAGGTAAAGAAGTACACACATGAGTGCAGGAACCCCCTTGTCAACTTCATCACATCATAGGGTGTGTTAAGTTCATTTACCCAACACAAGTAATTTCTACCCTCTCAGTGCTTTATGCAGCTCCTGCCAAATCAACTCCCCGGGTTCACACGTTACCAGGAAGATCAGATTTTGTTGTTTCTGCTCGGAAAGCACTAAAGCAGACATGATTTGTAGTGTATGAGAACTGAAAGGAAAAACATCGGGTTTTCCAGCATCTTGTGACTACTGGTACACCCGACACACAACAATCCCTTCTGATTTTGTTGAATAATGTAAACAGTTCAGGTATGGGAGGCCAGTGACTCGGTCCTGTATAGTACATGTTATAAAAAACGGCACTGGTGTTTACTTCTGTCCCTACTACGTGTTGTACTCTGTGACGTAATATTATACAAACATTGTAAACCACTACAGCAACCTGTCTCGGCTACAGTTTGGCAGCGGTCATACTATAGCCATTTCACATCAGCTGACTGATATAAGACAGATTATTTAAAGTTCTAATTTTAAGCCCTGAATTTTGTACACAGTAAATAACATATTATGAAGCCTTACACATTCACAATTTACTGTCTCCCTAACAAATGGTGAGGCGATACACCAGTGATGGAGGCGAGAGAACCAAGTCCGAGGCCGTTGGTACGCCCCAGGTGCATCCTCTTACACTTCGTGACATTGAATCTCAGCAGCCAATTCTTGGAGCCCACAGAGGTCCTTCTGCAGCTCTTCACAGTCCGCTTGGTTCTTGATTTCCCTAAATAACTTGGCGTCATCGGCAAACATTTGTATGGAGGAGTGTATATATATATATATATATATATATATATATATATATATATATATATATATATAGTATAGTATGTATGTATGTAGTAGTATGTATGTATGTATGTATATGTATATGTATATGTATGTATGTATGATATGATGTAGGTGTGTGTGGTGTGGTATATATATATATATATATATATATATATATAATATATATATATATATATATATATATATATAATTTTTTTTTTTATGTAAATCCACAATGAAAACGTGGTTAAGATAAATCTTGATAAAATCACACAGGGAAAAGGGAAACAATGGAGTACCATAGCTTTCGTCTTTATTCAAGACATCTTCAGAGGCAACTGAATTACATGGACGGAGAGGTGGTCAGAGTAACGTTTTACCAAATCTGACCACCTACGTGATACGGGCAGTCCCCATTAGAGGTTCACGGCGCCATAAGCTCGTTAAACAGGCTTTGTGTGAAATATAACAGAGTCTAGGATTACTTTTAGTATCCTGGTGGTCCAGTAGGTAGCGTTCCCCGGTCACAGTCATGGGCTCGTGGGCCGTGGGTTCGAATCCTGGCGGGTTGAGGTGTTGATTGTATATATATATATATATATATATACGCATGCAAATAAATCACTGTAGGTGCGCGTGATCCAGGTATATGCTGATAACCACAAGGAAAAAGAAAACACGAAGTTCCCAAGCGCTCTCGTGTAATTCACATCTTCAGGGGTGAGTACTCACCCCTGAAGATGAACGTTGATAGTGTTCTGCCTAACCTAAGATACGCTTAAAACACTTTACTGAGAACAACTGTATTATTTTTAATGTTCTCAGTAGTATCTAGCGTCACTATATATTCAACACTTAATGAACCCGGGAGACTCGGAGAAAAAGCTTATCAAGTGTTATTATTAACCAGTGTTGTCCCGAGTCTCCAGCACACACTGTACCCGCCTCACCGATCCTTCTGTGTTTTGTTTAGTTTTGTGTTTTAATGAGAGGATACACGTGTCACTGTTCACCGTTTTCCTCTACAGCTCAAGTTTTTGAGAGAGAGATGTGATTTTCTTTTGTGAAAATGCTCGTTTTTTAAGAGTAAGGGGGGAAACTTTAACTGTTTGTGTTAGTTTAGTCATGTAACAGTCTATACTGTATTTGAGGTGTATGCCAAGACCCGTACACCGCAGAAACTATAAACATAGCAGTTTTAGTGGACAGTGTTGATTGACCTATTGCAGTTCCTCTCTCTAACGCTCTTTCGTATCGTGTAGGAGACAGCTGACTGAATTGGACGGAAAGAAAGAAGAGTTGAAGCAAAAATAACAATGGAGGAGGTACGCTGAACTGCCAGGGTGGTCCAACACTACTACTACTACTACTTTGCTGTCACTCTGAATCGAGTATGACGATCATCCAGCTATGATACAATGATGTGAGTTATTAGGGATGTCACCTAGGTTAGTGAGTTTTGAAGTGACTAAAGAGGCCGATACGGGATCCGCAGCATCGTCCACATTCGTTGCACATGTGGAGGGCTCCATCTACTGTGTGAGGAGCGGTGTCAGCGTCTTTCCGATGTTGGCGCTTATCTGCCTCGGTTTGAAGTCGGGGTAACTCGAAAGTATTGACACCTTCTCGTGTGGTGCTCCTCCAAGCGTTACTATGTGGAGTAATCGACTCCCAAGTGAGGGGGCCGATTTGGCACCTTTTCAGGTTTGTCTTAAGAATATCCTTTAACCTTTTCAATTGCCCGCTGGCGTGACGTTTACTATTCGTTAAGTGACTGTAAAGTAGATGTTTTGGCATTCTTCTGTCGTCCATACGGGTAACATGGCCAGTCCAACGTAGTTGTTCATGGATAATGGTAGCCTCGATGCACCTACAGTTGGTGTCAGCAAGAATACTGGCATTTGTTCTCTTGCTTTCCCAGCGAACTCGGAGGATGGAAGGTAGACTACGTTGGTGAAAGTTTTCAAGTGCCTTGAGGTGCCTCCTGCATGTGACCCATGTCTCACTGCCATATAGTAGGGTGGGCAGGACCACTGCTCGATATACGTGCAGCTTTGTGGATAATTTCAGCTCCCTACAGCCGAAGACACGATTTCTGAGTCCGCCCAAGGTTTGAGATGCACATCTGATCCGATGATGAATCTCTTCATCGATGTTTGCGATGGTGGATAGGTGGGAGCCGAGATACCGAAAGTGGTCAACATTAGAGAGGGTAGTACTGTTAAGCTGGGTGGATGGTGGAGGTGTATCTGAAACGGGGGCAGGTTGAAAGAGAATCTGAGTCTTACGTACATTCACCTCAAGGCCAAAGTGTGCAGACGTGTCTCCATAGGTGTTCAGGATCTCCTGTAGGTCGTGTTCAGTGTGAGCAACAAGGGTGAGGTCGTCTGCATACTGAAGCTCAGTAATGGAATTTGCCGACATGCTCTTGCCTTGAGTCGTCTTATGTTGTAAAGACCTCCCTTCACCCGGTACTTGATGTTCACCCCGCTTGCTAAATTGTCACTGGCATGAGTAAAGAAGCCAGCCAAGAAGATGGAAAAGAGAGTTGGTGCTAGTACACACCCTTGTTTAACCCCTGTTTGGATGGGGAAGAACTCTGACTGGATGCCGTTTTGCAGGACACTGTCGTTCATGCCATCGTGGAGTTGCCTCACAATGGCGATGAATTTTGGTGGGCAACCAAAACGGCTGAGGGTCCACCAGAGGGCTTCCCTATTGACCGAGCCGAAGGCCTTGGTTAGGTTGATGAAAGCCATGTATAGGTCACGCCGCTGTTCTCTGCATTTTTCCTGTATCCGGTGGGCAGCAAAGATCATGTCAGTGGTGCCACGTGATGGTCGAAAGCCACATCGAGATTCTGGGAGGAAATTTTCCGCCTCAGAAGAAGTCTGTTTCGGGGGACTCGGCGATAATCTTGCCAGCTACGGAGAGCAGCGAGATCCCACGGTAGTTGCCACAGTCTTACTGCCCCCCCCCCCCCCTTGTTCTTATAAATATTGGCAATGGAGGCATCTTTAAGAGCTTGGGGGATTTCCTCCTTTTCTCATATATTCTCCAGGAGAGAGTGGAGACGGCTGGTAGGCAGAGGTCCTCCTGCTTTATACACCTCGGCTGGGATTCCATTAGGCCCTGAGGCTTTGTTATTTTTCATCTGTTTGATGGCAGTAGCTACCTCTTTCAGGGATGGAGGACAGCTGAGGTGGGTAGTCGGGACATAAACATCGGTGTTTCGGTTGAGCAATGAATGGTAGGGCTCTTTCCAGCACTGAAGGAGGCCTTCATCATCTTTAATTATGAAGTTACCATCAGATGAGCGGAGAGGGGCTGCGCCACGAGTGGTTGGCCCATAAAATGTTTTAGTGGACTGCTACGCCGAGATCCCCTGCTGATCTAGCCTGGGCCCACGAGGCACCCAGTTACTGTGTGTTGCCACGAGGAGGCACAGGAGTCTTGATGGTGAGGAGGCTGTGTACTGGCAGTTGGAAAACTTATGTAAGTTGCTTCCCTGTTCGCCCCGAGGGCTTGCCATCGGCGGGAGCTGACACAAACACACACTTACACATGTAAGCACAATGACGCCGTCATCTTGTAATACGGCTCGCCTTTATGCACCAGATAATATAAAATTTTAATAGTTCCATAATTAAGAGACACTAAGTAAGGTGAATGGTATGAGTGAGGGTCATTATTTACGTCATGGCTGTCATTTCCCACCGGCTATCAACAAAGCCTGAGAAGTGTGTAGATAAGTCAAGATAAACAACTGTTAAAATCACTAGACTTTTTCCTCTGTGGTGGTACCGAGCATCCGACTTATATCCCGGTTTTTCCCCCTATTCTTCAGCCTCAATACCGTAAAGAATTAAATAGTTATGTAACGAGAAACGCCTTTTTTTAGTGACTGGTATATGTGATGGGAAAATGGTCTGGTATTTTTATAGTTTTATTTTAGTCTTTTTTTTTGTTTCCTTTTATTATTAGAGATTTGTCTGTTTATATGTTTATACTTTTATTTTTATCTATTTTTACCTTCATATTTTCTATGCATTTTGATACTTTCATGAGAGAGGAATTCACCAAAAATATCATACATTAAAATCCCATTCTTCTCTAGGGATGGGGTGCACCTGTCTAGGGATGGAGTAGCAACCCTGGCTGGGGCTCTAGAGGGGGCAGTTCAAAAGATATCGAAGTCTTTAAACTGCTAAGAGAACATAGGGGCATGGGGGTGGAGGAGACTGCAGTGGGAGCGGGTAAACAAGGCGAAAGATTACAGGGAAATAGTGTTAGGAATGATGACATGACTAAATTAGACAGGGAGTTTAAAACTAAACGCGGTAAGGGGAGGACTCAGAACACGACTAACTTAAATGTATATTACGCGAACAGTAGAAGTATGAGAAACAAAATGGATGATATTAGGGCCTTGGTATGTACCGAAGAAATCGATATAATTGCATTCACTGAAACATGGATCAACCTAGACACACGTGAATTACCAGTCGAATACCAAATTGCGGGTTACAAACTGTTCCATACCGATAGGCAGACCAGGAAAGGAGGCGGAGTAGCAATCTATGTTAGGGATAATCTGAAGTGTGAAATAAATAAGGAAATAAAAACTGAGAGGAATACAGAAACAATTTGGATAGAATTAAGCGACGGTCGGGAAAAATTAATCACAGGAGTAATATATAGACCCCCCAATCTTGATAGCGTCAATGAGCGACTTATCTGGGATGAAATGCGCAGGGCTTCCATACACAACAAAGTCTGTATAGTAGGCGACTTTAACCTTGGCCAAATAGATTGGACCGACCTTACGGGTAACTCAGAATCAGAGGATTTTCTCGAGACGATCCAGGACTGTTTCCTAAGTCAACATATAACCGAACCCACACGGGGTAATAATATATTGGATTTAGTTTTGTCAAACAGAGAAAACCTCATTAGCAATGTCGAGGTAGGGAACGAACTTGCAAACAGCGATCACAAAGAAATTCGATTCCAGTTAGATTTTCAGGGCAGACGTAAGGAAAATTCCACTAAAGTACCAGATTTCAGAAGGGCAAACTTTGACAGTTTAAAGAGGCAGCTGAGAGAGGGGGTGTCGCGTTTGGCCGTGAACCTGACAGATGACACCGACCTGATAACGAGATCTGAGACTGCCGAGTTCCACGACAATTTAAATAGTGAGTTACTTAATGCACAAAGGCAGAACATACCATACAAAAAACTCAGATCAAACAACAATGACCCTAAATGGATAAATAATTATTTAAAGAACATCATTGGCCAAAGGAAGGCTATAGGTAGAAGGATAAATCGTGGCGAAATTCACCTCCGGGACTATTATAGGGTATTGGCGAGTAGGGTTAAAACCGAGATAAGGAAAGCAAAGAGGAATAATGAGGTAAGGATAGCAAGGGAGGCAAAGACAAACCCCAAAGGATTCTACCAAATGTATCAAACTAAAACACGAGAAAAGATTGGACCAATACGGTCAGACTCCGGCGAGCTCACTGATAACGACGGAGAAATGAGCAATAATTTGAATAAATATTTTTCAACAGTTTTCACCACCGAAAATTTAAACATGATACCCGAGGCACCGACTCTATTCAGAGATAGTGAAGAAAACAAATTAAGTGAGATAGTAGTGACTAGTAACGATGTTAGTAAGCAAATAGACAAACTGAAGCCTAATAAGTCACCTGGTCCCGATGAGATATTTGCTAGAGTATTAAAGGAATGTAAGGAAGAGCTTAGTATGCCCTTAGCAAAGTTGTTTAACATGTCCTTAAAAACAGGTGTAGTACCAGAATCCTGGAGGATAGCGAATGTAATTCCGATCTTCAAGAAGGGGGATAGATCACTATCCTCTAACTACCGCCCAATCAGTCTAACATCAATAGTAGGCAAATTACTGGAAGCAATCATTTCAAACTCTATTCGAAATCACCTGGAGAAGCACCGATTGATCAATGATTCCCAGCATGGCTTCACAAGCGGACGTTCTTGCCTAACTAATCTATTAACATTCTTTTCATCAGTTTTCGAATCAGTGGACGAGGGGCACAATTATGATGTGGTATATCTCGACTTTAGCAAAGCCTTCGACAGAGTACCCCACGAAAGACTAATTAGAAAGGTAGAAGCTCATGGCATCAAAGGTGACATCCTTAAATGGATTAGGGCGTGGTTACAGGACAGGAAACAGCGAGTGAGCATTAACGGCACTAAGTCCCATTGGAGCAACGTCACAAGTGGAGTTCCCCAAGGCTCAGTACTTGGACCATTATTGTTTATTATATACATAAACGACATAGATATCGGCATAGACAGCAACATAAGTAAATTTGCTGATGATACTAAAATAGGACGTGTTATCAAATCTGACGAGGACTCGGCAAAACTACAGGAGGATCTAAACAAATTTTTCGAATGGTCTGAAAAATGGCAGATGAAATTCAACATCGACAAATGTAAAGTACTCAGTATAGGAAATGTAAACAGGGAAACCAGATACCAGATGAACAACGATGCCATAGAGAAATCCGACTGCGAGAGAGATTTAGGAGTAATGATAAGTAGGAACCTTAAGCCAAGTAAACAATGTGTTTTTGCTCGTAACAAGGCTAATAAAGTACTTGGGTTCATACAAAGGAGTGTTAGTTACAAGACTAGCGAGGTCATCCTAAAACTGTATCTTGCTCTTGTGAGACCACACCTGGATTACGCAGTCCAGTTCTGGTCACCGTATTACAGAATGGATATAGAATCCTTGGAAAGAATTCAGAGGAGAATGACAAAACTAATCCCGGGCATTAGGAACCTTGAGTATAGAGACAGGTTAAAGCATCTTAATTTGCACTCCCTTGAGAGACGTAGAGCGAGGGGCGACCTGATAGAGGTGTATAAGTGGAAGGCAGGGCTAAACAAAGGGGACATTACAAAGGTACTCAAATTATCCAACCAGGAGCGAACTCGTAACAATGGTTTTAAATTGGACAAATTTAGATTTAGGCGTGAAAGGTAAACACTGGTTTGGAAACAGAGTAGTGGATGAATGGAACAAGTTACCAAATATCATCATTAACTCGAATACGCTGAATTGCTTCAAACATAGGTTGGGTGTAAACGGGACTGCCCAGTATGGGCCAATAGGCCCGCTGCAGTTTCCTCCATTCTTATGTTCTTATGTTCTATACCAACACGAGACTGGCCATAAGTGTCCAGGTAATTTGGTCCTTAACTGTACACACGCGTTCATATATTATAGCTGAAGGCTTTATAGATCACTAAGTTAGATGGATAGTTATATATATCTTAAAGTATAGCCGTTATTAGGTGGCCTTTAGGTTTATATTTACATCCAGGTACCAGGTTAATGATGCCTTTACCTGGTTGATATACCTGTATGCAAGCGTTGTGGAGTACATTATGTTAGAGGCCAGAGTTAGAGCACATACGCGAGAGGCCAGAGTACAAGCATGGTAGAGTACAAAGTAGAGGCCAGAGTACAAGCGTGGTAGAGTACATATGTAAGAGGCTAGAGTACAAACTTGGTAGAGTACTTAGTAAAGGCCAGACTACAAGCGTGGTAGAGTACATATGTAAGAGGCTAGAGTACAAACGTGGTAGAGTACATATGTAAGAGGCCAGGTGTAAAAGCGTGAAAGAGTACATATGTAAGAGGCTAGAGTACCAACGTGGTTTGAGTACCTATGTAAGAGGCCAATGTGTAAAAGCGTGATAGAGTACATATGTAAGAGGCCAGAGTACAAGCGTGGTAAAGTACTGATGTTAGAGGCCAGAGCTAGAGTACATATGTAAGAGGCCAGAGTACCAGCGTGGTAAAGTACTGATGTTAGAGGCCAGAGCTAGAGTACATATGTAAGAGGTCAGAGTACAAGTGTGGTAAAGTACTGATGTTAGAGGCCAGAGCTAGAGTACATATGTAAGAGGTCAGAGTACAAGTGTGGTAAAGTACTGATGTTAGAGGCCAGAGCTAGAGTACATATGTAAGAGGTCAGAGTACAAGTGTGGTAAAGTACTGATGTTAGAGGCCAGAGCTAGAGTACATATGTAAGAGGTCAGAGTACAAGTGTGGTAAAGTACTGATGTTAGAGGCCAGAGCTAGAGTACATATGTAAGAGGTCAGAGTACAATCGTGGTAGGCCTGGAGTAGTAATGAACAGAGTGGAGGGGGACGTGCTGAGGCCATCTGGCGGAGGATTACCTAACCTTCACGAGGGTCGAGGGGGCGGCAGAGGATGTACTACTTGGTGTATATAGATGGTGATGACGATGACGTTGGTGGTGATGACTTTGGTGGTGATGACGTTGGTGGTGATGACGTTGGTGGTGTTGGTGGTGATGATGACTTTGGTGGTGATGACGACTTTGGTGGTGATGACGTTGGTGGTGATGACGATGATGACGTTGGTTGTGTTGGTGATGATGATGATGACGACTTTGGTGGTGATGACGCTGTCGATGATCATGGTGATGACGTTGGTGGTGATGACGATGGTGATGACGTTGGTGGTGTTAGTGATGATGATGACTTTGGTGGTGATGACGACTTTGGTGGTGATGACGTTGTCGATGATCATGGTGATGACGATGGTGATGACGTTGATGATGATGATGACTTTGGTGGTGATGACGACTTTGGTGGTGATGACATTGGCTATGATCATGGTGATGACGTTGGTGGTGATGACATGATAATGGTGATGGCGTTGGTGGTGATGACGTTGACGATGATGATGACTTTGGCGATGATGGTGATATATAAATAAATAATAATACAAATAATGATGATAGTAATAATATTAATAATAATAAAAATAATAATGATGGTATGAATAATGATGATAATAATAATAATATAATTAGCATAGGTAGCATCCCTTTAAATTATATTAATGATAAAGGTGATAGTACTGATGGAATAATAACGTCGTTGTTCTTGTCGTTTTCGGTCTTATTTGTCTGTCTCTCCCCAAAAATAACTCGAAAACTGGTCCACCCATCTGCACCAACATCTTACAACATCCACCTGCTAGAATGTTGGTGTATGTACCACGGTAATGACTACGGTTAAAGAAAACGGTGACATAAGGTGGTGTCCAGCTGTGACTACGTTTATTTATACAGTAACAGCGTCACTACTTCCAGATTTACCTTACCAGTATAGGAGGTTCGTACACACACACACACAGTGGCTCTGGTCATCCGTGGAAGCTCGAACAAAATATTTCCTTTCCTCAGAATATTTGAGTACTGTAATAGTAGTGATGATGATACTACTACTAATAATAATAATAGGAATAGCTAATGATAGTAATAATAATAGTAATAATAACGTATATTTTGTATGGAAGAACCAGAATGTTTTGAGTAAGACAGGAGGCGAGGCTGAGTGCAGGGGCAACGAGCCGTGTGTGTGTCGTGGAGGTTTAATGTGGTTTAAAAAGATGATGATTATGAAACGGTGCATATTTTTTTTAGAAAGTTGTTCGTTGTAACACTTAAAGAGAGTTGAGTACAGTGCTTGAATAACTCTGGTGGCAGAATCAGGTGTTTTGTTCAGGTGTTGTAACGAATTGTACCCTTAGTTAAGACAGATTATGATAGGTGTTGTAACTAATTGTATCCTTAGTTAAGACAGATTATGACAGGTGTTGTTTGCAGGTGTTGTAACGAATTGTATCCTTAGTTAAGACAGATTATGACAGGTGTTGTGTGCAGGTGTTGTAATGAATTGTATCCTTAGTTAAGACAGATTATGACAGGTGTGTGCAGGTGTTGTAATGAATTGTATCCTTAGTTAAGACAGAGTATGACAGGTGTGTGCAGGTGTTATGAGTTGTATCCTTAGTTAAGGCAATGACAGGTGTTGTGTGCAGGTGTTGTAACGAGTAGTATCCTTAGCAGTTGTCGTACACTGATGTAAAAATAACCAAGTAAATAATTAAAAAAAAAAACCCAGTCAGACACATTTGTAAACACTGTCAACTGTTATGACGTCACCTGGGAGTAGCAAGCGTTTTCTTGCTTAGTTTTAGTTCTTATTTTTCTGAGTATCTACGTATTAACAGTACTGTACTTATTATATTCTGAGCATATATATAAACATCGAGTACCGGTACACTTCTTATACTACTACTACTACTACAACCAATACTATTATACCACTACTGAAAAAATAATGATGATAATAAATTCTACAACTACTACTAACACTCTCTCTCTCTCTCTCTCTCTCTCTCTCTCTCTCTCTCTCTCTCTCTCTCTCTCCTTCAGGTGATATACCTTACACAACTGTAGGTAAGACTCCCACCTTATCTTACGTGAAACACTCTACCGCTAACCTAACCTGACCTCGCGTTGTTGGTGTTATTGTGACGTTAATTGTGACGTTATTGGTGTTATTTTGACGTTATTGGTGTTATTTTGATGCGATTGGTGTTTCTTCGACGTTATTGGTTTTATTTTGATACGATTAGTGTTATTGTGACATTATTGGCGTTATTGTAACGTTATTGGTGTTATTTTGATACGATTAGTGTTATTGTGACGTTATTGGCGTTATTGGTGTTATTTTGATACGATTAGTGTTATTGTGGCGTTATTGGTTACATGTATGGTGTTATGACGTCAATTGGGGTATAGTGACGTAAGCGTAAGCGCTGCTTCCTGTGTGTTATCGTCATCGTGTCACTGTTATCACTTTTACTTCCGTTACTTCATTAACCACGATGGTACTATTGTTACTAAGAGTAGCCTTTGTTATATTGCAGGTGTAGCTGGTGGGGAGTTGGGTGTGCCGCCCATCATGGTCGGCCTGCCACCCCCTGAGCCGCCCACATAGCTGTCATGAGGATGTCGTGCACCGGGTGGGCGACGGGCGGGCGGGCGCCCCCTGACGCCCCGGCATCGGACTCCATAGCGTACCGCCGCTACCTCCGCTACCTGCCCGAGTACCGACCCCCGGGCAAGGACGATGGAGAGGACCAGGGTGATATACAGGCTGCAGAAGGAGGGCTGGAGGAGCAGCAGCAGCAGCAGGTGGAAAGAGAGCGGGAGGTACAACAACCTGGTGATGAGTGCAGTGGAACGGAGGAGATGGGCTGCGGGAAACAAGATAGCTTGCCTCCGGATGTCAGCGTCAGGACGCTCGTACAGCAGTACACAGATATGCTCCGTGCCCGTAACACACCCGATCTTGCGCTCCAGGTCACACGTTCCTGCTCCAACCTGCTCTCTACCAGTGACCATCACCAGGTTACATCCTCCCCTCGTTATACACCCCAGCAGAAGCGCCGTCAGTTCGAGGACGACAACTCGCGCCAGGGGTCATTGGATTCAGGTGATGGGGAGTGTGTGTACGTTGGGCGCAACAGGTCTTACTCGCTGCCCTGGCCGAGCGACGCTTCGTGGCGGTGGGCGAGTGACCCCAACCTGATGGCAGCGGCTCAGTCTCTGCCACTTGAGCCCCGCCGTCCATCACTCACACCCCCAAAACACAGCTCCTCCTTAGCCCGCTTAGACTCTGCCACTAGTGACGAAGGTTGTCCTCGGGACGACGGCTCCACGGATCCTACCCCTCCTGTCTCACCGGTGTTCCGTAGCTCCACCGCCAACCGTCTGTCGGGTCTTATCACGCCCTTCAGGTCCCTCTCCCCTGCCTCCTCCATGGGGTCCCACCTGGGCTCTGTCGAGAACCTGCCTCTAGTGAGGTCTATGTCGGTGGGTCACGTTCTCGACCACTGGGTGCGTTCCCACTCTGCTGACAGTGCCGTGGAGGTGGAGGACGACAGTGCCCTCTACTCAGCAGTGTCGCCCACCTATTCACCCACTAGCGTCCTCCGTCAGGTGAATAACGACCCTGGCGTTAATGAGGGCGCCTGCAGTGTCTGTGACGCCCGCAGTGAACTCAGGGTCGTCGCCAGTGATAGATGCAGTGATTCATGTCTCAATGAGCAACGCCTAAGGTGCGTTAATGGTGTTGCAGTGCCCGGTGATAGTGATGCCAGTCAGGTGTTTTGTGAGTGTGAGAACGCACATCTCGCCGAGAATCAAAGGTGTATTGAAGAAAATAACAAAGAGGAGGAGACCGTACAACTCCGTCGTAAAACGTGTACATTGACTTACGACTCTGAGCGTCGCTATGGCGGTGTAAATGGTGAGGTGCTACTGCGTCGTGCTCGGGGGTGTGGGGGCGTAGCGGGCTCCGGTATCCTACAGGAGGCTGGTGAGGACTCCTGTAGGAAGGTGTTAAGGACTCCCTCTGTGGTGATCAGCGACCACAGCGGCGACACCATCAGCCTGAGGGTGGCTCTGGCCTCCAGTGACTTCTCTCTGGATAAACTGGATAAGTTACAGCATCACTCGGCCTCCACCCCAACCCTCTCCATCAACGATGACGCCTCCCGCAAGGTGTCCAGCTGCTCCTCCTGCTCTAGTGTTAGCACTGTCGACATGTCCACGCCCCTCACACTCATGCCCGTCAGTCTTGAGAGCCTGATGGAGGTG
Organism: Homarus gammarus; assembly: GCA_958450375.1. Taxonomy (NCBI): domain Eukaryota; kingdom Metazoa; phylum Arthropoda; class Malacostraca; order Decapoda; family Nephropidae; genus Homarus; species Homarus gammarus. Next base: position 1,986,719 of record CAUDMG010002480.1, on the reverse strand, counting down.
CCTCAGCGACGCATCTCCAACTGCTCCACCTGCAGCAACGTGAGTGCCTCCGAGGACGAAGTTGAGCACATCCTCCCGCGGCCTCCAGCACCCAAAAAGGTAAGTTCAGTGCAATACAGTGCTCGCCTTACTTATCCCAGGTAATTGTCCTACAGATAAGGATCAACACTATAACTAACACTATCCATTGTCTGGCGCTTCTCTGCTCCTGCAGTATAATGCCTGCATGGAAACTACGCCAGACGAACGTGCACTTGCCTTTTGCTTGTAGTGGCAATCCTCTGTCTTCTGTGATAAGCTGCTGGCGATATCCTTGATACACTATTACCGGTATCCGCCCATGTTAGGCAAGTATATTGTTAAGTATAGGAACAAATCTTCACTTAAATGCTCTATCCACGGCTTCGGCCACTTGAACTTGGCGTCACTTAATCAAGATAGGTGAGGTATAGGATAGACCCGATAGAGTGATTATGAACCAGTTAAGCTGGGGGAGGCGGTAAGCTCCCCCTTGCTGTGTACACCCGGGCTCAAAAGTTTGCTCCCTCCCAAACTGAGGCAGTATCGACCCCAATGAGATATAAACAACACATGTACCAGCCGACAGTCAGGGTAACTCAGTTCGGGGAGTCATTCCCTTAACTTGGTTTCACTACGCGCGGGGAGCCAACTTTTTTTGTTGACAGTACAGTTCCTCCCGGGTCCGTGTTCGTCTGATATGAACGCCATGATTTATTGTATCACTGTTTACTGTACATGTGTGACGAGACAGTTGGTGCGTCGCTCGGATATCCGGGCTTCAAAAATTCGTACCTTATCTAACCTAACGGAAGTCTTGTAACCGGTGCTAAATGAATGTCTTCAGTTGAGGTACAGTAGTGTGGCTTATTTTCTCACTTAACCGCCATTATATAACGTGTCTGGTTAAAGTAGTCTCAGTGTAATTTTGTCACTTTAGTGGTGCCAAGTGAACACATTTAGCTAAGTTTATAGTCATGTTAATTTTGATGCCATTTTTAGTAGTTAATATATAAGTATGCACAGGGTAGTGAATTTATCCGGCTGTATAGTATAGTTTAGTTGATTACTGTATAAACTATCGGGTAACATCAAGCATACACCACTCTTGCAGTAGTTTAATATCTTAGGTATAGTCAGTCATCTTTCTTTATACTTTGCCCAGGAAACATTTTAGTCCACAAGAAATACTATTAACAACACCTCGTCCATCACACATCCTTAATTAAAAGTTACCTTCCGCAGCAGCCACGTGTGTTACCTGTTGGACTTACCAGAGGAGTACAGTATATAACTCTTTTTACACTCTTTATTATAATCATTATCTTTATTTTGCTTTCTATATAAATTCTACGTTTGGTAATTTTACTCAAGCTTGAAGATACTTATATGCCCAACCAAATACAAATGTTTGGGTATCGTCACGAGGATTGTTTGTTTTGGCTGGCCTAGAATGTGGCTCATGAAGACGTCAGTGTGACTTGTTTCCCCAACTCTTAAGTTTATGGTAACTAAAAACTTTTCACCCAAACACTTGTAAAATTTCTCAGACAATATTACTGTTATAACCCCAAGAGAGAAAATTAAAACAAATGACTAATAATAAAGAGACACACTCCTCAGTCAGTCATTCTATTTCCATTATTCATATATATATACCCTGTATATATATCCGGCTATCCGGTCGTGTAGTGAAAATAACCACTATCTGGCGGCCGGATAGTGGTTATTTCGGTACAGATATATGTGTTTTAGACAGCTAGGGGTGTCCACATACACACACGCCAGGAAAGTTCAGCGTACGAACTTTTGAGGATCCTGTAGTGTGACTCTTATCTCTTGACCCAGTTATTGTGGTCACTCCCTGCTTGCTGGTGGTGGTTGTTGTTTTTGGTGATTGTTATATTTGGTTGCTGTTTTTTATTGTGGTTATTGTGTTTGGTGATGGTTATTTACTGTGGGAGGTTGTTATTGTAGGAAGTAACGTCTCTTACGACACTCCCGCTTGAACGCGTTTCATGACTTTGATCCTTACCTTACGTGTGTGTGTGTGTGTGTGTTAGTCTTGTCATCATTTACTGAAGTATAGACCATGTTGTCTTTTGCATTCCAACAGACTGTGGAGTGAGTGACAGTGAGGGAAGTGGGTGACAGTGAGGGAAAGTGGGTGACAGTGAAGGAAAGTGAGGGACAAAGAGGGAAGTGAGGGACAAAGAGGGAAAATGAGCGATACTAAGAGTGAATGACAGTAAAGCCAAGTGGGTCCTCTCCAGGGAAAATGAGTGACATGAAGAGAAAGTGAGTGAGTGAGTGAGTGACTTAGAATGAGTAACATTACGAGTGAGTGACAGACCAAGGCTCCCTTATGGCTTCTGATGGTCTCCTTAAACTCACTAAAATTAAGAAAGGTTAACGCTTCATACCACTACCACCATTACTACTACCACAACTACCACTACCACCATTACTACTACCACAACTACCACTACCACCATTACTACTACCACAACTACCATTACCACCAATATCACCATTGCTGCTACCACAACTACCACTACTACAACTATCACCATTACTACTACTACCACTACCACAACTATCATCATTACTATCACCACCACTACTACTACCACAACTACCACCACTGCCACCATTACTACTACCAACACCACTACTGTACCACCATTACTACCACAAAAACCACTACCACAACAACTATCACCATTACTACCATAGCTACCATTGCTATTATTACTACCACAACCAGAACTACTATTAGTATTACTATATTTTTTTCTCAGAAAATGGCCTCCAGCCTCCTCTTGTAGCCATACCTTCGCCGCTGTTTTGTTACCCTAAAATTAAATATCCAAATACATAAGTCGCTATCCTAGCTGTGTTGAGTTAGTTGAGCCGCAGATCTATGCCGCACTCAGTGACTGTTGCCTCATAGTCAATATCTGCATTTGTTGTCGGCTTTGGGGTCGACGCTCTCGTTCCCCTAAGGAAGAGCAAAGCCGACCTAAGGAGAGAAAAGGACAGTCGACATCTCATCCAGGCTGTAACATAACTTCTGGGCTGCTGCTTCTGTTCGGAGATCACCTCCGTGAGTCTGGCGTAGAAGCATCTTGCACATGGTCCCATCCCACCAGAGGTTGTGAACACTAGAGGAGTGAAGCTGCCTTGATCAACGTTCTGAATGTTCTCTCCGTATGCCCTTATCTTGTCGTTCTCGTTCCTCCTGTGTGCAGCATCGAGAGTTAAGATACGGTGACACACGGCCATGGGATAAAAATGCTGATGTCGAAGAAGGCTCTCTGTCCCTGCGTCCAGAATCCTCGAGCACTGACGTCAACACGGGCTTCGTTGGATGTGTTTGAAGTCCTATGTTGGAAATTCTCACCGTCCAATGGAAGGAGGGTCGGTTCTACCCTGACATCACGGCAGATTTCCTTCAACATATTTGCTGTGAGATTCCTTACTTCGTCATGCCTCGTGCATATGAAGCCCCCTTTCTTGCACACCATGGCGTGATCGACGTCATAGGAAGAGCCACACACGCATTGGGAGGGCAAACCTTCTACTGGCCTACCATACCAGAGCAATGGCATCTGTAAATTCTTGTTTATTGAGACTGAAACCATTTGCCCTTATCGGTAACATAGTTAACCAGTTCGAGGCGCCCACCTCCTGTGCTCCAGCTACCTTTTTTCTTCAAATTCTCTGGTACTTGCAGCAACAGTTGCTGCAACTTATCACTTTGGCCGTGCTGTCGTTCTGTCATAATGGACCTTCGAATCTTGTTTACTTCACTAGTATCCACGTCACCTGTTGCGTTCTGAGCTGTTATGTGGTCCGTGAGGGTTGCCGTGAGCTTAATTGAGTTTTGATGTTCGGTGGCAGCAACCTCCTCTGGATTAGTCAATCCCATTCCTCCCAGTCTCGGTGGTAGTGCAAGGAGTGATCTATCTGCTGGTGTTAAGTGAGGGTGTTTCACCAATTTGGGAATGAAATTGACACTGATAGCTTCTTCCAGAGGGTGGAGGAGGGGTCTGATATCAGGGATAGTTGCGCATCAGGTAGTTCCAGCGATGCTTGACTCCATGAGTGAATGCCGCAAAAGCCGCATGTGGCTCTGGGTTAGCAATCTCAGACAGAGCTTGGATTTCCCTAACCCACTCATTCACCTTTCCCGTTACGTACTCGGTCTTGAAGTCCTTCGTGCCGATTACTGCGCCTAGGTGTCTTTGGCCATCCTTGTTATTTTGACCTCACTTCCGCCAAACACCTCCATTGCCCGTTCATAATGTTCTGGCTTCACATTGAGGAAGGACTTGCTGGCGTTTGGGTGGTACCTTATTTGTGGGTCTCGTGATGTTGATTGGTATTACCACTACTACCACAACTACAACCATTACTATAACAACAACTCCTACCACTGCTATTACTACTACTACCTCCGCATCACACCACACCACTACCCCCACTTCCACACCGCCACCACATCACTACCACACCCCCTCTACCACACTACCCAATCACCACACCCTCACTACCACCCCACCACACTACCATACCACCACCACGTAGTAGTAGGGGGGGGGGGGGGGCCTCTCAGTGTTAATGTACAACACAGGCGCGTGCATGACCTACATTTCTTTGAGGTCACGGAGATTTTGCTGGTCGAATTGGGCCCCAGTTCCTACTAGGTCCCAGTCCCGGTAGGCCCTAAACTAATCACAAGGAATTAGGACCCCTCTGAACACCAAGATTAAGGTTAGATTTGGTTTGATCAGGTCAGGTTAGGATAGATTAACATAGGTTAGGTTAATTTAGCTTAGGTTAAGGTAGGTTAGGTTTAGATTAGGTTACGTTAGGTCAGCTTAGGTTAGGATAGGTTATGATAGATTAGGTTAATTTAGCTTAGGTTAGGTTTGGTTAGTGATAGGTTAAGTTAGGTAAATTTGGTTAGGTTAATTTAATTTAGGTTAGGTTAGGTTTGGGTAGGTTAGCTTAATTTAGCTTGAGTAAGTTTAGGCTCGGTTTGGTTAGTTTGGGAAAGGTTTAATTAGATTAATTTAGTTTGGGTTAGATTACAGTAGGTTAATTTAGCTTGATTTAGTTCAGGTCAGGTTTGGTTAGTTTAACTTTGGGGCCTATTTGACTTATCCTTCGGTAATTTTATTGGAAGGTATTTTTTAGCTGAAGATATAGCCTTTAAAAGTCTTTCAGTCTATATTTAGTTTTCTCAATCTCGGGAAGTTTTTAGCTGTAAATCCCTGCGCAGTCTTGGTGTTGATATGAAACTTCGAATGCATTAGATCTTACCTGAGGACGTGGGTCGTGGGGGCACCTCATTTCGTGGGTGTTATCTGCATATTACTTTTAGCTGAGGGCGTGGGTGTGGGCGTTGACACTCTCTCACCTCGTGGGTCTTAGCTGAGGGTGTGGGTGTGGGCGTTGACACACACTCACCTCATGGGTCTTAGCTGAGAGCGTGGGTGTGGCGCGTTGACGCTCTCTCATCTCGTGGGTCTTAGCTGAGAGCGTGGGTGTGGTCGTTGACACTCATCTCGCGAGTCTTAGCTGCAATGTGTTTTAGCTGAGGGCGTGGGTCGTGGAGGCACCTTATCTCGTGAGTCTTAGTTGCATTACGTATATTAGGTCCTATAGTCACCCTTCTCTTGTCTCAGCTCATTATATACAAGATTTAGCTGAGGATCTTGGTCGTAAAAAGCTTAGTTTCCTTATTCTTCTATCTTAGCTTTATTATCTTTTAGCTCAGGATCCGAGTCTTTGGGGGCCACCAATTGCTTGTTCCTTACACACACACACATTTGATTATAGCTGTGTAAATAATGTGTGCCCCCCCCCCCCCCATCCGGCCCTCCCCAACACAAGTGAAATACTACTGTAGCTACATTGTTTCAGCCTCCCCCCCCCCTCCCCTTAATAGATTCACTAGACACACTTTGAACGTTTACTGGCCATACTTAAAGCTTCGAAACCCCCTGAACCCCTGAAGTGAACCTTGAATATTAGAGTGGGTGAAAAACTGAGACAGGAAGGATTATTATAATTCGTTCTGTCAATTATGATTTTTGTATTAAATTCCAATCGTGAGTGAGGTAGGATCAGACTCGTATCCTGTATAGTATCAACACATGAACATTGAGACAGGCAGATGTGACTTGTCTTGTGGTTTTCCGGTCGGGGGGGTGGGGGGGGAGTATCGGCTCAAGTACTCGTATATAGAGTATTTCAGTAAGGTGTTCAGACCCTTTGTCCCGTATATGCCCAGGAGAGGATTTTGTGTGTACTTGTTGATCGTCTTTTGTTCTCAAGGTTTCACTGTTGTTGGTGTTCTTTTGTTGACCTATGAATGTCTTTCTTATTATTATTATTATTTGTTCCGTTGTTCCTAATAGAATATATACCCGGTACATACAGTATCTCTCTCTCTCTCTCTCTCTCTCTCTCTCTCTCTCTCTCTCTCTCTCTCTCTCTCTCTCTCATAGCACTTCCAGCAGACGTAACTTCAAGGCCATACCCATTAGTGCCACGTAACATCAAAGCCATACCCATTAGTGCCACATAACATCAAGGCCATACCCATTAGTGCCACATAACATCAAGGCCATACCCATTAGTGCCACGTAACATCAAAGCCATACCCATTAGTGCCACGTAACATCAAGGCCATACCCATTAGTGCCACGTAACGTCAAAGCCATACCCATTAGTGCCACGTAACATCAAAGCCATACCCATTAGTGCCACGTAACATCAAGGCCATACCTATTAGTGCCACGTAACATCAAAGCCATACCCATTAGTGCCACGTAACATCAAAGCCATACCCATTAGTGCCACGTAACATCAAAGCCATACCCATTAGTGCCACGTAACATCAAGGCCATACCTATTAGTGCCACGTAACATCAAAGCCATACCCATTAATGCTACGTAACATCAAAGCCATACCCATTAGTACCACATAACATCGTGGCCACAAATATAAGACGAACATATATATATACGGCGGTGACTGAATGTCAGGTGGCGGGAAGTTGAGTGAGATAAGGAAGACCAGCAATGACGTCACCCTTTGTGTCACAATTATTGGTAGGAAATGATGTGACGTAAACTGGGAAGTAGTGACGTTACGGCCGCCCCTGCTGGCTGTGCGTATCGGGGGTTCGGGGCATTAGTGTCGCGGTGTGAGCCGAAGGGAGAGGATGTGAACTTCCTGAATATCTATTTTTGGCGCACATGACGTCCATTTGTTTATCTTAACGTTGGTGTATATTTGTAGAGAGAAAATATTATTATTATATATTTTTTTTCCATTCATGTTATTGTGACTTCAACATCGCGTGAAGTCAAACAATCTTATGTAAAAATAAAGAACAAATGTCGCCAAGGTGTCTGGTGGTGGCGTTCTTCCCTGTTCGTACCCATCAGGTTTCAAGGTTAGGTTAGGTTGGGTTGGGTTGGGTTAGGTTAGGTTTCAAGGTGTTCCGGCTCTAATGGTCTCGCCGCCGTGAGCCCTGTGTGATAAACTCGCCTAATATAGTGGTGTAACTGTGTGGGATTACCTAATGATTAGCCCTTCCTCTCCCCACCTTATTTCAACTGAGTTTCTTATACCCTAACGCTACATGGTCGGAAGGTTAGGTTAGGTTAGGTTAGGTAAGTAAAGTTAGGTTAGGTTAGAGTGGGTTATTGTAAGTTGGCGTTTACGGTGAATGAAGATGACTTAAGTCCCCCCCCCCTCTCTCTCTCTCTCTCTCTATCTTTCCCTTTCTCCCTCTCCCCCTCTCCTTAACCTCCCTCTTCCCCCCCCCCCCGTCCTTCCCACAGCTGTTCTGTTAGTTGCTGAGAAAGTAGAGCACAAGTGTGTGTGTGTGTGTGTGTGTTTTATGTGCGTGTGTTTTATGTGCGTATATTTATCGTAAATATAATCAATCGGTACATTACGTTAATTGCCACTGCAACCCTCCCCCCCCCCCCCCCATGAACATTTCACTCCTGGCCAACGGTCGTCAGGCGTTAGGTTTTTAGATCATTCACAAGTAGTAAGAAATACCAGACGCTGTCGTTTGCTTCGTTAACTGGCGCTGGTAACTACAGGTCAAGGAGTACAAACAATATTGCGTCGACCCTAATTGAGCCCACGTGTTGCAAGAACGGCTGCAAAGATATGGACCGCGTTCTTGTAGTGGCGTTGCATAAGTATGGTCAAAAGAAAGAAGGGAATTAAGGTCTCGTATGATAATCTAGAAGAAGATGATGTTTTGGTGATAACAAGGACAGCAAGAGAATAAGAACTTGATGGTAAAATAATTGAAAAGATCTGGATTCAAGTCCACTCTTTAGTTTGTTGTATGTAAGGTCATGAACACCAAGAGGCAGATTTGGTTGATTAAAAAACATAATAATAATTACATTCTTAAATCAATATGAGAAAAAAGTAAAGCTATTAATTAATTAGTCATGTACAGTAGGTTAAGTGACGTTAGTTTAGGTTAGGATAAGTGAGGTTAGTTTAAGTTAGGTTATGTGAGTTTAGGTTTGGTTAGGTTAGAGTGAGGTATTGAGTGGGTTGGGTTTGGTTAGGTTAGGTTTGGTTAGGTTAGAGTGAGGTATTGAGTGGGTTAGGTTAGGTTAGGTTAGAGTGAGGTATTGAGTGGGTTGGGTTCACGGAAGGTACAGTACAGAACTGGGGGTGTTGATGAGGTTGTTTATTGTGAGTTAGAGAGGTGGTATGGTCAGGATGGTGAGGGAACACCTCACCTAAACTAACCTAACCTCACCTAAACTAACATAAATTCAAATAACCTCACCTAAACTCACCAAATCATTCCTAGCATCACCTCACCTAGTAGAAGGTAGCCGTAACAGTCGTGACGTAGAGTTAGGTGCCTGGTTGCTTCCCTGCCTGCGCACCGCCTGACCTTGTTGTTGACATGTGTGGTGTGACGCGGTTGTGATGATGATATACCTGCCTGCTCGTGTCTCGCCTCCAGATAGCTACTGAGTCTTGTGTTGTTGTTATGCTCTACTGGGCTCTGACATTACATGATTACTCTTTCTTTCTTTCAGTCTGTCTGTTCATACAAAGGCGTGTTAGTTAAGAAACTAGCGAGGTTATCTTGCGCTTGTGAGACCTCACTTGGATTACGCAGTTTAGTTCTGGTCACCGTACTACAGAATGGATATAGAATCCCTAGAAATAATTCAAAGGAGAATGACAAGACTAATCCCGGGCATTAGGAACCTTGAGTACAGAGACCGGTTAAAGCATCTTAATTTGCACTCCCTCGAGAGACAAAGTGAGGGGCGATATGATAGAGGTATATAAATGGAAGTCAGGGCTAAACAAATGTGATATAAGAAAGGTACTCAAACTATCCAACCAGGAACGAAATTGTAAAAATAGTTTGAAATTAGACAAATTTAGATTTAGGCGCGAAATAGGTAAACATTGGTTTGGAAATAGAGTAGTGGATGAGTGGAACAAGTTACCAAACATCACCAGCAACTCGAATACGCTGGATAGCTTCAAACATAGGTTGGATGGATATATGAACAATAGAAGTTGGGTGTAAACGGGACTGCCCAGTATGGGCCAATAGGCCCGCTGCAGTTTCCTCCATTCTCTTCATTCTTATGTTTTTTTGTGCGTCTGATTGTGTGTGTAGCTCTCTCTCTCTCTCTCTCTCTCTCTCTCTCTCTCTCTCTCTCTCTCTCTCTCTCTCTCTCTGAGTCACCTAGTGATACAGGTGACACCTTCAGTGTTAAGGCTTCAAAGGACGTAAAAAATGAAAGTGTTTGCAGGTCATGTTACTCACTGTCCTGGGTGATAGATAGTATGGAAAGTCTGGTGCTTTTCTCCTCATAATGGTAGTAGTAATAGTAATGATAATATTGAACATCAGTATTAATGGTGTTGATAATACAAATTGAGGGTGGCTCAGTGGTGAGTGGGTCAAATGGGTGCTCGGCTGCCCTCGGTACCATCCCAGGGCACGTCGGGGGTGCTCTGGTCAAACGGTGGGGCAGAAACTCTTGACCCAAATGACCCTACACCAGGCTGACGGGCATCTGTAACTTATCATAAACTCCGCCACGCTTCCCTGTTGGGCGCTGTAGGGCTTCTGTGCTTCGCCTTACATAGGGTATAAGTGGTGCTCAATTAACTACTTCTGGAACGGATATGAAAACCTTGTGTGGGGAAATGTTACACGGTCTTATAGTATTTGATAATAATAATAATGATGATGATGATGATAATAATGATGATAATATATATTGGACAGCAGTGAGTGTACGTGCGTGGTTAAAGACATATTCGGCAATGGTTTGATCTTATTGAACGTTACTCGGGTGTTGAGGCCAGGTGATTACTGTACAAAAGTGTAAAAGGCTGGCGGTTTGCGTATCAGATTATTGGTTATTTCTCTTCGGCGAGGAATGGAGGTCGGCTAAATTTAACCCCCAAGCTTCAAGGGCTAGTTAATATCTTACCTGTGTGTGTGTGTGTGTGTGTGTGTGGAAAATAGCTGATCGTGCTTGCTAGTCGGTCCGCAGATCAGCTGGTTGACTTAAACAAATCGTAACTCGGGGAACGAGGGTGTTGTGACATTGATTTTATGAATGAAATGTAGTGTAAGCAAAGAAAAACTTGCTGACCTAATTCTCTCTCTCTCTCTCTCTCTCTCTCTCTCTCTCTCTCTCTCTCTCGTCAGGATTGTATATCTAGGTCACTTGATCACATTTAATTACGAAGGCTTTTCCCTGGTGTTTGTTGAAAGTAGCTACACATACGCCTTCCTTGTTACTAGAAACCCTGGAGGTAGGGAGTTGAGTGAGGAGGGGAGTTGAGTGAGTGTATGAGCTGATTGAGTGAAGTAGTGAGGATGTCAGGTGGTGAGTGAGGAATTGGTGTGTGAGTGAGGTGGTGAATTTAGTGAGGAGGTGAGTTGAGTGAGTGAGTGAGTGAGGTGGCGAGTTGAGTTAGTGAGAGAGAACGAGGTAGTGAGTGACTATTAGAGAGAGAATGAGGAGGTAAGTGAGCTAGATCTCTAACGTCGGCTCCCAAGATTATTTTAATATGGGTAATTGAAGGTGGTGGTAGTAGTAGTGATGGTTCGCACTGAGGCCACCCACGCCAAGGTTATATAATATACCTGTACAGTATATAATATTTTACCTCGTTTATATTAATTTTTTTCCCCCCCAAGTTTATATTTTTTTCTCTCGTGGAATATACATTGATTTATTTCCTCGTGGATTGTGTGTATGTTTTTTCCATGGGATTAATATTCTTCGCATGTTATATTTTTCCACGTGAATTATATTTTTTTTTATTATATTTTTCCTCCAGGATTATTATTGTTGGTTTCATCCTGGGTGATATTTTTCCCATTATATTTTTCCTCGTGAATTATATTTTTCCTCCCGGATTATTTTTTTCTCTTGGGTTTTATTTTCCCCAATGTGTGTATGTGTGTGTGTGTGTTTTAGTTCTTAGCTGGTGGTGGTGTAGAGGAAACAGCTGGGTGTAGGCGTATGTATATGTGGGTGGGTGGGTGGTGGTACTATAATGATGATAATAATAATAATCTGAGATTATATACAAGTGACATAACACCAGGACAAGGTGTCAGAGGGTCATTTAACAAGGAGTGAACACACAGGTTAACTACCAGTTCTTGTTGTGTGTGTGTGTGTGTGTGTGTTTGTGTTTTACTGTGTGGTGTTGTATTGTTTGTGTGGTGATGTAGTGTTTGTGTGGTGTTGTATTGTTTGTGTGGTGATGTAGTGTTTGTGTGGTGCTGTAGTGTTTGTGTGGTGCTGTAGTGTTTGTGTGGTACTGTAGTGTTTGTGTGGTGATCTAGTGTTTGTGTGGTGCTGTAGTGTTTGTGTGGTACTGTATTGTTTGTGTGGTGATGTAGTGTTTGTGTGGTGATCTAGTGTTTGTGTGGTACTGTATTGTTTGTGTGGTACTGTAGTGTTTGTGTGGTGATCTAGTGTTTGTGTGGTACTGTAGTGTTTGTGTGGTGCTGTAGTGTTTGTGTGGTGCTGTAGTGTTTGTGTGGTGCTGTAGTGTTTGTGTGGTGCTGTAGTGTTTCTGTGGTGATCTAGTGTTTGTGTGGTACTGTAGTGTTTGTGTGGTGATCTAGTGTTTGTGTGGTACTGTAGTGTTTGTGTGGTGATCTAGTGTTTGTGTGGTACTGTAGTGTTTGTGTGGTGATCTAGTGTTTGCGTGGTACTGTAGTGTTTGTGTGGTGATCTAGTGTTTGTGTGGTACTGTAGTGTTTGTGTGGTGCTGTAGTGTTTGTGTGGTACTGTAGTGTTTGTGTGGTGCTGTAGTGTTTGTGTGGTGATGTGGTGTTTGTGTGGTACTGTAGTGTTTGTGTGGTACTGTAGTGTTTGTGTGGTACTGTAGTGTTTGTGTGGTACTGTAGTGTTTGTGTGGTGATGTGGTGTTTGTGTGGTACTGTAGTGTTTGTGTGGTACTGTAGTGTTTGTGTGGTGCTGTAGTGTTTGTGTGGTGATGTGGTGTTTGTGTGGTACTGGAGTGTTTGTGTGGTGCTGTAGTGTTTGTGTGGTGCTGTAGTGTTTGTGTGGTGTTGTGGTGTTTGTATGGTGCTGTAGTGTTTGTATGGTGCTGTAGTGTTTGTGTGGTGCTGTAGTGTTTGTGTGGTGACGTAGTGTTTGTGTGGTGCTGTAGTGTTTGTGTGGTGATGTGGTGTTTGTGTGGTACTGTAGTGTTTGTGTGGTGCTGTATGGTGCTGTAGTGTTTGTGTGGTGATGTAGTGTTTGTGTGGTGCTGTAGTGTTTGTGTGGTGATGTGGTGTTTGTGTGGTACTGTAGTGTTTGTGTGGTGCTGTATGGTGCTGTAGTGTTTGTATGGTGCTGTAGTGTTTGTGTGGTGATGTGGTGTTTGTGTGGTACTGTAGTGTTTGTGTGGTGCTGTAGTGTTTGTGTGGTGATGTGGTGTTTGTGTGGTACTGTAGTGTTTGTGTGGTGCTGTATGGTGCTGTAGTGTTTGTATGGTGCTGTAGTGTTTGTGTGGTGATGTAGTGTTTGTGTGGTGCTGTAGTGTTTGTGTGGTGATGTGGTGTTTGTGTGGTTCTGTAGTGTTTGTGTGGTGCTGTATGGTGCTGTAGTGTTTGTATGGTGCTGTAGTGTTTGTGTGGTGATGTAGTGTTTGTGTGGTGCTGTAGTGTTTGTGTGATGCTGTATGGTGCTGTAGTGTTTGTGTGGTGATGTAGTGTTTGTGTGGTGCTGTAGTGTTTGTGTGGTGATGTATTGTTTGTGTGGTGCTGTAGTGTTTGTGTGGTGATGTAGTGTTTGTGTGGTACAGTAGTGTTTGTGTGGTACTGTAGTGTTTGTGTGGTGCTGTAGTGTTTGTGTGGTGATGTATTGTTTGTGTGGTGCTGTAGTGTTTGTGTGGTGCTGTAGTGTTTGTGTGGTGCTGTAGTGTTTGTGTGGTACAGTAGTGTTTGTGTGGTGCTGTAGTGTTTGTGTGGTGCTGTAGTGTTTGTGTGGTACTGTAGTGTTTGTGTGGTGCTGTAGTGTTTGTGTGGTACTGTAGTGTTTGTGTGGTGCTGTAGTGTTTGTTTGGTACTGTAGTGTTTGTGTGGTGATGTAGTGTTTGTGTGGTGCTGTAGTGTTTGTGTGATGCTGTATGGTGCTGTAGTGTTTGTGTGGTGATGTATTGTTTGTGTGGTGCTGTAGTGTTTGTGTGGTGATGTAGTGTTTGTGTGGTACAGTAGCGTTTGTGTGGTACTGTAGTGTTTGTGTGGTGCTGTAGTGTTTGTGTGGTGATGTATTGTTTGTGTGGTGCTGTATTGTTTGTGTGGTGCTGTAGTGTTTGTGTGGTGCTGTAGTGTTTGTGTGGTGCTGTAGTGTTTGTGTGGTGCTGTAGTGTTTGTGTGGTACTGTAGTGTTTGTGTGGTGCTGTAGTGTTTGTGTGGTGCTGTAGTGTTTGTGTGGTGCTGTAGTGTTTGTGTGGTGCTGTAGTGTTTGTGTGGTACTGTAGTGTTTGTGTGGTACTGTAGTGTTTGTGTGGTACTGTAGTGTTTGTGTGGTGCTGTAGTGTTTGTGTGGTGCTGTAGTGTTTGTGTGGTGCTGTAGTGTTTGTGTGGTGCTGTAGTGTTTGTGTGGTGCTGTAGTGTTTGTGTGGTACTGTAGTGTTTGTGTGGTACTGTAGTGTTTGTGTGGTGCTGTAGTGTTTGTGTGGTGCTGTAGTGTTTGTGTGGTGCTGTAGTTTTTGTGTGGTGCTGTAGTGTTTGTGTGGTACTGTAGTGTTTGTGTGGTACTGTAGTGTTTGTTGTGGCACGGGTCAGGGCAACAGAAGGCGGGCTCTTATTAATGATGATATTTGAGGAAGAAAATTGAAGAAGCTTGTTGAATTTGATAACAGGATGCGAGTGTGTATGTGTCTGTCTGTGTGCGTGTGTGTTGCTTTCACATCAACACATGTTGCTGTGTTGCCATTATCTTTTATCACCATCATCATCGTGGTTAACATCAGTATCCTTATTATTATCATCATCATCACCTGCATTACCACCGCCGCCGCCACCTCTTCCTCCTCATTTCCTCTCATCGGCTTATCTTGTGGGATCTCCTAAGAACTTAGTCAACTAGAAACTGGTATATACTTCTATACCCAATGTTTATTTCGTATTAACCTAAATAACCTGATCGATAATTATAGAAAATACTGATGAAAATATTGGACGTTATATATATATATATATACATATATATATATATATATATATATATATATATATATATATATATAATATATATATATATATATATATATATATATATATATATATAATTTTTATATATTTTTTTTACTGTATATGTTCCTTGTTATATGTTATTAACGTCTGGTGAATTATAGTTGTCAAGTCAATAAGGAATTAAACTTTACGACGAAATTATAAACCAAATGAAACTTTACATCTGAAATTATGGGTTGTAAAGCGTTAAATTCTATGATTTTTTTTTGTTCTTTGTGAAAATATTTCTTTAGTATCGTTCAGGTGTAACGTGGGATGTAGTGTAGTGTTGTCTTTGTGGCACTGGTGTTGTGTGAGGCACGGTGCCAGTCATTAATTGTAGGCACTATACCATAACATGCCTCCAGTACTTATCCCCAAATTGTAGGCACTGTAACCATGCCTCCAACTGTATAACATCTGTAGCCTCACTTACAAAACTTTTAAGTATTGATTACTGTAACGCTGTCTCCAAATATCATAATTGTTGGCACTGTAACGTTACTTCTAGATTGTTGGCACTGTATAACCTTACTTCTAGATTGGTGGCACTGTAACCTTCTAGATTGTTGGCACTCTAACCTCGCCTCCACGCACAAGGCAGAAACTTGGGTTAACAGTAATTCTTTAAAAAATAAACGACGCGGCGAATGGACCGACACTTGAAGGAATAATAATAATAAAAATAATCATAATAATAATAATAATAAACGGTTTATTGAAAAAGTTCAGCAGCCCGAAGGCTGAAAATATACATTGGACAAAAATGTCATTACATACAAAGACATGGGGTGGGTGGGTCGTTTAACAAAAGATTTCATTACTGAAGTGGGCGTGTGCAAGAAGGCGTGGTGGTGCAAGAAGACGAGGTGATGCAACAAGGCGTGGTGGTGGTGCAACAAACATGGTGGTGCAAAAAGGCGTTGTGGTGTTGCAACAAGGAATGGTGGTGTTGCAACGAGGCGTGGTGGTGCTGCAACAAAGCGCGGTGGTGCTGCAACAAAGCGCGGTGGTGGTGCAACAAGGCGTGGTGGTGGTGCAACAAGGCGTGGTGCTGCAACAAGGCGTGGTGGTGCAACAAGGCGTGGTGGTGCAACAAGGCGTGGTGGTGCAACAAGGCGTGGTGGTGGTGCAACAAGGCGTGGTGGTGGTGCAACAAGGCGTGGTGGTGGTGCAACAAGGCGTGGTGGTGCAACAAGGCGTGGTACTGCAACAAGGCGTGGTGGTGCTGCAACAAGGCGTGGTGCTGCTGCAACAAGGCGTGGTGGTGCTGCAACAAAGCGTGGTGGTGGTGCAACAAGGCGTGGTGGTGCAACAAGGCGTGGTGGTGCAACATACAGTAGATCATAGTTGATTAGTTGGCTGGTCTTGGGTCGGCTGTGATTGAATAGGTGAATGGATGGATGGATAGATAATTGGTTAATTAGTTAATGACTTAATTGGGGAGTACTATTAGCTGATTGGTTGACTGGCTTGTTGTGGCTTTCTGGGTGATTATAGTCAGATGAATGGATGGGCGGGTGGGTGGATGGGTGGTATAGATGGATGGATGAATGAATGGTGTGGATGGATGGATAGATGTGTAGATGGTTGAATGAATGGTGGAGGGATGAATGAATGGATGGATGATTGGGTGGGTGGATGGATAGATGGATGAATGGATTGTGACGGTGTACTGTATACACAGGAGGAGGTCGTTGGAGAAAGCCAAGATAATGGTCTTCAGAGGTCGTCTGGGGACTACTACTGTGTGTGTGTGTTTATGGATCAAATAACAGGTGTTTAACAAATGTGTGTATGTTTATGTATCAAATAACAGGTGTTTAACAAATGTGTGTGTGTTTATGTATCAAGTACCAGGTGTTTAACAGGTGTGTGTGTGTGTATGTTTATGGATCAAGTGTGTATGTGTCAGGCTTGTGTGTGTATGTATCAGGTATGGATCAGGTGTGTGTGTCAGGTATGGATCAGGTGTGTGTATCAGGTATGGATCAGGTGTGTGTGTCAGATTTGTGTGTGTTTATACATCGGGTAGGTTATGTATCAGGTGTGTGTGGCAAGAAATATATCAAGATTCGTCAGGTGTATGTGTTTAAGTATCAGTTGTGTATTAGATGTGTGTCAGGTGTACTCGTATGTGTCAAGTCGTAGCAATTTTAAGTGTGTTTGTTATCTTATCAAGAGCAGTGACCTCATATGTTAACGTTTACAAGCTGGCGAGAGACCACAGATGAACTTATTGCTCCCCAGAGATAAGTGTTATCAGTACCAAATGTATAGTATAGTCTTTCCTACTCTTTAATATCAGTCTTTACTTCAGTACTAGACATAGTCTTTCTTATTTATTTTATAATACTTCCTGGTA
The DNA here is from genome assembly GCA_958450375.1 of Homarus gammarus. Classification (NCBI taxonomy): domain Eukaryota; kingdom Metazoa; phylum Arthropoda; class Malacostraca; order Decapoda; family Nephropidae; genus Homarus; species Homarus gammarus. Next base: position 1,969,526 of record CAUDMG010002480.1, on the reverse strand, counting down.
TATTTTTTCTAAGATATTTTAATTACAATTCAGTTTATTCCTAAATTTTGTTACTAATCAGACTTTTAATGTATTTTTTAAGTTGAACTTATTACTAAACTCATTCCTCTTTATTATGTAAATGGCTTTACTATCACTCACTCACCCACTGTCACACACACACACACACACACACACACACACACACGCACGCACACACACACCCTCGCGCAGATACTCAAGGGCACCCCATAAACCTTGCCGACTGAGTGAGAGCATTGTTAAGAAAATTCAATCTCCCAAAAATCACGTAATTGTCCTTCATAGTCACTCTTCATTCCTTTTAGTTTTTACCGTGAAACTTACACACACACACACACTGTTGACGTTGTGAGGCGCGGCATCACCTAGTGTTTATTATCACTTTGAAAATGCGCGCGCACTTCTTTGTTTACATCTTGAGGCGTGACGTCACTAGATGTTTACTTTTGTCACGTTGATCAGGCGCGCGGCGGGCTGACTGTAGCCCACTGTTATGGTTTACGTACCTACAACAACAACAAAAAAAGCACACGCCCTTCTTGCTTGACAATACCAAATAAATACCTGTCGTCAGATGAGGTATTCGTGATGTCATTTGTTTATTTTGGTAAATTTTATCACATATAATATAATGCGCGCCCACTAACTGTTACCTCTTGTGACGTGATGTACCTCTACACGTCTACTTGATGTTACCTGGAGAATGTCACGTGTGATAAGACCCACCACGAGAGAGAGAGATAGAGAGAGAGAATATCTTGGATTAAATTGGCCTAATTCGTTAGGATTTCCTCTGATACACTAATTGACGTCACCTGGAATGAGAGAGAGAATAATCTTCGGGTTATCAGTCTGCGTCGTTAGCGTCTCCTCTTAATACAATTATACTGTATTACTTAACCTCATTTACTTTTTAATTTTAGATAAAAATAGAAAAGCAGATGTTCTTATCTAGAATCAGTAAGTCCCGGGTTAGAGAGAGAGATAAGGGAGACATGGAAACGAGAGAAAACATATGAAAGAGAGAGTTGACGTAACAAATACCTGGGGATAGATAAGAGAAAAGAGAGAGAGAGAGATAAATGAGAGGGAGAGATGAAGGTGTTGCTCTATCAATATTTAGAGTGTCAACACAGTGGTTCACGCGCCCGCTGTCTGGGGAGGTAAGACCCGGCTCTGTTGTGGTGCTGGCTGGCAGGGGCGTCCGCTAGATGACTGTACGGTCAGATGGGCTCCAGTTCTGATAGGCTCCTTCTTATCAAGTCCTAGTTTTAATAGGCCCCATTTTAAGTCCTAGCTCTAATAAGCCCTGTCTTATTAAGTTCTAGTTCTAATAGGTCCTTTCTTAAGGCCCCAAGTTTAATAGACCCCAATTCTAAGAGGTCCCAGTTCTAATAAGCCCCGTGTTAATTAGTCCTAGTTCTAATAAGCCTCAATTCGCATAGCCCCACTACTTAATAAGGCCTAATTCATAGTAAGCCCCACTTCTAATAGACCTCACTTTAAAGGGACCCTAATCCTTATAGGCCCCACTTTTAAGGGGCTTCCACTCCTTATGAATCCAAATCCCAATAAACATCAATCCTAATTGACCCAAGTCGTAGTGTAGTGGACTCAAATCTTAATGGGCTCAGTGTTAATGGTTCCCAATTTTAATCGTTAGGTTAGGTTGGGTCAGGTTAGGTTAGGTTAGGATAGGTTGGGTCAGGTTAGGTTAGGTTAGGTTAGATTGGGGCTTTTCAAGACTTGGGTGTGGGGAAGTAAGACGGAGTATGAGATGACTGTAATTGGTCAAATGGCTACATGGCTGTGATTGGTCCGATGGTTGCATGAATGTGATTGGTTAGATGACTATGATTGATTGGATGGCTGCCTGGATGTGATTGGTTAGATGGCTGCATGAATGTGAATGGTAGGTGGCTGAAGGCTGTGATTAGTCAAATGGCTGCATGTCTGCCTTGTGGGCTGACTGGCTAAACAAATTTGTAGCTGATTGGTGAACTGACTGACTGGGTGAGCTGACTGAGTGACTGGGTTAGCTGACTGAGTGACTGGATGAACTGACTGAATTACTGGGTGAACTGAGTGACTGGGTAGCATGACTGGGTTAGCTGAGTGACTGGATGAATTGACTCGAATGATTGTGTTTACTCCTGGAGGGGAACTTAGTGTGTGTGTGTCTGAGAGTGTGCGTGTCCGACCATACATCCTGTTCTCTGTGCGTCCGTCAGGCCAGCCATCATCGGTACGTCTGGGAATTGTAAACACTGTATCGCAACCAACCATTATTGAGGGAAGAGTGAGGGAGGGAGAGAGAGAGAGAAGATGGATGAGGAAGGGCGGGGAGGATTATGGAGGGAGGGAGGATGGAAGAGTGAGGGAGGAATGATGGGAGAGTGAGGGAGGAAAGGATTGAGGGGGAAGGGATGGAGGAAGGATGAAGAAGGAAGGAAGGGAAGGATGGAAGAAGGATGGTGGAGGGAGGGAAAGATTGAGGAGGCAGGGGAGGAATGATGAAGGAAGGAGGGAGGGAAGGGTAAGGGAGGGAAGAAGGATGAAGGAAGGAAGGGGGGAAAGATGATAGCTACTTGGCTTTTTCCGTATCAAGACCAGTTCAATAATGGTCGTAATTTTCATCATTAATAGATAAAGAGTATCGCCCCCTTGTACCTGTGTTGTGGCGCGACGTGGGTGTTGGTCGACTGTCCTGGGGGGTGAGGATATGTTGTTGGTCTGATACAGACACACGTCACTAAACCCCTCGTGCTGTACCTTGCCTGTTTGATTACCTGCCTTCCTCACACGTGTCCTTTACACACACACACACACCTGAGAGGAAGGGGGGTTTTAGGTCCTTTACGTCTTAGTCTGGCCTGATTATTAGGGTGCGGGTCCCTTAGGATCAGGGTTTTACTGGGATTAGAACGCAATAACACTGGGATTAGTTTGGATTTGGGACCCACTATGATTAGGGCCTACTATGACTGGAGTTCATTAAGACTGGGGCCCAACAGAACTAGAACTGGGGCCCACTAGGACACGTGAGAAGAGTGAAGCCACCGCTCACAGGTACAGTACACCGCCCCAGCACCTGTCACGCTGCACCTTCCGGTCACCACACGAGCTGGGAAAACCTATCTTGTTAGTGGCTGGTTCATGTGAGAGAGAGAGAGAGAGTTTTGTTAGCCAGCTGGCTAAGATGTGTACAGTAGCTACTGTCTGATGGGTCTTACTCTGTGTACCGGTATTTCAGCTGTGGTTGGGTTAGGTTAGGTTAGGTGAAGATTCTTGAGGGTTGGCTCTGGACCTGCAGCTCCAGTATTTTGTGTGGTGCTCTCAGTGTAAAAGAGGTACAGCTGGGTGGGTCAGTGTCACTATAAGGAAGGATTTAACCAGGTGTATAGTTTTAAGTCCTCGGTGGGGCCATTAAAGTAGTATATTTTTTGTTTGGTGTTTTGTGTTAATTTGGTCCTGAGATTTAATGTGGACAAATGCAAAGTACTTTGCCTATGAGATGTAAACAGAAACCAGATAACAGATGAACAACGATGTTATAGAGAAATTCGACTGTGAGAAAGATTTATGAGTAATGATAAGTAGAAATCTTAAACCAAGTAAACAATGTGTTTTTGCTCGTAACAAGGCTAACAAAGTACTTGGGTTCATACAAAGGAGTGTTAGTTACAAGACTAGCGAGGTCATCCTAAAACTATATCTTACGTTTGTGAGACCCCACTTGAATTAAGCGGTTTAGTTCTGGTCACCGTATTACAGAATGGATATAGAATTCTCAGAAAGAATTCAGAGGAGAATGACAAGACTAATCCCGGGCATTAGGAACCTTGAGTACAGAGACAGGTTAAAGTATCTTAATTTGCACTCCCTCGAGAGACGTAGAGTTAGGGGCGATATGATAGAGGTGTATAAATGGAAGTCAGGGCTAAAAACAATTATATAACAAAGGTACTCAAACTATACAACCAGGAGCGAACTCGTAACAATGGTTTTAAATTAGACAGATTTAGATTTAGGCGCGAAATAGGTAAACATTGGTTGAGAAACAGAGTAGTGGATGAATGGAACAAGTTACCGAACATCACCAGCAACTCAAATACGCTGGATAGCTTCAAACATAGGTTGGATGGATATATGATCGATAGGGGTTGGGTGTAAACGGGACTGCCCAGTATGGGCCAATAGGCCCGCTGCAGTTTCCTCCATTCTTATGTTCTCCAAGGTGGGGGTGTCAACAGAGTGGGAGTATCGACATGGTGGGGGTTTCGACATAGTGGGAGTGTCGACATGGTGGGGGTGTCAACATCGTGGGGTGTTGACATGGTGAGAGTGTCGACATGGTGAGGGTGTCGTCATAGTGGGAGTATCGACAGAGTGGGAGTATCGATATGGTGGGGGTGTCGACATGGTGGGAATGTTGATAATGGTGGCGGTGTCGACATAGTGGGGGTGCCAACGTCGTGGGGGTGTTAACATAGTGGGGGTGTCGATATGGTAGAGGTGTCTACAGGGTGGGGGTGTCGACATGGTGAGGGTGTCGACATGGTGGTGGGTACCTCTGCTCTTATAATCTATCGGGGTGAATGTTTCTTCCTGTGAGGGGCTGTCTGAGGAGGGAGGGAGTGAAGGTAGAGAAGGAGGGAGGGAGGGGTGGAGTGGGGATAGAGAAGGAGGGAGGGGGGTATTGTAAAAGAGAGAGTAAGGAGGTAGGGAGAATGGATGGGTAGAAGGGAGAAGGAGAGAGGGAAGATGGGAGGAAAGTGGAGAAATGTAGGGATTGGGGGAGGGAGGGGCCGGACAAGGAAAGAAAGGTGTGGGAGAGAGGGAGAGAAACGTAGAGAGAGAGGGGGGAAGAGAAGTGTGTGTGTGTGTAATGAGAGAGGGAAAAATTATAGAAAGGCTCCGTGGATGATGCGGGAGAGAGAGAGAGAGAGAATGGAAGGAGAGAAAGAGAAAGGGGGAGTTGGGAAGCCTTGAAACTAGAGCGCCCTTGATAACGTGGGTTGTACTGGCCTGGTACCGTGTGGGTGTAATGGAGAGAGAAAAGAGAGAGGAAGGTTGGAGAGAGAGAGAGAGAGAGAGAGAGAGAGAGAGAGAGAGAGAGAGAGGAGGGATTGATGGATGGAGGAGGGAGGTGAGGGAGGGAAGGAAGGAAGAGGGAGAGAAGAGTGGAGGAGGGAGGGAAGGAAGAAATAATGGAGAAAGGGGGGAAGAAGGATGGAGGAGGGAAGGATGGAAGAGGGAGAGAAGAGTGGAGGAGGGAGGGAAGGAAGAAATAATGGAGAAAGGGGGGAAGAAGGATGGAGGAGGAAGGGAGGGGGGGGGGGAGAGAAGGAAGGATGGATGGAGGGGGGAGAAGGTTGGTTGAGGGTATGAGGAGGTGGTGTTAGTTGGAGGAGAGAGAGAGAGAGAGAGAGAGAGAGAGAGAAGAAGAAGAAAGTTCACTGGAAAGCAAGACTAATATATAAATATACAAACACACACACACCACCAGTCCACACAAACACAACTGGCACTCACGCACACGTATACACATACCTGCTTGTTGACAAATATTCCTCTCTCTCTCTCTCTCTCTCTCAGGTAAGCAGTTGTGGAAGGAGTGGTGTGTTTATGCCCCTCTCCCCTCTCTCTCCTCGCCTCCCCTCCCCTCTCCTCTCCCCCTCCCGTCCCTCTCTCCCCTCCCTAGTATAAATAAGCCGAGTGTATGAGTGAAGGATTTGTGTGGGTTGGCGGATGTCTGAAAACTCACCCCCCCCCTCCCCTCACTTCCCCTCCTCCATTCCTCTCACCTATCCTCTCTATTTCTCCCTCCCTCCCTTTCTGTCCCTTTCTTACCTATCTGTCCCCCTCTCTTTTTTCTCCTCTCCCATTCACTCTTTTCCTCTTTTGTCCCTTTTCCATCCCCTCACTGCCCCTCCCCTCTTCCCCCCACTCCTCTCCTACCCCCCCCCCCTTTCCTCTCCACCTCCCCCATAGGTAGGTGGTATTACTCACCTTCACTGGGGTTCCATTCTGCTTCTGTCTGGTTACGAGATCATCATCTTCTTCTTCTTCTTCTTTCTCATCATCCCTCTCCAGTTCCTCCTCCTCTTCCTTCTCCCCCTCCCTGTCGTCCGTCCTCCTCCTTCTCATCCTTTCTCCTTCTCGTCCTTTCTCCTTCTCGTCCTTTCTCCTTCTCTTCCTTTCTCCTTCTCGTCCTTCCTCCTACTCGTCCTTTCTCCTCCTCGTCCTTCCTCCCCCTTCGTCTCTTCTTCCTCCTTCTCCCTGTCTTCTTCCTCCTCTTCCTCCCCCTCCTTCTCGTCCTTTCTCCTCCTCTTCCTCTCCTGTCTCCCTCCTCCTCGACATCTCATTTGATTATTATAGCGGCCATATAATATATGGCCGTAAGCTGAGATAATACAGTTCACACGAGTAATTATAAACGATATAATTCACACACACACGCACACACACACACACACACACACACACACACACACACAGAAGCTCGGCAACGTGTACCTTGCGACCCTTAGAACAGGAACTAAAATAACACTAAGATGTATCATCAGAAATGTACATCTTAGTGTTATTTTAGTTCCTGTTCAGAGGGTCGTAAGGTACACGTTGCCGAGCTTCTGTGTGTGTGTGTGTGTGTGTGTGTGTGTGTGAAGTATATCGGTTATAATTACTCGTGTGAACTGTATTATCTTAGCTTACGCGACAAAGGGCATTTACATTACGTATATATGTTTAAGGACAATTTTACCTTACCGTAAATAACAAATGATTGACTAAAGTCCAACAAACGAAACCTGCACACACACACACACACACACACACGCGCGCGCACACGCAAACCTACATACACGCACGTACACCAAGAACAACTTATTTATGAAGCTTCGGACTCAAAATTCAGAGTCAATATCCATATTCCTCGGTCTCTGACAGCTTTAGTCCACGACTATATCTCTAGTTCAGCCACCTGTAGACAGGTATCTAAATGTACAGTTGGGGAAGTAAGGGTAATGCTGGTCACATTACCTTCTTGTGCTTTATTTGTTACAGGTAATTTGTGTAACTAGGGATTACGTGAGATTCCTAGTTACAAAGATTCTCTATAAACACACCTTTATGGACACAAGGTGTAATAATGTTTTAAAGTTTCTTGTAGAAATCAGTTTCGCGGCAAAATCTCGTCAGAGTCACTCCCCTGAGGTCCGTCAGTGATAGGATAGGTTTATACCGTAGCAGCGTAGCCAATCACAAAGGGCCACTCCCCATGACGTCATGTCTCAGGCCTCCTGTGATTGGATACGGCAATGGCCTACCCTGTCACTGATGTACCCCAGTGGTGCGGCTCTGACGAAAATTTAGTAGATATTTTTTTTAAGGAATTGATTATATTTATGGTAGAGAAGTTATTTTTTATGAGGAATATTACACTTAGGGTAATGCATTTAAGGGATTTAATGAGTATAATTACTACCTCCCCCCCCCTTCCCCCTCCCTAAATTGTGTCCCACTGACCCTGATCCTGAAGGGGGAAAAATAGGTCAAGGGAGTGGGAGGGGGGGAGAGCGTGTGTTCGCTTAAGTGTCCTTGTGTGTGTCTGTGGGTGTATGTTTAAGTGCCCTTGTGTGTGTCTGTGGGTGTATGTTTAAGTGCCCTTGTGTGTGTGTGTTTTGAGTGACACCTACAAGAACTCTCTCGTATTATCTATTTTATTATATATATGTCTTAAATTAACTTTCAATTGGACCATCTTGACTTAAGTGTGTGTTGGGGAGAAGGTCTGGGGGGGGGTGTGTGTGGTTAAGAGGGGGGACTGACTGGATATATATGTGGGGGGGGGGTGTGGTTAAGAGGGGGGACTGACTGGATATATATGTGGGGGGGGGGTGTTTAGGGGGTTCTGGGGGTTCTGTGTGTGTGTGTGTTGTCTCACATTTGGTCATCCACTCAGGAAAAATTATCGCATTAATTACTGCACGTTTCTAGGATTTGAGGATCGCGCTTCTTTCATTCTTTCTTCTTCTTTCTTTCTTTCATCTGTTTTCTCTCGCGTTCATTCTCTTTATCTTTTGTTCTTGATTATTTTCATTTGTTTTCTTTAGCTTTCATTTTTTTTATTGTTCTTTATTAATGAGTGTGTTTGTGATGACGTGTTTAGCATGGGGTCAGGCGGTGTAAAAATCTGCCCTGGTAACTACTGTGGTGGATCGTTGTTTTACGTCACCCACCAGTCGTAGTTGACGTCATTAACCGCCACCAGGAGTCATTAACCGACTTTTAAGTGACGTTAACCAATTTCACCTGTTACGTAACGTCAACCTCCGCCATTTAACCGTCATTTAAACACTTTCTCAACCACCACAACCGCCACTAATCGCCACCAACCACCACTAACCGCCACCAACCACCACAAACCGCCACTAACCGCCACCAACCACCACTAACGGGCACCATAGCGTCAATCCCCACCCAAACCTAACCTACTACCCCTCCCCTTCCCCCTAACATTTACCAACACAGGCCAAACATGCAGCAGCAGTTTGTTTACTCGCTGCCTGGGCCATGAGGTTGCAGGCGCCTCTGTTCGTGTTGGTTTACCTTGACTCCAGTACAACCCAGCCCAGTCTAGTACCCGCCGCCGCCTGCCACAGCATTGCCTGCGAGAGTTAATGTAATTTTTGGATCACCTGAAGATTAGCCACCCTAACGCTATCCTGACCTAGCCTAACATAGTTCTAACATGACCTAATCTAACCTAACCTGCGAGTTAGAGGAATAATTGGATCACCTGAAGATTCGCCACCCTAGGCTTATTTCGCCTGAACATTACTGTAGCCACCTTATCGATATCCTAACCTAACCTAACCATATCCACCCCATATATCGTTAGGGTGGTTGATCTTCAGGTGAAATAAGCTGGGCTTTGGAGATTCTAAAGGCGATCCGAACTATCATAAGCGTGTAGTAAGTATCTAAGTATCTCTTGATTTTATTTTATTTTTGTTTAATTTCTGGGAGAGGGAGGAAGGAAGAGGGGGGTGGAATGGGTCGCCATACTGAAAAATAAATTGGATTGTTTTTTTCATGAATTTTATTGTGGTGGAAGTCACTAGTGCTCGAAGTGTGTACGTGAATGAATTACTTATTTTATACTTTTCTATTTGTGTGTGTGTGTGTAACTCTTGCAAGCACATCCCTGCATGACACAAAGTGAGTTGAATAAGGAATAACAGGCAACACGGACCCACCTGTCATTCACAATCACTTATTCTCTGACTCATATAAGTGTAAGTGCTCTTCCCTGGTGGTCCTCCCCGACGGCACCACCACCAGTTCTCTATCGTTACGAAATACTCTTAACTCCTCAACGCCATGCAGGCACGACCGACGCTGCCTACTGACCCTGGGTAACCATTCCTCTTCACCCCATTACCTCCCTCACCCTGGCGCCTCCCTCACCCTCGCACCTCCCTCACCGTCGCATCTCCCTCACCCCAGCACCTCCCTCGCACCTCCCTCATCGTCGCATCTCCCTCACCCCAGCACCTCCCTCGCACCTCCCTCACCTCCCTCACCCCAGCACCTCCCTCACTCTCGCACCTCCCTCACCCCAGCACCTCCCTCACCCCAGCACCTCCCTCACCCTAACAGCTTCCTCACCCCAGCACCTCCCTCACCTTAGCACCTCCCTCACCCGAGCACCTCCCTCACCCCAGCACCTCCCTCACCCCAGCACCTCCCTCACCCCAGCACCTCCCTCACCTTAGCACATCCCTCACCTTAGCACCTCCCTCACCTTAGCACCTCCCTCACATGTTATGTTTTGCTGTAATGGCTAGCCAGTGCAGCCAGTGAGTTGTCCGATCTTTCTGGATTATTCCTTGACGCTGAGTTATACAGTTGCTGTGGTTGTTGTGTTGGCGACATCTTCTGCACTTTAAAGAGAGAGAGAGAGAGAGAGAGAGAGAGAGAGAGAGAGAGAGAGAGACTAAACCTGTTTACTTAGATCGATCACATTTAGAGAAGTAATAATCTGGAGTCGGTAACAAAATGGATGGGTCTGTCGGGTTTTATTTTTTCACTCAAATACGTCACAAGAGATTGATGACGGCGTAGGCGCAGGGGAGAGTGAGAGCTGGGCGGTAAAGTGTAGGAGCAAAATACTGTCTTGAAATATTAAGTCAAAATTGGTTGTTGCTGTACTGAGCGATGGCTGTAAGTTGTGGTCTTGAGGTGAGTAACACCCAGGAGGTCTCAGGGGTCTCCACCTTCTTCCATCCACCAGGTATAGTTTTCCAGAACGCCCCGGTAACCTCAACGGCCTCCTTCAGCCTCCCCCCCCCCCCCCGTCTTACCTCCTGAACCCCCATCTCCTCCTCCACCGACCTCACCTACCTCCTACACCTCCATCTTCCCTCCCCCGACCTCACCTACCTCCTCCATCTTCCCTCCCCCGACCTCACCTACCTCCTCCATCTTCCCTCCCCTGACCTACCTCCATCTTCCCTCCCCGACCTCACCTGATCTGATCCGTTGATTTCCATTGAATGATCTGTTGTGGAATATCTTACTGGCAACCCTGGTAATGTAGCATTAAGTCACGGCAGCTGTGTGTGTGCGCGCGCGTGTGTGTGTGTGACGTACACGTGCGGGTGGGTGTGCGTGCGTGCGTGCGTTGTGCCATTTAAGCGAGTTACGACCCTCAAAATATGCGCAGAAACTCAAGTCAGAGAGAGAAAGAATATTGCGACATATTGTTCTCTCTGAGCCATATATTGCGACATATTGTTCTCTCTGAGCCATATATTGCGACATATTGTTCTCTCTGAGCCATATATTGCGACATATTGTTCTCTCTGAGCCATATAAATCAGGCTTTTAATACAGCTGCCTCATAAAAAGACTCACAATAGATGAGAGATAGATAATTATAGATAGATAGATAGATATAGTTAGAGAGAGAGAGAGAGAGAGAGAGACCTATGGCATTAAGAGCCAAACAGGGCTGACGTCACATAAGCAAGACATAATTTATCATTAATGTACAGTATAAGCGTCCCCAGCCCACGTCATACTGTTGCGACATACTGTATATAACATGTTGGTGGAGAGCGACCGTGAGGGGGCGGTGTGATCGTTCCCTCCACTTAATGATCGTGGGAGAACTGGTTTTGAACGTTCCTTGATGTTGTGTGTTTGTGTTAAGCTATGAGGAATGTGAGAGAGAGAGAGAGAGAGAGAGAGAGAGAGAGAGAGAGAGCATTATTTTAAGTTATGATATGAGGAGATTCCGTCATGTTTAGACTAATGAGACCAGTAAATGTTTACCTCTTCCATCCATTTATCTGTGTCTGTCTGTCTGCCACTACGTCTGTCTGTCTGCCACTACGTCTGTCTGTCTGTCTGTCTGTACGTGCGTGTGTAAGTTTTTCAGCGAGTCTGGAGAGCAGCAGGTATTTTTACACACGCAGTTTCTAGTTTTTATAATGCTGGTCCAGCCAGAGAACTTAACTGCAGTGTTGTGTGACGGGTGATAAGCATTATGTTGACCGTAACCTTGTGGGAGGGGCTCTGTATGGCTGCGCCTCGATGCTTTTATCAACCGGTCTGTCTGTCTGTCTGTCTGTCTCGTGTCTAATTATTACCAATATATCTTATCTGTCTGTGTATGTCTCTGTCATTTTAGCTATTTATATATGTGTATGTTGTCTAGACTGTGTCAGTGTTTATTTGTCCCAACCCAACCTAACATAACATAACATAACCCAATCCCAACCTAACATAACATAACCCAACCCAATCCCAACCTAACATAACATAACCCAACCCAATCCCAACCTAACATAACATAACCCAACCCAACCCAATCCCAACCTAACATAACATAACCCAACCCAATCCCAACCTAACATAACCCAACCCAATCCCAACCTAACATAACATAACCCAACCCAATCCCAACCTAACATAACATAACCCAACCCAATCCCAACCTAACATAACATAACCCAACCCAACCCAATCCCAACCTAACATAACATAACCCAACCCAATCCCAACCTAATCTAACCCAATCCCAACCTAACATAACATAACCCAACCCAATCCCAACCTAACCTAATCTAACCCAATCCCAACCCAACCCAACCTAACATAACATAACCCAACCCAATCCCAACCTAACATAACATAACCCAACCCAATCCCAACCTAACATAACATAACCCAACCCAATCCCAACCTAACATAACATAACCCAACCCAATCCCAACCTAACATAACATAACCCAACCCAATCCCAACCTAACATAGCATAACCCAACCCAATCCCAACCTAACCTAATCTAACCCAATCCCAACATAACATAACCCAATCCCAACCCAACCTAACATAACATAACCCAACCCAATCCCAACCCAACCTAATCTAACCCAATCCCGACCCGACCCGACCCGACCCGACCCGACTCTTGGTATTACTCAATTAGTTGTTATTACACTCACACTGGCCATTACCCAACGTGCATCACTATCAACCAATATCAGTAGACCACACAGTTAGTGATAGCGATATTGGTTGTGATAATTGAGTAACTGCGTGTGAGGAGAGAGAGTGTTTGAGTGAAAGCTTGTGAGTGCGTGAGAGTTTGTGAGAGAGAGAGAGAGAGAGAGATTATTGTCCTCCACACAGCAGGAAGGGAGGAGAGTAGAGGGAAAGGGAAGTGAGGGAAGGGGAGGGAATAAGAGAGGAGAGAGAAGGGGGCGGGAAGGAATGGGAGAGGAGCAGAAGGGAGGGAAGGCTAAAGAACGTATACACTCCATACCTGTGACCCTGTATCAAGAGCATCACACCTGCAGTAATTGGAGAAAGACTTGTTCAGGTGTATCACGATAAGCTCACCTGACTACTTCGATTGATAACAGCTTATTGTTTGGTCGTTACTGTAATGTTTTGTGGCTTCCTGAATTATGTTGGGGAGTGGCGGAGGATTTAGCCACCTGTATTAACATTCTAACCTAACCTAACTTAACCTAACCAAATATAACCTAACTTAACTTAACCTAACCAATCTAACCTAACCTAATTAGTCAGACTAGTCACAGACCTGCTCCACATGGGTTAGCTTAGGTCGTCAGGTCAGGTCGGCAATTCGTACAACACACCGTCAACTCTTGTTAGCTATTAATAACGTCACGAATTACGTCACCTATGTCGAGGTGATCTGTGATTGGTTGGCCTAGTTACCTCAAGGTAGTTCGGGAATATATACCCAGACCAGACCTTTAATGGGGAATCTGGTGTAAGAAGTCTGCAAAAAATACAGACATAATTAGTTACGACCATTTCTCGTCTAGTGCTTTATGTAGTAAAAAAATAACAATCACTAACTATCTCAAAGCAATTCACCCTTAACTGCGTCATTAAATAGTGAAGCAGTTAGTGTTGTATACTGGTCGGGGGTAATTCAAGTGTCTGGGTTATATTCACCGTAATTATTGCCTTCGATCGTCTTCTGTTTTCTTAATATGGTTGGTTGTATTGTTTTAGTATAGTGGTAAAATAAGCTGGGGTGGATATTCTTCAGGTGGTTCAGATTAATTCTTATTTTAGTTAGGTTAAGGCAAGATTATTATTACTATTATCAGTAGTAGTAGTAGTATATAGTAGTTGTAGTAATAGTAGTTTTGTTGTTGTAGTTATTATTATTATTATTATTATTATTATTATTATTATTATTATTACGACATTCTTTCTCAGCATAAAATATCCAGTTCAGGAATTATAAAGAAAAAAGTGTGACCTCTGGCCGTGTTGGGGGAAACTTGTTTATTACCTGTCATTGACCTCGAGACAGTTACCTTGAATTATCTTTCCCTTAGTCTAAAATCATTGTATGAGCGGTGATGATGATGATGATGATGATGATGATGACGGTGGTAATGGCTGGAGCGTCAGGGCTGTTTGTGTGGTTTGTTATTGTCATGTTAATGGCTTGTGATGACTGAGTGTCTGTCTGTGTGTTGTGAAGGTGATGTCCGTCCGGCATTTGTTGTGGTCGTAAATCACTGACGTTTGGGGTTTTTAGACTCGGGTAAAGGGAGGAGACAGGGAAGGGAGGGGGAGGGGTGGGATGAAAGGGAAAGGGGAGGGAAGAGGGAATGAAAGCAACCTTAAATGGGCCGAAATAATTTAACAACTCTCACATACATACAACGATCCAGGAGAGTTCTGGCGTCGAGTTAAGAGACTGAAAGGTTGCAGCCGTAACGAGTCATCATATATAACTGACCACGCGGGAAGTAAAATATATGACGACCAAGACAAAGAACCCATATTGAGGGACATATGAAGAGAACGGGGGATTTGATGGTCCCCACGAGGAGCTCGTCCTTGATGATCTCAGGGCCCAGACACACCGCACTCAGCCTTCCCCTGAAATCATATGGGAGGATCTGAGAGTGGACAGCCCACTGTCCAAACCAAAAGTAAGGAAAGAACCACGCCGTCCCTCTAAAGTCTAAACTATAGACCGATCTCCCTCCTTGAAGTGCCTGGAAAAATCCTAGAAAAATTCAATAACCGTCTGAGAAATCACCTAGAAACAACCAACAGAGTCAACTGCAGACAATTCGGGTTCAGGAAAGGGAAGTCCACCACAACAGCGATAGCCCTGGCATGTGAGAACATAGCCAGAGCCGCAGCGAGTGGTAGACAATGTAATCTAACTCTCCGGGATGTAGCGAAGGCATTTGACAAAGTCTGGCATGACGGTCTAAAATATAAGATCCTCCAACTCGGACTTCCCACCAACATTGAAAAGCTTTCTTGGCGGCAGAAATGCCAGGCTGAGGGTAGGACAACACACAGGAGAGACCTTCCCACTCATGAGCGGAGTCCCTCAGGGGAGCGTCCTCTCTCCCACCCTATATATTATCTACACAAGTGACACCCCGCCTCCCACTAGAATAGGTAACGAAGATATTATGTATGCAGATGACATCACTCAAATAACAACGCATCAAGGAAAATCGAGAGTGTTACAGGTCGACAACACCAGGCGGGAATTAGAAAGGGTAAATAATTACGAAAAACAATGGAAAATCCAAACCAGTCTCCTGAAATTCACAATGATACCCTTATGCAGAAGGAAAACCCATCCATTATTAACCAATAATGCCCAGATAGAATACAAAAGCAGAGGCACCCTTCTGGGCCTGCATATATCCACGACAAGTTTCTCCCACCATGTCCACACCAGGAAGGAAAAAGCAAGAAGAGAGCTGAGAAAACTATACCGCTTTAAAGAACTTCCTGAGAAAATAAAACTCCGCCTGTTGACATCATTTATCACACCGATATTAACTTACCCAGCAGTACCTCTTCATACTATGAGCACCACTCAAATATTAAAATTACAGGTGGTCCAAAATGAAGCCCTAAGATTCGTCGCAGGTGAAAGATACCCCTTCACCAGAACCACAGCCGAGATATATAGACCTGAGAATAAAACCCATCAACCAGCAATTGCACACCCTGGCCAGCAGAGTCTGGCAAAAGATAGAACGATCAGAGCAAGAACTCCTTCAAAGACTCCCACCAGATAACGACAACAACCATACATGGTTCCCAAAAAGTTACCAAATCTCAAAAGGTCCATTACCACCCCCGATCTATACAGACATGCAATAGACAACCTCCCTAGACCAGCATCCGCCAGTAGGGTCGGCGGAATATGAAATAAGGCCCTCAAAACACCCATATATGGGACAGGGTAGGATGTCTAGTGCCTGTACCGACAGACTTTAACTAACCCATGACACAACCCTAACACACTATTAGCTTAGCTAGGCGGTAAGCCCGCCCTCTCTTACCTCCTCCTAAATTTCTTAAATTTCCGAACTATAACTTCCTTCCCCCACCTCTAATCTTCTTTCACCCTCCTTTCTCTACACAAAAAGGGAGGAGAGGAGGGAGGGAAGGGTGAATAGAGGTGGAGGGAGGAAAGAGTGAATGAAAGGGGGGGAGGGAGGAAGGAGGGGATGAAAGTGGAGAGGGGGGGAGGGGATGAAAACGAAGTGGGGGGAGGGGATGAAAACGAAGTGGGGGGAGGGAGGAGGGGAAGATACTCCTTGTGTTATCAGAAATTAGCGTAAATAAGTAAACAATAATATCATCCCAGTGAGATAAATACTAATTTATCATTTCAAAGCCTAACCTAACCGTTCGGCCACTTTGGTTTGTTTTCGTTACCGTGTTATGAGTAACCTTGACAGTCCACTGTTAGTATAGGTGAAAACTGGAGTAGCCAACGTGGAGAAAGTCTACGGTGCGTGGTCGTGAGGGTCACGCCGCTGGGTAATGGTAGCGTGTTTTGTGATGTAAATTTGTGGCTGTCGTCATATCCTTACATTACCTATATGGACCCATCGACAGTATTATTGCGTGACTCTGACCTCGGGTTGCTTTCTCCTACAAGGCAGCCATTGTTGATACGTCATTAGTACTTGTACAAGATATCTGTTCACGATTTTTATGAGTTTTTGTGTAATATAGAAACTGAAGACTTAGTGAAGGACACTTTGGTATTGAAGCACTCGGCAGGTTAGTTGGTGCAGAGAAGATGGAATACCCTGAATCATCAAGATGTCACAACGCATCCGTCTGTGTGTAGAATATAAATCTAAATAAATATAACTGATGTGGATAGATATTAATTCTATAATGTCGTCATGCAAGGTCACATTGTACAGTGCATGTGAACAGACACTGACTAAACATTTACCTCGAAAGTGACAGAAGTTATTAGGGTGTCATTGTACGAAGGTTTGAACTTCTGTAAATATTCCGACTGTCACTTCACCTGTGATGCTCCGTCACTGTCCTCCTGCACTACATATTGATGAACCTTTATTGAACAACCTACAATTTATTTTACATCCCGGACAGATTAATACTTGATTTAATTCCACAATATGTTGGCAGTTAATGAGCTTGCATATATTAATACAACGAATTTATTGAGGGAGAGAGGAAGGGTAGATGTTTGTGTGCACATAATCTCTCCTGTGTCGGTAATTATTCACATATTATGTATTGGTGAATTACATAAACTATCATGTTAGCGTTTTACGTCGCGGTTTTTAACATGTGGATGCTGTTATCTTCACTAGTTGTATTTATTTATATTTACTCCTAGGCGCATGAGTTGTGAGATCGTAAATTGTAAACAAACAGACGCCATCTTCACGAGTCAGGGGGGTTCCGTCTCCTCTGCGCCATATTATAGTCAACAGAGCCATAGTAACCGACGTAATCATCACCAAAACGGAGGTGGTAGAAAGCGTGACTGGACAGTGAGAAGTGCGGGGTAATGACGTTCGACCAAGGACGCCATACTTGTGGTGGCTGGGCGTGACGTCACATATTGCGTCACTGCCCGAGTGCCCCCTCCCGCCTCTTCCCCTCCCCTCCCGCCTCTTCCCCCTCCCCTCCCGCCTCTTCCCCTCCCCTCCCGCCTCTTCCCCTCCCCCTCCCGCCTCTTCCCCTCACCCTCCCTCCTTATCCCACCGACCCTCCTCCCGCCTCTACCTCTTACCTTCCCTCCTCTCCTCCCACCTCTTCCCCTCACCTTCCCTCCTTCCCTTCCTTCTCAACCCCTCCCTCCTCTTCCTTTCCCCCTTCCCTTCCTCCCTCATGCTAGCCCACACTGATTAGTCTTCAATTAGAATATGACGTCCAATGTATATGAACCTCTGTCCTGCGTGGCAGTGAACAGTGACATCACCCTCAGTGTCAAGACCTGACTGAATTACTCACAATAGGCAAACTGTACTACAAGCTTTGTCAATAAATTTATTAAACTAAAAAAAAAAAAAGACTTCCTTTCCCGACTCACTACTCTCACCCTCCTCTTTCCCGTTTATCCCCTCCTTTCCTTTCTCCATCATTGGGCCTCCCCACCTCTTCCTCCTCAACTTATCCACTTTCCCTGCCTTCCCTTCCTCCCTCTCTCTATCTATCACATTTCCTTTCATTATCTCCTCTCCCCTCCTCCCTTATCACCCTCCTCCATTCTCTTTCTCATTCCCTTTCCTCTCTCTCATCCCCTTTCCTCTCCCCCTTCTCTCCCCTGTCCCGTTCTCTCCCCTCCCTCCCAAATGCTCCACACACACACACACCAACGCCTCTGTCACTTAATGAGTCTCTAGACGAGGCAGGAGGGTGAGAGTAGGTGGAGAAAGAGGGGAGGCAGGAGAAGAGCAGGGGTGAGAGGAAGACAAGGGAAAGGAGGAGGAAGAAGAAGAAAAGGGGGACAAGGGGGGTAAGAAAAAGATGAGAAGAGGGGGGAAAAGTATTCGAGGAGGAGTAGAAGGAAGGGAGGTGAGGTGGAAGAGGAGGAAGAAAAACTTATAAGAGGCACAAGAGGGCAAGAAACAGATGAAATTTAATGTGGACGAATGTAAAGTACTTAGTCTAGGAGATGTAAACAGAGAAACCAGATGAACAACGATGTTATAAAGAAATCCGACTGTGTGAGAGATTTGAGAGTAATGGTAAGTAGGAATCTTAAGCCAAGTAAACAATGTGTATTTGCTCGAAACAAGGCTAATAAAGTACTTGGGTTCATACAAAGGAGTGTTAGTTACAAGACTAGCGAGGTCATCCTGAAACTATATCTTGCGGTTGTGAGACCCCACTTGGATTACGCGGTTCAGTTCTGGTTACCGGACTACAGAATGGATGTAGAATCCCAAGAAAGAATTCATAGGAGAATGACAAGACTAATCCCGGGCATTAGGAACCTTACGTACAGAGACCGGTTAAAGCATCTGAATTTGCACTCCCCCAGAGACGTAGAGTGAGGGGCTATATGATAGAGGTGTATAAATGGAAGTCAGGGTTAAACAAAGAGGACATTACAAAGGTACTCAAACTATCCAACCAGGAGCGAACTCGTAACAATGGTTTTAAATTAGACTAATTTAGATTTAGGCGCCAGATAGGTAAACATTGGTTTGGAAATAGAGTAGTGGACGAGTGGAACAAGTTACCAACCATCATAATTAACTCGAACTCACTGTGTAGTTTAATCATAGGTTGAATGGATATGAGCAATAGGGGTTGGGTGTAAATGGGACTGCCCAGTATTGGCTAATAGGCCCGCTGCAGTTACCTCCATTCTTATGTTCTTAAGTGGATGCCATTTCTATATCTACTCTGAACTCGATCAAGGTCTATAACAAGGTACGAGGTATAACAAGGTACAACACGGGGACTTTTCGATCACCTGGTATAGTGTTATATGGCGGAGAGTATACTGTATAGGCGGCTGAAATACCTGACACTAATTACACCACCACCACAGGTAATTAACTTTCCGCTGTGTGTCAATCCGTGTTTGGTTATTATTATTGTAGCTTTCCACGGGCCAAGGTTATGGTGTATGTGTGTTATTGAGGGTTATAGTGGCGCTACTACATATACTCATTAGTTATAGTGATGATGGTTGTACTAGTGGTGGTGATTGTTAGTAGTAGTAGTGGTGGTTGTGGTCGTACTAGTAGTGGTGGTACTGGGGAGGTAGGGGCAGAGGTGTAGTGTTGACGGCTGTGATCCCTCGCAAATATGGAGAGAGAGAGAGAGAGAGAGAGAGAGAGAGAGAGAGAGAGAGAGAGTTTATTTTCATGGGGGTGAAAGAAGAGAATCATTTACTTTCCGAGTGGGATGTTTATTGACCTGACCGTCATATCGTCTAATTACTGGTTTGTGGAGACGTTAAGTATATATGTTTGTGAGGCTGTTAAGTGGCTCCCCCGTTGTTGTTGTTGTGGGTAATGATGCTGTTGGTTGGTTGTGGGTAATGTTGTTTATTTGGTTGTGGGCCATATTGTTGTTGTTTGGTTGGTTGTGGGTAATGTTGTTTGGTTGTAGATCATTTTGCTGTTGTTTGGTTGTGATTAATACTGTTGTTTTTGTTTATAGTTGTGTTTGATAATGTTATTGTTGCATGGTTGTGGGTAATATTATTGTTGTTGTTTGGTTGTGAGTAATATTGTTGTTTGCAGTTGGTGATTGTGTTTGATAATGCTGTTACTATTGATGCTACTGTTGTTGTTGATACTAATTGTTATGTTATTGATGTAATGCATTTAGAAATTGCAGCCGTCATGAAGCATTGTCCACTGACGAGTAACATTCTACCTCGGACAAGACTTATAACACCAGATGTACTTGTTCTATAAGGCCTTATTGCTCGATGTAGCTATGATGTTTTAAGGCGTCTCAGATGCCACAAGTATCGTTCACGAAGTCTTATTAATACAAGTACTAAACAATAACTACTGGGGTCTTTAAGTATCGTTCAGCGAGTCTTATTAATGACGACCTTGTTCTTTAAGTATCGTTCACCAAGTCTTATTAATGACGACCTTGGTCTTTAAGTATCGTTCAGCGAGTCTTATTAATGACGACCTTGGTCTTTAAGTATCGTTCAGCGAGTCTTATTAATGACGACCTTGTTCTTTAAGTATCGTTCAGCGAGTCTTATTAATGACGACCTTGTTCTTTAAGTATCGTTCACCAAGTCTTATTAATGACGACCTTGGTCTTTAGGTATCGTTCAGCGAGTCTTATTAATGACGACCTTGTTCTTTAAGTATCGTTCAGCGAGTCTTATTAATGACGACCTTGTTCTTTAAGTATCGTTCAGCGAGTCTTATTAATGACGACCTTGTTCTTTAAGTATCGTTCAGTGTCTTATTAATGACGACCTTGTTCTTTAAGTATCGTTCAGCGAGTCTTATTAATGACGACCTTGTTCTTTAAGTATCGTTCAGCGAGTCTTATTAATGACGACCTTGTTCTTTAAGTATCGTTCAGCGAGTCTTATTAATGACGACCTTGTTCTTTAAGTATCGTTCAGCGAGTCTTATTAATGACGACCTTGTTCTTTAAGTATCGTTCAGCGAGTCTTATTAATGACGACCTTGTTCTTTAAGTATCGTTCACCAAGTCTTATTAATGACGACCTTGTTCTTTAAGTATCGTTCACTAAGTCTTATTAATGACGACCTTGTTCTTTAAGTATCGTTCAGCGAGTCTTATTAATGACGACCTTGTTCTTTAAGTATCGTTCAGCGAGTCTTATTAATGACGACCTTGTTCTTTAAGTATCGTTCAGCGAGTCTTATTAATGACGACCTTGTTCTTTAAGTATCGTTCAGCGAGTCTTATTAATGACGACCTTGTTCTTTAAGTATCGTTCAGCGAGTCTTATTAATGACGACCTTGTTCTTTAAGTATCGTTCAGCGAGTCTTATTAATGACGACCTTGTTCTTTAAGTATCGTTCAGCGAGTCTTATTAATGACGACCTTGGTCTTTAAGTATCGTTCAGCGAGTCTTATTAATGACGACCTTGTTCTTTAAGTATCGTTCAGCGAGTCTTATTAATGACGACCTTGTTCTTTAAGTATCGTTCAGCGAGTCTTATTAATGACGACCTTGGTCTTTAAGTATCGTTCAGCGAGTCTTATTAATGACGACCTTGTTCTTTAAGTATCGTTCAGCGAGTCTTATTAATACCTTCACCAGCCAGAGACTTTTGGAAACTAGTGTTATTGGTCCTAATTATCCACTTAAGAGTTAACAAGCGTTCCCTGTTGGTGGGTGAGTTACGGTGACGTGAGAGAGAGAGAGAGAGAGAGAGAGCTTCCGAACGCTCTTATATTGCTTGTGTACATAATTATACATACATACATACATTCATACATACATACATACATATACAGTATACTTGAATTCATGGATATACATATACAAACAAGGGTAGGTTAGGTTAGGTTATGCTAGGGTAGGTTAGACTAGGTTATGCTAGGGTAGGTTAGACTAGATTATGCTAGGGTAGGTTAGGTTTGTTTAGGCCTGGTTAGGGATGATTGGAGTAGTTAGGTTAGGGCATATTTGCTTAACTTAGTTCGGTTAGGTCTGGGTAGTTTGTGTGTGTTACAGTAGGTTTGGGTAAGGTTGGGTTAGGTTAGGGTAGGTTAGGTTGGGGTAGGTTAGGTTGGGGTAGGTTAGGTTAGGTTAGGTTGGGGTAGGTTAGGGTAGGTTGGGGTAAGTAAGGTTGGGGTAGGTTAGGGTAGGTTATGGTTGGTTGGGGTAGGTTGGGTTAGGTTAGGGTAGGTTGGGTTAGGTTGGGGTAAGTAAGGTTGGGTTAGGGTAGGGTAGGTTATGGTCGGTTGGGGTAGGTTATGGTTGGTTGGGGTAGGTTGGGGTTGGTTAGGGTAGGTTATGGTTGGTTGGGGTAGGTTAGGGTAGGTTGTGGTAGGTTAGGGTAGGTTATGGTAGGTTGGGGTAAGGGTGTAATTTGACTTGCAACTTTTGGCACTGATATCAGACACTAAATCCATATCATTCCTTAATGAGACATAAACTGCCTCGTTAGCTCCAACATGTCTCTCAAACGACACTTAAACTACCCCAGTGATACATAAACTGCTCTAGAGATGCATGAACTACCCCAGTGATACATAAACAGCTTCTCAAATACATAAACAGCTTCAGTGATACAAAAAACTTTCACATATACATAAACTGTCCGTAATACATAAACTGTTCCAGTGGTACATAAACTACTCTAGAGATACATACAGTAACTCTGCCTTGACAGCTTAACCGACCTGTATCTCAAATAATAGACTAAATTTGTGATACTGTCTCTGGCTGTTCCTCACTACTAATGCTTCTCACTGGCTCACTGTGGTCGTCCTCCCCATGATGAAAGATAAACAGTTACTTAATTTAAACATAATTATCCACTTCTCTCTCTCTCTCTCTCTCTCTCTCTCTCTCTCTCTCTCTCTCTCTCTGTTTGCTTATTACATAAATACATACATACGTACACACACATACATACATACTCACACGCATTCACGCTCGCACGCACACGCACTTACACAGGAAGATGTCAACATGAGGGTCTTCCCCGTGATTATAGATCCTGGTGGCCTTAGGGGTACCTGATACTGGAAGACATTATAGTTGAACCTAACCTAACCTAACGTAACGTCTGTCTGTCTGTAAAGTTAAGACCCAACCCATCTTAACCCAACCCAACCCATCTTAACCCAACTTAACCCAACCCAACTCAACCCATCTTAACCCAACCCAACCCAACCCATCTTAACCCAACCCAACCCAACTCAACCCATCTTAACCCAACCCAACCCATCTTAACCCAACCCAACCCATCTTAACCCAACCCAACCCATTTAACCCAACCCAACCCATTTAACCCAACCCAACCCATTTAACCCAACCCAACCCATCTTAACCCATCTTAACCCAACTCAACCCAGCCCCTTCCTCATACGTTTAACAGTCGTGGTTATCTGTTGAGAGAGAGAGAGAGAGAGAGAGAGAGAGAGAGAGAGAGAGAGAGAGGATACGATTAATAACTCTTGTAAATATACTTAACAACACAGAATAATGTAGACCTCATGAAGATAATAATATACTGTACACTCGCCTCATCCTCCTAACCCATGGGACCAAAGACCCACCAGAGAGGCTAAACCATTTGGCTCGTGACTACAGAATGTCTTAAGGAAACAATATCACCGGACATAGTAAACAAGGTGTGTGTAAGTAAACAATATCACTGGACATAGTAAACAAGGTGTGTGTAAGTAAACAATATCACCGGACATAGTAAACAAGGTGTGTGTAAGTAAACAATATCACTGGACATAGTAAACAAGGTGTGTAAGTAAACAATATCACCGGACATAGTAAACAAGGTGTAAGTAAACAATATCACCGGGCATAGTAAACAAGGTGTGTGTAAGAAAACAATATTACCGGACACAGTAAACAAGGTGTGTGTAAGTAAACAATATCACCGGACATAGAGGAGTAAACAAGACGTGACCAGACAATAAACTAGTATCTATGATTACTGAAAGCTAGGAAATTTGTTAAGGGAAATTCCACTCCGATTGCTAGGATTCTTAACTGACCATCGCCCCATTGACCGCCCTTCACTCCACTCCCTCCCCTTCACCGCCCTTCACTCCACCCCTTTCCACCTCCCTCTACTCCCACCAGCCCAGAAGCGAGTAATTTCAAATAGATAGATAGATAGATAGAGTGAGTCAGAGAACAGTCAGCAACAGGATGTGTGGGTCATTACTCTCTGTGTGGTAAGAACAACAGGTGTGTGAGAGGGAAATTACCCGTGGTGGTGTGTGTGTTTGTTTACAGGTAGTCAGCTGATGGCAGAGGCTTGGTGACGTGTCCGGGGAGTGCTGAGGGGGAGGTGTGGTCCTTGTTTGTCGAGAGAGAGAGAGAATAGAGATAATTTATACACATGTGTTTTCCTAGTGTGTGTGTGAAGATCGTGGTAGGGCAGGTAGAGACGTAGCTCATATATACAATTATATGAGTAACATGTTGTAACGTGTTCGGTGGTTTGTTTACATTGATCAGCTGAGCCACACGCCAGCCAGAGCACAGGCCTGAAGTATTGTAGGATATACAACAAAAATCTCTCTGGGCTGAATTTCTTTGGACAAAATCCCAGGGCAAAACTTAACCAAGATGCTTAGTAAAGATTAACTTAACCTTATCTTAATAGTGCTAAAATTAGCCTGACATATTTAACCTAATGATACTAATCCAACGACCTAACCCAA
This sequence comes from Homarus gammarus, assembly GCA_958450375.1. NCBI lineage: Eukaryota > Metazoa > Arthropoda > Malacostraca > Decapoda > Nephropidae > Homarus > Homarus gammarus. The sequence goes on along the minus strand of CAUDMG010002480.1, from coordinate 1,944,795 downwards.
CCTGGCTTGCCCTCACCTAACCTAACCTTCTTGACCTGGCCGAAGTATACCTCAGCCTATAGCCTAACCCAACCTTACTCATCCTGTCTACAGTAATCTAGTCCGCCCAGTTGTTTAAGTGATGGGAATATATCCGGTTGGAATCCCCAAAAGTAGAATTTCCTCCCGGGTAGTTGTGTTGAGTTGGTGTTGGCACTGGTGGATACGTGACGTGCTGCCTGTTACTGATGCCTGGCTGAGGATGACATCACCACGTGTCATCATGCTGTGTCACACCACTCAAGGTTATGTGACACAGACTGTTGCGATATATATATATATATATATATATATATATATATATATATATATATATATATATATATATATATATATATATATATATATATATACTACCTCTGGTTGGTTGTGTTCAGGAGACCTTCGCTTCAGAGAAGACAAAAGATCGTTCACGGAAAATCGGGATAATTTCCCATGAACTGTGAGGAGATATTCTCACCCCCTTCACCACCCTTCTGTTTCATCTGCCAGCTTTATTTTTTTTCACCTTTACTTCCAACTGGAAGTCTCCCTGGAGCTCCTCAGGTGAGGGCCGAGCCCAGTGTGCACCAAACACACACACACACACACACTCTCTCTCTCTCTCTCTCTCTCTCTCTCTCTCTCTCTCTCTCTCTCTCTCTCTCTCTCTCTCTCTCTCTCTCTCTCGGTCACTGCTGGAACAAGTAACTCGCTGCTCTGGAGTCTCCTGCTGTTTCAACAAGTCTGGAGTCTAACTTGTTCACCAACTTGAGGGCCTTGGTGCCTCAGGCTCCCAGAGTCTCCGACCCTTTCGGGACCAAACCATATTGGTGGCTCAGGTTCCTGGTTTACCCTTGAGCTTGCTGCCCTCCCCCGCACTGTAGACGCCAAGGTGTAGTCCCACACCAGCTGTTAACATCCCCCCCCCCCGCTCCAGCTGCACTGTAGACGCCAAGGTGTAGTCTCACACCAGCTGTTAACATCCCCCCCCCTCCTCTCCAGCTGCACTGTAGACGCCAAGGTGTAGTCTCACACCAGCTGTTAACATCCCCTCTCCAGCTGCACTGTCGACGCCAAGGTGTAGTCTCACACCAGCTGTTACCACCCCCCCCCTCTCCAGCTGTACTGTAGACGCCAAGGTGTAGTCTCACACCAGCTGTTAACATCCCCCTCTCTCCAGCTGCACTGTAGACACCAAGGTGTAGTCTCGCACCAACTGTTAACATCCTTCCGGGGCAGTAGTCTGGTCACTTGTAGTCTGACATGTAGTTGTGTGTGGAGGGCAGCTCGCGTGGGATGCTCACACAATCCCTGGCTTGTGGAGAGAAAGAGAGTATATTTTTTAATCTACTTTTATACTTATAAATGTCCGTCCCTCCGTCTCACCCTCATGGTATACCAGGGTTAAGCGTCAAAGGGTCCAGACAATAGCCTTCTTGGACATGAGCCCCCTAGGTCAAAAGCCCCCTGGACAACACCCCTCCCCCCTCCCCCAGTTAAAGTGCAAAGTAGGATAGGATAGGTTAGGTTATGTTTGGTGAGGTTCCTTAACTGTATATAATAAAGAATAAACATAATGATATAAAAAAATTTATTATTACTTGGCTCAGGGTTTTTTGTCCAACACTCAAGCATTAAGTATGTTTCAGGAACACTCAGGTTTTGTGGGTGTAACACAGGAGTCCCTGCAGCGGCGGCCATGTGTGTCACAAACACAACTCTAGATTTAAAAAGGTGACATTAACAGAACAGTTCAGAAATGAAGATTTTTTTTTTATTCGGTTTCATTTGATAAAACTAATATTAAGAAAATAGTACAGGAAGATAGGACCTGGAGATAACCTGCTGTGTTCGGTAGTGTGACACTGCACAACAACTTCTGCGGTACATACAAAACACCGCCACCATTTTGGGGTGAAATATGCCACCACCGGCAGTAGAGGGTAGTGTGCTGCTGTGGTGTAGAGAGGCACACGTAAACACCTGTATGCTAGCATGACAGTGGTTACAGTGGCTGATAATGTTCACCCCAGCCTCTGAGATATCCGTATTGCTGCCCCGCGTCACATTGTCTCCCTTTCGAAAGCACGAGCAGACTTGTGCTTCTCTGTGTGGACCCGGAACTGACCTTGTTATTTACGTGTTGTAACATATAGGCGCTCACATGTTTCACAATCAGGGAAAATCACTTGTAAGACCCGGTTGTAACTCCAGTCAGCCACACAGGAGTACAGTACATACCTCGTACATGATGGGGTGAACGACCGTTCTGTATTTATTTACATAAACCCAACTACCTCAGACATCATAACGGCTCTTATTTTGGGGAAGTATTAAATATGATCACACTACAGTCCCCCGTACAGGTGTTGTTGTGCTCTGTATGTATTTATGTGTAACACCGAGTATTAAGATCTATGTGCATATACTCTAAGGCTCCATACAGTAGATATCAACAACTAATTGATGATGTCAGTTTCATTTTTATCTCGTAATTTTTGTGTTGTTGATGGCCAAGCGTAATTGCTCATCTCGCTACGCTTTGAGACACTTTAAATGTTGAAGTGCAGTAATAATGATAAAACGTGAACGTGTCTGTCAGTCCTACAGTTGTGTGTGTGCTACTGGCCGGTGACTCCTCAAGACTGCGGAAGAACTTTATAAGAATGCGGCGTTGACAATTAATATGTTTAAAGTGTAAATTTTTTGTTGTCCAAGAACTTGTTTTTCGCACACTCGGCGGGGAAGTGTGTGGGCGTCACCGGGTGTCCGTGACGTGTGGGGGCGTCACCGGGTGTCCATGACGTGTGTGTCGAGGGGGGGGGGGGGGGGGGGGGAATCCTGCAGCTGCTGTGTACAATAATAACTAAAATTACGCAACTAAAAATTGGGTTGGGGTGTGATGTGAGGTGGTGTGGTATGAAACGGTGGGGTGGTGTGGCATGAAGCGGTGGGGTGTGGTGTTTTGCGATATGGAGTGATGTGAAGTGTGGTGCGTTATCATCAGTACCGGAAAAAATACACCTATTTGTTAAAGTTATGGTGACGTAGAGGAGTGGGTGCAAAATTGTGGTGGTGGTCACTCCTGTGTTGGGACAAGTGCACCAACACACCACCTCTGTTTTTTATTGGTGCGTATTTGAGCATTTGCACCATTAATTATTATGGTTCATTCAAGAGTGTGGGTCGGTGAAGGTGTTGAGGTGAAGCCCCTCTCTTATTCTGATCAAAAGGTGTACAATACGTGCAGGTCTTTTAGGTAGTAATGTCTCCTGTATGTTTGAAAAGTTTGTGAAAAGTGGAACTAATTCCCTTTCTTGTTTACGTCTGCTAGTAACAATAATAATAAACGGTTTATTAATAGAGTTGCTGTGTGTGTGTGTGTGTGTGTGTGTGTGTGTGTGTGTGTGTTTGTTACTTTTTCCTGTGATGTTTTATAAGGCGAATAACAACCACTAAAGACCATCTATGAATATATGAACTGTAAACAACTAATTTTTTTACAAGGTAGAAGATTGTGACAGTTACTAAACACTCGCTACTGTTTCCATCTACTGTTTGTTGGTCCTTTGAGTGTGTGTCTGACTGGTATAGCTTGTTACAGTCACATTATGTAACTCAGGAATACAGTTAAGAGAGAGTAGACAGGAGTCGCTCTCACCTGCACCAGAACAGTACAGCTGTGATAGAAGTTCACAGTGAGAAATGCTAACTTCTTGTTCAGATGTCCTTCAAACTCAAACTTTAGTGCGTCCTTAAATGTGTCAGGTTTACTCATAAGACTCAACACTGAAAGTCACATGGTGTAGGTGTGAGGAGTGTCAGGTGTGTTGAGGCGACTGTACAACACTGACTTACATGGTATAGGTGTGAGGAGGAGCATCAGGTGTGTTGAGGCGGCTGTTCAATGATGCATTAGAACAAGCTCTCTCTATCACGTTCTTATCCGCTCTTATTATACTTGTTAAGGTGACCTACTACATCGTGGCTGACTCAGTTACTACAGACACATTAACACGAGATAGTGAGGTGTTGTTTGTTGACGGATCAGGGACAATAAACACTTCATTCGTATTGTTTTATATTAACACCTGGGCTGAACACCTTCCTCCGTCAGAGCCTCCCTACGCACTTTCCCAGATGTGGTTTAATGTGGAGTAATATAGGAATTTCTTACCGTGATATTATTTTTACATTGCGTTAAGGCTACAGTGCTTACATGGCCTAGTTAGGGAGGAGAGCAGCAGCAGGTCGCCTTATCAGTGGTTGGTTGATGAAGGTAAGAAATAAAGAGTTGTTACTGTAGTGTGGTGCTTCAAGTTTACCCTACAGTCAACCATCCCGGAAGATTATTGTTCGTGTTATGGTGTTTACAGAACCTTGACGGCTCACACTACCTAGCCAATATATATTTAGATCCTACAACAATAAATAATAGGTTGTCTTAATAATGGTTATCTTCAGGTGAATAGATGGATAAAATTAGCATTAAATTGCCCTCATTGTATCCATGGTCCGCTTACTACATGCTGTCCCAGTATCACCTGCTGAGATTATACCGTGCAGAAACACACACACACACACACACACATTCTCTCTCTCTCTCTCTCTCTCTCTCTCTCTCTCTCTCTCTCTCTCAATTATAGCTGTTAACTTACGTACCTATTAACAGCTGGGTTGACTGGGAGAGACACTGGTGGTGGTGAGGGAGTGTCAGCACCTAGCAAGGGGACACTGGTGGTAAGGGAGGGTCTTGGTCAAATACAGTCAGACGGAAGCTCCTTCTTCAGTGTTGTCAGGAGTAGCATTGTGATGTAGGACCTGGCACTGACACTCTATAATAGGGCCTTCAGTTAATCCCGTATTGGTGTACTGAGTCTCACACACACAATACTCCCGCTCTCTCTCTCATTCTTATTGGTTCCTGGGATAATATTTATTTCAGCTTAAGACGGTGAAGCTTCTAAAAGAGATGTATCTGGCATTGTCTGAGTGTTTATAAGTCTGTCTGTCTTTGTCTACCTGTCTTTAAGTCTGGCTGTCTGTCATTGGTTATCTGTCAGTTTGTCTGTTTGTCTCTGTCTGTCTATCAATACCGCTGCAAGTAATTTTTTATTTTTTTTAATAGGATTACACATATTATGGGAGTAAAATCCTTCAAAGTAAGACCTTGACAGGATTACATTTCTTACAGGGAAGGTCTCAAATGGGATTACATTCTCTTGTGGCCTCAAACTAATTACATTGCTTCCACGTGAAAACTCAAAACATTTCTCCCACGTTAAATGTCAAGACAGATTACATTTTTTCGTAAGTCACAATCATAAACGGATTACATTTCTCCCGCTTAATTTACGCCTTAGACGGATTTCATTTTTCTCACCTCAGACGGATTACTTTTGTCCCACGCAAGTCACACCATAAACGGATTTCATTTGTCATACCTTAAACGGATTAAATTTTCCTCGCCTTAAACGGATTACATTTTTCTCACCTTAAACATATTACATTTGTTCCACGTAAGTCGCAACCTTAAACGGATAACATTTCTCCCACGTAAGATCACCCACACATATTACATTTCCTCCTGAGACGTCACACAGGAGATTACAATAGCCTCTTATGACAACACACCCCGAAAGAACATTACACAATATAATTATCACGTAAGAGACATTAAAAAAAATAAACAATTTATTTCATTAATGTCATTTACGTGTTTGGTTTTATTGTTTTTTTTGTATTGGTGTAAAAGTTGAGTTAAAATTGTGTGATATAAAAAGGAAATAGTTATATGAGATGTTACGTGACTGACTCTTGTGGTAGTAGGGTACAGTGTATGTATATATGTTGTTAGTGATGACCTTTTAAAATGTGTGTGTTTCTTTTTTGTGTGTGTTTTACTGTTTTATGTGTGTGTACGTATGTTTATTGTGTGTGTGTATGTACTGTGTGTTTTGTGTGTTCATTGAATTCTGTTAATAATAATAATAATAATAATAATAATTAACGGTTTATTGAAAGAGCTTGGCAGCCAGAAGGCTGAAAATATACAGTTACATATTTGGGGAATGGGTTACGAATTACAAATAATATACAAGTAACATAAGTGACACAAATAAGACATATAATAACTTAGATGGGGAAAAGCTCAAACTACAGTTTGTGTAGTGTGTGTGTGTGTGTGTGTGTGTTTGTTTGTGTGAGTGGTTCTTTTTGTGTTGTGTGCTGTCTGCCTGTCCGTGTGTCGTGAGGGTAAATATATGTGGGGTTAAGTCAAGGATAAACTATACTGTATTCTGGTTCACGCTGCTCTCTGAAGGTCATGTTTATTGTGTAGGCTCACTGGTTCGCTCCCTGTGTGAAATATATAGAGCCAAGTTCGTGTTGAAATATATGTATTACAATTGTCTATCTCGTCTGTGTTGTATGAATATGGGGACATGTGTTTGTTTGTGTGTTTGTAGCATTGTTTATCTACGTTTCATTGTTAACATCTAGTGTGGGGGGTATGGGATCTAGCCAGGGGAAAACGGCGGAGCTCAAGGTTAGGTTAAAGTTAGATCAAGTTCAAATTAGGTTAAAGCCAAATTAAGTTAGGTTAGGTTATGGTATAAGGTTAGGACAGTCCGGGAGTACATTTCCGTGTCCGGCGAATTTCGCGGGAAAATGAGACGAAAATTTTAGCAGAGATGATGTCAGAGCTGTGGAGTTAATTATTCTGGTGACTACATGTGGGTGGGTCTCTCTCTCTCTCTCTCTCTCTCTCTCTCTCTCTCTCTGAGTATGCGTGTGATAGAGTTAAATACGTGTGTGTGTGTGTGTGTGTGTGTGTTCCAGTTAATTGATGGTGTATTAACAGTTGTCTTAATTATATCGACATATGTATCGTGTTAATAGGTGTCTAGTCTGCTGACGGCCATTTAAATATATTGACAGATGCCCAACCTCCCGTATTTATTAACCCGTATAATCTCCGTATGGTTAATATTTCTTTCACGGTGTGTAATTATGACGTTGACGGTATTATAATGAACGTGAAGTTATAAGCTAATCATCCATAAAGGTGATAATTTTAATGAACTAATAATTGTAACTAATCTAAACTTACCTTACCTTACCTAGTCTAATCTAATCCAATCCAGCTCCTAGGTAGCGTTAGGGTGTCTAATCTTCAGGTCACCCGATTTACCTTTGTGTTATGTCGTGATTACAAGGAAAATTTAGACTTCAGTTATTGGCATATATGTTTGTTGTGTTTACTGACGTACGTGCGTGTGTATTGGTAATTCAGAAAACCGCCACACCCGCAGCTAGTGACGGAGGCGGCGTCGCAGGTGTTAACGATACCGGATGTGCGCCTCGACTACTGTACTGTGGGTGACGTTGACCAAGGTAGCGACGATCTTATATTGCCTACCTGGCCACCCTTCGAGTAGTGTTGCCCACGCGAAGGTCTCATAATAATGAGGTCCACTCGGCTGTGTTGACATGGTGGTCCGGGCAAAGTTCTCAAAATCTCTTAAGTTAAATATTTCATGTAACTGGTGATTATGTTGAGCTCATCTTAATGGCTCGACTATGACGCCAAGATGGGAGATAGATAATGTCGGCCATACTCCTGAGAGACTTAACCGTAATTTCAGGTACAAGATAAATAGCGTACAAGTATTTGAGTATACGGAGTCTCAGGGTACACTTAAGGTAGGATAATGGGCAAGAGAGTGACAGGTAATGGAGGGAGGAAGGTGTGTGGCGATGATTAAGGGAGGAAAGGGTGGGTAAGAAAAGGTGTTGAATGGGTAAGAAAAGGTGTTGAATGGATAAGAAAAGGTGTTGAATGGATAAGAAAAGGTGTTGAATGGATAAGAAAAGGTGTTGAATGGGTAAGAAAAGGTGTTGAATGGATAAGAAAAGGTGTTGAATGGTTAAGAAAAGGTTGAATAGGTAAAAAAAGGAAGGAGATTTAAATATATTTAAGGTTAAATAAACCTTGTAAACCTGGGCTTGATTATATTAGCGTCTGTATTTAGTTACAGTTTATTGTTTGTATAAAATAGTTGAGAGTTTTAGTGTTTTTTAGTCATTTTTTATTTGTAATTTTTTATTTGTAATTTTTTTTGTTTTTACCTATTTTTATATTGTATTAAGTTGCTTTTATTTATTGTTTATTTATTTTTTCATTTGTTATAATTGGTATTTTTTTATGTTTTTATGGTGTAATTTTACTTGTCTGTTGTGTATGTTATTTTTATGCCCGGAATGTTGTTGTATGAAATATTTACTGAGCCAAGCCAGAGTGTTTTAAACATGTGTGTGTTGTACGGTTATATAGGAAACGATTATTATAAGCTGCGTTTGTATATTTCATTTACGTTTGATATGCGAAGAAAAGTTTGTAATAGTTTTTTGTTTATTTATAAGAAAAAACATATTTGTTGTATTGAATTAATAAAACGAAAAATAATTTGTTTATTAATTCTTTGATTAATTCAGTTTTATAGGCGAAAAAATATATAAAATGTTTTGTCTGAATTTATTACCTTTTCAAGTTATTTAATTTACAACATAACCTAACCTTACCATTTCAAGTTATTTAATTTACAAACTAAAAATATCGCCTCCACCACCGTGTATATCCGACGCCTCCACCACCGTGTATATCCGACGCCTCCACCACCGTGTATATCCGACGCCTCCACCACCGTGTATATCCGACGCCTCCACCACCGTGTATATCCGACGCCTCCACCACCGTGTATATCCGACGCCTCCACCACCTACGTGGCGCCACGCCTCATGCTTAGCGGAAGTGACGTCAGCGACAAATAGTAAACCGTAAAAATAGGGTGATGGTAAAAATAAATGAACCAGGCTTTCCATGTGCTCCAGTGAGAACCGGCTACATCCCTGTGTACACTAGTAAAAGCCGGCTACTACCCTGTGTACACCAGTAAGAGCCAGCTACTTCCCTGTGTACACCAGTAAGAGCCAGCTACTTCCCTGTGTACACCAGTAAGAGCCGGCTACTACCCTGTGTACACCAGTAAGAGCCAGCTACTTCCCTGTGTGCACCAGTAAGAGCCGGCTACTTCCCTGTGTGCACCAGTAAGAGCCGGCTACTTCCCTGTGTACACCTGTAAGAGCCGGCTACTTCCCTGTGTACCCTTGATTATCTTGAATGGATCAATATCGGGAGGTGATTGGGTGATGTAATGAAGAGGCGATTTGAGTGGTTTCTTCATTGAAGTTGCGGTGTTGTGATTGGTCGGCCTTATAGAGGGGGGGGTGGGGTTGAGATGTCGTGATTGGTTGATGTTGCGAAATTGATTTTCTGTGATTGGTTGATGTTGTCATGTAGATGCGTCATGATTGACTGAGTAATTAAAACTATAATCACACGAAATAGTTTACCCCTGGACAAAATCCCACCACACATACATTATGAGAGAGAGAGAGAGAGAGAGAGAGAGAGAGAGATGGTATGGTCATTAGGTGTTGTGTCGAGTCAGAGATGGCTTCACCACTCCCTCCCATACTACTTACTACCCTCTACCATTATTATCGTCACTACTGTACTACTACCATCCTCTACCATTACTACCACTCTCTACCACTACTACCACCCTCTACCACTACTGCCACCCTCTACCACTACTGCCACCCTCTGCCACTACTACCACCCTCTACCACTACTACCACCCTCTACCACTACTACCACTACTACCACCCTCTACCACTACTACCACCCTCTACCACTACTACCACCCTCTACCACTACTACCACCCTCTACTACCACTACCACCCTCTACTACCACTACCACCACTCTCTACTACCACTACCACCCTCTACCACTACTACCACCCTCTACCACCACTACTACCACCCTCTACCACCACTTCTACCACCCTCTACTACCACTACTACCACCCTCTACCACCACTACTACCACCCTCTACCACCACTACTACCACCCTCTACCACTACTACCACCCTCTACCACTACTACCACCCTCTACCACTTTTTTTTTTAACGTGGCCTCCAGCCTCCTCCAATAGCCACACCTTCGCCTCCATTTTATTACCTTAATATTAAATATCCTAATGCATAAGTAGCTATCCTAGCTGTGTTGAGTTAGTTGAGCCGCAGATCTATGCGGCATTCAGTGACTGTTGCCTCATAGTCAATATCTGCAGCTGTTGTCGCCATTGGGGCAGAAGCTCTCGTTCCCCTGAGGCAGAGCAAAGCAGACCTAAGGAGAGAGGAGGACAGTTGACATCTCATCCAGGCTGTAACATAACTTCTGGTCTGCTGCTTCTGTTCGGAGATCACCTCCGTGAGTCTGGCGTAGAAGTATCTTGCACTTGGTCCCATCCCACCATAGGAGTGAAGTTGTCTTGATCAACGTTCTGAATTCTCTCCCCATATTCCCTTATCTTGTCGTTCTCGTTCCTCCTGTGTGCAGCATCGAGAGCTAAGTTACAGTGACATGCGGCCATGGGATAAAAATCCTGATGTCGAAGAAGGCTCGCTGTCCCCGAGTCCAGAATCCTCGAGCACTGACGTCAACACGGGCTTCGTTGGATGTGTGTGAAGTCCTATGTTGGAAATTCTCACCATCCAATGGAAGGAGGGTCGGTTCTACCCTGACATCACGACAAATTTCCTTCAACATATTTGCTGAGATCCCTTACTTCGTCATGCCTTATGCATATGAAGCCCCCTTTCTTGCACACCATGGCGTGATCGACGTCATAGGAAGAGCCACACACGCATTTGGAGGGCAAACCTTCTACTGGCCTACCGTACCTTGGATCATTGTTATCTGAAAATTCTTGTTTATTGAGACTGAAACCATTTGCCCTTATTGGTAACGTAGTTAACCAGTTCGAGGCGCCCACCTCTTGCGCTATAGCTACTTTTTTCTTCAAATTCGCTGGTAATTCCAGCAACAGTTGCTGCAACTTATCACTTTGGCCGTGCTGTCGTTCTGTCGTAATGGACATTCGAATCTTGTTTACTTCACTGGTATCCACCTCCCCTGTTGCGTTCTGAGCTACCACTACTATAACCCTCTACCACTACTATAACCCTCTACCACTACTACAACCCTCTACCACCACTATAACCCTCTACCACCACTATAACCCTCTACCACTACTATAACCCTCTACCACTAATACAACCCTCTACCACCACTATAACCCTTTACCACTACTGCACTACAACCCTCTACCACTACTACAACCCTCTACCACCACTATAACCCTTTACCACTACTACAACCCTCTACCACTACTACAACCCTCTACAACCACTATAACCCTTTACCACTACTAGTACTACAACCCTCTACCACTACTACAACCCTCTACCACCACTATAACCCTTTACCACCACTATAACCCTTTACCACTACTACAACCCTCAACCACTACTACAACCCTCTACCACCACTATAACCCTCTACCACCACTATAACCCTCTACCACTACTACAACCCTCTACCACTACTACAACCCTCTACCACCACTACAACCCTCTACCACCACTATAACCCTCTACCACCACTACAACCCTCTACCACCACTATAACCCTTTACCACTACTACAACCCTCTACCACTACTACAACCCTCTACCACAACCCTCTACCACCACTATAACCCTTTACCGCTACTACAACCCTCTACCACTACTACAACCCTCTACCACCACTATAACCCTTTACCACTACTACAACCCTCTACCACTACTACAACCCTCTACCACTACTACAACCCTCTACCACCACTATAACCCTTTACCACTACTACAACCCTCTACCACTACCACAACCCTCTACCACCACTATAACCCTTTACCGCTACTACAACCCTCTACCACTACTACAACCCTCTACCACCACTATAACCCTCTACCACCACTATAACCCTTTACCGCTACTACAACCCTCTACCACTACTACAACCCTCTACCACCACTATAACCCTCTACCACCACTATAACCCTCTACCACCACTATAACCCTCTACCACCACTACAACCCTCTACCACCACTATAACCCTTTACCACTACTACAACCCTCCACCACTACTACAACCCTCTACCACAACCCTCTACCACCACTATAACCCTTTACCGCTACTACAACCCTCTACCACTACTACAACCCTCTACCACCACTATAACCCTTTACTGCTACTACAACCCTCTACCACAACCCTCTACCACCACTATAACCCTTTACCACTACTACAACCCTCTACCACTACTACAACCCTCTACCACCGCTATAACCCTTTACCACTACTACAACCCTCTACCACTACTACAACCCTCTACCACTACTACAACCCTCTACCACCACTATAACCCTTTACCACCACTACAACCCTTTACCACTACTACAACCCTCTACCACCACTATAACCCTTTACCACTACTACAACCCTCTACCACTACTACAACCCTCTACCACCACTATAACCCTTTACCACTACTACAACCCTCTACCATTACTACAACAACCCTCTACCACTATTACAACCCTCTACCAGTACTACAACAACCCTCTACCACTACTACAACCCTCTACCACCACTTTAACCCTCTACCACTACTACAGCCATATATATATATACTCTCTCTCTCTCTCTCTCTGTGGATGACACCCGAGGCACCCCTGTGAATGGCTACCTGACTTAAGTTGGGGCAGTGAAGTACATACACTTCCTCCTGAAACCGTAGTCTTAATATTCACTGTGTTGTATCCCTCACTGTTCCATATTGAGCCTCCAGTAAGTGTTATGAAGTTTTATTGTTTAGTAATGAGTAACTGAATAAGTGTGGAACTCTTATGTGTACTATTCTACTCACATATAGTGTACACTGTTTAGCTGTAGAGTGTAACACAAGAAGTGGATCTGTGTGTGAGGAGCAGCTTGCGTCAGTGGTGGTCAGTCATCATCACGTTGCCCACCATATTGGTACACTCACACCAGATTAGGCCGCCTGCCTCCGCTGTCTGTTCTCTGCGAATCACTGTTGTATACATATACATATATTTGTTTTTATTGAGTTCGTGCTGGACGCCGAGTTGTAAAAACCTTTTTATCATATTTATTGCTAACTGGGGTACTGTACCTAACCCGGTGTTGCATGGATTTGTTTTTGCCGAAGTTAACCAGAATGAATGCAGCCACTTGGCCCATGTCCGTCCTTGGTCGCAGTGAAGTGCACGTGCAAAAAATAACCACACCAGTTTTCAACTCTCAGTGTTAATAACTGTGGTCGTGCACAAAAGGGACCACTTTTAGGTTGGGGGTAAGGGGGAGTGGGAGGCGGCCTATGCAATTTAGACGTTCGTGATCATTCTCGGGGCCATTTACATAAACATAGCAAATTTTAGACCACCTTCAAGATATTCTTTTTCAATATTTTTTTTCTTAAACTATTATTGTTTTAAATGCGTTTATTATTTTGTATTACTATTTGATTATTTACTATTATTATTATTATTATTGTTATCTTTCATCAACGTTGTGGTCAGAGAGTGAGAAGTGATAACTCGCCAGCGTTCTCGTATGTCAATCAGATAGAAGAACTCGTCTGCGTTTTTCAAACAGCGAGTGAAAACCTTGACCAATGGCTGCGGTGAACAGTAATATATTTATAGCCTGTCTCTTGCTTACTGTACACTCTTAAAATAAAATTAGATTCTAAGATTATTCTGAAACAGCCTTAGCAGATACAGGTGTGAATTAAGGTATAAAGTACAGGAGTAAAATACAGGTACAGTAAATTGCAAGGGTCAGTTTGATAGTTTGATGATAATTCCATAACCTACCTACCATTGATGGGCACAGGACCTTGAATGTACTGAACCTGTACAAATACACACATAATAATATACCTGGTACAGTAATTAGCTCCCTTTGTAATCAACTCTAGCATTTTGTACAGTACTAAGAGATGACATTGTTGTATTTGGGATAGAGTTCTCGTTCGATTAAGCTTTTGTGAGGATGTTTAGGATTATTTATTTATTTATTTTTTTACGCCTTTTTTTATTTCGTTCTTGGTAGTCCTCGGCTTTGGTGGTGGGAATACGTAAATAGGTATAAGTGTTGGACAACCCCAGTATGGCCAACAGTTGGTTAGAGCCCCCCCCCCTCCCCCCGCCTCCTGTATTCCCTCCCCTCTCCACGCCCCATTACCTCTCCTCGCCCCCTCTCCTCTCCACACCCCCTCCTCTCTCCCCACTGCCCCTGGCCCCCTCCCATCTCCACACCCCCTCCCCCATAACCCCTCCCGTCTCCACACTCTATCCCGTCTCCACACTCTATCCCCTCTCCACACGCCCTTCCCTCTCCACACGCCCTTCCCTCTCCACACCCTCTCCCCTCTCCACACCCTCCCCACACCCCCTCCCCTCTCCACACCCTCCCCACACCCCCTCCCGTCTCCACACTCCATCCCCTCTCCACACGCCGTTCCCTCTCCACACCCCCTCCCCTCTCCACACCCCCTCCCTTCTCCACACCCCTCCCCTCTCCACCCTCTCCACAGCCCCCTCTCCCCTCTCCACACCCTCTCCCCTCTCCACACCCTCTCCCCTCTCCACACCCTCTCCCCTCTCCACACCCTCTCCCCTCTCCACAGCCCCCTCGACCCTCGCGTAGATGTTACCTTACAGCATGGAAAAAAAGACAACATGTAGCAATTGTATCATGATCTATCAGCGTGAATTTTATTTATTTATTTTTTTTTAAACCAAACGGACCCACAATTACTAAACCACCTGTTGAAATATACTGTGGGATTTTAGGTGTCGTGGGAAAAAAATATCTTCAGGTAGACAGTTTAAATACAATGGCCTTAGACAGACTGCCTCCTTTTACCTAAGTGGGACAACCTTCACAAAGTGTCCGTGAATCCCGTTGTGTAGAAATTATGTTTTAGTGCGGGTAGGAATAAAAAAGAACAGACAAGCACCCGGGCAGAAGGACAAGACCACACAGTAACCTATAGCTATTTGATGCGGGGGATAACTAATTATTTTGTCTTTCTTTACCGAGGGGGGGGGGGGTGTGTAAATTACAGCTCATAGTTGTTTTAAAGGGAAAATTGGGGTTATATTAATTTTGTAAGTGGTAGGAAGGAGGCAGAGGCAGTGAGAGAGGGAGAGTTACAGCAAGAGAGAGAGAGAGAGAGAGAGAGAGAGTTACAACAGGGAAGGAGACAGTGATATAGGTAAGAGAGAGAGAGAGGGGGGGGGGATAAGGGAGAGGCGTGAGGGAGAGACAGAGTTACAGCAGGGGGGGGAGGAGGGGTGTGAGGTTAGGCAGCAGTGGGCGAGTGGTGTTACAATGTACCTTGGCAACCACAGACAGGATACATGCTCTCTCTCTCTCTCTTCTCATCCTAACATAACCCAATCCAACCCACTCTTACCCCCTCGTTTTATATCCTCCCTCCCTTCTCTTATACCCATCCACCTACTTTCCCTCCCCTTTATGCCCACCCACCCACCCTTCCCCTCTTTATGCCCACCCTTCCCCATTTATGCCTACCCTTCCCCATTTATGCCTACCCTCCCCATTTATACCCACCCTCCCCATTTATGCCTACCCTCCCCATTTATGCCTACCCTCCTCCATTTATGCCTACCCTCCCTAGGTAGGCTAGTGTGTGTGTGTGGTGACCTTGAGATGGTACACAAGACGCCACCAGGAGCTCCTTCCCTCAGATTGCAGCACCCCTTCCCTCCTGCCTCCCTCCCTCCCTCCCTCCCT
Organism: Homarus gammarus; assembly: GCA_958450375.1. Lineage (NCBI taxonomy): Eukaryota > Metazoa > Arthropoda > Malacostraca > Decapoda > Nephropidae > Homarus > Homarus gammarus. The sequence goes on along the minus strand of CAUDMG010002480.1, from coordinate 1,928,974 downwards.
CCCTCCCTCTATCTACCCTTCTTCCTTTCCTCCTTCTATCCACCCTACCTCCCTCCTTCCTCCCTCTATCTACCCTTCTTCCTTTCCTCCTCCTATCCTCCCTCCCTCCCTCCCTCCCTCCCTCCTCTCTCCCTCTATCTACCCTTCTTCCCTTCCTCCCTCTATCCACCCTTCTTCCCTTCCTCCCTCCTTCTATCCATCTTTCCTTCCTTCCTTCCCTCCCTCCTCTCTATCCCTCCCTCCCTCTATCCACCCTTCCTGCCTTCCCTCTATATTTTCCTCCGTTTCTCTGTCCTTTCTTCCCTCTCTCGTTTCCTCCCTTTATCCACCCTTCCTTCCAACTATACATCCTTCCTTCTTTCCTTCCCTCTCTCTATCCTCCTCCTCCTCTTTACCTGTCAACCCCGACATACTAAGTAAATTAGATAAGCCAATATACTATAGACATGTTAATGGCGATAGCTTGTCGTTTGTGTTACCAACGGTACTGAGATAACAGACCTGTCCACGCTGAGCGGCTGTCGGGATCTGGTCTGTTGATAAGGACGAGGATAATAATAATAAAAATAGAATAATAATAATAATGATGATAATAATGATGATATTTATGATGATGATGACTTGTACTCTTAAGGATAGTCATCTTTGATAAGCAAATGCGAAAGAACATCAGAATTTTATTTTGATAGATAGAGATAATTGAGAGACCTTGATACCGACTGTCCATTGAACATCACCCACCAGCTGCAACTTGGATCCCAGTACACACACACACACACACAGCAACAACAACAACCCGGGATTAAAGTGTTATACAGCTCACCTGACACTCCTTCCAGGTAGGTCGGGGAGGACGACGACTACGCTCTACTCAGCAGTGTAGCCAGAGCCTCTTGTTCATATATTATACCACGAAGCTAAACCATATATAAGGGGTCTATCTTTACTGACATTGTAAATAGGATATATTAAGTGCATTAATGGTCTTAAATAAGTAGCTTGTAGTAAGTACATCAATGGTCTTGCTACACAATGGTCAATAATCTGTAGCCTACAGGTGAGTGCACAGGTGTGATTATAATTCCCTGGACACTCTTTATAATATCTGACGTGTGTACTTGAATGTCGTCTAGGTCAACTTAGTAAAAGGGATTTAAGATTTTCATGGTATGTTTATTTATATTTTAATGAGTGCCGTGGAAAACTACGCTCACTTCCTGTTCTGAGGGGCACTGGTGAGCGTCTGGGTGTGTACAGTATACTTAAAAGTCCATCCACCCAGCTGGACAGTAAAGGCTGTGGTTACCTTAACAACGGGGAGTGAAGGTGGTCCACTGCCTCTTATTTCGTCAAGGGTTTAATGTACACTTCCTTTGGGACTCACTGCTACCTTTTTTTTCTCTGATATTTTGCTTTGCATTATCGAGTGATTTTTCATGTTATTCATCTGACCTGACTTCTTATTAGAGGCAAATCATATCATAGCATGTTATTGGAGTAAATCAGACCAGGGCCTGTCACATGACCTTACCTGTGTGTGTAGGGGGGGGGGGTGTGCTTACGATGGTGCTACTGCTGTACACCTGTGAGCCAATTAACGGTACTGTATCCACCTTTACCTGATACGCTGATAACATTTCGCTTCATTATCCACGGGCGGATTATATTGGATTGGGTTAGTTGTACATTGGTTTGAGTACGAGATCGGTTTGGTAAGGTTTAGGTTAAGTTTGGTTAAGTTAGGTTACGATAGGCTAAGTTGGATGTGGGTTAGGTGAGGTTTAGGTGGGCTTAGGTTGTTCACACCTGTCTACACATTACACACACACACACTTCTACACATTACACACACACACACACACACACTTCTACACACACACACACACACACACACACACACACACTTCTACACACACACACACACACACTTCTACACACACACACACACACACACACACACTTCTACACATTACACACACACACACACTTCTACACATTACACACACACACTTCTACAAATTACACACACTGTAAACACACTTCTACACATTACACACACTTCTACACATTACACACACACTTCTACACATTACACACACACACTTCTACACATTACACACACACACACACACTTCTACACATTGTACACACACTTCTATACATTACACACACGCTTCTATACATTACACACACTTCTACACATTACACACACACACTTCTACACATTACACACACACACACACTTCTACACACACACACACACACACACTTCTACACATTACACACACACACACACTTCTACACATTACACACACACACACACACACACACTTCTACACATTACACACACACACACACTTCTACACAGTACACACACACACACTTCTACACATTACACATACACACACACTTCTACACATTACACACACACTTCTACACGTTACACACACACACACACACACTTCTACACATTACACACACACACACATCTACACATTACACAATACACACACACACACACTTCTACACATTACACACACACACACTTCTACACATTACACACACACACACACACTTCTACACATTACACACACACACTTCTACACATTACACACACACTTCTACACATTACACACACACTTCTACACATTACACACACACACACACACACACACACTTCTACACATTACACACACACTTCTACACTTTACACACACACACACCCACTTCTACACATTACACACACACTTCTACACATAATTCTTAGTTGATTAATATTCATCAATACTGTATACAAGATAATTAGTAACCGTATTGGTAGTGTTGCATTTGTTTACACACCTGCAACATCATCTTATTCCACACCTGCTACACCGTTTTGCTCCACACCTGGGTCTGTTTTACTGTCTTCTGACTTCTACCCACACACCTGCATCACACCTATTACCACACACCCGCATCACATCTACTACCACACACCCGCATCACATCTACTCCCACACACCTGCATCACATCTACTCCCACACACCTGCATCACATCTACTCCCACACCTGCATCACATCTACTACCCACACACCTGCATCACATCTACTACCCACACACCTGCATCACATCTATTACCACACACCCGCATCACATCTACTACCCACACACCTGCATCACATCTACTACCCACACACCTGCATCACATCTATTACCACACACCCGCATCACATCTACTACCCACACACCTGCATCACATCTACTACCCACACACCTGCATCACATCTCACACACACCTGCACCACATTTATCCACATACATTTACTCCCACACACCTGCATCACATTTACTCCCACACACCTGCATCACATTTACTCCCACACACCTGCATCACATCTATTACCACACACCCGCATCACATCTACTACCCACACACCTGCATCACATCTCACACACACCTGCACCACATTTATCCACATACATTTACACATTTACTCCCACACCACCTGCATCACATTTACTCCCACACACCTGCATCACATCTATTACCACACACCCGCATCACATCTACTACCCACACACCTGCATCACATCTCACACACACCTGCACCACATTTATCCACATACATTTACACATTTACTCCCACACACCTGCATCACATCTATTACCACACACCTGTATACCCCGTCATTTATCTCTCCACGCGCCATTAATGACGCCCTCACACATCTGGTATATGAGTACCTCTCACCACACCTGTATATCTCCTCCCTACACCTGCACACTGATTCCGTACGACACTTGTATTAGTGCCGTATTGATTTAGCAGAGTGTCAATATTAACCCGCAAACACGTGGGTTTTTTCGGGGGTAAGTGGGTACAAATAGTTTTTACGAGGGTTGTGCCTTAATGATTGTGTGAGTATGTGTGTGTGTGCGTGCGTGTGTGTGTGTGCGTGCGTGCGTGTGTGTGTGTGTGTCTAATAATAATAATTAACGGTTTATTGAAAGAGCATGGCAGCTGGAAGGCTAAAAATATACAGTTACATAATTGGGGAATGGGTCTCTTGATTGACAAATAATATACAAGTAACATAAGTGATACAAATATGATATATAATAACTAAGTGGGGAGAAGGTTGTACTACAAGGCATTTCAACATAGTAACAGCACAATAAGGTAGGATTGGCTGGGATTGAATACACTGGTTGACTGCAAGTAGTTGATAATTTTTACAATGGTTGGGACTGGGCTCTTCTTTTAGCGATCAGTACGTGCTCGTATGGGCTGGATGCGGTTGTGGTGTTGAATAGCAATTCGCGGACGAGGGATCTCGGGTGGAAGCAGGAGCCGGTGTCGAGAATAGTGCAGAAACTTCTCTCAAAATTTGCAGATGAGGTCGTGGTGATGGTCAGAGAGGGTCAGTGTGTTGAGCGCTTCTTGATGTGTGGAATAGGAAGGGGAGAGAATAATCTTGCATTCCCTCTCTGCACGTTTTCTAGGTGTTTCCTTTGTGTGGCATTTAGGAAGGAAGACCAAGCAGGGGGTGTATAGGTGAGCTTAGGAAGTATGAATGCTGAGTGAGTAAACATTGAGGACCTTGGGCGGAGGAGGAGGTGGAGACGAAAACTGGAGGATTTGACAACTGTACTGACGTGTGTTTTCCAGTTTAGTTTGTTATCTATAGTGACGCCGAAGAGCTTGGAGTGAGTGAGTGCGTGCGTGCGTGCGTGTGTGTGTGTGTGTGTGTGTGTGTTTAGTGCAGTACGTACATCAATTTTAATTTTCGAACGGACGGACAGACAGACAGACAGATATACAAACAGACACACACACACACATGCACGCACACAAGCAGGCGGGCTGAGACAGATGGTGTACACTGTGACAGGTGTTGATTGATGTTGGTGAGAGAACTAGGAAGTGATGGAGCGAGCAGTAGGTACCTGGCCTTCCGGTGTGTGTGTGTGTGTGTGTGTAAATGTTATGTGCGTGTGTGTAAATGTAAGATATGTGTTAGTGTGTATGTGTAAGTTATGTGTGTTTGTGTAAGTTACGTGTGTATATGTAAGTTATGTGTGTATATGTAAGTTATGTGTGTATATGTAAGTTATGTGTGTTTGTATGTATGTTTGAATTATGTTTGTGAATATATGTGTGTGTGTGTGTCTGTCTGTGTGTGTGTGTGTGTGTGTGTGTGTGTCAGTATAGTCACCATAAATTTCAGTATACTAATTCCACTTGTCCTTCAAACTGACTTATATCATTCTTATATAAGTACTTCAGCACCTCACACCACACCTCAGTAGCCTCCTTCAGCACCTCACACCACACCTCAGTAGCCTCCTTCAGCACCTCACACCACACCTCAGTAGCCTCCTTCAGCACCTCACACCACACCTCAGTAGCCTCCTTCAGCACCTCACACCACACCTCAGTAGCCTCCTTCAGCACCTCACACCACACATCAGTAGCCTCCTTCAGCACCTCACACCACACCTCAGTAGCCTCCTTCAGCACCTCACCTCAGTAGCATCCTTCAGCACCTCACACCACACCTCAGTAGCCTCCTTCAGCACCTCACACCACACCTCAGTAGCCTCCTTCAGCACCTCACACCACACCTCAGTAGCCTACTTCAGCACCTCACACCACACCTCAGTAGCTTCCTTCAGCACCTCACACCTCACCTCAGTAGCATCCTTCAGCACCTCACACCACACCTCAGTAGCCTCCTTCAGCACCTCACACCACACCTCAGTAGCCTCCTTCAGCACCTCACCTCAGTAGCATCCTTCAGCACCTCACACCACACCTCAGTAGCATCCTTCAGCACCTCACACCACACCTCAGTAGCCTCCTTCAGCACCCCACACCTAAGCCTACTTCAGCACCTCACACCACACCTCAGTAGCCTCCTTCAGCACCCCACACATAAGCCTACTTCAGCACCTCACACCACACCTCAGTAGCCTCCTTCAGCACCTCACACCACACCTCAGTAGCCTCCTTCAGCACCTCACCTCAGTAGCATCCTTCAGCACCTCACACCACACCTCAGTAGCATCCTTCAGCACCTCACACCACACCTCAGTAGCCTCCTTCAGCACCCCACACCTAAGCCTACTTCAGCACCTCACACCACACCTCAGTAGCCTCCTTCAGCACCCCACACATAAGCCTACTTCAGCACCTCACACCACACCTCAGTAGCCTCCTTCAGCACCCCACACCTAAGCCTACTTCAGCACCTCACACCACATCACAGTAGCATCCTTCAGCACCTCACACCACACCTCAGTAGCCTCCTTCAGCACCCCACACATAAGCCTACTTCAGCACCTCACACCACACCTCAGTAGCCTCCTTCAGCACCCCACACCTAAGCCTACTTCAGCACCTCACACCACACCTCAGTAGCCTCCTTCAGCACCTCACACCACACCTCAGTAGCCTCCTTCAGCACCTCACACCACACCTCAGTAGCCTCCTTCAGCACCTCACCTCAGTAGCATCCTTCAGCACCTCACACCACACCTCAGTAGCATCCTTCAGCACCTCACACCACACCTCAGTAGCCTCCTTCAGCACCCCACACCTAAGCCTACTTCAGCACCTCACACCACACCTCAGTAGCCTCCTTCAGCACCCCACACATAAGCCTACTTCAGCACCTCACACCACACCTCAGTAGCCTCCTTCAGCACCCCACACCTAAGCCTACTTCAGCACCTCACACCACATCACAGTAGCATCCTTCAGCACCTCACACCACACCTCAGTAGCCTCCTTCAGCACCCCACACATAAGCCTACTTCAGCACCTCACACCACACCTCAGTAGCCTCCTTCAGCACCCCACACCTAAGCCTACTTCAGCACCTCACACCACACCTCAGTAGCCTCCTTCAGCACCTCGCACCACACCTCAGTAGCCTCCTTCAGCACCTCACACCACACCTCAGTAGCCTCCTTCAGCACCTCACACCACATCACAGTAGCCTCTCGTCTCCCATCACCTGCAGAAGGGAAAGAAACCTGAATGGATTTCGTGCGGTTCAAACAGGTCACGACTTGAGGCCATCATCTACTGTTTGATCCTGAGTGTTGAGGTTTTGGGGAGCTATTGTGTAGTAACCTTTAGACAACCTCAAGTGTTTACAGACATGGTTACGACACTTCCTATGTGAAATGCCAACCTCAGTACCGTACTCAATTCATCGTCGGTTCGCCACGATTAAATTGCAGGTACAGCTACGTGTGAGAGGTGCAGGTACAGCTACGTGTGAGAGGTGCAGATACAGTTACTGTGAGAGGTGTAGGTACAACTACGTGTGAGAGGTGTAGGTACAGCTACATGTGAGAGGTGCAGGTACAGCTACGTGTGAGAGGTGCAGGTACAGCTACGTGTGAGAGGTGCAGGTACAGCTACGTGTGAGAGGTGCAGGTACAGCTACGTGTGAGAGGTGCAGGTACAGCTACGTGTGAGAGGTGCAGGTACAGCTACGTGTGAGAGGTGTAGGTACAGCTACGTGTGAGAGGTGTAGGTACAGCTGCGTGTGAGAGGTGCAGGTACAGCTGCGTGTGAGAGGTGCAGGTACAGCTGCGTGTGAGAGGTGCAGGTACAGCTGCGTGTGAGAGGTGCAGGTACAGCTACGTGTGAGAGGTGCAGGTACAGCTACGTGTGAGAGGTGCAGGTACAGCTACGTGTGAGAGGTGCAGGTACAGCTGCGTGTGAGAGGTGCAGGTACAGCTGCGTGTGAGAGGTGCAGGTACAGCTGCGTGTGAGAGGTGCAGGTACAGCTGCGTGTGAGAGGTGCAGGTACAGCTGCGTGTGAGAGGTGCAGGTACAGCTACGTGTGAGAGGTGCAGGTACAGCTACGTGTGAGAGGTGCAGGTACAGCTGCGTGTGAGAGGTGCAGGTACAGCTACGTGTGAGAGGTGCAGGTACAGCTACGTGTGAGAGGTGCAGGTACAGCTGCGTGTGAGAGGTGCAGGTACAGCTACGTGTGAGAGGTGTAGGTACAGTTACGTGTGAGAGGTGCAGGTACAGCTACGTGTGAGAGGTGCAGGTACAGCTACGTGTGAGAGGTGCAGGTACAGCTACGTGTGAGAGGTGCAGGTACAGCTACGTGTGAGAGGTGCAGGTACAGCTACATGTGAGAGGTGCAGGTACAGCTACGTGTGAGAGGTGCAGGTACAGCTACGTGTGAGGGGTGCAGGTACAGCTACGTGTGAGAGGTGCAGGTACAGCTACGTGTGAGAGGTGCAGGTACAGCTACGTGTGAGAGGTGCAGGTACAGCTACGTGTGAGAGGTGCAGGTACAGCTACGTGTGAGAGGTGCAGGTACAGCTACTTGTGAGAGGTGCAGGTACAGCTACGTGTGAGAGGTGCAGGTACAGCTACGTGTGAGAGGTGCAGGTACAGCTACGTGTGAGAGGTGCAGGTACAGCTACGTGTGAGAGGTGCAGGTACAGCTACGTGTGAGAGGTGCAGGTACAGCTACGTGTGGGAGGTGCAGGTACAGCTACGTGTGAGAGGTGCAGGTACAGCTGACAAACGAAAAAATAATAATTATAAGTTAATAAATATTACAATCGGATTCCCTGGTCACAAGATATTATCAAGAGAGTTCAGGGAAATGTGTCCACTGCTGTACGTCATTGTGCCCATCTCGTCTAGTGTACCGAGAACGTGGTCACAGGTTCACTTCATTCATACTTAGAATTACCCACCAAAATACCCATCTCTCGAAGGGTATTAGCACCCCGGTGAGCTGGATCCCCCCCTTTCCTGCCCCCATCTCCCCCTAATGCTATCTTTGGCATGAGATGAGCGAGTGTGTTATACGGACGAGGCTTCGCTGAATTGTTGAAAGTTCACTTAATGTAATGACCGTTATTGTTGCGTGATTGGCGAGTCTGGCCTGGTGATTTCAGGGGTCATCCATCTTGTCGAGTGTAATATTTTCGGTTCACCGTCTTCAGCGGCATCGAGAGAGAAATAACCGTGTGTGTGTTCCTCATGAATTTTAACGATAAAGCTCAACTATTTTAGGGAGGTGCAGCTGTGGGATGACTCGCCTTATTCTATGTGTTTGTGTTTACGTTATGGTAGTGGTATTAATACGTCAGTCCGTGTTTGTCTGTCAGTCTAATCTGTCTTTAAGGATAGTGTGGGAGTTGTTGCTGCTCAATAATGATTCTTTAATTCTGAGATCTAAAGGCTAACCTAACCTAACCTACCTAATGCCAGTGGGTTCAGGGATTAATTTTCGTCCAACTTTTTAATGTGTGTATTTGAGCTATTATTATTATTATTATTATTATTATTATTATTATTATTTTTTTTTTTTTTTATTACTATTATTACTTGTACAATATTTATAACATGTCAACTTGGTATGTATTGAAGGCGATGAGAATTCCACGTACTGTACTGGGTGGAAAGTTTTTGTTCGTGAAACTTATATTTTCAAAATGGTTTATTTTTTCTGGGTAAAGATGTGTATACCGAGAAGAGTGGGAGTCGTGTGTGTGTGTGTGTCGAGAAATAAAAAAAAAAATCCAGTTTTGTGTCACGAACCTTGACATCATCATATTTAAAACCTTCTCCGACGAACCTCACAAACGCCTTAGCTTTTAACTCTTTGGAGATGATTGTTTAACTCTTCAGGACCTAAAGAATTAATTACATAAAAGTTTGTCAGTGTTTGTGTTGTAATATTTGTGTTAATCATTTGAGACATATTTAACAATTAAACTTGATCACCTTTCAGGGTAATTGTATTGATAATAGTGAAAGAAACCTGAAATATGGTTGATTAATTTTACTGTAGTTTTCCTGGGTGGTAGAGGTATCTGTGTATGGGGAAGGAAGGGTACTGTTTTGATGTAATTTTTGCTTAATTGTAAATATATTGCATTTACACACACACACACACAAAAGCTGTAAGTCGTTTAGATAAAGAGACAAGTTAATTGCAAGTTACTTATGTAAATATACAACTGAGCATATTGGTGATAAATGATTCTTAGGAGACATTACTGTTACTGATGTCCTCTTTTCTCTCCTCAGGTAACTTACTGCTTCCTGTCTGGTCCTCTCTCGCCCTGTCTGGTCCTGCCTGGGTGAGTTCACAAGTAAATACAAGTTTTATTATTATTTTTTTAAATCATCGTTGTCTGCTGTCACCTTCGGGGGGGGGGGGGGTTACTGGACAGTTACGCATTTGCATTTTGACGAAGCTAAGTGATGTAACGCGACACAATGGTGGGTGTGTTTGATAATGTGTAATGTAATTTTTTTTTTTTTATTTATTTTTTTTTTGGGGGGGGGGGGGGGAATTATGGCCCACCACCTCACTCACCTACCCACCACCTCACTGGCCCACCCACCCACTCACCCACCCAACATCTCACTTACCTACCCACCACCCACCCACTCCATTTCCCACCTATCTACACTCCCTCCTACCAACCCACCCTCCCACCAACCCACCCTCCATCTATCTACATGACCACCCACCAACTTACTCACCTACCCACCCACCTAACTCACCATCCACCCACCTACCCACCTACGACGAGGTAGAAAGTGGAGTGGGTGAAGGCTATTATCGAAGGTAAGTTGGACATGCAATATTACCTGGGAAAATATACCTGGCCGTGTGAGCCTTCTCTGACCTTTGCTGTGGAGAGCCATTTGGTGAGAGGAGGAAGAGATGGAGATCGGAAGTGAGAGAGAGAGAGAGAAAGGAGAGGAGGAGGAAACAGAGTGAGGGATGAAGGAAGATGGAGAACCAGCTGTTGTAAAGGAGGGAGAGAGAGAGAGAGAGAGAGCAGAGAAGGGAAGATAAAGATAAGAAGATAGTAAAAGGGAGGTGGATGAATGCGATTAATGTAGGGGGTGAAAGGTGAAGACGGTAGTAGTAAAGGGAACTTATATGTAGTGAGGCAGCAATATATAATGACGTGTGTTATGGCTAAGTCCGTAAGGTGTGATAATGATGGACTGATATACTTGACGGTGGTGAGAGGTTAGGTTAGGTTAGTGAAGGTTAGGTTAGTGTCGCCAGAGGAAGAATGTGTACTGGTGGAAGGGCTGGAGAGATGATCCTCAATGCAAAGTAAGAAGGAAGGAAAGGATAAGACCTGAACCTTGAGGCCCTGCAACAGTGAAGAGGAAGTGTGTGTGTGTGTGTGTGTGTGTGTGTGTGTGTGTGTGTGTGTGTTAATAACATTATGATAATTAATTCGCGGTTTATGAAAATCACAGCAGTAAGAAGAAGAATATATACATTGGACAACAGTGACTTACAGTGTTATGGGAACATTGGGGAGTAGATTGTTTAAAAAAAACTTCATTACAAAAAGAACACCTGGAGGTAACACTTAGATTATACTGTATACAAGTAACTGATAATTTGGTGCTGTAAACACATAGTTGTAGGCCGCCACACTGTTGATGCTGTAAACACATAGTTGTAGGCCGCCACAGTTTTTTTTTTTTGGGGTGGGGGGGGGTGGGGGGACCCCCCTACATCCTTGTGTAAGGTGAAGCGCAGAAGCGTTTACAGCGCCCAACAGGGAAGCATGCTAAGTTCATGCTTGCCGTATGTCTCATGAGTTAAGAGCGTAGAAGCCTGAAGCGTCAACGGTTTATGTCATCAAGTTATTGGAAGCTCCAACAACTCCCTGAATACGAATTCGCAACTTTCGACTTACAACAGGTACCTACTTTACTGCTAGGTGAACAGGGACTAATGGGGGCTAGGAAGTAAGTCCAAACAACTTCCACCGGCCCGGGAATCGAACCCACACTGGTTGGTTCTCACGGTAGACCGGCTTCTGGTGTGGTAAACACTGACCGCTACCCACGATAACAGTCATAGTTTCCACTGTCTCCCCACCATGTTCATTCACTGTTATTGTTTTCCACATTTTCAATTCTTTTTCGAATTGTAGTTGGTACTTTAAGAACAGTGATGAATTAATCTGCAATCATTGCGCTGGTTTCTTGATGGGAAGAGGGAAGGGGAGTCGCATGTTGACTCCCTGACTGCTTCCAATAGCGCAAGAGACGTGAGCTCACAACCGTGTTAGACCACCGAGTGTATGATTATAATAATTAATAATAATTAACGGTTTATTGAAAAAGTTCTGCAGCCCGAAGGCTGAAAATATACATTGGACAAAAATGACTTATTACATACAAAGACATGGGGTGGGTGGGTCGTTTAACAAAAGCTTTCATTACTGAAAGGAGAAGGAACATGAATTGAACATGCAAATTATTATAGTTTGTAGTTGATGGCCCGGGCCTGGGCTGGTCATTGAGACACCAGGTGGTGTGGTGCTCACGTGGTGTAGTAACTCGTCCTCGGGTGTTGATATGAGGGACCTCACATGGTCATGGCGACTTCGGGTGTTGTGGTGTTCACGTGGTGCAGTAACTCATCCTCGGGTGTTGATATGAAGGACCTCACGTGGTCATGGGGATACCGTGTGGTGTGGGGTGGTGTCACAGTACCTCACTCTCTGCTCGGTGATGTTGTGTTATCTCATAGTCAGGTGCTTAGCCGGCCCACTGTTGTGGCCAGGGTGGACGGATTAACACTGTCTAGTCACACACACACACAAGGAAAATCACATGTGTGGGTCCAGAGTGATGGAATTGTGTTTGGAACGTATTGTTCTTTTTTTATATACGTTGATATAGTGTACGAGTATATGCCAAGGCCAGGAGGAGTCATGTACAGAAGGTGTTGTAAGTTTCTGGGGTCAGTTGCGTGTCTTTTTGTCGGTAAGGAAGTGTGGGCGTGTTCGGGTTGGCTCTGGCATGAAGGGCTGAACCAGGGTGGGGATCCTCGTCTCTTTATAGAGAGAGAGAGAGAGAGAGAGAGAGAGAGAGAGAGAGAGAGATTAGGTTAGCGTTAGTTAAGTTTAGATGAAGTTTCAGTGTCAGGGTGCTTAATCATCAGGTAAAATAAGCTGGGTGTTTAATCATCGGGTAAAATAAGCTGGGTGTTTAATCATCGGGTAAAATAAGCTGGAGTGTTGAATCAAGTAAAATAAGCTGGGGTGTTTAATCATTAGGTAAAGATAAGCTGGGGTGTTTAATCATTTGGTAAAGGTAAGCTGGGGTGTTTAATCATTAGGTAAAGGTAATCTGGGGTGTTTAATCTTCAGGTAAAGGTAAGCTGGGGTGTCTAATCATTAGGTAAAGATAAGCTGGGGTGTCTAATCATTAGGTAAAGGTAAGCTGGGGTGTTTAATCATTAGGTAAAGATAAGCTGGGGTGTTTAATCATTAGGTAAAGGTAAGCTGGGGTGTCTAATCATTAGGTAAAGGTAAGCTGGGGTGTTTAATCTTTAGGTAAAGGTAAGCTGGGGTGTTTAATCTTCAGGTAAAGGTAAGCTGGGGTGTCTAATCATTAGGTAAAGGTAAGCTGGGGTGTTTAATCTTCAGGTAATACCTTTGTTTACTTTCTGCTAACTGGGGAGATAAAGATACAACGTACTGAGAGTAAACAATCCGGTGACGTCATTCCTGGTACAGCTAACCTTGTTTACCTTCTTCCTACTTCTGTTCTTGTTTGTTTGTTTGTTTTTCTTCTTCGTTGTGTGTCTTTATTCCAACTTTTTTTTATTCATCCTCGCCTTCCTCTCCCGTGTGCTTATTATATCACCCTTTTTCTCACTGTTGCTGTGTTCATTTATCATTCTATACTTCCCTTATCCTTAATTTATCGTTATTTCCTCTTCCCACTGTTTCTTATTCTTTCTTTCTTGCTTACTTGTCTCTCTATTCTTTCCTCCCTCTGTCGTATACGGTTTTCCCGTCTGTCTATGTTTGTCTGTCTATCTGGTACGATGTCATGAGCACTTCCGTATAGGTGATGAATATGACATTGACGCTTCACCCAGCTTTAATCTACTACCTGTTGAGGGTGTAGTGCAGTGACCACCTCCCCGTACCAAGGACACGCCCCGTAGTAGTGTGTGTGGTCATTTGTGGAGGTGGTCGTGTTTGTAATGAATACCAATTACTGTACTAGGTAAACCGTGGTTGGTACCTTTCTAGTAATTATTTACTGGGATACGTAGTCATGTCTGTTACCATGGCCACCACTACCATACCTGGCCTACCTGTCCACCACCATACCTGTCTTCACTACCATCACCGTACCTGTCTTCACTACCACCACCATACCTGTCTTCACTACCACCACCACCACCCTTTATTAGTAGTCATCTCAGCCCGTCCGGCCCATACAAGTCCTTTGCTCTGTATTGTATGTTGATTAATGTATTTTACTCTCTTTCTTGTATGTTTTTCTTGTAGTTTTTTGTATTTACTGTATTTTTCACGTGTTTTATTGTATATTGTTGTACCGTAGTTTTTTGAAGTTTTACATTATATATTTGTATTTTTTCCCATATGGTATTTTAGTGTAATGTGTATTTGTATTTTCTGATTATATATTTTTACTGTATCTTGTTGTATTCTTACTGTATTATTGTGATGTTGGTGGTGGTTGTGTTAAGAACATAAGGACATAAGAATGGAGGAAACTGCAGCGGGCCTATTGGCCCATACTGGGCAGTCCCGTTTACGCCCAACCCCTATTGCTCATATATCCATCCAACCTACTGTATGTTTGAAGCTATCCAGCGTATTCAAGTTAATGATGATATTTGGTAACTTGTTCCACTCGTCCACTACTCTACTTCCAAACCAAACTTTACCTATTTCGCTCCTGGTTGGATAGCTTGAGTACCTTTGTAATGCCCCCTTTGTTTAGCCCTGACTTCCATTTATACGCTTCTATCATATCGCCCCTCGCTCTACGTCTCTCGAGGGAGTGCAAATTAAGATGCTTTAACCGGTCTCTATACTCAAGGTTCCTGATACCCGGGATTAGTCTTGTCATTCTCCTCTGAATTCTTTCCAAGGATTCTATATCCATTCTGTAATACGGTGACCAGAATTGAACTGCGTAATCCAAGTGAGGTCTCACAAGCGTAAGATATAGTTTTAGGATGACCTCGCTAGTCTTGTAACTAACACTCCTTTGTATGAACCCAATTAGTCTACTAGCCTTGTTTCGAGCAAATACACATTGATTACTTGGCTTAAGATTCCTACTTATCATTACTCCTAAATCTTTCTCGCAGTCGGATTTCTCAATAACATCATTGTTCATCTGGTATCTGGTTTCCCTGTTTACATCTCCTGTGCTGAGTACTTTACTTTTGTCCACATTGAATTTCATCTGCCATTTTTCAGACCATTCGAAAAATTTGTTTAGATCTTCCTGTAGTTTTGCGGAGTCCTCGTCAGATTTAATTACACGCTTATTTTAGTATCATCAGCAAATTTATTATGTTGCTGTCTATGCCGATATCTATTGTTGTTGTTGTTGTCAACGTATAAACGACACCTGACCAATCCTTACCTCAGGTGCTCCAAAACACTCGACCGTAAGTGGAGGTTTAAAGTTTTAGTACACAAAGATGGTGGCTATAGTGACCCTAGACTCTTCTATAAATAAATTGTATCACCTTATGTGCGTTTGAGATTTTCAGCCCCTAATCCGGATTCACGAAGGACCCGATGTGATTTTGTTTTTCTTCTCTTAAATGTAGATGTGAGAACGTGTTTGTGTGGCGGAAAGTTTTTTAAGGTGTTGCATAAAGATGGCGGTGAAATTAGTACCGAGAGACTACCTAAAGTTGTACTCATGAATCTTTGAGAATGATGAACTTACTATTATTTTTATTTTTATTTACTTTTTGTATTATATATATATATATATATTACGGGGATTAGCCCACCCGGACTCAGGCCACCGACCCGCATCGGGGCCTGGGGGGGGGGGGGGGAATAATAATAATTCATATTAAATAAAAATAATAATAAAAAATGCAAAATTAAAAAAACTTACTAAAATAAATAACAATAATAATAACACTAGTAATGATAATAATAATAAAAAAGATAAAAAACTGAAAAAATCAATAGTGAGGAACAATATATGTATGTTGTGTTGTCAAAGTAAGAGAAACAATTGAGACCCTGCAATTGTGTGTAAATGAGGCAGAAAGACAGATCAGCAACCTGGGACTTGGTCACAATTTTCATGATGCCATATGGCAGCAGGGTCTACCATTAGACAACACATTATGCTTCCAATATCTTCCCAGGCGGTAGGACCTCCCTGTTTGGTAGCTGCCTACTACCTACTACCTTGTTGTTGAGGTTTATTATATTTTTTATTGTAATAATTATTGTTGTTATTGCTATGTTTATTATTATTGTTGCCATCATAACCGACTTGTGTACGCCGTTACATCAACTCGTTCACAGTAAGGCTCCTCCTTGATGATCTCAGTGTATGGGTGTCGCTGGTAACTGCCAGGACTGTAGTGTTAGGAGTAAAATGTTCTTACAGAGTTACGTGTGTTGGACGGCGTTAAGCCTTGTACGGTACACGGTGATGTTATCCTTGTGTAGAATGATGATGATATTACATAACAATAATGATAGTGATAATAATAATGTTAATTGAAAATATGAAAAATAGCAATCAATACATACTAACAAATTAATAAATACGTGAAATATTGGAAGTCTATCAACAACAAACAAAATCCACCAGGTTGGGTAATCTACTGTAGTCTCACTTTACGGTGTTCCAGTAGAGTGATCCAGACCTCGACCACGTAGCATATATAGAGGATTTGAACCCACCTCACTTCCCGTCACCACACCTCACCACACTACACTTCCTATCACCACACTACACCTCCTATTACCACACCTCACCATACCTCGCCACACCATACCACACCTCACCACACCTCCCTTCACCACATCTCCCGTCACCACACCAACACTGTCGCAACACTTATTCAGGCACCCTCGCCCTCCCCCAGATGGTGTCATCAGCTAGAATTATCAATAAACAAAGCCCGTACGTCAGGGTCCGATCGAGAAACACAATGGTAAACGTTAGAAGGTAAGATGACGCATTTTGTGGGGCGATAGTCTAACTAAGGCCCTTCATATTGCCTTTGTCACTTCTCAATGTTTACTATCAGCGACACGGATCTGGGTATACAACATATATCAGTTACTTGTTTATTTATTCTGGTCTTTTACACAACCTCACGGATGAGTTATGTGTAGTTCAGCATGGTAGGAAGATAATGTTTGGTGTGGGTGTTGTGAACCGGCGTGAATTAAAGGGTGTGTGTGTGTATGGTATGGGAACAATGGGCCATTGTTCCTCTCCGCTAGCAGGTCAGGACACACCCTTCGTCTGCGCTTCAAAATAATGGGCATTGTTTTGTGTTTGGGGTACACCTTTCCTTTCCTTTTGGCTGTCTGTTTTTTCCTAGCTTGTGGTATTATTTTCCCTATCTTTTCTTTGTTTTTTTTAGTCTTTTGTATTTTATTTACATGATTAGGTTAGGTTAACGTTAGGGCGGTTAATCTTTAGGTGAAACAACCCTTGTCTTTGTGTGTGGTCTTTTCTTTGTTCATGGCACTTTAGTCTTGTCTGCTTCTTATTATCGGTACATCTCTCTCTCTCTCTCTCTCTCTCTCTCTCTCTCTCTCTCTCTCTCTCTCTCTCTCTCTCTCGTTTGTGTCTATGTTTTCTAATAACCTTTGTGTCGTATATTATGTGTAGTTGTTAGTTACTTTTTTTATGTGTCTAGTTAAGGTAAATTTTTAATGTAAGATAATTTGAGAATCCATCCTTGTATCCGGTCTTAAGCTGTAATTACCTTCAATTAGGAGGAAATTTTGACGTCGGGGAGATAGGTATCCGGGTTGGGTTGTGCAGTGTGGTGAGCATATAAAATCTGGTTTGACGTAGGTCGTGACCATCACATAAACACCGCCCGGAAATAAGAGTCACTGAGATTTTTGGGTGATTGACAGAACGACCCGGAACATTCTATCTTAACATGTTGTTTCTTCACAAGTGTTGTGCTACAATGTCATGGCGATGAATGATGTCTTCATAATATGAAGAGTACACTGGTATAGACCGTCGTCTTGCTGGCGTTGTCCACAATTTACAAGTGTATCTGTGGCATCCAGAAGGCAGACCAACTCGAGAGCCTTCGTCTGTTAGACCTCTGAGGGTTAGCATGCTAGATAACGAAGTTAATGACACCACCAAAGGGAGTGTGTGAGCTGCCCAACACACAACTACAGCTCAGACAACAAGTGACCAGACTACTGCCCCGGAAGGTTGTTAATGTGAGACTACACCTTGGCGTCTGCAGTGCAGCTGGAGCCGGGGGATGTTAACAGCTGGTGTGAGACTACACCTTGGCGTCTACAGTGCAGCTGGAGCTGGAAGGGATGTTAACAGCTGGTGTGAGATTACACCTTGGCGTCTACAGTGCAGCTGGAGCGGGGAGGGATGTTGACAGCTGCTGTGAGACTACACCTTGGCGTTAACATCTGGTGTGAGACTACGCCTTGGCGTCAACAGTGCAGCTGGAGCGGGGAGGGATGTTAACAGCTGGTATGAGACTACACCTTGGCGTCTACAGTGCAGCTGGAGCCGGGGGGATGTTAACAGCTGGTGTGAGACTACACCTTGGCATCTACAGTGCAGCTGGAGCGGGGAGAGATGTTGACAGCTGCTGTGAGACTACACCTTGGCGTCTACAGTGCAGCTGGAGCCGGGGGGATGTTAACAGCTGGTGTGAGACTACACCTTGGCGTCTACAGTGCGGGGGAGGGCAGCAAGCTTAAGGGTAAACCAGGAACCTGAGCCACCAATATTGTTTGGTCCCGAAAGGGTCGGAGACTCTGGGAGCCTGAGGCACCAAGGCCCTCAAGTTGGTGAACAAGTTAGACTCCAGACTTGTTGAAACAGCAGGAGACTCCAGAGCAGCGAGTTACTTGTTCCAGCAGTGACCGAGAGAGAGAGAGAGAGAGAGGGGGGGGGGGGGCGGGCGGGGCGGGGCGGGGCGGGGCTCGGCTCGGCTCGGCTCTCGCCTGAGGAGCTCCAGGGAGACTTCCAGTTGTGCTTGTAACTGTTACCATAACATGTAACCTTATGTGTCTATAAATATTTATCAATATGTAAGATAGATCAAACGGAAAGTGGAATTTACTCACAGTTCAGATATACAATATATACTGTATAGTAAGTAAGACTGTTAAGTGTGGGCAGATAGGATGAGTGGGTGGCAGGTGTGGGAGGTTGGGTGGGTGGACGGGCACTTGCCGCCCCTTTAAGGTGATGGATGATGAGGAGTGCAGTACGCGGGTTGGTGTAGGACGTGGCCGGGTGGTGGTGGAGGCACTGCTTGGGGTCAGCAGGTCCAGGCCCTTGTAGCACTGTGTTAGTTCACTGCCAGCTTATCTTAGCTGGCTTAAGCTAAAGGTACCATGAACACCATCACATACTGAAACATACAGGGCAGGACACATGATCTGGCCAAGCTGTGTCTCCCAAGAGGTAGTTGACCGTGATGTTAGCTTCTCCAACACACTGATGACTGTTAGTGGGTTAACCATCAGCCGAGGACTACAAGAGTTAAGTAGGATTACAAAGGTTATTTTATTACATCTCAGGAGGAGAATATTAACCGTGTACTGTAACACATCTTGTGAAACAGGATTACTTGGGTTACTAATGTCTTAGACGGGGAATATTAACCCATTGCTGATAAATCCCCAAAGTATATAAATCCTTTGAATTAGATAATTCCCCCCGGGGATTTTTTTGTAAATACGAGTATATTAACCTAATGGTAAATCCTTAAATAATCCTCCTATCAAGAGCGTTACCTGGGATTTTAATAACATTGTGTTGAGAAATATTGCCCATTAGCACATTAATCCCAGGAATTAATAATTACTCTTGATTTTATTTCTTAGTTTGGGGATTTACGCCTTATTCTATACCGAGGTAATTCCGGGAGATGATTTTTTTCACCATAAGTAGGAAGTTGAGGAGATCTGGTCAATTGCTTACTCCGGAAACTCCCCGACAGACGGTAATCCTACGCAGGTGGGATTACCCGGGGCTGTTTTTCCTACATAGCGAGTGAAGGTATTAATAATAATAATTAACGGCTTGTTGAAAGAGCTTGGCAGCCAGAAGGCTGAACGTGTGTGTGTGTGTGTGTGTGTGTGTGTGTGTGTAAAAATAATAATTAACGGTTTATTGAAGGAGCTTGGCAGCCAGAAGGCTGAAAATATACAGTTACATATTTGGGGAATGGGTTACGAATTACAAATAATATACAAGTAACATAAGTGACACAAATAAGACATATAATAACTAGATGTGGAAAAGCTCAAACTACAGTTCATTTCAACATAGTGACAGTGTAAGGAGCAGTGTTTACTGGGAGTGAATACACTGATTTATTACAAGTTATTGATAATTTTTACAATGGTTGGGACTGGGCTGTTCTTATAGCGATCAGTTCGTGCACGTATGGGCTGGATGCGGTTGTGGTGTCGAACAGCAATTCTCGGACAAGGGACCTCAGGCTGGTATGTCTCTAGGTGAAGCTCTCGTCTCTACCCACCGAGGGCGGTGTGCGAACGAGGTGTCCGTTGTGTATACCTAAAAGTCACAAGGAGTCACATACTTGCAGGTATGGAGTGTAACAGGTGTGTTGAGATGGTGCTACTATGTATGATAACTGACGGTGCTACAATCCACCCAAGTGGAGCAGTCTGTGTGTTAAGGGATATTGTAAGAAGGAACGACCGAGATACGGCGTTCCCCGATTGTTATGCAATAAGTAGGTGGATGACCCGCCAGTAATGTAAGAGTCTGAGGCCCAGCTGGGTAACCAAAATTCCGTTGTTCTTCTGAGGAAGGCCAATTCATGTATATGTTTTTTTACCAGTATGTTTTATAAGGAATAAATCAATGAAGACATGTTATG
Organism: Homarus gammarus; assembly: GCA_958450375.1. NCBI lineage: Eukaryota > Metazoa > Arthropoda > Malacostraca > Decapoda > Nephropidae > Homarus > Homarus gammarus. The sequence continues at coordinate 1,908,050 of CAUDMG010002480.1, read as the reverse complement.
GTTTCCCCCTTCTTTACCCTCATCGATCTGGTCAATGGAAAACCCAACCCAATGCCTAGTCCACTCTGCCCGCTACCTAACGAGCTACATGCTGTCCAGAGGGGGTCTGGTGGCAGCGACCCTTAGAAATTAAGATTAGAGTTAAGTTATTCCCTTTAATTTAGTGACCCCAGATCTGGCAGTATAAATTGGTGTGTGTGTGCGTGCGCGTGTGTGCGTGCGTGCGTGCGCCTAGCTGTAACAGTAAGATCATATTTAATTGACTTATTTAATCTGCGTTGAAGCGTGGCGGGCCAAGCTTGGCGTTGAAATTTACTCGAGACTTGACCGTAACTTTAGGAACATTCTCATGGTCTTGTGGAGCTGTGATGAATATATATGGTACTGTCCTTAAATAATGGTTGCTTAATTTGTGGGAGACCTTCGCGTGACCTAACCTAACCTAACTTAACCAAATTTAACCTAACCTTACCAAACTTACCCCCGAACCTAACCTAATTTAACCTGTCATCACCTTTCCAACTTATCCTAGCCTAATCTAAGTTAACCTAATTTACCTAACCTAACCAAACTTAACTTAACCTACCCGACCTTAACTTACCCCCGAAGCTCACCTAACCTGACCTACTCTTACCGAATGCATGACTTTAATAAAAAAAAATAATCGGGTTCTTTAATGGGTTCGGTGACAAAGAGGTACAGTGATGGACGGGTTCGGTGACGGGTTCGGTGACGGGTTTGGGTCTTAAAGTTCGACTCTCATTATGTTATTTAGTCTCTGTTTACATTAAATCCTTTGATAGCCGCTAAAAACACTATTATAGAGATAACAACAAGATTCTTAAACACAGCTATAATTCAGCTATAATAACTTCCCCAACCTTAATCTTCAGATAGTGATATAAATTAGCTCGTTAATGTGACTTTAGCTTTGAGATAATAGCTTCAGGTAGACGTTTGAAGATTATAAGCTAATATTGGTAGAAAGATTTGATTAACTTTAGGATCAGTGTCAGATGATGTACTATCTGCCGCCTGTCTGCCACTTAGTGTCTGCCGCCTGTCTACCACTGAATGTCTACCGCCTGTCTACCACTGAGTGTCTACCGCCTGTCTACTACCACTAAGTGTCTGCCGTCTGTCTACTACTGTCTGCCACTGAGTGTCTGCCGTCTGTCTACCACTGGGTGTCTACCCTCTGTCTACCACTGATTGTCTGCCGTCTGTCTGCCAATGTCTACCGTCTGGCTACCACTGAGTCTGCCGTCTGTCTACTACTGTCTGCCACTGAGTGTCTGCCGTCTGTCTACCACTGGGTGTCTACCCTCTGTCTACCACTGATTGTCTGCCGTCTGTCTGCCAATGTCTACCGTCTGGCTACCACTGAGTGTCTGCCGTCTGTCTACTACTGTCTGCCACTGAGTGTCTGCCGTCTGTCTACCACTGGGTGTCTGCTGTCTGTCTGCCACTGATTGTCTGCCGTCTGTCTGCCAATGTCTACCGTCTGGCTACCACCGAGTGTTTACCGTCCGTCTGCCGCCTGTCTACCACTAAGTGTCTGCCGTCTGTCTACTACTGTCTGCCACTGGGTGTCTGCCGTCTGCTTACCACTGAGTGTCTGCCGTCTGTCTACCACTGAGTGTCTGCCGTCTGTCTACCACTGAGTGTCTGCCGTCTGTCTACCACTGTCTATCGTTTATCTACCACTGAGTGTCTGCCGCCTGTCTACCACTGGGTGTCTGCCGTCTCTTTACCACTGAGTGTCTACCGTCTCTACCACTAAGTGTCTGCCGCCTGTCTGCCACTGGGTGTCTGCCGTCTGTCTAACACTGCCAGTTGACCCCAAGAATCCTACGAGGTCATAGGCGTTAGGCACTCCTAGCATCTTGACCTGTCTTCAGGAGGTCACTGAACCTAGTCAGTGACCTTGAGTTTATGGCGGTCACTGTCATCCTCTTATCTATATATATCAGGACGTGTGAGTATTTTCATTCATGTCTGTCTGTGTGAGTAAATATAAAATCAAATAATATATACTGTATAGTCCCTCCCATATATCCACAAAGTCTATTTAAGGTGTATACTATATATAGCCTAGACTGCGGTGGATATATAAATAGCCTCTGTGCTATGTGTACTGTATATCCCAGCATTAAGTCAGTATGAGGTATTTGTATATAGGCCTTAAGATGGGTGTATTTATCCTTGGTCACGTGGGGAGGGTGAGTCATGATTTAGTGTGGGTGGGGGGAGGACTCTAAGTGTGAAGAAGAATGAGGAGAGGTAAGGAAGAGTGAGAGAAAGGGAGAATGATGACGAAGGATGAGAGAAGAGGAGGAAAGGGTTGGAAGAATAAGAAGAGGAAGGAGGAAGATTGGTAAAGAAGAATGAGAAAATGAGGAAGAGAATGGAATGATAAGGAAGAATTTTAGAGAAATAATGGTGAGTGGAGACGAATAAGAGAGAGAGAGAGAGAGAGAGAGAGAGAGATAAATAAAGAAAATAAGACATATAAAAAAATAGAGAACTTCCATAATGAATATTTTTGGACTGTGTGTATTTTAAACTATGTGATTCTTGATTCTCTCTCATACGTGATTCATGTGTGATTCTTGGGAGTAAGAGAAAGTGTCAGATGTCAGTCTAGGGTGTGTCAGAAGGGGGAGGTGTCAGGTTAGGAAGTGTCAGAAAGGAGGTGGTGTCAGACGAGGGAGTGTCAGTAGGGGGAGGTGCAGGCGTTGGAGGTGTCAGACGAGGGAGTGTCAGTAGGGGGAGGTGCAGGTGTTGGGGTTTGTCAGGCTGGGGTGGGGGTGTCAAGGGGGGTTGAGTGAAGGGTCGGCCCGTGAGACCTGACTACTGCCAAGGATTACCTGATGGTGGTAGTGGTGGGGTGATGGTGGTGGGGTGATGGTGGTCGTGGTGGGGTGATGGTAGTAGTGGTGGGGTGATGGTGGTAGTGGTGGGGTGGTAGTGGTGGGGTGATGGTGGTCGTGGTGGGCTGATGGTGGTGGGGTGATGGTGGTCGTGGTGGGCTGATGGTGGTAGTGGTGGGGTGATGGTGGTGGGGTGATGGTGGTCGTGGTGGGGTGATGGTGGTAGTGGTGGGGGTGATGGTGGTCGTGGTGGGCTGATGGTAGTAGTGGTGGGGTGGTCGTGGTGGGGTGATGGTGGTAGTGGTGGGGTGATGGTGGTGGGGTGATGGTGGTCGTGGTGGGGTGATGGTGGTAGTGGTGGGGTGATGGTGGTCGTGGTGGTGGTAGTGGTGGGGTGATGGGGGTCGTGGTGGGGTGATGGTGGTCGTGGTGGGGTGATGGTGGGAGTGGTGGGGTGATAGTAGTAGTGGTGGATGATACTTGTGGTTGTGGTAAAGAAGCAAGATTATTGGGAAGGGGAGTGGTGGTAGTAGTAGTAGTTGTAAGTGAGAGGAGTTGTGGTAATGTAGTGAGGGAGGAGGTGGTTGGGGATGATGGTAGTGAGGGAGGATGATGGTGCGGAGTGTTTTGTTTTTTTCATCGGGGATTAGTCCACCCGAGCACAGGTCACTGACCCACATCGGGGCTTGGGGGGCGAAAATGTAACAGTCGCGGTAGGTGTTGTAATTGTGGTGGTTGGCGCAATGCTGACTTACGGCAATGCCCAAACGTCTGCCTGTCCCAGGATAAAAGCCTCCCCGAAGGCTGCGTCAACCTCAACCTCCCCCCACCGGGCGCATCCCTCTGCGTTCCCTCCTCTGGCAACGCCTCCTTCTTCAACAACACCTGCCCCTGCCTGGCTTCACCTGGCTGGAACACAGCAGTCCCGGCCGTCTCCTAACTCAGCTACTACTGGGCCTCCTCCCCGTCTGTACTCTGACGCTGTCAGGCCTTGTGCTCCCACCGGTGCACCCCCACAACCTCCCTCCGGTGACACGACACAGATCATATCCCTCTTCCACGAATTTACCAACCATGTTGAAAAACTCTTTGATACACTCTGTACCGCCATCTCCTACCTACACCGACTACCCCTGCCTTCACCTGCTACCCAGTCACTCCCCTCTTTTGGTTTGACACAAGCTGGTAGCCTCCCTGTGTACCCCTCTTGCTCACGGCCTACCCCACCGCCACCTGGCATCACTGCTGGCGTGGCACCTACTGAGCCTGCCCCGGTGTGCCCTGCTACCACGTCCCGCCTCATCACCAAGACACGTGGTGCCTCATTCTGTCCACCCACCGCAAGCCGTGCCTGCTCATGTCTCTGAGTTGTCTCCACCAAGGCCCCCTATTGGACCCGAGGACACCACCCCCGGCTCCCCGTCCCCCACCGTCATGCCGGCACCTTGGGCCCATCCACTCCAGTTCTCCGCATCACTGGACCACCATGAGGACATGCACGTGGGCTACGCATCTACGTCAAGAAGGATGTCCCCTACCAACCTCTCGACGTCCCCCCTGAAGCCGACACTACCGACGTACACACCATCACAATCACACTAAAAGGTATGTCCCTCAATATTGTCAATACCTATGGCCTGGCACTTGACATTATTAGGGACCTGCCACGCTTTGCTATAAACAGATAAATTGTACCGGGAATTTTCCCCCCCACACTCATCATTTTGTCACTTTATGTAACTTGCTGACAAAACCCATGACCCTTCAGGCTTTTACGCCCTTAATGCATGAGTCATAAAGGCAAGCATGAACTACGCATGCTTCCCAGATGGGCGCTGCAAACGCTTCTGCACTTCACCTTGCACAGGATGTAAGGGGGTGCCCAATAAACTAGCTCCCTTGGGGGCAAAAAAAAGTAAATTGATAAAATAAATAAATAATTAAATAATAATAATAATAATAATAATCATTCATATTGAATAAAATTTATAATAAAAATAGAAAATAAAAAATAAAATAATAAAATACTAATAATAAAAACAAAGAAATACAAAAATGGAAAGAAAAATCAATAGTGAGAAACAATATACTGTATGTATGTTGTGTTGTCAATAGTAAGAGAAACAATTGAGACCCAGCAATTGTGTGTAACCGAGGCAGAAAGTCAGATCAGCAACCTGGGACTTGGTCACAATTTTCGTGATGCCATATGGCAGCAGAGTCTACCATTAGATGGACAGAAAGAGAAATAAATAGATAAGGGAGGATAGAGGTGGTAGAGGGTTTGATGGTGGTGGTAGGGGACGGTAGTGTGGTCATCGGAAGACATTGTGATGGTAGTGGTTGGGGAAGATAGTTGTGGTGGTGTTGGTAGGGGGTAGATGGTATTAGTTGTGGTGACAGGGAAAGGTAGTGGTAGTGATGATGTTTTCACTAAGGTTAGGTTAGGTTAAGATATGACCCTATAACCATAACCAGCCCACTAGTATGTATGTGTATGTGTGTGAGGTATGAGGCTGGCTGGTTGGCCGGCCGTGCCCTTACAACCTTCCGATGACGACACAGACACACACCCCCACTTCAATCCATGACCGTGACCCCACCATCACCTACCACCCACCACCATCAACCACCACCATCTTCTCCATCACTACCACCACCACCCATCTGCACCAACACCACCACTACCACACAAACTCCCTCATCTAATAACCCACATTAATAACCAGGCTGTTAATGGTTCAAGATGGTTGTTCAGGTCACAGTAGAAGAACCTCTAGTTAAAGATTCCTGACGGGGACACGCCAGATAGGAAGAGAAACTAGTGGGGGTCTGGGCTGGCTGTGGGCTGTGTTGCACAAGTGAAGGCGTGGGAAATGTAACCTTGAGTTTCCCCATTGAACTTTAGTAACATGAATGAAAACGAGAGATTGAATGAAAAACACAATTCTAGAGTGACTTTTGGTGCCTGTGTGACATGTGATGGAATGTTTTGTTGTGTGTGTGTCGTCCACTAGTATTTCTACAGCTATAGTTATTGAGGTCACACCAGTTAACCATCACCTCTCCATAGACACACACTTGTATTCAGTGCAGATTGTGGTGGCGAGACAAAGAATGTTGCTGTTGGTGATGATCAGAAGGAAGTAGCTACCAGACGTTCTTTTGTCATTAATAACGTCATTAATTTTTTTATTGGTGGGGGGGGGGGGTGTGTCACGTGAAGATTAGGCATTCCAGCTTATTTCACCTGATGGTTTAAACATCTCAACGCCGCTATACCTGGGAAGGGTTAGGTTAGGTTAGCATTAGGATGGTTAATCATTCGGTGATATAGGCTGGGATACCTAATCTTCACGTGATCTTTTATTTTTTATAAGAATGGAAGAAACTGCAGTTGGCCTATTGACTAGACCACCCCGTTTACACCGAACCTCTATCGCTCATAAATCCGTCCAACCTATATTTGAAGCAACTCTCCAACTGGCTGTGTTCGCCCCCATTATCTCTCTCTCTCTCTCTCTCTCTCTCTCTCTCTCTCTCATGACGGGATTAAAGAGCAGTAATCATTCCCTTTCTTATCCAAACTCAATCACCCTGTGGGGATGTTATATTATTCATCTTGTCATTGTCTTCATTTTATTACTCCTTTATCATATTATTATCCACCTTTTTTTTCAATTGGTCATTAGTCATATCAGGTATTTAATAATCTCGCTCCAGGTTTTTTCTTCTTTACAACTAAGGTGGGTATTTTTTCCTGTGCTGTAACTGGATCTTTTTTGCTTCACTTCATATACAAGTCTTGAATGATGTATATTGTGTGATGTTAACATTATATATCTCATCGTCAGTTCTATATATGATGTGCGTTTGCCGTGGTCTTAGTACTATGGTTTGTGACATGGTTTCTTGGTGGGTCAATTTTGGAGACTGTTCAATATATTCTGGAGAGTACTGTAGTCGGGAGCCGAGGGAGGGGGGTGTGTGTGTGGTCATATTTACAGGTTTTTTCTCGTGTTTGGTCATCACCACCTCAGATTTACACAGCCTTATGTTTCTTTCGTTTATTTACTCTCCAGTTCAGTGTTTCATTTGTTTACTATGGTACAGAACGTCTTGTATGTCCATCCTAGATCAATAAGACTGGGTCAATGTCATATGTATCTGTGAAAGTCATGACTAGGCAGTTTATCATAATTTTGCTTTTTGTCTTCTTCATATTTATATCCGTGAATTAAACGAAGAGTGATGGTCATCTGCTTAACACCATAACCTCTACCTTAACTTACACCTTCTTCTTGTATTGATTTTACCAAACATTTAGTCGAGTGGTTAAGGGTAGTGGCAAGTCTTATTTTACTGGTATATCCTTTCTTGAGATATGATCGAATGCCTTATGTGTCCAGAAATTTTATATATATACTTTCATTTTATTTTTTTTGCCTTACTCATATGAATTTTCTACTGCATTCAATTACACGGTCGTAAAACTCTCCATTCCGTGACAGCAAATTTATACATACTATATACGAGTACAGTATATACCTAGGGTCATCTATGAGCTAGACAGATATATAATAGTCCTTACCCCACTCCTTCGGTATTGTCCTTATGTCAACAAAGCAACATTTTACCGGTACCTCACGTTAAAAGATACTATCACCAGTAGCTGTACGTAAGTAACTCCTTGCCTCTTCACCACGTAATAATCCCTTCACCAGCTGTGTTTGTGTTTTGCCTGTCCTCTGTGTTTCTGATGGTTCAGCTCCAGCACCAATAAAATTGACTTGTGTGTGTGAGGTAATTCTTCTGTTTAGTGGTGATGGTCTGTTGTGACTCTACTGTATAAGTAAACTGATCACCACGCCTTTTGTCATGTTGTGCTCTCTCTCTCTCTCTCTCTCTCTCTCTCTCTCTCTCTCTCTCTCTCTCTCTCTCTGTACAAAATTCGTGTCCAGTTTTGGTTCAAGTTGTTCCTCTGGTCTTATCTCCACCTTGAGCCTCACCTCTGGCAACATGATACAGGCGTCCACGTCCACCGTCTGTGAATTTCTTAGTAATTTCCTTCATTGCGTTTCATGATTCCTTTTTCCACCGAGTCGTCTCTTTTTCTTTGTTGTTCTGGTGTCTCTAGCGAACTCCTCTGCCATTACTTCCTATGTTATTAAAGTTTTATTCCGGAAGGAGAAGTGTTAATCTACATCACTCACTGTCCCTCGTGCTGTTCCTTTCATCACCGTCATCTGTTTTATCGTTCTCAACTATTAATGACTTGTACTTATAAGTTAGATTTATTTTTGTTATATACTTGGCCAAATTTAAAGATGTATGTATTTTTACTTATAATTTGGGACACTTAGTAATCACTGTTATTTTGTTACATTTTAGTTAGTGCTCTTATGGGTGCTCATGGGTAATTATCTTCATCGTTCATATTCCTACAGCAGTGACTTGGTTAATAAAGGTCTGTCTTTGATGTAAACAACACAGATGAAAATATATCGAGCCACATGGTCAAGTTTGCGGACGAAACGAAGATATTGAGGAAGGTAACGAGTCAAGATGATGTGTCGCAATAATGCAAAATGATCTGCCGGAGTTGTGCAAATGGTCTCAAGGCTGGTAAATGTTTTTCAACGTTATGAAATGTAAGACCCTTCACGTAGGATACAACAACCCTAATAACAACTGTTCTGTTAATAATGATGTTGTTATTATTATGATTATTATTATGACGGGTCAGAGAGTGGTTGACGGACTCAGTGACACGCTCAGTATCGGACACGGAATGAGTCATCTTGTGGGTGGCTTCCTCGTGTGTGTGTGACCGAGGAGAGGGCATGGAGTCCATCTTCAACTGTTGGCATCACCGGTCTAGATAATTTATATAGATCACCTGAAGGGACCCGCCATAACCTTGGCTAGATAGTACCACTTAGCACCAGGTGGGAGGTAATGGTATAAGCTACAGTACAGGGGCTTCGTGTGGCCGGACCCCAGTCGTGTGAGTCAGTGTACCCGGTAGTGGGTCTGTGTGCCCTGGGCCTTACCCTCTACCCTACACATCTGCCTGGTGGTATGTGATGATGGCTGAATCTATGGGATAATAATAATAATAATTACAATAAAATGGTAACAGTGATAATAATGATAATAATACATATATGGGATTTGTATCGGCGAACTGTTTTAGACATAAGCTGTCGGCTGCTATCCTGTAACTTGTGTTTGCGTCATACACTCGACTCTCGTAACACAGGTTAAAGCATCTGTCTGGTAACGTACTCAACAGGTGTGGGCAAGGCAGGTGTGAAGACAACGAAATTTCTCATCATATATTAAATTCATCGAAAACTCGTAATTCCAATTGATCACCTCTATCTACATCTCATTCACGTATTTGGTTTATGAATAACTGGACAGTACTCCAGTTTGAGAAGGTTTTGAGTAAGAGTCTCGCCTAGCCCCCGTAATAGCTGAAAGAGACCCCAGATATTTACACCCACATGGGCATTCCACCTCAGGTCTAAACGTCTCATTGCTACCAGGTGATAACTAATCGCTAATATTTTGTATTGCCTCGGTTTCGACTCCTAAAGGTCTCGGTCTAAACAGTGTAATCTCGGTCTTGTCTCCATCACTAGTGTAAGGCAGGTGTAAACGCAACACAGTAACACACCTGTGGTCGAACGTTTACCTGGCGTAGGTGGAGGAACACCGGGCCAACATTCATCCGACATAGCTCCCACAAACCTCTCACAGCTGGCGAGCGTCCGTCAGGCATAGGTTCCACGAGGAGGTCGCTTGTGGGGTGGGGGAGTTAGACGCCAGGCGGTCGTCACTGCTCGTGCTGGCGAAGTGTTGTATGGTATGGTCGTCTCACCAGTTTTTGCCTCTCAAGGTAAACTGGTGCTTTTCCCTGCTGTTTACACCGACCTGCCTCATGTACTGACCTGCCCCGTGCACTGACCTGCCCCGTGCACCCACCTGCCTCGTGCACCGACTTGCTTCATGTACTGACCTGTCCCGTGCACCGACCTGCTTCATGTACTGACCTGTCCCGTGCACCGACTTGCTTCATGTACTGACCTGTCCCGTGCACCGACTTGCTTCATGTACTGACCTGTCCCGTGCACCGACTTGCTTCATGTACTGACCTGTCCCGTGCACCGACTTGCTTTATGTACTGACCTGTCCCGTGCACCGACTTGCTTCATGTACTGACCTGTCCCGTGCACCGACTTGCTTCATGTACTGACCTGTCCCGTGCACCGACTTGCTTCATGTACTGACCTACCCCGTGCACCGACTTGCTTCATGTACTGACCTTCCCCGTGCACCGACTTGCTTCATGTACTGACCTACCCCGTGCACCGACTTGCTTCATGTACTGACCTACCCCGTGCACCGACTTGCTTCATGTACTGACCTACCCCGTGCACCGACTTGCTTCATGTACTGACCTGCCCCGTGCACCGACCTGCCTTATGCACCCACCTGCTGCCTGCACAGATCAGTGACTCCCGACCGATTACCGACTAACCACAGATTACCGATCAATTACTGACCAGCCGCAAACTACTGACCGATCAACCGCGGAGTACCGACCGACTAACCGCGGACTAACAACCAACGCCTGCGTGTTCAAGCCAGTTGCAGATGGCGTAATATAGAGACCTTTAATAATAATAATAATAATAATAATAGTAGTAGTAGTAATGAAAAGATTAATTATGATAATAGATGTTTACTACCAAAAGTCGGGTACATTATATCAGCGGCCCTCATAATAGTGTACATTGAATAGGGCTGGTGAACATTTAGGGGCAGACTGAATACAACATACTGTATAATAAGCCTTTGGTACACTGACAATCACTGCACTCGACTTCCTTTACTTCCTACACGGTATAGAATACTTTCCCTTTAAAACAGGTTACAATGGGGATGATTCGGGATTGAGCCAACGACCCCTTGGATACGCGGCGAGCTCTTTATGAAAACGTCCGACACAAATAATGAAATAAGGTTTAATAAGATTGACAGTAAGCACACTCGACCAGACAGTGTGTATGGTGGGGACTTTCTCCTCGCAATAACTAGGGGTAATTTTGGGTGGCTGTGAGAGGGAGGGAGGGGGGAGATAGGGAATGAGGGGGAGCAGATAGAGAGGAAGGCTGATATGGAGGAATGCAGACAGGATGTACGGAGGGAGACAAACAGACAGGCAGGCAAGCAGGCAGGAAGAAGACAGGCAGACAGGGAGGGTCCTGCTAGCGTGTGACCCAGATACGCCCATTGTTGTGATACACCCTGTGCTGGTGACACCCTGTGTTCACAGCATAGTATTATTTGAATGACCATATTAGGTGCCGTCTTAGAACCTGCGTCACCTTGGAACTTGCACAATTTTGTAACTTGCGCAAAATTTAAATTATGTAGAGGTGGTGGGGCAGGGGACGTGGTGTTTGACCCTTTAGAATGTGTTGATCTAAATTTAGATCAACACGTGTCCTAGCCAAGTACGTGTCCTCTTTAAGTACGTATCCTAACCAGGTCCAGTACGTGTCCTTCCCAAAGTAGCGTACATGTGCTGCCTCATACATGTCTTTGCCAGAAAGAATCAGATGTCCTCTCGAGGTACAGTACATGTCCTAGCTGAGGAGGGTTACTTTTTCTAACTAGGTACCGTACATGTCTTTACCAAGGAGGCCTACATGTCCAAGCTAGGTTACATGTCTTGGCTATGCACATTGGTTAGGTAAATGACTCATCTATTTGCATGTCCTGACTAAGCACAAGTCTAACCTAACCTAACCTAGCCTAACCTAGCCTAGCCTAACCTAACCTAACCTGCTTTAACATAACATAAGAATGGAGGAAATTGCAGCGGACCTATTGGCTCATACTAGGCAGCCCCGTTTATACTCAATCCCGTTATCCTAATCATTCCTTAACTTATCCTAAAATACCACAAACCTGACCTCACCTTACCTAATCTAACCTAAACAAATCGATCTCAAACCAAGCTTAACGTAACCTAACCAAATTTAACCTAACCAGATCCATTGTTTTGGCTGTGAAGATTCTGATACACACTTCTTAACTAAACCCAACTCAAACAGAAAACGTATTTATTTCATTTATGTAATACCATTTTTTTTTGTTTTCTAAATGGGAATTCACGTTGAAATTTACATTGATATTGATTTTTTTTTTTTACGCCAGTGTTTGAGTTAATTATTGAGTCGTGTTAAATTGTACTAAAGAAAGGTGGTGAGGAACGGAGGGAGGGAAGAGTGTGGTGATAATGAAGACAAAGGTGGTAGGCATTAGGGAGGAGTAAAGACAACGATTAAAGAAGAAGAAGAAGAAGAGAAGACGAGTGAGAGAGAGAGAGATGAAGACTGTGAGGAGAGAATGGTTAGAAAGAGGAAGAAAATGAAAGAACGACGCAAATTGAACAAAAAAGAGGAGAAAGGGAGAGTGGGGGAGATAAACAAAGAGAGAGAGAGGAAGTGAGGATAAGGAGTGAAGAGGGAAGAGTGTGTTTAGACAAAGAACATGAGGAAGAGGAAGTGGTGGCTATTATGAAGAGTGCATGATACTGTAAGAGAAATGGAGAGGGGGAAAGAGATGGAATAGGAGGAAGAGGTCGTATGAGGGTCAAGAGGGAAGGAACTTTGAGTGTATAGAGACAATTTAAAGAGGAACTAGTCATTCAAGAGGTCATAAAGACCTTAATTGTCCTCGTCCTGGGTCGTGGCCTCGTTGGGGTACTTGAGGGCCCTGGGGCTTTTATACTGTGCTGGCGGTAGGTTGGGTTTGGGGGGTTAGGTTTGGTTAAGTTAGGTTAGTGTAATCGCTCATAGGAGCGATTTTGGTTTGTGCAGGACAATAAGACCCTTGTCGTTGACTCGGTGAGTATAGTTCTGGTAAAACCCGTTGAATACAATTCACATATAACAACTGCTGGTACATCAGGACACAGTTTGAATAATGTGATCAATATACAGTACATAGTAACACTTATTAAAGTTATTTAGAGTTCTCAGAAGACTCAACAGTTCACAATCACACTCACGTTTTGTGGTCTAGGGTTAGACCAACGAGAACAAATATAATGTCCTGCGGGAAGATGTTGGCTGACGAGAATCAAGATGTTGCCTCTACAGTAGAAGGCGATAGACTGTCCCTCAGGCGGTCACACAGCTGCTACCAGCTCCATCTGACTTAGTAAGCTACAAGTGATCGCGGGTCCTTCGTGCCCGGTGAAAGTTTGAACGCTCGTGCATGGCTAGCGTACAGCGAATGAGGGTGCGCCAAGTCCGTAGACTTGCATCGTTAATTACGGTGTGCCAAGTCTATTATTATTATTATTATTATTATTATTATTATTATTATTTTATTATTATTATTAATAATATTATTATTACACACACTAAGCGTAGGACGGATGAAGAAAATCTTGAGGTAATATAGAAAACGTTGCTGCGGGTGGCCGACGCCTACGGCCGGCGGTGACATCACAAGGCCAGACATTGTTACCAGACCAGCACCACCACCAAGGCTTGACCTGCTCCTGCTGACTTGCTGAATTATCTCTTTAAAACCTCTTCTTCGTCACGTGTCTTCTTAACTAAATTACAGAGGTACCGAGACTTACTCTGTTATTATTAGGTACGTTTATTCAGGTCAACTACGTCAACTACGACATTGTTGACTTGACTAAACTGCTTTTTATGTGAAGATTTTTTCAAGTGCGGTTCAGGGCAGCCAGTGACTCGTCTTGTTTGGCGACTTCCTGTTATTCCTGGTGAGGATTCACATAATATTATGTACACTAATCTAGTTTGTCCCCTGACTATATGTGCAGTAGAGTCTCAGTGTAAGTTTGATGCCATTTTGGACGCGAGTTTTGGCCTTTAGCTGAAGATAATTACTTAATTGTTTTCTTGTATCTTGTTACGAGGAAAATATATCCTGACCTGACCTAAACTAACCTGACCCCCACCAGGCAGTTTTATGGTGCTTTATCAGGTGAAATAAACTGGGGGGCCTAATCTTCAGGTGATCACAGGATTCTCCAACGTTAATATTGTATGAATTAGCAAGTTTTTGTGGATGAAAGAGCGACCTAAGGTAGAGGGTCTTAGTGTAATTCTGACATCATTTATGAGTGATGTAGTGTGTGAGGTGTGAACATTATGGTTTAAGGAGTTCTTTTTCATCTTCAAGTTCACAAATATATCTCGTGTCTCGGCTGTGAGTCACTCTGAATAACGAGTGTGCCCTTCTTCTTCTCTGTGTATGCATCTTTAACAGTCATACATTTAAAAAGCTAATAATAATACAAATAATACGTGCATTAAACAGCATGTTATTGCATTAGATTAATATTTAAGTCACTTACAATACGCGGGTGACCTTGTGAGACATCTGAGGAATAAATTGTCCGATTAATCTACAAACTTTTTTTTCCCTAATTAGAGATTATTCCCCGATGTATATGACGGGGTGGTTATGTGTTCATGTTGTCAGGCCATGGGGAAGATAAGGGGTGGGGGAAGAGTGAGGGGAGGGTAGGGAAAGGTGGTGGGGGAGAAGGTAAGGGAAGAGGGTGCGGGAGAGGGTAGGGTCGGGGATAGTGGTAGTGGTGGGGGGAAGGGGGTGAGGGAGAAGAGAAGGCAGGGGATGGAACTGGGGATGAGGGTAGGCGAAGGGGAATTAGAGTAAGTTAGGTCCATAGTTTGCGGCATATCTCAAGAACTGGTGGAAGGATTATAACCAAACCTAGGACAGGAGTTCCCCAAGTAGGCAAGGATGGCCCCTTTTAAATTTCAGTTTAAGAGATACAAGATAAAGGTTCGTTTAGGACCTAATTAGGTGATAAGTGACTCACAGGTGCTCGTAGTGATCCCAGGGGAATCACAGGTGTTTTAAGTTAATCACAGGTGCTCACGGTAACACTAGATTCATGGACACATTAGGTTAAGGGTAATGTATTTCATTCTAGTCAGTTTGTGAGTCAGTTATGTCTACAAACGCCCTAATATATTTACCAGTAATCAATAGCTCATTGTATTTTATATCAGTCGCAGGTGTCCAGTTATAGGGAGAGAGGATAGATTGATCATAACAGCTGATCAGTTGCCACTGGATGTAGGAGCTAGTTGGTGAATCCTGATATAGTTTGGTGGGTTTTCGATGTTTGGTATTGTATACATATCGCCCCCTCCACCCCCCTGTCCTGCCCCCTCTCCTCTGCCTTTTCCACCCCCCCCTGTCCTGCCCCCTCCATCCCCCCCCTCCCTCAGGTGCATGACTGGACTCTTCCCTCTGACCTTGAACATATTATGAGGTGCCTGAACGCTACGTGTTTGCATGACTGTTCACTTTACATTTATTTAATTCATTAGATTATTATTTTTTGGGGGTACCACGTGATCTGTTTATACAACCTGTAGAAGTGTTAATATTATGATAATTTACGTGTGATTTCTTTTACCAGGTACGTGTAATGGCTGTTGGTGAGGGCGAACTAGTAAGGTAAGGAAAAAATAGATAATTAATAAAAAAAAAATAAGATAAGAAAAATTTATTATTTACATTTGTCATCCATTGAGTGTGGTTTAGCGAATCATGATGATGGTGATGAGCGTTATTGATATATGTTGCGGTGACGGACTGTTGTCGAGTCACTTGTGGTGTAGTGATGGTACAGCGCAGCGCGTCTTACATTGTCCTGGACAGTCGAGTGTGTGTTCCGTGCCTGCGTACGTGCTCGTGTTCACTTGTGATGTCATTTGGTTAGACTCGTAAAACCAACTGTGTCAGGTCAGGTAATGTGTTTAACATGTGTCCGCGGCATCTTGACACGAGGCGCAGCATGATCATGGGGGGGGGGGCAGGAAGTCCGTGCTGCCGTAACACTGGTAATTGATCTTGTCACAGTCCACACCGCGGCATGTCCTTTGAGAGTGAAGGATATGAGAGAGCGTTTGGTTGAATAAACGTGAGAATGAAAAGCTAAGTGAGGTCCTCAGTGAGTTGTTCAAGCTCTGCCTCCCAGCTGTGTCTGAGCCTTTTCAGTGGCCTGTGAGGCTGTGACTGTACCCGGACTGTATGATCCTCACGGCTGTGTGACACCTGCGTATACGGCCAGTGAACATGGTGTAGGAGGTTCGAAATAAGGCAAACAGAGTATTAGGTTTTATATCTAGAAGTGTAAGTAATAAGAGTGCGGAGGTCTTATTGCGACTATATCTTGCGCTAGTCAAGCCGCACCTCGATTATGCTGTTCAGTTCTGGTGCCCCTATTATAGAATGGATATCAATTCACTAGAGTCGGTGCAGCGAAGAATGACGAAAATGATTCCGGGACTTAGAAACCTTCCATATCAGGAAAGGTTAAAGAAACTTAACTTGCATTCCCTAGAAAGACGAAGAGTGCGGGGAGATATGATAGAAGTATTTAAGTGGGTGAAAGGAATCAATGAAGGGGATATAGATAAAGTTCTTAAAATACCCAAGCAGGATAGGACTCGTAGCAACGGATTTAAGTTGGATAAGTTTAGGTTTAGGAGGGAGATAGGAAGGAACTGGTTCACAAATAGGGTGGTGCACGAGTGGAAGAAGCTTAGCAACTTTGTAGTAAGTGCTGGAACGCTGGAAAGCTTTAAAAGGAGGCTAGATAGATTCATGGATGATAGAGTGGTAGTAACTCTCGACAGGAGCTGCCATGCACAGGCCAACCGGCCTATTGCAGACTCCTTATGTTATCTCTCCCGGGGTTACGCACGTTACATACAACATGCTGGAAGGTTCACCACACCACTAAGTCAGTAGCAGTATCAAAGATTTCCGCTGAGAGAGAGAGAGAGAGATTTTTTCATGCATGATATAGTACTGCTTTGGTGCGAAAGATGGGTACTGCACCTGGCCAGTACTGTCCGGTAGTCCCTACTTTCCAGAATATTTATAAACCTTTGTACGTACATGTGTGTGTGTATCAATAC
Source organism: Homarus gammarus (assembly GCA_958450375.1). NCBI lineage: Eukaryota > Metazoa > Arthropoda > Malacostraca > Decapoda > Nephropidae > Homarus > Homarus gammarus. The sequence goes on along the minus strand of CAUDMG010002480.1, from coordinate 1,891,156 downwards.
ATATATACACACATATACAAAAACAAACAAGAATCCACAATAGTTGAAGGTTGCGGAATTTTTAGCTGTGATGAAGTTCGTTGATTAAAGTTAGCCATTATATGATTCTCGGTTTTCTGTAGTGGTTCCCTGTGCTCTATAGAAAACGTAAAAGTGCGATTACTTTGACGGAGTAACTTAACTATTTTATAATATGGTTGTCGTCTTGGACTAACTCTTAGAATTAGGCTAGGGCGCAATGCAAATAGGCCCTACCTGCTCCAGACCATTAAGACTGAACCCCAGTACTAATAGGCCTCAACCATATCTAACTTAATATCGTTAGAATTTGGGCCTCTTCTTAGTGAGTCCTGATGCATAATGGGCCCCAGACCTTATGGATCCCAGTCATAATGGGCCCCAAGCCTATTAGATCTTAGTTTCAATAGTTAGATTAGTTCCCCTGAATGCAGTGAAAAACAACAGCAATACCTCAACCTTCGTGTCACTTACCGCATATATTATCAACTCCAGTAGGGTGTCCGGGCTAGGCGTATGGTCAGGCTTTTGTAAATTGGAATGTCTGTCAGCTTTACAAAGTGATAAGAACTTAATTTTTTTGTCCAGCTCGTGTGATTCGATCTGTTAAGTGGTGAATTACTTTAACGAGAACACAGCTGTGGTCAAGCAGTACCCCCCCCCCCCCCACTATCCTCTCCCAACCCCATCGGCATTTGCGCGAGAAGTATTCAAGCACATTGTGAAAGTGTGCGGCCAGACATACTGCCTCACACGCCTGTACTCGCGCAGTTGTGAATAAGTTACCCTTTATGTATAGAACTAAGCAAATAATGTAATTGCAATACTGTGTAACATTCAGTGCCATAATATCTTGACCACGGGGGTTAATTATTTTGACCCGTTGTAAACCCTACTCTGTAATCCTTTTGCGCTACCGCTCACAGGATGAGTGTGGGGTGCACAATAAAGCAGCCGCTGTAAGCGGCAAAATCATATCCCCATCGACACAATCCCCCACCCCATATCCCTACCATCCCCTGTATCCTCCTCCATTCCCACCCCTTATCCCTACCACTATCCCCTATCACCACTATCCCTCATCCACACCCCGCTATCCCTCATCCCCACCCCGCTATCCCTCATCCCCACCCCGCTATCCCTCATCCCCACCCCGCTATCCCTCATCCCCACCCTGCTATCCCTACACACCACCCACATATATCCCCACTACCCTCCTGTCCCCACCATCCCTCATCTCTACCACCATCTCTCATTCCTACCACCACCTCCTCTATCCCCACCACCACCACCCCTATCCCCACCACCACCACCCCTATCCCCACCACCACCACCCCTATCCCCACCACCACCACCACCCCTATCCCCACCACCCCTATCCCCATCACCACCCCTATCCCCATCACCACCCCTATCCCCACCACCCCCCCCTATCCCCACCACCCCCCCTATCCCATAACACCCCCCCTATCCCATACCACCCCCCTTCTTGTATACTACTTACTAACAAACATTTAGTCGTGCACCGCTCAAGTCTAAAATCATCTCCTGTATTGAAGGTACAGTACAGACATATGCCCGTTACAGTACAGACCCGGCCCGTTACAGTACAGACTCGGTCCGTTAATGTGCAGACCCGGCCCGTTACAGTACAGACTCGGTCCGTTAATGTGCAGACCCGGCCCGTTACAGTACAGACTCGGCCCGTTACAGTACAGATCCGACCCGTTACAGTACGGACCCCGCCCGTTACAGTACGGACCCGGCCCGTTACAGTACGGACCCGGCCCGTTACAGTACGGACCCGGCCCGTTACAGTACAGACCCGGCCCGTTACAGTACGGACCCGGCCCGTTACAGTACAGACCCGGCCCGTTACAGTACAGACCCGGCCCGTTACAGTACAGACCCGGCCCGTTACAGTACAACGTTGTGGCAACTTGTCAACACTGCTGTATACTAATAAGGTTACTCTTCATGGCTAGTCCATCACCAGTGACTGTGTGACCTACAAGCATTTACTGAGATAAAAATGTTTACTCACAGAAACCAGCTGACAGTGTGAGACCAATTGTTGTAAAGTACTTGTATGAGATAGAGAGGGAGGGAGGGAGAGAGAGAATACGATCATCATAAAAGTTTACATTACGTTCAGCATGTATGTATACAATGCAGGTGTGCACTTTAACATGCATGTATACAATGTAGGTATAAACAATGTACCTAGACCGTGTACGTATACAACAAAGCCATCCAGCAATATTTTAGAATCACAATATATACCTCGATCTTTAATTAAATATTTATAAATTTTTATCTATACCTCAGCAGGAACCGTAAGACCGAGAATTGTGTCGCTCTTAAGTGTGTGTGTGTGTGTGTGTGCTGAGAGTCTACCGTTGTGTTGTGAGCGTGTCGTAGCCTTGAGCAACATCATATGCCACAATAAATGTTTGTTTAGTGTTTGGGAATCTATGAAAGACTTCGGGTTTGAGATAAATAAACCGTGTTACAGTGAAGCATTAACTCACTAGACCGTGTTATAACGAAGCCTTATCTCACTAGACCGTGTTATAGTGAAGCCTTAACTCACTAGACCGTGTTATAACGAAGCCTTAACTCACTAGACCGTGTTATAACGAAGCCTTAACTCACTAGACCGTGTTATAACGAAGCCTTAACTCACTAGACCGTGTTATAACGAAGCCTTAACTCACTAGACCGTGTTATAACGAAGCCTTAACTCACTAGAGCAGGGGTTCTCAACCAGGGGGGGAATTTCCCCCCTCAGGTTTTCAGGGGGGGGGGGGGGGAGGAAACTGATACTAATATGGAAAAAATAAAGGATTTTCAGTATTATATGCATATTATTTGGAATGCACTTTTTGAGGCAGACAATCTTGGAAAGGAGGGGGGAATGACATTCTGACATGGTGAAAGGGGTGCGTGGGGCAAACAAGGTTGAGAACCACTGCACTAGAGCATGTTAATGTGAAGCCTTAACTCACTAGACCGTGTTATAGCGAAGCCTTAACTCACTAGACCGTGTTATAACGAAGTATTAACTCACTATTCACATGAACTTTTATCTATAACGGAGGTGATATAACTGGGCGTAGAAAATATTTATTATTACAGTAAATATTTAAAAAAAATGAAGGAATATAATTTGATACTTGACAAATATTTTATAAATGAAGGACGTAGATGATAATCTCTGTCTGAGGGAAAGACATTAATGTATTCACTGTAAACTTGTAGAGTCATGGCGGATAATATTATAATACTTCAGTAGTTAACCTCTAATTTAGCTTACAATCGTACAGTGTGTGTAGTTGGTAAGTGACCCTGCAAATACGACTAAACCTGTTATGGGATGTGTTGGTGTACAAAATTAATATGGCCTCTCCTTCCTTGCTGACTCCAGAAAGTTTACTGTTTATCATTGTTGCCTGTCAGTCTACAGCTGGACCCGTCCTGCCAGTACTTGTGACAGCTCTTACCGAAGCTTTCTAGTGACTGCATATATTAGTGTTGTTGTTTTTATTATTATTATTATTATTATTATTACTATTGTTTTTGTTGATATTGTTGTTATTATTGGTGTTGTTATTATTATTAAGATATTATTTTTTTTTATTTTTATTATTATTATTATTCAAACTTGGGACTATTAGTTACACCACCTTGAAGACAAGAAATAGTAAACACCAACCCTCAAGGATCTGCTAAGTGTGTTTTCCTGACTTCTGACGTCAGAGAGAGTCTTGTGTGACGTCAATGCTCTTGTAATTGGTGGTGGTGTGGTTAGTTCCTTCAGCAGTTCAGAATAATGCGTGTGTAAGGATGACGTAACACATTGTTCCCTCAATGTCATGACTTATGTGAGGTGGATGAACGATATTTTGGGGGGAGAAAATCATGATCACAGGATGGAAATCATGTTAAGAGGTTCTCGTTGGGTCGATAGGCATTTGGCAGTTCAAGATGGCTGCCAGTTATCAAGATGGTCACTAGTTTTCAAGATGGTCGCCAGTTTGCAAGATGGCCGCACCTAAGACGACATCTTTAATAGCCGCACCTAAGTCGATAGCATATATGAACGGCGTGGAGCTGAACCCACAGATAACATAGTTTCGTAGCTTTAGTCATCGTGAATTTTATCCGTCAAGTTTTAGTATTTCATAGTGGATGAGGTTTTGTGTCTGATGGCATGTGTTTATGGAGGGAATAAATGCGTGACAAACATGGAGCGAGATAGAGACTGTGTGAGACGGTCATGTGTGGCACCGAGACAAGGTTGTGTAACCATTCTCACACAACACGTAAACCTTAAGGCCTATATTCTTACTCTCAAAGTTCCGGGCGCTGTATTTGCCTTGTTATTGAGGATATGTGAACGTACTTAAACGGTTGACGACATTAACGCATAGAATATTGTGAATCCGATCTCAGGCAGGTTCATGTGGTGTCAGTTAACAGTCTACCAGTCAGTCACAGACAGTTCTGCTGACTGGTGATGGTTTAAGCAAGGATGACACTTGGCAGCGTTCGGGGTCACAACGATTCTGTATGTTAATTTTGTCCCCAAACTTGTCTTGAGAGAACGTATGTAGATAAAGGTAGAGTTTCACTAGAATTTTGATGTTATTGTATTTAACTTATTTTTGTTCTCTAACTTTAGTCACACAGTTAAACATTATATTTTAACTTATAGAAAATGTTTACATCCTAGTGTTTAACCTTTTGTGTACCGGGGTGTCTGTGCTGAGTAAAATCTTCCATCGTTAACCAAATAAACCATTAAAGGTGGCGTCCCGTAGTGAAAGGGTTAATAAGCTGCGGTCTTGTGGAGTCCTCGACCGCATGTTTTGAGACGCCTTGACGGGACCTGTCGACCTGACGAGGATGGTGAAGGTGGAGATGTTATCGTGTTGGCCTCAGTTACATGACTGTCTGTGGCGGGACTGTGTGTCAACTTTACTAATAAGTGGGGTTTTATGTCTGTCAAATCTTGTCCCACTGCAGCGCTGGGTGACTGGGGACACGAGCACACACTTCCACTGTCGTTAGTCGTTGTTGTTCATTCATGGTTAACTGCTATAACAGATGTGTTCTGGTATGGTGTTCTTCCATAACAAGGCCAGAGTTATTTTACCCCGTCGCTACACACAGTCCATTATCACCCACCAAGCTCTCCGCTCATTTACGTACATTTTTATTCATACTAATACTGTTGTTATTGGTAGCTAACCTTACAGTCGGGGAAGCGAAGACAGTTGAGTGCAGTCCTGGCCACACTACCACATGGTGTACCAAAAAATCTTAGTCTATAGTGTGTAGTAACACTGAGACATTGTGTACTAATGTTATATCTCCAGGTATACAGTAGATGTGAGGTGCACTGTATGAGACTTGGTTAAAACATCCACATTATTACAGCACTGTAGACAAACTTTAATAGGCTGCATTTACGCCAAACGAGTCAAGTCATGTATATGGCCGGACTCATTTTTTCGTCTGTCCTCGCGACTCAGTTGTGGTGTGAACAGCATCATACAGCTGTAGGATTTAATAAATTTAGTTCGGGAGCGTCCTGCTCTCTATACTTCTTGAAGTTTTCGGTTTTCATCCTAAAGAAATTGTAGAATTTGTCTGGATGGTTCACTAAATCTGAGAATAAATAACTGAGGGCACCAAAATCTGGCCTTTTGATGTTGACTTCATGTACCCACATTCAGTTTCTCCTCCTCCTCCTCCGCCGCCAAACCCACAATTGAACATATAATTCAACAAGAGAATATGTGTCCATTCTGCTCGAAATCAGGCTGGGTACTGATAAACTTGACTCGCTTTGTTTCTGTCTGTGTGAACGAGAATGAGCCAGTTTGACTAGTGTCAAAGGACTCTAATGACTCGACTCGTTTGGTGTAAACGAACACTTTCGTCAGCTTGTTACCTCAGCCACTGTGTGTTTGTGGAATTGAAACGGCATCACCCCTGAACTGAATAAAATCGTCTCTGGTGTTAAACAAATAAAATATTAAAAGTGGCGTCTCCAAAGTGAAGGGGTTAAATTTTTTTGGAAAATTTGAAGTCCTGGGAGCCACCTGGTGCAGAATTATCAGCAGCAACCAGGTCATAAAGTAACACCGGCTGTTATTTATTCATCTTAAACGGGACTGCCCAGTATGGACCATAGGCCAGCTGCAGTTTCCTCCATTCTTATGTTCTTATGTAAACCCTTTGATGGAAGAGGGAATTAAGAATGCGAGTATATATCTGCTGTCCGCCCTCCCATCCATCCAACCATCCAACCATCTGTCAGGTGTTGTAAACAATACACTTCCAATATCAGGCTGTGGATTAACCCAGACTTGTGCCATGACATATATCAACAGAATCTCAACCAAGATCGATTATATAATGTGTTGTCTGGCTCCATTGTCCAGAGTTATTGGCGCCTTGGACTGTATTGTGGCGCGGCGGGGGACCTGACCACCCTTAATGGCTATCTTGTGAGAGGCCTCCATCGCAGCGCCATAGTTCCAGGACCCGCTAGGTGAGGGTGTGGGCGTTGTGATGGCGACAGCTCTTACACCATCAACGGATCACTTGAAGATTAGACACCCCATTTTATTTCGCCGTAAGATTAACCTAACCTAACCTAAGCAGAATTTAACTTACCTAATCTTACCCAACACTAACATACCTAACCTAATGCTAACCTACCTTACTACCTTACCTTAACCTACCTTATCTAACCTACTTAGCCCAATCCAACCCTAACCTAACCTAACCTAACCTAACCAAACCAACTGAACCCTCCCCTATTCTACCCTACCCTCAGGTATCGCTCGGGTGGTTAATCTTCAGGTGATCCCCTTCAACATAGGCTTGGTTGATGGTTGGACTTCCTCTATCGGTTAAGCAACCACAGCTCTGGGTGGCGAGGCTGACGGTGTGGGGTACTAATGCTGACTCGGGTGCTGACGTCTGACACCACCAGCTAGACATCAGCGTGACGTCATATAGTAAATCTCGCCCCGCCCTCCTTCGTTTAACTCACAGCTCAGCACTCAGTGTGGCGAGCATCGATTGATTTTTTTTTGCCACTTACAGCGGCTACTTTAATGTGCACCCCACACCTTTAATGTGCACCCCACACTCATCCTGTGAGCGGTAGCACAAAAGGATTACAGAGTAGAGTTTACAACGGGTCATAATAATTAACCCCCGTGGTCAGGTTATTATGGCACTGAATGTTACACAGTATTTCAATTACATCATTTGTTTAGTTCTATACATAAAGGGTAACTTATTCACAAATGCGTGAGTACAGGCGTGTGAGGCAGTATGTCGGGCCTCACACTTTGTTATTCACACTTACGTGAGAGGTATTCAAGCACATTGTGTATTTGGTTCTGTACATGAGAACTGATATAGTTACTAAGTCCAAAAATGTGGATACAATCTTAATATGTCGGCTATCTTACCATTAGAGATGAAGTGTTGTGCCATTTCACACACAGTGTGCTTGGACCTGTCCCTAAAAGGTTCTATCTTCACACAGTCGAGGACGTAGTGTTCAAGTGTGTCCGTCGTCTACCACGTGTGGGTGTGAGGGAGGAGAGGAGTGAGGGAGGAGAAGATTAAAAGAAGGAAGTAGTCAAGGTAGGGTGAGCTGGGGGAGTGAGGGAGAGAAGAAGGAAGCGATGAAAGGTAGAGGTGAGGGAAGGAAGATTATAATATCTGCTGCCATGATTAAGACCAAGAGTCCCGACGTGGGTGTGAGGATTCCTTAGACTTGTGTTGGGGGCGGCGGCAGGAGGAGGGTGGGAGGGAAGGGGATAACGATGGATGAGAGGTGGGAGAGAGGGAAGGGGATACTGATAGGAGGAGGGGGGTATGAAGGAAGGGAGGGAGGACAAGTCGTAACAGCCACCATCAGCTACAGAGCCTCAGGTTTGGACGTCCCCCCCCCCCCCTTTATGAATCATCCTACACCCTCAACACAACACCTATGTAGACAGTTAACAGTAAACCACGTCACTGTCTCCTGGTTCTTGGTCAACTGGCGTCTCTCAGCATCTTTGGCGTCTCTCAGCTTATGTGGCGTCTCTCAGCATGTATGGCGTCTCACAACATCTTTGGCGTCTCTCAGCTTATGTGGCGTCTTTCAGCTTATGTGGCGTCTCTCAGCATGTATGGCGTCTCACAACATCTTTGGCGTCTCTCAGCTTATGTGGCGTCTTTCTCAGCAACTGTAGCCGCGAGTGAAGTGAATATTAAGCTGCCTATAATTTGCATAATTCATATAGACGACGCATTAAGACTGCTACCATTAAATAATTAAGGAGTGATTGACTTTAATATTACGTCATTAGTATAATTAATGACTTAAAGTTGACAGGTGACGTTATTACTGCGTCAGGGTCATGTGTCGCGTGGAGGGGGAGAGGCCCATTATATCTGTAAATAAAGTTGGGTTACGGATTCTGAGATTATTATTATTATTACTATCAATTATTTGTATCAGTATTTTATTTGGAATTCTGGGATGATGTTTGTTTTGTTTTTTTATTACGATTACGATTTTTTCTTTTGCGAATTCTATGAACAGGCCGATGTGATGTGATGCAATGCGATGCGATGCGATGCTACCACTCACTTAACAACCAACAACAAAAGAACATAAGAATGGAGGAAACTGCAGCGGGCCTATTGGCCCATACTGGGCAGTCCCGTTGCACCCAACCCCTATTGCTCATATATCCATCCAACCTATGTTTGAAGCTATCCAGCGTATTCGAGTTAATTATGATGGTTGGTAACTTGTTCCACTCATCCACTACTGTATTTCCAAACCAATGTTTACCTATCTGGCGCCTAAATCTAAATTTGTCTAATTTAAAACCATTGTTACGAGTTCGCTCCTGGTTGGATAGGTTGAGTGCCTTTGTGATGTCACCTTTGTTTAGCCCTGACTTCCGTTTATACACCTCCATCATATCGCCCCTCACTCTACGTCTCTCGCGGGAGTGCAGATTAAGATGCTTTAACCTGTCTCTGTACTCAAGGTTCCTAATGCCCGGGATTAGTCTTGTCATTCTCCTCTGAATTCTTTCTAGGGATTCTATATCCATTCTGTAGTACGGTGACCAGAATTGAATATATATATATATATATATATATATATATATATGATATATATATATATATATATAGTATATATATATCATATATATATATATATATATATATATATATATGCAAGTAAATCACTGTAGGTGCGCGTGATCTAGGTATATGCTGATAACCACCAGGAATCTAGTCTTATTAAACATACCGAAGCATTCAACATGAATTTGAGTAACGGCATGTACAAGCTGGACAACTTTGTAATTAAGAAGATTTGTGATCAGGTGAGAGGGCGGGTCACTGTCCCATCTGACCCGACCACCAACCGTTGTGTGCTATTTAAAGATTAGTAGGGTCATTACCTAATTACCTGACCATTGTGGACCTGGTCTCACCCTCCTCTGTATATATTCACCTTGTTTTGCATTTCTCTCTCTAGTCTGTACTCACCCCTGAAGATGTGAATTACACGAAAGCGCTTGGGAACTTCGTGTTTTCTTCTTTCCTGGTGGTTATCAGCATATATATATATATATATATAATAATAGTCCAAGTACTGAACCTTTGGGTACTCCATTAGTAACGTTACTCCAATCGGATATAATGCCGTTAATGCTCACTCGCTGGTTCCTGTCCTGTAACCACGCCTTAATCCATTTTAGAATATCTCCTCCAGTGCCGTGAGCCTCCAGTCACGTGTCAGTCTGGGTGTGAAAAATCCCTAGAATTATGCTTAACCGGGTTTACTTGAGGTATTCTTCTAAAATAAAAATAAATTAAGAAATAAATGCATAGTGTAGAAAGATTGGGTTTAATGAATGTAGTAGATAAATAAATAACACATAGGCAGAGAATTTTACCTTTTTTCTTTGTAATGAATAATAAGAGAGAGAGAGAGAGAGAGAGACATTTTATAACGGAGCCAGGTAAAAACATCCTGGTGCCCGTACACTAATGAAGAGGAGTAACAGGTGAAGGTATTAAGTAACTCAGGTAAGGAAAAAATACCCACGTGTCCTCTACTGTATGATTTAGGTACCCACTCACAGCTGGGTGGACTGAGGGTGACCCGGGCGCGACCCATTGACCCTTTGGAGTACAAGAGGTGAACGCTGTTTCCACTTTCTTTTTTACGGGGAGTAGCCCACCTGGGCACAGGTCACTAATTCACATCAGGGCCTAGGGACGAAAATATATTAATTATAAAAAAAAAGATAATAATAATAATAATAATAATAATATCGATTATTATTATTACAACATTTAATAAAATTAATAGCAAATTAAAAATAATAATAATAACCATAAATAAATACAAAAACGAAAAATAATTCATGAGTGAGAAACGATATACATTATGTATGTTGTGTTGTCCAAGTAAGAGAAACAATTGAGACCCTGCAATTGTGTGTAAATGAGGCAGAAAGTCAGATCAGCAACCTGGGACTTGGTCACAATTTTCGTGATGCCATATGGCAGCAGGGTCTACCATTAGACAACACATTATGCTTCCAATAACTTCCCAGGCGGTAGTACCTCCCTGTTTGGTAGCTGCCTACTCCCTACAGAATTACAACCGCACCCCTTGCTGACCATTCAAGAGATAGCTAACTAAGGGTATTTAAGGTGTGTGTGTGTGGGGGGGGGGGGGGGGTGTACAGGTATAGGTGCAGGTTATTAGACGTCACCTTGGTAACTGTACACACACTACTTAGGCCAACTCATTGTATACCAACAGGTGACGTCATCACATACACACACGGTTAAGGTATATGTAACTATATGCGGTGCTACTGTAGTATGTGCTCTACCGGGGTATTGACACTGTAGCATCTATTAACCTAACCTAACCTATACACTGTATGGTCATTCTTACTGTAAATACAGATAATATTCGTACCAAAGAGAGGGGGAGATGGCGTGTATGTATGTAAGTAAATTTACGTTTACACACGTGTTCAGGAGACTAGGCGACTGATGAGCATGTGTGTTTGCATGCCAGTATTGTACAGAAGAGTGTGTGTGTGTGTACGTGTGTATGCATATGTAAACACTGCCATCCAAACACAAGAATGTACACCCAGGACTAGTGGGGTCACTGCTATAGCACACCTCAACTTCTGATTGGTCAGCGCTTTACAGTGTGGCTGCTGATTGGTCAGTTGCTACTCCTTTTTCCTTGCAAATGTTCCCCCATTGGTGTTTATTTTTGTCTTTTAACTATTGAATTGTTTATTTGTTTGTGTACTTGTTTGTTTATGATAATTTTATTGTTATTAGTGTTTATTATTTTTAATTTTATTATTATTTTATTTTTATTAATGATAATATAGGTGGTGTGGTTTATCAGCCTCACGTGTACAGACTCATCAGCAGTATTTAACAAGTAACGTATAATCGTGTGGTTATTTTAAGATCAGAGCCTCAGGGAGTACAAATAACCCTTTGTCCTCTACCATGCCAAAAAATTCTCTGTAAATATTTCTTTCCATATTTTTGCTTAATTGGTCGTTAGTGTACTGCGTCGGGGTTGTATAGAATTGTTGTAGGTGGTTGTGGTGGGGTGGGCGGTGGTTGTAGGACTAAGATCAGCGATATTTACCAGTGGTGGTGTCGGGTAACTGGCGGTAACCTGAGTCTCAGCGCCCTCATGGAACAGCTGTGTGGTGACGTCAAGCCTATGACGTCATTGGGCGATTTGCTGAGATGCTAGATTGTCATTTTTTCCCAGTGGTTTATGTTTGGTCAGTTGGATTCACTGGTTTGTTTGGCTCTACAGTTTATATGGAGATATTTGTTATAAATATTGCGTTGCTATGACGGCACTTCGGTCGGGATGTGTGCTGGATGAGTTATGAAAATCGATACTGTAAGAAAAAAATCGACTTGACGAACAGCAACAGCACTGACGTCACGGCTGACATTCTGGCCTGGGTAAGGACTGGAGGGTGTGCGTCGGGACACAAATTAAAGCGTTCCTCCCCTAAACAGTTTTATTCAGCCAGCAGTCGCACGTAAAGTGATGACAACTGCACGGCGACCTACCAGATGACCGCGGCCTCCTTACACCACAACCACCTAAAAATAACACAAATAACATACAATATATAATGTAATAAATTAGTACACATTAACACTAAGAAGTATTTTCAGAATCAGATAATAATAATGGTAACACAAACAAGTCATTGGTCAAACACACACAAAAAATTCATCCCTCATTCGCGCAGTAAACCTCAGGCTGTCAGTTAGATCAGGATAGGCGAGCTGACTAGTATTATTCTGAAAACAGTAGGAAAAATACAGGTAGAGTTACAGTGTTTGTTAATATACAGGTATTATGGAGGTGGTGTTTCAGCCATGATACAGTGACTAAGGGTTTCCGATCTAGTGTCCTGTTGGATTATGTTTGTTTACATCACCTGAAGATCATCCCTCCAGCTTAATTCACCTGGCTATTAAACACCCTAATGTGTGGTTGGGTTAGGTTAGTGTTAGGGTGGTTAGGTTTAGGGTGATTAGATTAGGTTAGGTTAAGTAAGCGTTGGGGTGATTAGGTTAGGTTAGGTTTAGGGTGATTAGGTTAGGTTTAGGGTGATTAGGTTAGGTTAAGTAAGCGTTGGGGTGGTTAGATTATGTCCTTGGAAGGGAACGCCAGGCTATGTAGCGTGCCCGTGTAATAGTTTTTATTCTGTCAGTTTTCCAGGGGACGGGTAGCTCTCCTTGACAAGTTGTTTTGTTAACGAGGTTATGTTAAGATATTTTAACACTAAACATAACCCGCTGGTTGTTAGTACTGTAGTTGGCTTTGTTAGCATGGAAGTTATATCGTCTGTCCTGTTTTAGTCTGTAACTCCGTCTACCTGTTTTGGGCCCCTTATTATTATTATTATTATTATTATTATTGTTATTATTATTATTATTATTATTATTATTGTTATTATTATTATTGTTATTGTTATTGTTGTTGTTGTTGTTGTTTTTATTATTATTATTATTATTATTATTATTATTATTGTTATTGTTATTATTATTATTATTGTTGTTGTTGTTGTTGTTAATCCCCAATCCTTGTGTCCAGCTGAAATTCTGTAGACAGGAATGTGTGTAAATGGAAGAGATAATTCCATGAACAGTAGGAGATAACACCAGAAGACTAGTGAAGGATAATGTACCTTTTAGGTCTTATTCAAAATGGTCAACTGGCGGCCATTTTGTTTCCAATTTCTTGCAAATGTTTGACCGCGGTAATATATAGTGCGAAGATTAATACTGTAGACATAGTTAATTAAAATTGGATGATATTTGTAAAGAGAGGTCGTCTTATTCCTCTAATCACGTGAACCACCAGGTCAAATCGTTTAGGCCACATGACCTTGCTTCAGGCGATGTCTTTAATTTTCTTCCAAAGGTCACCATGAAACATTTTAACTATAATATAATCAGATGTGTCCAGACCTCAATTAATTTCATATTTATACTTTTTGTTAACTAATTATGCCGATTCCAAAAAAATTATGTTTGTATTTAACGACTGAAGAAACCTTTGGCCAAATCGACAAGGTGGCAGTTATGTGGACAAATAAAGCATTAGATGTTTGACCTGTTCTCAGAGAATACTGTATTTATGTTGACTTACTCCGGGATTGAAGTCTTTGCCTGCCTGTTCAATGTAAAAAGAGTAACATGCTCTACAGGGAATTGTGTATATGGCACTGTTATCATTGGTGTGTGTGTGTGTGTGTGTGTGTGTTTCAAATGGACAGGTACCAAAGGTGGGTGAATGACTTTTATCCAGGGAAAATGGGTTTACTTATACTGTACACAAGTATATAAGAGAACACAAGTATATAAGTGAACACTGACTGCACTCCACGTATATAAAACCCCAAGGAAGATTATATATTTTGTCTTAAATTTCAAATGATGATGAGTAGCCGAGTGTTTGGAATAGTAGGCATTATATATACATCCTTGTGTTATGTTAGGTTAGGTTAGTGTTTAGTTATGTTTGATAATGGACGTGTTTTACTGACCAGGTCTTGGCCACATTATTATTATTAGCATTATTATTGTTTTTCTTGTTTTTGTTGTTGTTAATGGTGTTAGTTTTGCTGTTTTATTCATAAATATTGTGTTGTTATTATTACTATCATAGTATCTTTGTCTTCTTCTCCCTCCTGATCACCACTGTCAACAGATCAGTGTCATCGTCAGCTACTAGGAACACATGAAGTGGGGCTAGGGTGTGTGTGTGTGTCTGTGTGTGTGTGTGTGTCTGTGTGTGTGATAATAATAATAATAATAATAAACGGTTTATTAATAGAGTTGCAGCCGGTGGTTGAAAATATACAGACTTACATTTGATTTAGACATAATGATATAATATGCATTGAATACATTTACAGGGCTGTACAGTACATAAATCACGAGTTGTTTATTATTTTAACAATAGATGGGATGGTGCTGTTCTTATATCTATCGGTGCGGGCTCTTATGGGCTGAATTTTGTTGTAGTGGCGGACTGCGTGAGTTGGGTGGGGGGCTGCAGGAGGCGGCGATGGCGAGGGTGGTGCAGTAGTCCACGGCCAAAACCTTTCCAGTGCTTGGTGGTGGAGGTCACTGATGGATGGCATTTCCAGGGTGGAGAGAGCGTTGGTGTAGCCGGAGTAGTCTGCGCCGAGCATGATTCTGTGTGTGTGTGTGTGCGCGCGCAATTATGATACTAATACACTGGTCAACAAAGTTTTTGTTGCATTGCTATAAACACTTGATTCTACCTAATTTGGGTGTGCTGATCTCATATCTGAAGTTAGTTTCTTTCTGTAAGCTCTAGTTTTTTTGCAATCAAGGTATTTTGAAATTTCAAAATTTCGTCTTCGTCTTATTGACCTCGTCGTCTATCTTGAAAAATATGTCATTAAACTGTCATTAAATTAGCTGGGTAATAAACAATAAAATATTACATATTCTAAATTTATTCAACAACACAATTTGAAACATGTTCCATCTAAAACAAAGGTTGAAATTTGTATAAAACTCATTGTTAGGTAAGAAATTTGTTACTATGAGGAGACAAAGCCCAATCACATTTTAGCCAGGTAGGAATTTGCGCTTGAAGCTCTTGCGTTTGTGAAATGTCTCAGGGCACTCTCGTTTAATGCTCCAGCAGTAGTCTGCCATCATATGTTTGTCCCATCTCCCTTGGTAGCGGTCTTCCATGGTCTTGAGATCCTGATGAAACCGCTCGCCTTGCTCGTCACTTACTGCCCCTAGGTTCTCAGGGAATCTATCAAGATGACGATATAGGAAATGGAGTTTGACACTCATATTGCATCCAAGGTCATGAAAGGCTGACAACATGGTTGCTACAAGGGTTTCATAGTTGTCAGCCTTTTTATTACCAAGAAAGTTTTCCATTACCGCCACAAATGAAAGCCATGCACCCCTTTCCTTGTCGTCCATCTTTCTGACAAAGTCTTGATCACGTACAAGTGCACGAATTTGTGGTCCATCAAACACACCTGCCTTTATCTTCTCAAATGACAAAGCAGGGTGAGCAGAGACTATGTGTTGGAAGCATTCACCATCAGTATTTAATGCTCTGACAAACTGTTTCATCAGGCCCAGCTTGATATGGAGAGGAGGAAATATGATCTTTTCTCGACTGACGATTGGATCATTGACAATGTTTGGCATACCAGCTTCCAGAGTCTCACGTAAGGGCCACTCCTTCAGGTTCCAATGCCTGTCTCTAGCTCGGCTGTCCCACATGCAAAGAAAGCAGGGATACTTTGTAAATCCTCTTTGTTGGCCAAGAAGGAAGTTCACCATTTTGAGGTCAACACAAATTGTCCAGTTGTGCTCATGGTATTTTAGCAGGTGAATCACAGTTTTAATGTCATTATACTCCTCTCGTAAGCACACAGAATGACCCACTGGAACAGCTGCATAGACATTACCATTATGTAGTAGCACACACTTCAGGCTACGCTTACAACTATCTAGAAATAATCGCCAGTCATTTGGACTATACAATGGAATCCCTAATTCCTGGAGAAGACCCGGGATATTATGACAGTAAACAAACTTATTCTCCTCTGTAAAGAATGGCACAAAATCCTGTTCCCGCTTTCTGAAGTCTGAAACTTTTGTGGTCTGGTTCAGTAGAGCCTTTTCTTGCAACCTAGAAGCTAGAACTTCTGCTGCATTTTTGGAGAGACCCAAATCACGCACAAGGTCATTCAGCTCTGGCTGACTAAACTTCTGAGGGGTTGATGACTCTGGTGTACCATCAGAAGAATCGTCGGAATCTGCAAGTATTTCTTGAGTTTCATGTTCACTCTCTTGGTCTTTGTCGCTTCCCTCCTCTTCAGCTGGAGACAACCCATTAAAAACTGGAACTGGTAGCTCATCAGAGTGCAAAGTAGGTCGAATTGCTGAAGGGATACTAGGATACGATATTTTATGTCTGTTTTTCTTGCCAACACCCTTCGTATTGATCAGACAAAAATAGCAGTCAGTTGTGTGGTCCTTCGGTTCTCGCCAGGTCATGGGAATTCCGAACGGTAAGCCCTTACGTTTTCCTTTTGTCCAGTCACGCAGCATTTCTTCGCAGTTATGACACACAGCATGTGGAGCCCATTTTTTGTCTTGGTCGCCAAGAGTAAGTCCGAAGTACGCTTTATAGCCGCGCCTCACAAACGATGTTATATTGCGCCTCTGACGAATAAGCGTGAAGTATCCACAAATATAACAGAAGGCATCAGGTTTGTTCACACATTGATTTCTCTTTGTAGCCATGACCAAATCTGAAAGAAAAAACAGACAAAATTATATCTCCCTATTGATACCATAATCGTGTAATTAATTAATTTGACCGCAAACGGCTAGAATGTAAAACCTCAAATTACATGAAAACTGGAGCATGCAGAACAAAACTGGTTTCAAATATGAAATCAGCAGATCAAAAATGGTAAGAAACAGTAAAGAAATCTCATGCAACTGGGAATTATAAAAAATTTGTTGTCCTGTGTGCGGCGCCTAACCTTAAGTAACCTAATTACCTTCCCTTGCCCAATCGGCGTTAAGGTGAGGCTGTCAACCTGACCCACCTTACTTTACCTTTACTTGACGTGACCTGAACAACTTAGTGTTAACGTGGAAAATTGATTTAGACCATTGTTAACCTAATTTAACATAACTTAACCAGGTTTGAACAATTTAACATTCACTTCTTCAAAAGACGAAATTCCCTGATTACCGAATGTGTTTTTTTTTCTCACGTCCAATTTCCTGAACCTACGTTTCTTTCAGATCTATTTTTAATATAAATTGTCTTCAATTTCTGCCCATTTTCTTTGATACCCAATTTTTTCGATACATCTTTTCTAGATCCAGTTTTAGTACTGTGACCCATCTTGGCCTCATTTTCTAAGCACAATTATGCAGTTCTTCCCGGTGTGATGTGTGGTCTTGGCCGCACGATGATAGGTTACGTTCTTGGCAGGTGCGTGAATGGTGTGTGCATATGTGTTAGTGTGTATGTATTCTACACATGTGGGGTGGCAACGACAGTATGAGCACATGTGTTGTTGCTTTGTCACCGGGGCAGCTGTGTTACATAAAGAGGGAGTGACGTCAGGTAATAATGCTTGCAAGGGATGGGGGGGGGGGGGTAATTCCCACGCCTTCCATGTGACACAAACTAACACAGTTGACCTTAGGAAAATGACAAAGAAAAAATATATAAAAATAATAGTTGAGTATTATAAAAGGTTTAAGTGAGTTGATCCACCGATATGTTTAAGGTGGTGGATGAACTTAATATATGATGACACTTGCACTAATAATAATACAGAACCTGATACCACACGCTGAGTCACTCCACCTACCACAATACAGGCGTGGATGACGTACTCTAAAGACTTTATCTCTTGACTACGATGACTTTATCCCTTGAGTACGATGACATAGCCCCTTGAATGCGACGTCTTAAAATCATCGTATTCAAAGGATTTCACAACACTCATGGGAATTAAGTCATCGTACTCAAGGGAATTGTCATAGTATGCAAGGGATCAAATTATCGTATTAAGAGAAATAAGTTATCGTACTCTTAAGGAAATAAGTCGTCTTATTGAAGGAAATTAAGTCATCGTACTCAAGGAGGATGACCTCCTTGGGGATGACACACACAGCAGCTTGCCAACAATCTTATGACAAGGCACATACAGTATATACACTCGCTTGATCTCTCCACTTGCCTCTTACGGCCACCTATCACAGCTTAGTGACCAACGCCCGTATTATTGAACAGCATCTTCCCTTGAGAGGGTCGTCGTGTTTCAACCCGAGTTTTAAACTAAAGAAGTCCTGAGGGACACCGCAGTACTGTACTTAACGGGGTGGTGTGGCGGTAAAATGAACTAATTCCAATAAAATTAATTTATAATATTGGAATTAGTTCATTTTACCGCCACACCGCCCCGTTAAGTACAGTACTGCGGTGTCCCTCAGGACTTATTTAGTTTAAGACTCGCGTTGAAACACGACGACCCTCTCAAGGGAAGACGTTTAATAATGCGGGAGCAAATCTCTTGTCCTGAAGCAAAATTTCCTAAAAGCGCACAACTGGCATCATGTTCAGGTAAACTGGGACGGTTTGAGCGATTTATTTATTTTGTCTTGCCTTTGGTGTGTTTTATGGTGTTTTTTGCTCTCCTGCTGAACATAATTATTATGGTCATGGAGGAGTGCATGGGTAGTAATTATCCCTCCCCCCCTCACCTCTTCTCCTTTTCCCCCTTCTCCCCCTCCCTTCCCTCCCTCCCCTTCCACCCCCCCCTCCGAAAAAAGTCAGTTTCCCCTTACATCGTTGAGTAGTTCTTGCCTCCAGCGTGGTTACTAACTCGTCCAAAATCCCCTGCAAAGATACAACACAAGACACTACTCATCCTCATAGACAGACATACACTTACTCACTAATTACAAACGTCGTGGTTTAAGTGAGCTCTGATAACCCAGGAGAAGGTCAATTAACTCTCTCTCTCCTTTATGTTAATCAGTAATTATGTTGTCAAACTCCTTGGAATTAACTAATTAATCTGTGGTCGGGAGGGAGTCGGGGTTTCTGTGGTGGCGGTCTACACTGTGGGTTCTGTCACTCCCCCCTCGAGGTACAGCGCCTTAGACTTGGCAAACTGTCCTCCTGTGACCATTCCTTCTATAGACCAAGTGTAGTTCTGGCTGGAGTTTTATTCTCTCACTTCCATCAGTTCTGGGGTTCCTCAGGGTCTCATACTGGTTCTAATTAATTTCATATTATACATAGTGACAGACAAACTGGTTCATGCTCACGCTGATTGACGATTTACCCCAGCCAGTCACCCAAAATAAACTGTACTGTGACACTGGTAGACTACACACATCCTCATCTCATCAGGAAGATCATGTGTAGTACAGTGGGTCTAGGATGCCTCTAATGTGTTGTTTTTAACGCCAGTGAAACAAAATGCATAATAAGAGGCGTGACGTTACACAGTTTGTTATAGATTTTGACAACACGTCATATGACCCAGTACAAGAAGTCGGTACATATCTGTCGTGAACTTAACTCCGGTAAAGCATAAGACTAGTGTTCAAGAGTCAGGCCCGACTTAAACAGTGAACAGATGGCTACCATTTGTGTGTCATGTTCACTCCCAGATGGAACACTGCTGCTGCCATCTGTGTGGTGTTGGGGCACTTCTCCTCTTCGATGCAATGCAGGAAAAAAACATCAAAATAATCAATAGAAATGATCTTGCCAGAAAACTTTCATCGTTACGCACCTTCAGAGGCACCTCACCTCTCTTCCTGTTTTAGATACTTAAACAGTTACGAGTCGGGGCGAGTTACACTTTCTACCTATACGAGAAGATCTGGGTGAGAATATTCTCTGATTATTCTAATTTTGAAAACTTTCTACCCACCAGAACCAGTTTATACCCCGAACTATAACTCTGTGAAACTCTCCGCCAGATTATTTTCCCCATGGCATATAACCTCCATCAATACAAATAATTAGCTTTCGGTATCTTTAATGTCGACCTGTGGTGGGTGACTGTTGTTAGCACCAGATGTGTCTCGGTTTTTTTACTTGTGTTGTTTAGACCTGGTTCCCACCCATCTTTTACTTAATACAAATTAAATGTGATTATTTCATCAAAGTGTATGAAATTCTCTCTTGGTTAATGAGTGCTTCAGTTAATGGGTCAGTTGATGATTCGGTCTGTGGATGGAAAGTGAGTGAGTGACTTGGTCGAGGCAGTGAGTTAGTATTTTTTTTTTGTCTGAGAAATAATGTGGATCTTTTTGAATATATATATATATATATATATATATATATATATATTATATATATATATATATATATATATATATATATATATATATATATATATATATATATATATAAAACTAATCCACACACCAACACCACCACCCACACAAAGAAGCTTAAAAGAAAGGGCGACGTAACTAGTCATGTTAAGTCAGGTAAAAAATATGGGACCCACTAATCATATATCCTACATCTAACTCGAATGCTTTCAAAGCATTTTTATCCTTGGGCCACTGACAAATTAATTTGTGTAACATATTACCAGTTTTGCACTGACCATCACTGAGGTTTATAGAATTCAATTATCTAATCAAACTTGCTTCAACCAGAAGTCTTTCTGTGACACATGATGATTTAAACACTTCTAAGTTGTTTCCCCAATCTATGGGATGATTATTGTTCTTAACATGAACGAACAGTGCACTGCTTTCAGATGCTGTTCTAATATTGTACTTGTGCTGTCTAATTCTGAGTTACAAGGCTTTCCCAGTCTGTCCTTATCGCAATGAATTTGTCCCGTTAGTTCAGTCCCATAAATTATTAAATATTAATGTTGTTTTTAAGTATGATTCAGCTATTACTAATATATTAATCAAGAATAGCCCAACCTTGAATGTAAATGGAAGTGTTTACTGCATACCAAGTCGCAATTGTAATGGAAATTATGTAGGGCAGACTGAGAAAGCATTGCAACTCAGAATTTAACAGCACAAGTAGCAGTGGTGACCTTGGGTGAGGCGGGCAACAAGACCCAGCACCTGAGCGACGCCTACAGGTGAGACACTCCCAGGTACTGTAAAGGTATGTTGACGTCACGCGTGTGCCTATGACGTTACAAACCTGTTGAACCAAGTGCAGGCAAAAATAACCTTCCCTCGTCCTCTTCACCAAAGCTTCGTCTGAATTTCGTTATTTTCAAGTGGATGAATTGTAAATAACTTTAAGTAATGCAAAACAAATGACTCGGTCTAAAAGATATTGGATGAAAAATTTAGGTGACGTAATTTGTATTGTTATTTAATAAATATGGAAATTAGCGGCGCCTACTAACTTATTTAAATTCGTGTTGTTTGTTCCTTACCAATAATGAATTAACAGTATAAAAGCACAGGTACAGTTTTAGGTACAAATACAAGTTGGGGTGCAGAGACTTGTGTGTGGTAGTCATTCACAAACACTGCGTACAGTACATGTGTCACATCACCTTGTATAATATACAGGGGTAAAGTTGCCTCTTACTTCCTATCATACATCTGTAGTTCTTTGTAAACAAAACAATTAATGTATGAGTCATGTCTCTCTCTCTCTCTCTCTCTCTCTCTCTCTCTCTCTCTCTCTCTCTCTCTCTCTCTCTCTCTCTCAAGACCCGCTTTACGCTGTAATGGACCAAAAGCCCCAAATTATGTGGTTTTAGTGACCTTTGACCCGTGTGGGGAGGTGTGATTGTATGGCTGTGTCCAATTTCATCTAGATTAGTTCACAAAATTAGACTTTCTTTTCGCCCCCCCCCCCCCCCCCCTACATCCTTGTGTAAGGTGAAGCGCAGAAGCGCTCACAGCGCCCAGCAGGGAAGCATGCTAAGTTCATGCTTGCCTTATGTCTCATGAGTCAAGGGCGTAGAAGCCTGAAGAGTCAGTGGTTTATGTCTAAGCAAGTTATTGGAAGCTCAACAGCAGCTCAAAATATACAATCTGGGGTTGTTTGACCTTTGACCTCATAAAATCCAGAAAAAAGGTCAATCTAGAAGAAAAGAGAATAAGAAAGAGAGAAAGAACAACTTGACCCTGACCATTAGGGAGGAAGACTCAATGTGTTCGTTGTACAGATATATACAGAACTTGGCAACCATCCTGGCTCATTATTTAAAGGTTATCACTGCGGAATATTGAGAAGGATGGGGCGAGATAGTGACAAGCCACACTGGTCCTCAAGGTCGATATTGCTGTCTCGGGCGGTTTAAAACTCTACCTAACGACGATGTTTATTCGTGTGCCTTTAGTCGATGTTAGAGGTAAAATGGTTCTTTTGTTGTTGCCGAGTAGACACGAGTGTTGCCATGACTCGTGTGTTGCCATGACTCGTGTGTTGCCATGACTCGAGTGTTGCCATGACTCGTGTGTTGCCATGACTCGAGTGTTGCCATGACTCGTGTGTTGCCATGACTCGAGTGTTGCCATGACTCGTGTGTTGCCATGACTCGTGTGTTGCCATGACTCGTGTGTTGCCATGACTCGTGTGTTGCCATGACTCGAGTGTTGCCATGACTCGTGTGTTGCCATGACTCGTGTGTTGCCATGACTCGTGTGTTGCCATGTCGACCTGAATGAACTATATTTGTCTCTTCATTTGCACTACTTAAAATAGCCCAGACCTGCAATACAGACTTAAAATAGCCCAGACCTGCAATATAGCCTTAAAATAGCCCAGACCTGCAATACAGACTTAAAATAGCCCAGACCTGCAATATAGCCTTAAAATAGCCCAGACCTGCAATATAGACTTAAAATAGCCGAGACCTGCAATATAGCCTTAAAATAGCCCAGACCTGCAATACAGACTTAAAATAGCCCAGACCTGCAATACAGACTTAAAATAGCCCAGACCTGCAATACAGACTTAAAATAGCCCAGACCTGCAATACAGACTTAAAATAGCCCAGACCTGCAATACAGACTTAAAATAGCCCAGACCTGCAATACAGACTTAAAATAGCCCAGACCTGCAATACAGACTTAAAATAGCCCAGACCTGCAATACAGACTTAAAATAGCCCAGACCTGCAATACAGACTTAAAATAGCCCAGACCTGCAATACAGACTTAAAATAGCCCAGACTTGCAATACAGACTTAAAATAGCCCTGACCTGCAATACAGACTTAAAATAGCCGAGACCTGCAATATAGCCTTAAAATAGCCCAGACCTGCAATACTTAAACTAGCCCAGATTTACAAGACTTAGAATAGCCTAAACTTTCTCTGTCTCTCTAGACTTGGCTGGTTAGAAAAAGATAGAGGTCGGGTTTGAGAGATAAAGGAACGAAGGATGGTAAGAAAGCATGTGTGTGTCGGATCAGAGGTGCATCTTGAGCCTTTGGCAGACTCCGTCCCCGTGTCTTCAGCTGTAGGGAGCTGAAATTATCTACAAAGTTGCACTTATATCGAGCAGTGGTCCTCCCCACCCTGCTGCATGGCAGCTACCTGTGTACACAATAAGTACTAGTTAAACTTACGTGTTGAAAGTCTAGAGAGAAGCCAAGGTAGGTGTTGACTTTAAGATATGGGTAGCTATACTGAAATGCCCACCCTATAGCCTGGCCCCCTGGCTGGTCAGCTATGGCCGAGTCAGGTGATTATATTTATACATAAACAAACTCCCTTCACACCCTCCAACCTCCTTCTGGGCCTCTCATCTTCAACCATCTCAACACTCTACATTGTGAGTTACAGCCGAGACATGGGTCACATACAGATGGCACCTCAAGGCACTTGAAAACTTTCACCAGCGTAGTTTACGTTCCATCCTCAGAGTTCGCTGGGAAGACAAGAGAACAAATGACAGAATTGTCGTTAACACCAAATGTAGGAGCATCGAGGCTACCATTATCCATGAACAACTTCGTTGATCTGGCTATGTTACCCACATGGACGACAGTAGACTGCCAAAGCAGCTACTTTACAGTCACCTAACGAAGAGTAAACTGAATGCTGGCGGGCAACTGAAAAGGTATAAGGATAGTCTTAAGACAAACCTGAAAAAGTTCCAAATCGACCCCTCACCTGGGAGATGATTACTCCACACCGTAGCGCTTGGAGGAGCACCACACGAGGTGTCAATACTTTCGAGTTAGCCCGACTGCATGCCAACGAAGGTGACATCCTAAATAACTCACATTTTATCATAGGTGGATGATCGTCATACTCGATTCCGAGTGACAGCAAAGTAGTAGTAGTAATAGTAGTAGTAGTAGTAGTAGTAATAGTAATAGTAGTAGTGTGTGTGAACAAAATTTCCTCGCTGAAGACCTGTTGTCATATCAATAAAATTACCATATATATATATATATATCTATATATATATATATATATATATATATATATATAATATATATATATATATATATATATATATATATCTATATAAAGTATATTGGCCGTCTGGTATGTTTGACCATATTGTATAGCAAGTATACCGGATTAAATTAGATTATATTAACCGTGTGTATAGAGTGGTACACTGAGGTGTGTATCGACAGGTGTATATTCCCTTATACAGCGTTGACGTGTATTTCAGGTCGCAGCTTTCAATGCCCACGTTCTGCAGGGTGGGGGAACTCAACGTCCACGCCCGCTGGTGGTTCACCCTTACCCTGTCACGGCATAGGAGTATCGCTGTCATGGTAGGCGAGTGGTTTAACAGGTTGTTGCCCCCGAGGGTCTGAGGTGTGCGAGGCGCCATATTGGGAGCACTGGTCTAAAATTGGGAATGTGCACGAATTGGGAGTACACACACACACACACATCAACAGAGAAAAAATAATTACAGAGAGAGAGAGAGAGAGAGAGAGAGAGAGAGAGAGAGAGAGAGAGAGAGAGAGAGACGTAACTGACATCCAACAGACAATATTGCTGGTTCAAGCAGTGTTCAGCACAAACGGTCTACAGTGTGTCAATAATCCCTTATATACAGCAACATACTTTTGCTTAATTATTATATAAAATAACACCACGGACGAGGGTTGTTGATAAAGGCCAATCACGACTCTTTCAAAGTTTTGACCTTGACCTTTGACCTTCGACCTTTACTTACTATAATCAGACAACAATTTATGGTGTTTCGTATATATCAAGTATAGACAATATATCTCCCTTCCTTCTCGAGTATATACAAGTTGAAGTAAAGTCACTATACACACTGTGACTATATGATCGAGGTGTGCAAATAGAAGTCAGGGCTAATCGGAGGTACTCAGACTGTCCAACCAGGAGCGAACTCGTAGCAATGGTTTTAAAGTAGACAAATTTAGATTTAGGCGAGAGATACAGTAGGTAATCATTGGTTTAGAAATAAGAGTAGTGGATGAGTGGAACAAGTTACCAAACATCGTCATTAACTCGAACACGCTGGATAGGTTGGGGGGATATATGAGTGACAGGGATTGGGCGTAAACGGGACTGCCCAATAGGCCCGCTGCAGTTCCCTCGATCCTTACGTATTATAGTTAAATAGTTATTCTTGTATATTTTTAGTTTTATGAATCGTGTCTTTGTATTTGATTACCTAAGGGAGTTATGACCCTCTCTGTCTTACCAGTTGTTCTCACCTCGTGGGTTACCAACACTGTGCCCACTCCTTGGTCTCTGCTGCATTATGTGACCTGGTGCCCTGGGTGTGTGGTAGTGAGCAGGGGGAGAGGGGTCTAGTTTTACCCAACAGCTGCCAACAGGTAATCGCGACTAACCCAGACAGTCGCGGAAAATTACCATAAATTATTGATTTTTTTTTCACTCTCCTTTCATTAATAGACCTGGACAACTATTTAGTCAGTGATCTTGATATAGGTGTTAGTGGCTGATGGTGATTATAATTAACTCGGTGATGACTCAGAATTTTGATGAAGTTAATTAACTTATACGAGAGAAATTAATAATAATAAGAGTATGAATAATGATGGAAATATTCCTGATCACTGATAATGTTAATGGTGATAGAAGTAATTATTTAATACTTAATATAAATATATAAATTATATATAGTGACACACACACACACACACACACACACACACACACCAGCATCTTATACTATAAGTGTGGCAGAGTGAGTGTGTGTGTGTGTGTGTGTGTGTGTGTGTGTGTGTGTCCAGGTGTTGAGGGCCGCCTTTACCATCTGCATCATCACCCACAACCCTCCCCCCTCCCTCCCTCCCTAGCGAGGTCATCCTAAAACTATATCTTGCGCTTGTGAGACCTCACTTGGCTTACACCGTTCAATTCTGGTCACCGTACTACAGAATGGATATAAAATCCCTATAAAGAATTCAGAGAAGAATGACAAGACTAATCCCGGGCATTAGGAACCTTGAGTACAGAGACCGGTTAAAGCATCTTAATTTGCACTCCCGCGAGAGACGTAGAGCGAGGGGCGACATGATAGAGGTGTATAAATGGAAGTCAGGGCTAAACAAATGGGACATTACAAAGTACTCAAACTATGTAACCAGGAGCGAACTCGTAACAATGGTTTTAAATTAGACAAATTAAGATTTAGGCGCGAAATAGGTAAATATTGGTTTGTAAATAGAGTAGTGGATGAATGGAACAAGTTACCAAACATCATTAACTCGAACACGCTGGATAGCTTCAAACATAGGCTGGATGGATATATGAGCAATGGGGGTTGGGTGTAAATGGGACTGCCCAGTATAGGCCAATAGGCCCGCTGCAGTTTCCTCCATTCTTATGTTCTCCGCCCCTTCATTCCTTTATGTACAATGAAAGACAAAAGTCGTGTCGTGAAAACATCTGCCGAAGAGCTAACCTTTTGG
Source organism: Homarus gammarus (assembly GCA_958450375.1). NCBI lineage: Eukaryota > Metazoa > Arthropoda > Malacostraca > Decapoda > Nephropidae > Homarus > Homarus gammarus. The sequence goes on along the minus strand of CAUDMG010002480.1, from coordinate 1,864,068 downwards.
TGCGCTCTGCCTCGTGGTAGGGCTCTCATAATGTTTCACCAGTTATATTTAATCTTCGGACAAAACCGTGACACGACTTTTGTCTTGGATTGTACCTGAGGTTTAATTTTAAATGTGTTGTATCCACACTGTCCGTAATGGGCCGCCATGCGTAGGGGATTCACTCTCAGGAGGGTTGATAGAGGCGGGGGGGGGGGGGGGGGGGTTGTTTTTAATGTGTGAGGGGGAGGGGTGTTTGTTGTTTGTACTGTGTGAGGGGGGGAGGACTTTATAGGAGAGGAAGAGAGAGAGAGAGAGAATCATAAGACACAGGCTGGTGCTCCATCTATATACCTGCAGCAGTTTTTTACCTGAGGAAGATAATTAGTGAGGAGTGGTACAGGTGAGCCAGTCATTAATGGCGATCACCTCACGCTCCAACGATCTAATTCACTGAAAAACTCCTTACCTGTTCACTCCATTATGTTGTTCCTTATAATCTTTGGTGTTTAATTCTGCCATCGTCTTGGTTTCGGCGGTTTTGTTAAGTTGCTTTTGTTTCGGCCCTTTTGTTTTGTCGTTTGTGTTAATTCTTGGTTATAACGCCTCGGTGTCATTGCCTTATGCCTTTACAATTTAATTCAAATATGTGGGGGGGGGGGGGGGGTTTCAGTAATTTATTTTATATAGTAATTTTTCTATATATAATTCTTAATGATTATTTATTTATTTATTATATTACGTCTTGACAGTATAAAATATATAAAAAAATTATTTCTTTATTTTTATCGTTAAAACTTGTGAATTGTTGTGTTGTTTCTCATAGTTTGGTTATAATATGACATTTTAATTCAACATACAACAAAAAGTAGCTTGTTTATACTCGATTAATATTAGACCAGTAAATAAATATGCCAGACAGATTTTTAACCCAAAATATAAGCCCCATGAGTGAAAAATTATAAAAAAAAATATATATAAATTATTAGTTATTACTGCTGTGAGGCCCATTAGCGTCAAGTGGTTCACAAGGGAGGGGTTCACTAATGAGGGGGGGATAGCACCTGTGGAAACCTTGGCTAATTATTATACATGAGGTCACATTGAACTCTGATCAACACCTGGATTTATTGCTTGTTGTAAATATTGTGTTTATTATTATTATTATTATTATTATTATTATTATTATTATTATTATTATTGCTAAGAAAGTAATATGTATGAACTTAGCTACGAACTCGAGGCACACACACACACGCACGCGCGATATTAATCTCTCTACTCAGACAAGTTCATCACTTAATAATTATAGTTCTAACTCAATATTTTCTCTTACTTTAACGTACAAAACTAACTAAAGCTCTTAAGATAAATTCGTCTCTATGATTAAGTCCTTCTCTAATTCTCGATATTTAGTGACATTAAAGGTTCAAAAAAAAAAGTTTGATTCAATGGAGGTTTTATGATAGGCGTGTGTGTGTGTGTGTGTGTGTGTGTGTGTGTGTGTGTGTGTGTGTGTGTGTGTGTGTGTGTGTGTATATACTGTCAGGTAACACGGTGTTGTCATAAGTCGACTCCGTGTTTAACATACTGTACATTACCTGTTGCTGACTAATGCTCTTTGTTCTGGGTAAAAAGTGGATGTGTGGAGAGGTGGATGGTGGTGTGGGTTGGATGTGTGGAGAGGTGGATGGTGGCGTGGAGATGTGGATGGTGGTGTGGGTTTGTGGGTTGGATGTGTGGAGTGGTGGATGGTGGTGTGGGTTTATGGGTTGGATGTGTGGAAGGTGGTGTGGGTTGGATGAGTGGAGGTGGATGACGTGTTAAGCTGTGGGGTGGATAATGGGTCCACCTAGGGGTTTGATGACTTGTAGTTAACTAAATGGTGTCCACTTTCAATTCCTCCTCAACTTTTCCATATCTTTTCCTCCTTCTCCTCCTCCCCCTGGTCCCCTTCCTCCCCCTCCTCCCCCTCTCTTCCTTCACCTCCTCATTCCCCTGTTTCTCTTTCCGCTACCCCTCTGCCCCTCCCTCCCCTTCGTCTTCTCCCTATCACTTCCTCCTTCCCTCTTCCTGTGGTCCCCTCTCCTCTCCCCCCTCTCTCTATCTCACTCCCCTCTTCCTCTCCTACCCCCTACTCACCCATTCCCTTCTCTCCCACCCCTCTTCCCGCTCCCCCTCCCTCCCCCTCCCCAGGTGAGAGAGAGGGAGGAAGGAAGGTACAAGAACGGTGACCCATTATCAACTCCTCTTCCCGTAAACCTCACCTTACCTCTCCCTCCATTCATTCTTCGTCTCTCCACCTCCTCATCCTCTCCCCCCCCCCAAATTACCCCCCTCCCCTCAGGTGAGACAGAGGGAGGAAGTGAGTTACAGGAAAGGTGAACCACCATCTCCTCCTCTCCGCTTTTTACTGCCCCACACGCCATTGTTCCTCCCTGTATGAGAGGGCGTGTACCTCCCGCCTCGCCGCCCTCTATAGTTACCTCCGCCCACGGGATGACATGTGAGTAGGGCGGCCAGTGGTGTCTGGATCACTCTATTGGTCGTCTGGCACTGTGTGTGTATGTGACTTGACTATCTTCTGAAATGCCGTTTGTATCCCTGTATGTAACCTCTAACTAACTTATGTAACCTTGTATGTAAGTAACTAACTAAAGATACAGCTATCATCATCGTCTGTACCCATGTATGTATATAACTATGTGTCGTGTGTAGTCATGTATGTAACTAATTATGTAACCAGGTACAGGTATCCAAACTTGCACTGTAATTTGATGTGCCTGCGGTAATACTCGAGAGTGGAAAAACGTGTAATAACGCGTAATATTCTTACTTAATTGTGTATGTTATATATATCGAGTAAAACACACACACACACACACACACACAGCTGCTCTGTTCTGTTCTGTTCGGGGTGGAAAGATGGTGGTTAGGGACTCAACACCTCGCTTGAGTATGGGTCATCTTCTGGGGTAGTGCAGATACTGTGTGGTAAGGGTGGGGTTGTGTGTATGTTTGTAATTAGGTAATTAGAGGTTGTTAGGTTATGTGAAGGAAGGATGTTGGTTAATGTATGTGGGTAACATGTACAGTAGTGTGTGTGTGTGTGTAACTTTATATTATTATCATTGTTATTTTTATTATTATCATTGTTTTTATTATTATTATTATTATTATTAACATTATTATTATTATTACAAATTATTATTATTATTAATCACAAACATTAAAAGAAAATTAGTTTACCTGGCCCACATTTTCTGTAACTTCAGGGAGATCTTAAGTTAACCCAACACAAAGCTTCTTAATTAGTATTTTTTCCTTCCTCTTCCCCCTCCACTCTTACCACCACTCTCGCCCCTCAGGCCCTCACCCTCACCCTCCCCTCACCCTCACCCTCCCCCTCCCCTCACCCTCCCCCTCCCCCTCCCCTCACCCTCCCCCCCCTCCCCTCACCCTCACCCTCCCCTCACCCTCACCCTCACCCTCCCCACCCTCCCTCACCCTCTCCCTCCCTCACCTTCTCCCTCACCCTCACCTTCTCCCTCACCCTCACCATCCGAGGCTGAAATCGTTAGGGTACACGCCATCTTTGTTTTTATCAGCGTTGGGGAGGACTTTCACCATATTTATAATGTATAGAGCAGCTCAACACGCTCCATCTACCACCATAACTACCACAAGCATTCCTCCACACTTTCTTGCGGTAATATTTGGCGAGTCAGACTGAAATTTATGTGTCAGGAATCGGACCGCGAATTGTTGTATCGATAGTCGCGGATTTGGCCACGTTAGGTTTGGTTGGATTGATTTGGGTTGGGTTAGGTTAGGTTAGGTTAGATCAGGTTGGGTTGGGCTGGGCTAGTTTGGGTGGGGTTGGGCTAGTTTGGGTGGGGTTGGGCTAGGTTAGGTTAGATCAGGTTGGGTGGGGTTGGATTGGGTTAGGTTATGTTGGGTTAGGTTAGGTTTGGATTAGTTAAGAATGGTTTGGGTTAGGTTAGGTTAGGTTGGATTGAATTTAGTTAGGTTGGGGTAGGTTAGGTTAGGTTGGGATAAGGGTAAGCCAAGGCTAGGTTAAGTTAGGTTAGGAGTAAGGTAGGTCATGATTGGGATAGGCAAGTGTAGGTTAGGTTTAAGCCTAGGATAGGATCATATTAGGGTTAGGGTAGCATAAGTTAGGGTTACGTTTGGTTAGATTACTCGACGTTAGGGTTAGGTTAGCCCTAGTGAGGTATCGGGTCCTGGAGATTAGTTGAACTCGACTCAGGGTTTAAGGCTTAAGATATTATAACGGGGGTTCTAAGTGTGTGTGTGTGTGTGTAATTAGTTTCATATTCACATTATTATTATTATTATTAGTAGTAGTAGTAGTAGTAGTAGTAGTAGTAGTAGAAGAAGTAGTAGTGGTCTCAAAGGTAGTTCCATTAACCTTGTCATCTAGGTTAAGATATTACTCTCATCATTATTATAAATATTTACCTCCCCAGCCGCCCCACCATACTTCATCCTGCCTATGACAGCCATGTGCACATTACCATGGAAACGCTGACCACTGGCATATAGAGCGTACATAATGAGACACGTGTGAGGATGATTAACGTTGACATGCAGTGGAAAATGAAGGACGAACCATTTTAGTTTTATTTTATTTTTGTTTTAATATATGTTTTTTGTTGATGGTTTTAGTTTCCTTCTCTTTGTTTCGTATTAAAATCTATCTACAAGATTTTATGTATATTAGTGGTATACATACACACGAACACCCTGACTAATATGAGATGTGTACTCGATCCACGAACTAATTATAATATTTGAGTTAACCTCCTATTGGGGTTACACCTGCGTCTTCTCATTAAAGTGTGTCCGACTAACAGGTGTGTGGTGGGTTGATAGGTGTGTGGTGGGTGGACAGGAGTGTGGTGGGTTGATAGGTGTGTGATGGGTGGACAGGTGTGTGGTGGGTGGACAGGTGTGTGGTGGGTTGTTGCCTTTGTGTGGTATCGTAAGGTTGACTCGTTGTGATCGTGAATTGATCGCCATCCTACACTTACACACCCCACCAGTCACCCCACACCAACACACCCCACCAGTCACCCCACACTTAAACACCCCCCAGCCCTTCCCCCACACCTACACAACCCAGCCCCTCTCCCACACGTACACACCCTAGCCCCTCCCCCACACGTACACACCCTAGCCCCTCCCCCACACGTACACACCCCAGCCTCCCCACACTTACACACCCCAGCCCCCCCCACACCTACACACCCCAACCCCTCCCCACACCTACACACCCCAGCCTCCCCACACCTACACTCCCCAGCCCTCCACACCTACACTCCCCACTTTCTCCCCTACATCGTTAACACAACTCATTTACAACTTCCTCTTCCTCAATTTATTAATTAAGAAAATACCGCTATGGCTTTTACACCCACTGACATTAGATAGCGCCCTCCCTCCCTCCCCCTTCTTCTCTCTCCCTCCCTCTCTCTCCACCTCCCTCCCTCCGTCTCTCCACCTCTCCCTCCCTCCCTTTCTCCATCTCTCCCTCCCTCCAACACCTGTACCTCTAACACCCATTAAACTTAGGTGGTACAGCACCCCCTAACAGAGACCTGGCAGGTGTAACATTACCACATGTGACAGATTCTATAACAAGAGGTAACTGTATGGCTCAAGAAAATGCACCAGACAAATGTGATGTAGTCGTGGCCAACATTAGGTTAGGTTAGGTTAGGCACATCTGTTAAGTTAGTGATACTGTGACCATACCGGAACAGTCGGTGATACACCTTCAATATATACTCTTGATCTAATATACCATAGGACTAGCCGTGTGTGTGTGTGTGTGTGTGTGTTCTGGGCAGCCTAAACGGCACAATCGTTTTTCATCAAACTTGGTGGAAAAATCGCAAAAAATTCGTAGAGTGGAACAAACCTGGTCCCATGTCGATGGTTTCTTTAGGAAGGCATTAATTAAAATTTTTATTTACTATGGAAAACGATGCCAGTCTATGTTATATTATATCCTCTATTATGTAATACTGTACTTTATTGTGTTAGTTCTTGGAGGTGTATCCTAACAGTGTATCCTAATTTCACATAACACTGATGTTGCATATATAATTGTAATCAGTGTTGTGACTTAAATATATTATTATTATTATTCAGTTAATAATTTTAGCCACTTCACGGTCGGTCTGTTCGTCGGTCTTGTGTTACGACCATCATTGTTCAGTGTCAGTATAGGAGGAACACCGAAATATCCAGAGAAAACCTGCCGTGTTTAGTTGAGTCACACTTGAATATTCCCGTCTCAATTCCGTCCTGGGATCGAAGATGGGACGTAGTTGTAAGAGGTAAGCGCGTTACAGATGTACACTACTTCTGATGTGTGTGGTGGTGACTGATTGAACTACTGTACTTAGATTAGACTAAATTGTATATGTCTCTCTCTCTCTCAGCCCGTCCCATAAACGACTCTGATAGTGGATAAATTGATAACTTTTTACCTTAATGTTTTTGTCTCAATAATAATAATAATTTACAGCTTATATATGGAATACAGTAGAGACACATTACTGTATCCTAGAGTACAACAAAAAATGCATTACAGAAGCCATTACAGTGGAAATAACGAAGAAACAAAATTACAGTAAAGATTAACCGCTCCAAGAATTACAGAACTAAGACGTGGTTACAGAATACGTTTGTCTTGTGATTAGATTTTTGTTTTGATGGTGATTGTTGTTGGTTGTGATTGATTGGTGGATGAGGTATTGTAGTTGTTGTTATTGTTGTTACATTACTCAGTTACTCATGACTCACCACGTAGTTACTCATGACCCACCACGTAGTTACTCATGACCCACCATGTAGTTACTCATGACCCACCACGTAGTTACTCATTACCCACCACGTAGTTACTCATTACCCACCACGTATAGTTACTCATGACCCACCACGTATAGTTACTCATGACTCACCACGTAGTTACTCATTACCCACCACGTATAGTTAATCATGACCTACCACGTAGTTACTCATGACCCACCACGTAGTGACTCATGACCTACCACGTATAGTTACTCATGACCCACCACGTAGTTACTCATGACCTACCACGTATAGTTACTCATGACCCACCACGTATAGTTACTCATGACCCACCACGTATAGTTACTCATGACCCACCACGTATAGTTACTCATGACCCACCACGTATAGTTACTCATGACCCACCACGTATAGTTACTCATGACCCACCACGTAGTTACTCATGACCCACCACGTATAGTTAATCATGACCTACCACGTAGTTACTCATGACCCACCACGTAGTGACTCATGACCCACCATGTAGTTACTCATGACCCACCACGTAGTTACTCATGACCTACCACGTATAGTTACTCATGACCCACCACGTAGTTACTCATGACCCACCACGTAGTTACTCATGACCCACCACGTATAGTTACTCATGACCCACCACGTATAGTTACTCATGACCCACCACGTATAGTTACTCATGACCCACCACGTATAGTTACTCATGACCCACCACGTAGTTACTCATGACCCACCATGTAGTTACTCATGACCCACCACGTAGTTACTCATGACCTACCACGTATAGTTACTCATGACCCACCACGTAGTTACTCATGACCCACCACGTAGTTACTCATGACCCACCACGTAGTTACTCATGACCTACCACGTATAGTTACTCATGACCCACCACGTAGTTACTCATTACCCACCACGTAGTTACTCATGACCCACCACGTAGTTACTCATGACCCACCACGTAGTTACTCATGACCTACCACGTAGTTACTCATGACCCACCACGTAGTTACTCATGACCCACCACGTAGTTACTCATGACCCACCACGTAGTTACTCATGACCCACCACGTAGTTACTCATGACCCACCACTCAACATCTAGCAGTGTTTTACAACCACTTGATGCTTTTATGGTAATTCTGACTCGTGATTTTTTGAGGTGTAAGGTGGTGGTGGTGATGAATGTCTCCTGTTAACACGTGTTGTGGTGATGTGTCTCTTGGTGCCTCGATACATGTCGGGTTTAGTGTTGTTTGTGTGTCTTTAGCGGGAAATATTATAATATGATCTCAAGTATTATTGTATAAACTATTGTTGTCTATATTAGATGAAGTATTATTTACAATATTAATTAGAAAACCATTTTATGGGTTCGCTTTACTGTTTTGGTGCTGGCGTCACTGTTAGTATAGACGTCACTATTGGTGCTGGCGTCACTGTTAGTATAGACGTCACTATTGGTGCTGGCGTCACTGTTAGTATAGACGTCACTATTGGTACTGGCGTCACTCTTGGTGCTGACGTCACTCTTGGTATTGACGTCATTGTTACACAGCTTCTGGGTCATAATGTCACACGTCAAGGTCCTCGTGACTCTCACTAATCTCTATTTTTTGGATTTGTTTATTCAGTCTCGTACCAGTCTCTCATGGCCTGTCCTGGCCTGGTGCCCGTCCTTCATGGCTTGTCCTGGCCTGGTGTCCGTCCTTCATGGCCTGGCCTGGTGCCCGTCCTTCATGGCCTGGCCTGGTGCCCGTCCTTCATGGCCTGGCCTGGTGCCCGTCCTTCATGGCCTGACCTGGTGCCCGTCCTTCATGGCCTGGCCTGGTGCCCGTCCTTCATGGCCTGACCTGGTGCCCGTCCTTCATGGCCTGACCTGGTGCCCGTCCTTCATGGCCTGACCTGGTGCCCGTCCTTCATGGCCTGGCCTGGTGCCCGTCCTTCATGGCCTGGCCTGGTGTCCGTCCTTCATGGCCTGGCCTGGTGCCCGTCCTTCATGGCCTGGCCTGGTGCCCGTCCTTCATGGCCTGGCCTGGTGCCCGTCCTTCATGGCCTGGCCTGGTGCCCGTCCTTCATGGCCTGGCCTGGTGCCCGTCCTTCATGGCCTGGCCTGGTGCCCGTCCTTCATGGCCTGGCCTGGCGCCCGTCCTTCATGGCCTGGCCTGGCGCCCGTCCTTCATGGCCTGGCCTGGCGCCCGTCCTTCATGGCTTGGCCTGGCGCCCGTCCTTCATGGCTTGGCCTGGCGCCCGTCCTTCATGGCCTGGCCTGGCGCCCGTCCTTCATGGCCTGGCCTGGCGCCCGTCCTTCATGGCCTGGCCTGGCGCCCGTCCTTCATGGCCTGGCCTGGCGCCCGTCCTTCATGGCCTGGCCTGGCGCCCGTCCTTCATGGCCTGGCCTGGCGCCCGTCCTTCATGGCCTGGCCTGGCGCCCGTCCTTCATGGCCTGGCCTGGCGCCCGTCCTTCATGGCCTGGCCTGGCGCCCGTCCTTCATGGCCTGGCCTGGCGCCCGTCCTTCATGGCCTGGCCTGGCGCCCGTCCTTCATGGCCTGGCCTGGCGCCCGTCCTTCATGGCCTGGCCTGGCGCCCGTCCTTCATGGCCTGGCCTGGCGCCCGTCCTTCATGGCCTGGCCTGGCGCCCGTCCTTCATGGCCTGGCCTGGCGCCCGTCCTTCATGGCCTGGCCTGGCGCCCGTCCTTCATGGCCTGGCCTGGCGCCCGTCCTTCATGGCCTGGCCTGGCGCCCGTCCTTCATGGCCTGGCCTGGCGCCCGTCCTTCATGGCCTGGCCTGGCGCCCGTCCTTCATGGCCTGGCCTGGCGCCCGTCCTTCATGGCCTGGCCTGGCGCCCGTCCTTCATGGCCTGGCCTGGCGCCCGTCCTTCATGGCCTGGCCTGGCGCCCGTCCTTCATGGCCTGACCTGGCGCCCGTCCTTCATGGCCTGGCCTGGCGCCCGTCCTTCATGGCCTGGCCTGGCGCCCGTCCTTCATGGCCTGGCCTGGTGCCCCTAATATTCACTTGAACTTCACTGAGCATAAAAAGATTATTATTATGTGTTTTAAAGGTCAATAACATCACAACAAGTAAGTACACACACACACACACACTCCAAGAAGTATCTTTATGGCGGGGTGATCGATGAATGTCAGAATGAACACTGTGACTCCTGTTGTCTCGGTAGTGTTGTCAAAATCCTTCGTCCATTGTGTCATATTGTCTCGTATAAAATTGTAAATATATTTTTTGGAGAGTACATATATACATACATACGTCTATCTTCAATATTTCACCCGGGATACTTATTAAAAGGAAGCATAATGTGTTGTCTAATGGTAGACCCTGCTGCCATATGGCATCACGAAAATTGACCAAGTCCCAGGTTGCTGATCTGACTTTCTGCCTCATTTACACAAAATTGCAGGGTCTCAATTGTTTCTCTTACTATTGACAAAACATACATACATATATTGTTCCTCATTTTTTTTAATTTTTGTAGTAGTAGTACATTTTCACCCCCCCCCCCCCCCCAGGCCCCGATGTGGGTCAGTGACCTGTGCCCGGGTGGGCTAATCCCCGAAAAAAGAAAAAAAATGGATGTTTCAGAAATGTCTTAACACCGAGGATAGTTTGTGTGCTCTAAGGGTGACTTAGGAATACATAGTGTCCGTTCCTTCGTCTATGTGTTGTGTGTGTGTCCTTGCGTCCGTGTATATGTTCGTACGTCATTGTGCATGTTGGTATATCTAGTTTGGTAGTCCATATATCTGTGTTTATCCGTGTAATTGTGCATCTGTTTGTATATCCGTGTCGTTATCCGTATATTTATGTGTCTGTCCATGTTTCTTTGTGACAGTCCGTACGTTCGTGAGTCTGTCTGTGCGCCAGGAGTAAGTATTTTGACCCGACTAAGTGCAGCAGTAGTCGGTCACAGCACCACCTTGAAGCGCTTCTATAATTAGCATTTTTCTCTCCACGACCAGGGTAGTGGCTCGGGGTAGAGGCTCAGGGGTAGTGGCTCAGGCTCAGGGGGTAATGACTCAGGGGTAGTGGCACAGGCTCAGGGGTAGTGGCTCAGGCTCAGGGGTAATGGTTCAGGTTCAGGGGTAGTGGCACAGGCTCAGGGGTAGTGGCTCAGGCTCAGGGGTAATGGTTCAGGTTCAGGGGTAGTGGCACAGGCTCAGGGGTAGTGGCTCAGGCTCAGGGGGTAATGGCTCAGGCTCAGGGGTAGTGGCTCAGGGGTAGTGGCACAGGCTCAGGGGTAGTGGCTCAGGCTCAGGGGGTAATGACTCAGGGGTAGTGGCACAGGGGTAGTGGCACAGGCTCAGGGGTAGTGGCACAGGCTCAGGGGTAGTGGCACAGGCTCAGAGGTAGTGGCACAGGCTCAGGGGTAGTGGCACCGACTCAGGGGTAGTGGCACCGGCTCAGGGGTAGTGGCACAGGCTCAGGGGTAGTGGCACAGACTTAGGGGTAGTGGCGGCGTCGCGTGTTGTGTTGTGTTCATATAGTTAACACTTCACTGCTGCTCCACCTCGACCTTTTCTTCGCTAATATTCACTAAAGCTGTTATGAGCCGCTGACGCATCCCTATATGTGTCTGTGTGTTTGTGTGTATGTATGTATGTATGTCTATCTGTGTCTGTATGTGTGTGTGTGTGTGTGTGTGTGTGGATATACGTACGTATGTATGTATGTATGGCCTATTAAACCACCATGTCTGTTTATTCCACAATTTAAACCTCCAAACACTGTGTCATTAAACCAAGCCATATCTCCTAAATATTTCCCCGTATTGTCTCAACATACTTGGGACTTTGATGCACTTCCCATCAGTGCCAACCGTACGATAAAAATCCCACTATTTTCACTAATTTCAACTCACTTTGGATGTCAATATGTCAAAATAATTCTGTTCAGTGTAAATTTGTTGTTTTAAGTGTGGGGAGTAAATAGAAATTGGTTGAAAATAGTCCAAATTAGGGAGAGGTGGGGAGTATGGTGGGTGAATGTGGCGTCGTTGGCGCTTAATTCCATGTAATCGCCATATTTTATTTCAATTCGCCATCAAACACCACTTAACATATTTAACGACGTGTTGTACCTGGATCATTAACATTGTACACGCCCCCCCCCCCCCCCCCGACACCTGTGATAAAAGGTTAATTAGTTATTAATTGATGTTTTCGTATAAGTAAAGGTATACTGTATTCACTTCATGATACAGTCACGGGAGCTGTATTGCTGTATTTTACCTGTATTTGAGGCTTTAGTCTGTAAAGCTGTTGATAGTTCGCTCTCTCTCTCAGTTGGTGGGTTCGCCTATCTGGGTGGGTATCTCAACTGGATGGGTTCTCTGTCACAGCTGGGTGGGTTCTCTCAGTTGGGTGGGAACTCTCTCATCTTGGTGGGTCTCATTCATCTGGGTGGGTTTCTCTCATCTGGGTGGGTCGCTCTCAGCTGAGTGGGGTCTTAACAGATTCAACCCACCCCAATTTCACAGGTGAATCAGATTTAAACGCACCCAAATTTCTAAAGGGGAATCGGATTTAACCCACGCCGATTTCTAAAGGGGAATCATATTTTAACCCACCTCAATTTCTAAATGGGAATCCGATTACCCACCCCGAATTTAGAGTCCGATTTAAACTCTATAAATCACGTTAAAAACCACACCGATTTTTCTAAAGGGAAATCAGATTTTAACCCACCCCGATTTCTACAGGATACTCATGACTCACTACAGCGCCCGTACACTTACAGTCCTGTAGGCTATTAAGGACGCTTGGCATTATGTGCCTGACCTCCTCCCTGTAGACCAAGGCATAAAAACTAGCTTGAACTTTGACCCCCCCGCCCCCCTCGAGGCAGCTTAATGCTAGTGGGTTGGGTGAGGAGGGGGGAGAGGGGTGATGAGGGGGTAGGGTGTTAGTGGAAGGGATGTGGGTGGATGGGTGAGGAAAATGGAAGTGGGGGAGAGAGGGAGGTCTTTTTTGTGAGAGAGAGAGAGAGAGAGAGAGAGAGAGAGAGAGAGAGATAAAACCAGATAAGTCAGGTCAGGTAAAGTGTAGGCGCCGCCTCCTCCTCCTTCCGGTAGGTCGACCAGTCAGGTCAGAGGCCATCTAACCCCTCCCCCTAACCCCTCCCCCTCCCCCCCCCCCGAATAAATTAGCCTCCGCTCGGAGTAAATCTGAAATCTAAATCTTCTCTTTTTCCCTCTCCCTTTTCTCTCACTCCCTCATCATTTCTCGCTCTCTCCCACCCTATCCTCCTCCCCTCTCACAAGAACATAAGAACATAAGAAAATAAGGAGTCTGCAATAGGCCGGTTGGCCTGTGCACGGCAGCTCCTGTCGAGAGTTACTACCACTCTATCATCCATGAATCTATCTAGCCTCCTTTTGAAACTTCCAGAGTTCCCGCACTTACTACAAAGTTGCTAAGCTTGTTCCACTCGTGCACCACCCTATTTGTGAACCAGTTTCTTCCTATCTCCCTCCTAAACCTAAACTTATCCAACTTAAATCCGTTGCTCCGAGTCCTATCCTGCTCGGATATTATAAGAACCCTATCTATATCCCCTTTATTGATTCCTTTCACCCACTTAAATACTTCTATCATATCTCCCCGCACTCTTCGTCTTTCTAGGAAATGCAAGTCAAGTTTCTTTAACCTATCCTGATATGGAGGGATTCTAAGTCCCGGAATCATTTTCGTCATTCTTCGCTGCATCGACTCTAGTGAATTGATATCCATTCTATAATAAGGGCACCAGAACTGAACCGCATAATCGAAATGCGGCCTAACTAGCGCAAGATATAGTTTCAATAAGACCTCTGCACTCTTATTACTTACACTTCTAGATATAAAACCCAATACTCTGTTTGCCTTATTATTAGTTTCGTCTCGTGTGTGTGTGTGTGTGTGTGTGTGTGTGTGTGTGTGTGTGTGTGTGTGGTCCCTTCTATTGAGAGCAGATATGTGAATCCTTTGGGAAGTTTATACAGTTCAGGATTCGAGTGCATTTTTAAGTAGTACACGGTGGAGGGTCGGGTGTGTGGAGCTTGAAGGACGACGGTCCATTTTGTGACGAGTAAATCAGTGAACTAGAGACTGTCAAGGTGAGGGGAGAAAGAGAGGAGAGAGAGAGAGAGAGAGACAAGTACTCTCTACAAGGGGGAGGTGGAGGTTGTGAGAGAGTTATCCCCGTCACTCAGACCTTGACACAGGAGCCGTGGGAAACCTCGCCACCACCACCACCACCAAGGATTTACCTCCCCCACGCCAGGTAAACATCCCTACCACAAAAACACCGCCAGTACGAGCACTCACCGCCAGGCTATCTCCTCCACCATGAAGTGACACTGTAAATGGAAGTTACTCCAGACTTAAGTTCGCTCACCTGCCCTTTCATTTCCAAGAGTACCACGCCAAACTTACATTCACTTCACCTCCCCTCCCCTCCCCTCTACCCCCATCTCCACTCTCAATAGTCACACACTAATTGAAGTTACGCCAAGCGAACATTTTCCCGCGCTTTGTATGCTGGCGCTCCTTTTATGTGGCCTCACGAGCACCCGGTAGTAGTGACCCAGCTGTTAAATGATGATGAAGCTCTCCTCACCTGGCGCTACACCTGTTGAAGCTCTCCTCACCTGGCGCTACACCTGTTGAAGCTCTCCTCACTTGGCACTACACCTGTTGAAGCTTTCATCACCTGGCGCTACACCTGTTGAAGCTCCACACCTGAGTTAATGAAAAAAAAATTACAAAAATGTGTCTCTTTTTAATCGTTCTTGGTTCTCTGTTCTCTTTTTATACTTTCTACCCTCCTCTCCTCCTCTTCCTTCCTCTCCTCTTCCTTTCTTCCTACCCTCCTCTCCTCCTCTTCCTTTCTTCCTTCCTACCCTCCTCGCCTCCTCTTCCTTTCTTCCTACCCTCCTCTCCTCCTCTTCCTTTCTTCTTACCTTCCTCTCCTCTTCCTTCCTACCTTCCTCTCCTCTTCCTTCATTTCTACCTTCCTCTCCTCTTCCTTCCTACCCCCTCTCCTCGTCGTTCCTTCTTTCTCTCTTCTCTTCCTACCCCCTCTCCTCTTCCTCCCTACCTTCCTACCCCCCTCCTCTCCTCTCCCTACCGTCCTCCATCCTCTTAGCCCCCCCCCCCCCCTCCTATCTTTACCTTGTATATACTTCCCCCTACCTGGGCCTCGGTACCTGCAGGTAAGACATGTACGGATGGTCTATGGGTGGAGAATTATTAATGCATCTCCGGTTTCTGTTTGTTGGAGGTAAGCTGTTGTGTGTATGATTGAATGATGGTTGAGTTACGCCCCTGGATGACCGCGAGTACGAGGGTTCGAGACTCTGCATACATATAAGAAGATAAGAATGGAAGAAACTGCAGCGGGCCTATTGGCCCATACTGGGCAGTCCCATTTACACCCAACCCCTATTGCTCATATATCCATCCAACCTACTGTATGTTTGAAGCTATCCAGCATGTTCGAGTTAATGATGTTTGGTAACTTGTTCCACTCATCCATTACTCTATTTCCAAACCAGTGTTTACCAATCTCGCGCCTAAATCTAAATTTGTCTAATTTAAAACCATTGTTACGAGTTCGCTCCTGGTTGGATAGTTTGAGTACCTTTGTAATGTCACCTTTGCTTAGTCATGACTTCCATTTATACACCTCTATCATGTCGTCCCTGGGGGGGGGGGGGGGGGACACCTGGTATCCTAGCTGCTGCTCCTGTGCTTCACCTTCGTCAGTGTGTGGAAGAAAGGCGAGTTAGGTTCACTACAGGGGGCCTCCAGAGTCAAATGTAAACTAATATTTTCATTGGGATTGGCTGTGTGTGTGAATAGACCCCGCTCATGGGTTCCAATCGTGAGTTAGGTTAGTTTAGTTTTTTTTAGGTAAGGTTAGATAAGGTAAGGTAAGGTTAGGTTAGGTTACGTTACGTTTCGTTAGATAATGTTAGGTTTTCTTCAGGACAGAAGCCCATACGGCCAGCACCATGAAGTATTTGCATTACATCTCCTCCTCACGTCTAACCATCATGACGGCAGCAGAACAAGGTCATAGTTTACCTCAGCTTCTTTATAAGGAGACTGAACTCTATTGTGTGGCGCTAAGAGAGGTAGGGAAGGGGTAGTGTTTAATGACCTATTGACAGAAGGTGTTTAGTGAACCATTGTGGTGTTGGGCGTTGAGTGAGGGGCGCACCTTAGCGACGCCTCCGACCCTCACCACCAACAAATCACCCACGACTTTCCCCCCTTTTAATTAAGTGGTGATAAACATCTACCTTGGACTATCTCTCCCCTTACCTCCCCTCACCACCACCTCCTTACCTCACCCCACTCCCCCCACCACCTCACTCTAACCCCCCCCCACCCACCCCACCAACTCACTCTCACCTCACCCTCACTCTCACCTCACCCTGTAGTGGTGTGGCTAAGCACGTTCCCCTCACAAATCAAAGGTCCAGGGTTGGAATCTCTGCTATTACGACATAATTTTTTTTACTCTTGTCTATCCCAGCAGTGATTGGTTGTTGGTCCTGGCTATAAATATGTCTGTATCTATCTTCTATCTGTGTCTGTGTGTTTGTCTATCTCTCTATCTCTCGCTATACTTCTTAACACGGGGTCAGGTCAGTGGGGGTGTGGTTGTCGTGGCGGCGTCTACCACGATCTGGCCCAACAGGTGACCCCTTGTCTAGCCATCCTCCCGTCACCAAGGTCAACTACCACGCCATCCTACACACGCCAAGGAGGTCAGCGGGGTGGTGGTGGTGGCTGGTCCTCATGGTGGTGGGTGGTAGGTATAATAGTGGTGGTTGTGGTTGGTGGTAGGAATTATAGTGATGGTGGGAATGATAGTGGTGGTTGTCGTGGTTAGTGGTAGGAATGATAGTGGTTGTTGTCGTGGTTAGTGGTGGGAATGATAGTGGTGGTTGTGGTTGATGGTGGGAATGATAGTGGTGGGAATGATGGTGGTGGTGGTGGTAGTAGCGGATGGTAGGAATGATAGTGGTTGTTAGGAAAATGTACTTAATATTGGAAGAACAAATCTGCCAATGTATACAGCCTTAACAACATCAACCTGGAGAAGTCGACTTGTGAAAGAGACCTAGGGGTACTTGTAAGCCCGGACCTACGGCCTAGAAAACAGTGCGTTAATGTTCGAAGTAAGGCAAACAGAGTATTGGGTTTTATATCTAGAAGTGTAAGTAATAAGAGTGCAGAGGTCTTATTGAAACTATATCTTGCGCTAGTCAGGCCGCACCTCGATTATGCGGTTCAGTTCTGGTGCCCTTATTATAGAATGGATATCAATTCACTGGAGTCGGTGCAGCGAGGAATGACGAAAATGATTCCAGGATTTAGAAACCTTCCATATCAAGATAGGTTAAAGAAACTAAACTTGCATTACCTAGAAAGACGAAAAGTGCGGGGAGATATGATAGAAGTATTTAAGTGGGTGAAAGGAATCAATAAAGGAGATATAGATAAAGTTCTTATAATATCCGAGCAGGATAGGACTCGTAGCAACGGATTTAAGTTGGATAAGTTTAGGTTTAGGAGGGAGATAGGAAGGAACTGGTTCACAAATAGGGTGGACGAGTGGAACAAGCTTAGCAACTTTGTAGTAAGTGCGGGAACTCTGGAAAGTTTCAAAAGGAGGCTAGATAGATTCATGGATGATAGAGAGTGGTAGTAACTCTCGACAGGAGCTGCCATGCACAGGCCAACCGGCCTATTGCAGACTCCTTATGTTCTTATGTTTAATCTATTTGACTAAAGTTAAAGTCGCCTACTATACAGACTTTGCTCTGTATGGAAGTCCTGCGCATTTCATCCCAAATAAGTCGGTGGTGGATGATGTTTGTAATGGTGACGGTGGTTGGCGTTGTGGTGGGGTGGGGTGTTGGTGGTTAAAGGTAGTCTTTATGGTGGTGGGAGTGGTGGTTGAGGTTGACCTAGCCTAACTTAGCTCTACCTCTGTGTGTGTGTGACCTGATTAAACCAGCTGAGTTGTGGCCACTGAACAAGGAATTATGGTGTCAGAGAGAAGAGAAAGGAAGTAGAAGGTGTGGGAGAGAAGGGGGGGGGGGGATTGGCAGTTTGAATGGCGGATAGAGAGAGATGGGTGAGTGGGGGAGGGTGGATGTGGCAGCGGGGAAGGTGGGTGTGGATGTGTTGGGTTAGTGATGAACTATGGCGACTTACTCCATCTCTCATTTCCCTCCCTCCTTCCCTGCCTCCTTGTCACCAGCACAAGATGGAGCACCGTCAGTATGAGCGGGGTGTTGAGAGGTAATGATGGGAGCAGCAGGCGACGGAAGCTGTGAGCCTCACGGTCGTCCTGCAGGCAGCCGCGGGAGATCCACATCTGGCGTTGATGAGAGACCCGCCATGTTCCCTCACTCTCAACCACTACACGATGCGGAATTAAATTTATTGTACATTTATATCATCTGTTTGTAAAGTACCTCAACACAGCCCATCGTCACTCTAAACTTACTTACTTCTAACATAAACAATAATCTTAGTATACAAGGAGGAACCACCAGTATTTATCACACGCGTAGTTAATACAAGGAGGAACCACCAGTACTTATCACACGCGTAGTTAATACAAGGAGGAACCACCAGTACTTATCACACGCGTAGTTAATACAAGGAGGAACCACCAGTACTTATCACACGCGTAGTTAATACAAGGAGGAACCACCAGTACTTATCACACGCGTAGTTAATACAAGGAGGAACCACCAGTACTTATCACACGCGTAGTTAATACAAGGAGGAACCACCAGTACTTATCACACGCGTAGTTAATACAAGGAGGAACCACCAGTACTTACCACACGCGTAGTTAATACAAGGAGGAACCACCAGTACTTATCACACGCGTAGTTAATACAAGGAGGAACCACCAGTACTTATCACACGCGTAGTTAATACAAGGAGGAACCACCAGTACTTATCACACGCGTAGTTAATACAAGGAGGAACCACCAGTACTTATCACACGCGTAGTTAATACAAGGAGGAACCACCAGTACTTATCACACGCGTAGTTAATACAAGGAGAAACCACCAATACTTATCACACGCGTAGTTAATACAAGGAGGAACCACCAGTACTTATCACACGCGTAGTTAATTGTTTTGTGTACAGATGAGGACGAGTCGATGGATAGGTCGTTTTGGGTCACTGGGCTGAAAATATTTCTCGGAGAATTGAGTGTAGTGTGTGTGTGTGATGGAGGGAAGAGTTGCCTTACACACACACCCACACACGCTGTAACAATGATTAATTTAGAGTATTATTTACCTTTTTATTTTCTTATGATTTTTCTTTATTCTCTTTATTTTTCCTTCTTTATTATCTAGTTATCTTTTATTCTGTGTTCGTTATACTTTTATGCTGGTGAGATGGTGGAAGTGGAGGAGGGAGGGAGGTACTTGTTTATGCTTGAGGGGAGGGTGTGGTCTGGTAGTGAGGCCTACAGTTGGTCCTCACGCCAAGGGGAGACTGAGGAAGACTTGATAGGTAGAGGAAGGCCGGTAGCTGGGGAGTGAGACTATGTTAATTCATATGGTTCTCTGTATTACTGCATACACCAAAAGACACTTACAAATGACAGTGCTCTACTCCATACACAAGAGAATTGGGAACTAATCATAATGGTTCTTTAACGACGTTACTCAAAATAAACAGTTACACTTCAAAACAATAACCTATCTCCTTATCTAGCTAACCAGGGGTCACGGACTCTCAATACATTTCGTGAGATGGATAAAACCTAAAAGGTACTCACATTATACCCCGTCATATGAGAAGACACCCACATGCACCCACTCCTGACTCTCCAAAACTTGACTGTGTCGCCCACAAAGGGACGCCACCTCATCATTACATCACGTCTCACAGGTTTTTTTTATTGGTTCAGGCCTAAGGCACTCACCCTCACAGGTCCTTTGCGATTGGCTCGAACACTCAGGTGGGAAACACTCGTGACAGTGTTACAACACACACACACACTCTGTGGCCAAGCTAACGTCAGACCTGGGTTTATATATTTTTTTCATCCTAAAATCACTGACCAGGTAGTTTAGTTTGCGTTTAGTTGGGTTAGGTTAGGTAATGTTAGGTTGTGTTAGGGTTATGTTACATTTGGCTTGGTTGTGTTCCGTGTCCAGGGATTAGACCCCCCCCCCCCCCCCCCAACGCATACAGGTAGATCGTCGGGAAATGTAATTGCCAAATAAAATAAATTCCTCTAGAATGATAAAATACAGTAAAAAAAAATATATATATATTTATATAAGTTTTCATTGAACAGAAAAGTATTAGTTTAACGACAGAGCAAAGAAACTATGTGAGAATTTAAGGATTAACGTGAGATCACTTACAAACTTTCCATTGTATTAAACATTGAAAAAATGACCACTATTACCGATGTGACGTCGTTATTTAACGATTGCTAATGACGCTAAACTTGGGTAGAACTTGGTCAAGAGGGTGAGTGTATGTAGATGAACCCGTGAAGTAGATCGAAATAAAGCTTTTTTCTATTGTGAAACGTGTGTGTGTGTGTGTAAATTCGGAGAACAAAATAATAATAAAAGGTCCTCGGTGTATCTAGCTAAATTTTGTTTTATTACTGATCAGCTGTTTTGAACCACGTGCGTATGTTGTTGTTGTGTTGTTTACAGTAGAGTAGAGTTATTCCCTCACACTAAGTGCCGTGTTGTTGCTCTATCTTTCCACGGTCCTCTTGGCGTCCAGGGGTCCTTCAGGCTCTTGAGGACGAGCCAGATTTATTATATATACACTTGAAAGTTGCCAGGTGTGTGAGGGAGATGGGGGGAGATGGTGGGTGTGAGGGAACAAGAGAGATAGAGGTAGGAGTGAGAGAGGGAGAGAAGGGTTTTAGTTTAGTTTAACAAATTTATTGGCAAAGCTTGTAGTACAGTTTGCCTATTCTGAGTAATTCTGTCAGGTTTTGACACTGAGGGTGGTATCACTTCTCACTGCCACGCAGGACAGAGAACACAAGAATGGAGGAAACTGCAGCGGACCTATTGGCCCATACTGGGCAGTCCCGTTTACACCCAACCCCTATTGCTCATATAAGCATCCAACCTATGTTTGAAGCTATTCAGCGTATTCGAGTTAATGATGATATTTGGTAACTTGTTCCATTCATCCACTACTCTGTTTCCAAACCGGTGTTTACCTATTTCACGCCTGAATCTAAATTTGTCTAATTTAAAACCATTGTTACGAGTTCGCTCTTGGTTGGATAGTTTGAGTACCTTTGTAATGTCCCCTTTGCTTAGCCCTGACTTCCACTTATACACCTCTATCAGGTCGCCCCTCGCTCTACGTCTCTCGAGGGAGTGCAAATTAAGATGCTTTAACCTGTCTCTATACTCAAGGTTCCTAATGCCCGGGATTAGTCTTGTCATTCTCCTCTGAATTCTTTCCAAGGATTCTATATCCATTCTGTAATACGGTGACCAAAACTGAACTGCGTAATCCAGGTGTGGTCTCACAAGAGCAAGATACAGTTTTAGGATGACCTCGCTAGTCTTGTAACTAACACTCCTTTGTATGATCCCAAGTACTTTATTAGCCTTGTTACGAGCAAAAACACATTGTTTACTTGGCTTAAGGTTCCTACTTATCATTACTCCTAAATCTCTCTCCCAGTCGGATTTCTCTATGGCATCGTTGTTCATCTGGTATCTGGTTTCCCTGTTTACATCTATACTGAGTACTTTACATTTGTCCACGTTGAATTTCATCTGCCATTTTTCAGACCATTCGAAAAATTTGTTTAGATCTTCCTGTAGTTTTGAGGAGTCCTCTTCAGATTCAATAACACGTCCTATTTTAGTGTCATCAGCAAATTTGCTTATGTTGCTGTCTATGCCGATATCTATGTCGTTTATGTATATAATAAATAATAATGGTCCAAGTACTGAGCCTTGGGGAACTCCACTTGTGACGTTGCTCCAATGGGACTTAGTGCCATTAATGCTCACTCGCTGTTTCCTGTCCTGTAACCACGCCCTAATCCATTTAAGGATATTACCTTTGATGCCATGTGCTTCTACCTTTCTAGTTAGTCTTTCGTGGGGGACTCTGTCGAAGGCTTTGCTAAAGTCGAGATATACCACATCATAATTGTGCCCCTCGTCCACCGATTCGAAAACTGATGAAAAGAATTTTAATAGATTAGTTAGATATGAACGTCCGCTTGTGAAGCCATGCTGGGAATCATTGATCAATCGGTGCTTCTCCAGGTGATTTCGAATAGAGTTTGAAATGATTGCTTCCAGTAATTTGCCTACTATTGATGTTAGACTGATTGGGCGGTAGTTAGAGGATAGTGATCTATCCCCCTTCTTGAAAATCGGTATTACATTTGCTATCCTCCAGGATTCTGGTACTACACCTGTTTTTAAGGACATGTTAAACAACTTTGCTAAGGGCATACTAAGCTCTTCCTTACATTCCTTTAATACTCTGGCAAATATCTCATCGGGACCAGGTGACTTGTTAGGCTTTAGTTTGTCTATTTGCTTACTAACATCGTTACTCGTCACTACTATCTCGCTTAATTTGTTTTCTTCACTCTCTGAATAGAGTCGGTGCCCCGGGTATCATGTTTAAATTTTCTGTGGTAAAAACTGTTGAAAAATATTTATTCAAATTATTGCTCATTTCTCTGTCGTTATCAGTGAGCTATAAGTGTATAGAGGTCGGATTCATGTGGGTAAAATGTCACTGTTCACTGCCATGCAGGACAGAGGTTCGTACACAAAGAAGGAAATACATCATATTCATTAGCAGTATATATGGGTCAGTGGATCACATACATTGGAGTCATATTCTAATTGAAGACTAATCAGTGTGGGCTAGCAGCAAATTTGGGATAAACAGCAAGAATGTCCTCAAGCACCCCTGATTCAATGTAGTAATTACAAAGTTCATTATACAATAAGTCAGGTGGCCTGAAGTCTTTGACAGTGTCACACTCAATAATATAGTGTTCAAGTGTATGCTTTAGAGGTTTATCACAAAGTTTACATGCTGAGTGTTCCGGTATGGGTACAGCGTTACTAACTTGCCAGATGTGCCTGTATCCTAGCCTAATTCTGGCCACGACTACATCACATTGTCTGGTTCTGTCCTTATGCTGGCCATACCGGTACCTCTTGTCACAAAATTTGTCATATTTACTAATGCTACAACTGTCAGGTCTCTCTGCATTTCTCAGTTCTTCTAGATCAGAGTTCATGATTCTGACTTGAATGTTTTTAATTACAGCATTGGACAGGCCAAGGTCACGGTCAACATTTTCTTTCTTACATGCCACATTGGCCAGTCTATCAGCACGGTCATGATACCTAATTCCAACATTGGACAGAATCCACACAAATTCGATACGAGAGTTGTTCTCATTGGCAGTTATCACATTCCTTTTAATATCACATACAACTTTAGACATAGAGCCTGACGGGCTGTTCATTGATTTCAAAGCACTTTGTGTCACAGAATATCACCCCACTATTTTCTTTGAGGTAGTCTGTGGCTAAGTAGATTCCAGTTAGTTCAGTTTGTGTTGTGCTGGCCCAGTTGTTTAGCCTTTGCTTGTTTGACACTATCATCTCTTTTTCTTTATATATTACAATTGCACAGCCTGTTCTACCTGTGTTTGTCTGCACAGAACCATCAGTAAAAGCATAACATTCACTTGATTTAATACTCTCTATGTGTCTGTTAATAGTTTCTAGTGTGACACATCTCACCACATCGGTGTTTAACATTTGCTTACTACCAATAGGAGTGTAATTAATAGGAACTGATATATCCAGCGAGAGAGAGAGAGAGACCTGTTACGTGATAGTGAAGTGTTAGGTTATTTTATTGTTATCATGATACAGTATTATGATAACACGATAATCATTGGTAGGTTAGACATTAAAAGCATCATTAGCAAGGAATAAATACTTTGTAAAGTTAACTAATGCAGATCTGTGTCACTTGGGCCAATTATCACGTTATAACATTTCATTAACCTGAGAGTTCATCATTTGCTAAGAGATAAATATTTTTAACTACTACAGCAACAAATGACTTATGTAGAACTAGAATACTGTGAAGGGGTGGGGGGTGGTGGCTGGGTGTAGACGAGTAGTGTGTAGTGACAATCGCTGTAGGGCGTCTGAAGGTTCAAGTGTGTGTATGTTCAGATGTTGTTGACGGTACACTTCAAAGGCGGGGAGAGTCAGGTGAGGTGAGGGAGAGAAGGATGGAGGTAAAGTGAGGGAGATGGATGGATGGAGGTGACGTGAGGGAGAGAAGGATGGAGGTAAAGTGAGGGAGATGGATGGATGGAGGTGACGTGAGGGAGAGAGGGATGGAGGATGGAGGTGAGGTAAGATAAGGGAGAGAAGGATGAAGGTAGGGTAAGGTGAGGGAGGTACCACATCCCCTCTTACACCTGGACTCAACACAACATTTGCATCCTGTACCTGGCCATGTGGCGTCCAGGTGCCACATTGAAACGAGGGAGGAGGAGCGGTAGAGGAGGAAGAAAGAGAGATTGAGAGAGAAGATGAGAAGGGAGGAGAGGAGAGTGGATTGCTTGGTAGAGAATAAGAGAGAATGGGAGGATAGGGGGAGAGGGTGGAGGTGTAAGATGGAGAATGAGAGGGAGAGAGAGAAGGGTGTGGGTGCAACAAGGGAAGGAAAGAAGGAAGGAAGGAAGGAAGGAAGGAAGAAAGAAGAGAAAACAGCAGAGAAGAAAAGGTGAAACTGATAAAACAATGAAAAATAAAAGAAAATTTCAATTAACTACACCAGCCATATACCCCAGGTTCACTATTCCATAACTGTCTTCTTTAACTTTTCCCTTCGGTCTCTTGTGTTGTGAGGAGAGAGAGAGAGAGAGAGAGAGAGAGAGAGGAGTACGTGTTGAATCAGCAGTATAGTGGTGTACACACATCATTCATACGTAAACCAATGTACACAAGGCTGTAGATCTGTACACACACACACACCGACCAGAACACCTGCCAATAGATCAATAAAATGTTAGTTAAGGATATATGATATTTTCTTGACAATGTAAAAGATATATAATTTGTGTATATATAGGACACTCAGATATTATGGTTGATTATGTAAATTGGTAAATAATAATTCTAACGTGTGGTGAATATGTGAGTTATATGTAAGAGACTGTTAAATTACATATAACTTGGTCTACTACAACTAATAATAATAGTGCAGTTATTCAGTGTTATAAGAGCTCCCCCCTCCCCCACTCTCTTCCCTGTAGATGTCTCCCCCAGGTAACACGCGAAGCTCCCATTAGTTCCTTTCTCCACGTCAAAGGGGGAGAGAAGTAAGGTGTTTTGATCTCTCTCTCACACACCCTTTATCTCTCTTTTATTCTCTTCCTTTCTCTTCTTCGCCTTTTCACTATCTTTAACTATTTTTTCCACCCTTCCTCCTTCCCTTTCTTCCCAGCCTTTCTCCCTCCCGCTACCCCTTCTTCATAATCTCTCCCTTCCCTTTTCTTGTTTCTTTTCTTCCTCCCTCCCGTTCCCCCTCCCAATAACCAATTGTGTGTGTGTGTGTTTGTTTACATCTTATAGGTGGATCCCGGTGGCGTGTACTGAATGTAAACATACAGTGCGACGAAAACGTATCTCTCGCCGTCAACACCACCAGAAGTATAGCAGTATAGCGCCACCTCCCCCAACACTAGTTCCTGCTTAACATCAACAAAAAAAAAAAAGAACCGTGTACTAAACAGAAAGAATGGAAAACATATGCAGCAACCCATAAGACCCCTCTCCAACATTACGTATCATTTTTGGCCAATGGTTGCCTTTATTTTCTCTACACAGGCGTCAACGTTGTCGTCCAAACCGAAAACCAGGACACAATTTTGTTTATCGTCTATGCCGACTTCAACCTCAAACTTCATTGCCAATTCCTGCGCCACCAGTCCTTCCTCTCCGACAACTACTCCTTGGTACTCTGGTGGGCATGGGACAATTTTCATGTAGTAGCTCGGGAAGTGTGGTCCTTGTTTTGGGGCTTCTTCTTGTGGGGGCTTCGTCCTGTGGGGCTTCATCCTGCGGGGGTTCGTTTTGTTGGGCTTCGTCTGCCACGGCTTCGTCCTCGCCGTTTACCTCTACATAGGTACTCCTGATGGTGATGATGGCTTGGATGAGTAGGAACGCGGACCAGACCATCGAGGAGATAATTAATATAGTCACCCGGGCCTCCACATACTCTACGGTGTACATATTATCATCCATTCCAAAATACTCGTGAAGGGACTGCTGTATTGCAGCCGGGCAGGGGCAGGTGTTGTAGAAGGAGGAGGCGTTGTGATAGACGCGGCCTTCGGGGATGAGGGGGTGAAGGGATTTTTATTTTTTATTTATTTATTTTTTTTTGTAATGGGCACTCCCCTCCATCATTGTGTAAGGTGAAGCGCAGAAGCGTTTACAGCATGCTGAGGTCATGCTTGCCTTTATGTCTCATGAGTTAAGGGCGTAGAAGCGTGAAGAGTCAAGGGCGGAGAAGGCTGAAGAGTCAGTGGTTGGAAGCTCCAACAACTTGTCCCTGAATACGAATTCGCAACTTTCGACTTACAACAGGTACCTACTTTACTGCTACGTGAACAGGGACTAATGGGGGCTAGGAAGTAAGTCCAAACAACTTCCACCGGCCAGGGAATCGAACCCGTGACATCTCGCTTGCGAGGCTAGAACGGTACCGCTTCTACCACCGGTCCCCGGTGAAGGGATTAGGATTAGGGGGTGGCATGAAGGTCACTAGGGTCAAGGAGGTTGACCCCAGCACTAGGGGTCGCGGTGTGAGGACGAAAGTATAATTGGTTGAATGACCTCTCTTGAACAACACTTGCGGTGTTATAAATGATCTCTCTCTTCCCCCCCCCCCCCCCCCCATTCTTGTCTTCCCTCCTTCATGTTGGAGCATTAGAGTATTACTGGAGCATTAGTGTGTTATTTGAGCATTAGTGTGTTATTTGAGCATTAGTGTGTTGCTGGAGCATCATTGTGTTACTGGAGCAATAGTGAGTTACTGCAGGGAGCATAAGTGTGTTACTTGAACAATAACGTAACACACTCAAGGGATAAGTGTGTGTAAAGAGCGCCCAAGTGGTACTATTGCGTGTAGATTGTGATTGTAGGCTGCCGCTTGAGTGGTGTTTACGACTGGTCATGAGAACTGGGTTATTTAGGTTAGTTTGAGAGACGCTTGAGGGCTAGTTTACGAGAGAGAGAGAGAGAGAGAGAGAGAGAGAGAGAGGAACATAAACATTATTATGGCTGGCATCATCAGTCTCCACCTGCATATATTATTGTTTGGTGGCGTGCAGTCAGGTCTTGTGCATCATCTTTCTTCAGTATTAACCATGCCACCACCACCACTACTACCACCACCCCTACCATCACTATAACCACTACCACCACTGTTACTACCACTACTCCTGGCACTTTACTACTACTACTACAACTCCTGGCACATCTACTACCACTACTACAGCCACTACCACCACTGTTACTACCACCGCTCCTGGTACTTTACTACTACTACTACTACTACAACTCCTGGCACATCTACTACCACTACTACAGCCACTACCACCACTACGAACATCACCAATACCATACAGCCAGCCCCTCTCACTACCACCATAACCAACCTACCTATGTACTGACCTGCGTTTGTGTTTCTCTGATCTGTTTGTGGAGTTCCAGTGACTTTAATGGTAATGTAACATAGCTTAACTTTAATGGTAATGTAACATAGCTTAACCTAATCTTACTTATCTATTGCTAACGTAACCTAGCTTTACCAAACCTATCCTAGCCTGATATTACTTAAGCTAACCAATGTAAACTACTTTGACAACCCAACCATACCAAACATATGGCTATGACAAGGAAACTCATCTGATCTACTCATACTTACATACGTCTCCAGCTGGTTTGGAACACCTGATGATATTATCCATAAACCGAACATTCCAAGAAGTTTTGATCAATTTTTCCGAACGTGAATCACCAAAGTCGAACATTTTAACTTATTTTTAGTGGCCAGTCACCTTCGGATACATGTAAGTAAAAAAGAAGCCAATCAGAATTAAGGACCAGTGTTAACGTGTTTTTTAGAGGCCAGTTATCTGTGTTTACAATTTATTATGAGTGTTAAAAGAAGCGAACGAGACTTGAGGCAGAGAAATAGTCTAGCCGTGATCAGTCAGGCTTGATGGGCGTGATGGGCGAGATGGGCGTGAGTTGTGTTGGTGGAGAGTGATCGATCCTTCAACTGCTGGTGCTCACTGCCTCACCAGGTTGATGAAGTGGATTAATCTATCTGGCTGTTTTGTAATTAATTTCTCTCTCCTTTCTGATGGCGATTACTGGAGGATTAATCTCGTTTTTAATCATACGTGGGTGATTTATTGGAACCTTTGAGGGATTAATCTCGTTTTTAATCATACATGGGGGATTTATTGGTACATTTGAGGGATTAATCTAGTTTTTAATCATACGTGGGGGATTTATTGGTGCATTTGAGGGATTAATCTAGTTTTTAATCATTCCTTGGGTGGGATTTGTGTGATCTAATGGGGCCTCTGGGAGATTAATTTCGTTTTTAATCATACGTGGGTGATTTATTTGGACCTAAAAGCTGGCCCGTCCTTTATGGGGGGGGGGGGGGGCGAACAGGGGCGGCCGCCTGGGGCCCCGCGCGTGTGGGGGCCCAGCTAGACCCAGTGACCTCGGACACATTACCTGTTGACTGGTTAATCTGACCTGACGGCTTACTCCACCATCGCAACCGTGACCTTACCATCCATAACGACAGTCCCATGGGGGTTGGTGGGGCCCCGCAGTGGCTGAGTTGCCCCGGGCCCCGCACCCTCCTAGGGACGGCCCTGCTTATAGGAGATTAATGTCATTTTTAGTCATACTTGGGTGGGATTTATACGATTCACTGGGGCCTTTGGTGGATTACTCGACATGTTAAGAATTCAGGAAAAAAGTCACATAAAATGGCACGGAAAAACCTAACCTAACCTACGTGTGTTGTCAATGTGTATAAGTCATGTGACTTTTTTCCTGTGACTTTATTTCCGTCCACCAGGTAATCACTCCTTGGTGGCGATCACTGCTGGGTAAATCATCTCGTACATATCTTAAGCGGTGATTACAGCGTTGGGGTTGTTTCTCTGCTGGATTAATCCCTGTGTTGATAATCCCATGCCCTTCAGGATTAATTTCTTATAGTAGGATTACCTGGATTAAGTAACTCCTTCCTAAAGTGAATCCCCAATCCCGTACAAATGATAATAATCCCTTAGTTCAGTAGTGATTTCAAGGATTTTGTCTCTTCTTTGTGCAGGTTAATCCCTCCTAATCCCTTACAGTGATGGTAATCCCGAAGCGGCGATTACTAAGATCAAGTTGCTCCTTCACCCTAAATTAATGCCTTGTAATCCCCCTCCCCACCACACACTTTGTCTGTACAGAGCGTGTCTCTTCTACTGCTCATGTCTGTGTCTGTCTGTCTGTATCGGGCTACTCACCAGGTGTGTCTCTGTCTGTCTGTCTGTATCGGGCTACTCACCAGGTGTGTCTGTCTGTCTGTCTGTATCGGGCTACTCACCAGGTGTGTCTGTCTGTCTGTCTGTATTGGGGTGTGTCCTCCCCCCTTCCCCCCCCCCACCAGCAACCATAACCACGGGAACTGACGTCAACGGAAGAGTATAAGACGGAGGTGTTCTCAGAAGGTGGACCTCGACGCCGCCACCTTACACTTAGCTCTCATGTGTGAGGGGGGAAATTTAAGGTCGCACTTGAGGGTGTTTCAGGGTTAGGTTAGGTTAGGTTCGGTGATGTTTGGTTTGGTTGACTTAAGATTTGTAAGGTTTGGGTTGAATTCGGTTTGGTTCTGGGTTAGGTTGGCTTAGGTTAGGTTTAGGCCAAGTTAGGTTAGCTTAGTTTAGGGCAAGTTAGGTTAAGTTTAGGTTAGGCCAAGTTAGGTTAGCTTAGTTTAGGCCAAGTTAGGTTAAGTTTAGGTTAGGCCAAGTTAGGTTAGCTTAGTTTAGGCCAAGTTAGGTTAAGTTTAGGTTAGGCCAAGTTAGGTTAAGTTTAGGTTAGGTTAGGCCAAGTTAGGTTAGGTTATATAGTGATAGTTAGGTCGAGACATTATAAATATTTACTTTAATATTAAGTCTCTTTATGACAATACCGATGTAGGGTCCCCAGGTTCATTCTCGGTGTGTATGTCTTTCAATGTCTATGTCTGTCAGTCTGTATGTCTTTGTATCTACTTGCTTCTTTTCCTTCTGCCTGTCTGTCCTTTACCTTGGAACGGTCCCTCGTTTTGGTATTGTGGTTTCTACTGCCACTACTACTGTCATCACTGACTCTTCCAACAGCGGTGGTTGAAGTTTGTCCCTCGGGTAATGAGACATGGTGCTGGCATCGAGATTGAGTGCCAGCTGATGATCCAGGCGCAAGTGGCCCAGGTGGGTTTCATAGCCAGCTGAGGAGCCAGACGGTGGTGACCCAGGTGCTTATGGCCACCTGGTGAGCCAGACGGCGAGGCAGGTGGCTATGGCCAGCGAGAGTGAAAGTGGCCAGCCAATAGATGATGTCGACGCGGTGCGGCGCTGAGCGAGGACCTCCCAGCCCAACCCAACTCCTCCCTCCCTCCAGTTACCCTCCAGACCTCATCGTGAATGTACGTGCTCGCTCGCGCTCCCGTATCGTGTTAGCTCGCGGTGTAAACATTAACCCTTTCGACCCGCGTTATGAAGGCTTGACCTGGTGTGTGTTTTGGACAGTGTTTTTCTCTTATGTCAGGTGGTCATTTGGGGTTGTGGGTGTGACCTTGTTTACCATCAGCCTGCAGCTGTAGTAGAGTCATGACCTCCTGGCTTGACCTCTGACGCTATGAGGTCGCCCCACAACCTCCTCCTCTTCGTGTGTTAAAAACTATGTTACTTATCAGGATGTTTACAATAGTGGGTGGAGGAACACACACGTGGAAGGAGGAAATATATGGGTGGGTGGTAGTGGTTTAGTGTGTGCCCACCCGCCCGCCCGCCCCACCAAGGATAAGTGCCACCCGTTTGTATGGTAAACATTAGGACACTCCTTCGACACCCATCTCCTGCTGAGTATCTCCACGTGTCCCTATTTTACTGTATATAGTACTTCGAGTTTGTTTGTTTATATGTACTAATAATTATACTACTGTGTATGAATTACGTATGATAATTGGTTACTATTACATACTAAACTAATGTATTACTTCATTACTGGCGGATACATGACATAACAGGGAGGTTATATCCCCTTGTGTGTGTGTAAACTTCTCGTCAGTGTTGCAGTACTCTCACCTTCATACAAGTCGTGGTAGGTGAAATAGATGACTACCTATTTTAGCGACATACATTACTACATACTACAATATATGAGGCATCCCAGTTTATCACCTTAACATAACCTAACCTAACCTAAATAAGAACATAAGAATGGAGGAAACTGCAGCGGGCCTATTGACCCATACTGGGCAGTTCCATTTACACCCAACCCCTATTGCTCATATATCCACCCAACCTATGTTTGAAGCTATCCAGCGTATTCGAGTTAATGATGATGTTTGGTAACTTGATCCACTCATCCACTACTCTATTTCCAAACCAATGTGTACCTATTTCGCCCCTAAATCTAAATATATCTAATTTAAAACCATTGTTACGAGTTCGCTCCTGGTTGGATAGTTTGAGTACCTTTGTTTAGCCCTGACTTCCATTTATACACCTCTATCATATCGCCCCTCACTCTACGTCTCTCGAGGGAGTGCAGATTAAGATGCTTTAACCTGTCTCTATACTCGACGTTCCTAATGCGCGGGATTAGTCTCGTCATTCTCCTCTGAATTCTTTCTAGGGATTCTATTTCCATTCTGTAATCCGGTGACCAGAAATGAACTGCGTAATCCAAGTAAGGTCTCACAAGCCCAAGATATAGTTTTAGGATGACCTCGCTAGTCTTGTAACTAACACTCCTTTGTATGAACCCAAATACTTTATTAGCCTTGTTTCTAGCAAATACACATTGTTTACTAGGTTTAAGAGCCCTACTTGTCATTACTCCTAAATCTTTCTCACAGTCGGATTTCTCAATGACGACATTGTTCATCTGGTATCCGGTTTCTCTGTTTGCATCTCCCAGACTAGGTACTTTACATTTGTCCGCATTAAATTTCATTTGTCTTTTTCAGACCATTCGAAATTTTTTTTAGATCTTCCAGTAGTTTTGCGGAGTCATCTTCAGATTTAATTACACGCCCTATTTTAGTGTCATCAGCAAATTTACTTATGTTGCTGTCTACGCCGATATCTATGTCGTTTATGTATATTATAAATAATAATGGTCCAAATACTGAGCCTTGGGGTACTCCACTAGTGATGTTACCCCAGTCCGATTTAGTGCCGTTAATGCTCACTCGCTGTTTCCTGTCCTGTAACCACGCCCTAATCCATTTTAGAATATCTCCTTTAATGCCATGAGCCTCCACTTTTCTTATTAGTCTTTCGTGGGGGACTCTGTCGAAGGCTTTGCTAAAGTCGAGATATACCACATCATAATTGTGCCCCTCGTCCACTGATTCGAAAACAGCTGAAAAGAATGTTAATAGATTAGTTAGACATGAACGCCCGCTTTTGAAGCCATGTTGAGAATCATTGATCAATTTGTGCTTCTCCAGGTGATTTCGAATAGTTTGAAATTATTGCTTCCAGTATTTGCCTACAATTGATGTTAAATTGATTGGGCGGTAGTTAGAGGATAGTGATCTATCTCCCTTCTTGAAAATTGGTATTACAATCGCTATCCTCCAGGATTCTGGTACTACACCCGTTTTTAAGGACATGTTAAACAACTTTTCTAAGCTCTTCCTTACATTCCTTTAATACTATGGCAAATATCTCATCGGGACCTGGTGACTTATTAGGCTTTAGTTTGTAAATGGCGCCCACCCGGGGGCGCCATTTACAAAGAAGAATGACAAAAATGATCCATAATATTAGAAACCTTCCATATGAAGAAAGACTGAAAAGCTTAGGCTTGCATTCATTAGAGAGGCGTAGAGTTAGGGGAGATATGATAGAGGTGTACAAGTGGGTGAGTGGGATTAACAAGGGTAAAATGGAAGATGTTCTGAAGCTCAGTAATAACGAAATAACTAGAACAAATGGCTTTAAATTAGATAAATTCCGATTCAGAAAGGATATAGGCAAGCACTGGTTTGGTAATAGAGTTGTGGATATGTGGAATAGGCTACCGAGTGCTATAGTAGGATCGGGGACGCTAGGGAGCTTCAAGACGAAGTTGGATAGGCACATGGAAGTGCTGGGATGGGTGTGAAAGGGATCTGCCCTGTATGGGCCAGTCGGCCTCCTGCAGTATCCCACTTTCTTATGTTCTTTTGTATACAGACTTTGCTATGTCTGGATGCCCTGCTTTATTTCATCTCATATATGCCGCTCGTTAACTATCAAGATTGGGAGGTCTATATATTACTCCTATCCAAATTGTTTCTGTATTTAGTTCAGTTTTAATACCTTATTTATTTCTCACTTCAGATTTTCCCTGACATAGATTGCTACTCCGCCTCCTTTCCTAATCTGCCTATCAGTATGGAATAATTTGTAACCTGCAATTTGGTATTTGACAGGTAACTCACCTGAGTAACTTTATCCATGTTTATATTAATGCTATTATATCGATTTTTTTCGGTACATACTAGCGCAACGATTTCATCGATTTTGTTTCTCATACTTCTACTGTTTCCGTAGTAGTCGTGTTCTAAGTCCTCTCTTTGTCGCGTTTAGGTTTTAACTCCCTGCCAAATTTAGTTTTGTCATCATTCCTAACACTATTTCCCTGTAACCTTTCACTTTGTTTACCCGCTCCCACTGTAGTCTCCTCCACCCCCGTGCTCATATGTTCCCCTAGCAGTTTAAAGACTTAGACATCCTTTGAACTGCCCTCTCGAGAGAGCTAGCCAGGGTTGTCAACCCCATCCCTAGTAACGAATGGGACTGACATTGATTTGCAATGTCTGTCAAGATGGCCGTTGACACCTACTGCCCATGACAACCATTCATTGCCAACTCTCCTTCTAGGCAGGACACCACACATGATAGGGATCCCTCTCTTCACCCTAATACATTCTATAGCTGTCTTGAACTTATCAAGAAGCTCCTCGCTCCTACACCGGCCAATATCATTGCCTCCTGCACTGAGGCAGATAATGGGTTTGTTCCCATTACCAGACAAGATATTGTCCATCCTGTCAACTATATCCCCCACCCCAGCTCCTGGCAAACGTTCTCGCATCCTATTTTTATTTTTACCGCAGAAAGCTCTGTCCAGGTGCTGTACCTGGGAGTCACCAACAATTAAGGTTTTCGTACCTTCCTTCTCAGCCTTGTCCCTGACTATGCTAACGTCCAATTAGTCTATCAAAGGACTGAAAGAGTTGGTACACTTAGTTGTTGTCGTTTCCTTGGTGTCTTTTCTCACCACCGGTTTGGTCGTTCCTCTCCTCACAACCCGCCACTCGCCCGTGTCTTCGGCAGACACGGGCTTTCCTTGTCTCTTGTCTTCCTCCTTCATCCTCGCTATCACTCCTTTAATTTCACGTTTTTGTCCTTGACCTTCACTAACTCGGCCCTCAGAAGGGCACAGCCCTGCTCACAACTAACACCAGCCATTACTGACAATCAATCCCCGGGAGCTAAGTCTACCGTGACCTTTCCTCTAGCAAGGTCAGAACACAACTAACCTAACCTAACCCAACCCAACCAACCTAACCTCATTTAACTTAACCTATCCAACTCCGAGGAAGTATTAGTGTGTTTATTCCTCAGGTGAAATAAACTGGGGTGTCTCATCTTCACGTGATCCAGAGATTTGTCTGCGTATAAATAAAAATATTTTATGATGTTTGTGAGAAAAAATTATGGTCTTCCTGTGGTATATGAGTGAGAGGGTCTATATGGTTATGGTTTAAGTCTATATATCTTCATGTTAATATACCTTACTGACTGGCTCCTCTCCTCCACCCCCCTTAATGATTACCTTCCCCTCTGAGGATTGCTTCCCCTAGCGATTATACCTACTTACCTCCATTAGTTTTTAGTCCCTTTGGCGATTACATTCCTTTACGATTACTCCCCTTGGCGATTACTCCCATTATGATCTTATTTATGATTACCTCCCCTTGGCGATTATTCCCTTTAACGAATACTTCCCTTTAACGATTACCTCCATCAGCGATTACCCTCCTAAACGATTATTTCCCCTTACGATTGTATCCATTAAAGCTTAACTCCATTAACGATTACCCCTTAACGATTACTCAGCTTAACTAGTCAATCCAATGTTTACCATGATGAGATGTATCAAGTGAAACATGTATATGGAGCAGTAACAAGATCACTAGATTACAAGATGTTATAACTGCTAGACTAAGGTTAGGATATAAGTACCTCCGGCAGTATATCCCTCAGGCAGATGTGAACAAAACTAAATGTAAAGTGTAAGGCCAGCCACTCCAACACTACGTCTTAAACTGCGAAAAAATAAAAACAATTACGGAAATATCCAAGTACATTGTGTATGTAACGGCACAGCACTCTACCTCTGATAACAAGATAGCTGATGTACTCAGGCTGTGTCCACACTTTGCATCGAGTACCTAATCAAAATTCTTTGTACCGACTGAAACAATGTACTGGATATACTCTGTAACATTCATTGCCATAATATCAAAATCACTGGGGTCTGGTAAACACTCTTTGTGGCCTCAATTCTGTAATCCTTTTTTGCGCTACAGCTAAGAGGATGAGTATCGGGTGCACAATAAACTAGCTGTTGTCCGCATCAGAATTCAAATTCCATTTTTTTGTGTACAGTGGTGTTACTATGGCGTGGTTCAGGTATGGATAACTGTAAAGGCGAGACAGTGCCTAAGATATAATGGGAAATATATACATATTTCGTTCAGTGCCATTGACGTGTTTGTGTTTTTATCCATGTGTGTTATTTTGTGTTTGTTTTATTTGTGTTTTTGTGTATGTGTTGTGTAATTTTGTGCATATTTTTTGGATTGTGTGTGTGTGTGTTTTACAAGGTGTCTCTGGTCGCCGGGCTCATAATAAAAGTCACTTTAATTTTATTTTTATATTTTAATTCTAATTCAGTCGTTTCGTTCGTTCTTGTTGTCACTCATAAACACAAATAACATCATGAAAACAACAAGACATCACAATATGTTATTACTAGTGATAAGAGAGAAAGTTTACGACAACCTTTGACAACATAAGGTGTAGCGAGTGTCACGCCCCTGTACACCTGTGATGGGGAGGAGTACCTGGCCATCATTACGTACCTCAGGTGTCTCAGTTGGTCTCACTCAGAACGGTGAATTGACGGTCATTTTGTTTCCGATTTTGCATTTTGGGGGGGGTGGGGGTTAACGTGATAATTACACTAGATTTGGGACGAGTAATGATGATAATAGTGAGTCATTATTATTGCATCATTAGAACCAGATATATTAAACCACAACAAAGGAACAACAGGAATAGTGCAAAGTTTTGTTGATAGTTACAGAGATAAACCTTATAACGCCTTCATTATCAGCTGGCCCTTGAGCACCAACCACAAGCTACAACAAGGATCACAACACAATCACAACAACACACACACAGCAACAACAAGGCTTTAAACAGCTCATTCTAACAGTAGGTCGGAGGAGGAAAGAGTTGGCTTCATATCCTCACCCCTCTTAACTTGCACCCATCATGCTGACTGACAGTATCTTGTGTTAATAACAGATAATTATAGCGTTGAGTCTTACCTGCAAACGCCCCTCTGTCTCAGCTGATAGTCCTGACAGTGTGGTGAACTAGGTGACATCTTACTGTTGATGTCGTGTTATCGTGGTTATATTTTGCCCCGTTGATTCACTCACTGATTAATGATAAGGGAATAAATGTAAAAGAAAAAAAAGACGATAATGACAGTAGTAGTATACGAGGTAAGGTATACCTGAGGTTGCCCGGGTTTGTTATTGACGGGATGAAGTTATAATCAGAATATAACTGTTCTTAATTTCAACTTTTAAATGTTAAAAAAAAAAAGAACTGCTGTCGTTGTACACATTTGGGTCGGCCACGCCCCCCTCCCTCCCCTCCCCCCCTCCCGCCCCTCCCCCTTCCCTCTTTCCCCCCTCCTGTTTACATATACTAAATTTTACCTCGCTCTTAAACACCGTGACCGAGCACAGCAAAGAAACAGAAGAAATATTGATGTATAATTAATGTGTGTGGGGGAAGGTTGACCACCGGGGGACTAATCTCACTTAAAACTGTGCCCCTGCTTAGCGAACAACACACACGCACACACACACATTCACACACACACACACACACACACACGCTATACTTAATCGTAACCTTACATACACCAAGCAATTACCTGCACACAACCTCCAGTAATTACCAGGTGTTTAAAGAGGTAGATCTCCATTATACCTGAGTTACACCTTCTTTAACCTCTTGACTCCAACTCACAGAATCAACTAGAAAGTCTCATAATGACGCACTTAACCTAACCTAACCTAATCTAACCTAACCAACTCTAATTCCTGTGTTTTGAGTGATGAATGTTAACCCCTTGAGTACGTATAATTGGTTATTCTACTTAAGAGGTTAATGCGTCGTAATCAAGGGGTTAAATCATTGTACTCAAGGGGTTAAACCAACGTACTCAAAGGGTTAAACCAGCGTACTCAAGGGGTTAAACCAGCTTACTCAAGGGGTTAAGTCACAGTACTCAAGGGGTTAAACCAGCTTACTCAAGGGGTTAATACAATTTTCTTCAGGCTTAGATAAGAAAACATAATCTTATCTTTCTTCTTTGTTGAATCATTTAAAACCTATGTTAGGATTCTGACTAACTTAAGCTATAACAACAATTTTACTTTCTATTTTGTGTAATTTAGTTTTATGATTGAAAAAAAATTATATTGACCCTATGAATGTTATTGTTTGTACATGTGAAACCTCCATTTAA
This sequence comes from Homarus gammarus, assembly GCA_958450375.1. Taxonomy (NCBI): domain Eukaryota; kingdom Metazoa; phylum Arthropoda; class Malacostraca; order Decapoda; family Nephropidae; genus Homarus; species Homarus gammarus. The sequence continues at coordinate 1,825,995 of CAUDMG010002480.1, read as the reverse complement.
CGAACTGTATATAGATGAAAGTCCGTTATATCGAGGGTTCGTTAGATGTGATACCTCCATTTAACGGACTGTATAAAGATGAAAGTCCGTTATATCGAGGGTTCATTAGATGTGATACCTCCATCTAACGAACTGTATAAAGATGAAAGTCCGTTATATCGAGGGTCCGTTAGATGTGATACCTCCATCTAACGAACTGTATAAAGATGAAAGTCCGTTATATCGAGGGTTCGTTAGATGTGATACCTCCATCTAACGAACTGTATAAAGATGAAAGTCCGTTATATCGAGGGTTCATTAGATGTGATACCTCCATCTAACGAACTGTATAAAGATGAAAGTCCGTTATATCGAGGGTTCGTTAGATGTGATACCTCCATCTAACGAACTGTATTAAGATGAAAGTCCCGTTATATTAAGGTCCGTTAGATGTGATACCTCCATCTAACGGACTGTATAAAGATGAAAGTCCGTTATATCGAGGGTTCATTAGATGTGATACCTCCATCTAACGAACTGTATAAAGATGAAAGTCCGTTATATTAAGGTCCGTTAGATGTGATAACCCTCATTTAACGGATTATATACAATATGGAAGTCCGATATATGGAGGTTATACTCTGTGTGTACGTGTGTGTGTGTGTGTGTGTGTGTACTTTAAATCAACCTTCCAATACCTTCATTCATTCCATCGTGCTGGCCTCGCCTTTAACATCTCACGTCTTGTACTGAGGAAAAAAAAATATAATGACCTCAATCCATCACTTTTGGTATCTCTATTAATGTGTATTAATATTATTATTTTATATTAGTTGTCGTCTTCACTACCTTTAAATAAATAATAACTTCATTTAGGTTATATAATAGTTTAGGCTCGTGCTGCGGTGAAAAGTATAATTGGGAAAAAGTAATAAATGATTCTCCTGTGTTTATCCTTCAGAAATAAAGGAGGAGGAGGAGAGAGAGAGTGAGTTATATACGGGATTTATATGTGTATTGACGATAATGGTGATGGCTGTCTTGTATGAGGCGATGGGATGGACCACAGGTGGGTATTTGAGGCCTTGTGGTAGAGAAGCAATAAGAATGGGGATTGAATGACTGGTAGTGAATGAAGAGGCTGGGTTGTTTTGTTTTGCCACTGCACGGTACTAGGAGAAATTCTGAGAGTTGAAGCTTGAAAGAGTGAAACATAAGCTTGAAAGAGTGGAAATTATAAGCTTGAAAGAGTGAAACATAAGCTTGAAAGAGTGGAAATTATAAGCTTGAAAGAGTGAAACATAAGCTTGAAAGAGTGGAAATTATAAGCTTGAAAGAGTGAAACATAAGCTTGAAAGAGTGGAAATTATAAGCTTGAAAGAGTGGAACTTATAAACCTGAAAATGAAAAAAAAACGATAGTGGGAAAATATTGGAATAAAAATGAATAAAGTGATCGTATTTTTTACTTCGCATGACCCCTGATTTAACCAACATTAAATAGTCACAATTACTGTAAATTACTGTAAATAATCCTCATCTGCTATTTTTATTACAACTATTATTAAATTTAGCTATAACAAAAATATTTCTTTACTTGATCTGAATAAATGTTTAGTATAAGTCTTAATATGAATATCATTAATTAACATGAATAATAATTACTTCACTTATCCTACACACACACACACACACACACACACATGTCATTTAATATCGTGACTCTGAACTCAAAGCTGTACAAATTAAAAAAAAATGTTGATATATCAGATTAAGGTAATGTCTTGTAGTGTGTGTGTGTGTGTGTGTGTGTGTGTTTTGTTGTGTACACTACGCCACAACACGCCTCTCACTCCAACAATCTGTTAAAGCTTAATACAGTATTACCTCAGCTTAGGTTACAATACATTCTTTCAATGTTTAATGTATTGTTACCTCAGCTTAAGTTACAGTACATTCTTTCAAAGCTTAAAACAGTGTTACCTCAGCTTAAGTTACAGTACATTCTTTCAAAGCTTAAAACAGTGTTACCTCAGCTTAAGTTACAATGCATTCTTTCAATGTTTAATGTATTGTTACCTCAGCTTAAGTTACAGTGCATTCTTTCAAAGCTTAAAACAGTGTTACCTCAGCTTAAGTTACAGTACATTCTTTCAAAGCTTAATTTAGTGTCACCTCCATATAACGGATTTATGTCTCCCTCGATATAAAGGACTTTCATCTATAGATTTAATTAGATAGGGGATTTAAATTTAACGGACTCGCTTATAACGGACATTTCTCTCCATATAATCCGTTAGATGGGAGGGTTCACATTTAACGGACTCATTATAGCGGTTTTTCTCTCCACATATCCGTTAAATAGAGATTTCACTAAGTCCTTTATAATTGTCCGGTAGGTTAATATTAGGTCATTTATCTGTGGTTACTGGTAATATACGCTTCGTTAGGCTCAAGAATGTGTGTCATTTATTCTGCCAACTTTCACCCTTTAACGGCAATGATTTAACCCTTTGACGACGATGATTTAACCCTTCAGGACTCAAATGGTAAATCAAATGTTGTATCTTTTTACTTGAATACAAACAATAATTTAAACCATTTACTCCCAAGGCTTTGCTCTTATCATACGAGGAATATTGAGTTCATTTATTATTTGCCCTTAAGTTCTGTCTAAGTCATTCTGTAAACACAATGTAAGAGGCACTAAACCATTACCTAAACCAAGATATCAACCATTACCTAAACCAAGATTAAACCATTGTCGTACGTCCCTATCATTAATACCGAATGTGTAATGTTTTCTCACTATACAGTATATACGACTCCCAACTCCTCGGAGAAAGAGACGCTGGGCCGATTATGGTTCATTTATTAGAAAGTGGTGTGCCAAATATGCTGGCTGGGGCGTTACGATATAAAAGGCATCCTTGATATGACAGAGGTCGTGTGCCAACCTATAACCCCTACCCCCTCTCCCCTTCCTTCCCTCCCTCCCTCCCTCCCACTACTGTAGTTAAGTGTTGATGAACAATGGGTACCCTCGTTAAAAGACCTCGCTGGGGTGAAGGATGAGGGGCTTGTGTGGACCTGGGGTGAGGTGTGTTTGTGGGCCTGGGGTGAGGGGTGTTTGTGGGCCTGGGGTGAGGGGTGTTTGTGGGCCTGGGGTGAAGGGTGTTTGTGGGCCTGGGGTGAGGTGTGTTTGTGGACCTGGGGTGAGGTGTGTTTGTGGACCTGGGGTGAGGTGTGTTTGTGGGCCTGGGGTGAGGTGTGTTTGTGGGCCTGGGGTGAGGTGTGTTTGTGGGCCTGGGGTGAGGTGTGTTTGTGGGCCTGGGGTGAGGTGTGTTTGTGGGCCTGGGGTGAGGTGTGTTTGTGGGCCTTGGGTGAGGGGTGTTTGTGAGCCTGGGGTGAGGGGTGTTTGTGGGCCTGGGGTGAGGGGTGTTTGTGGGCCTGGGTGAGGGGTGTTTGTGAGCCTGGGGTGAGGGGTGTTTGTGGGCCTGGGGTGAGGGGTGTTTGTGGGCCTGGGGTGAGGGGTGTTTGTGGGCCTTGAGTGAGGGGTGTTTGTGGGCCTGGGGTGAGGGGTGTTTGTGGGCCTTGGGTGAGGGGTGTTTGTGGGCCTGGGGTGAGGGGTGTTTGTGGGCCTTGGATGAGGGGTGTTTGTGGACCTGGGGTGAGGGGTGTTTGTGGGCCTTGGGTGAGGGGTGTATTGTGTCTGGGGGTGAGGAGAGGAGGTTCCCAGTGTTTCCTCCTCATACAAATTTACACCACAGGATAAGTTTCTCCCCTTGACGAGGACTTAGAGCACAAAAGGTTCTAATCGTGACGACCTTGGTGCTAGCGAGATGATCGAGAGTTATGTTAGTCTGGAGAGTGTGTGCACATGTCAGTGGTCTGATAAGAAATTAATAAAGTTAGGAGTTACTGCTGTGATAAGTGTGAGCCGCGCGCGTGCTTCAGGAAAATGGAAGAGAGGTTCAAGTCCAGTTTACCTTTCCTAGAACGTTACGGAATTCTTCCCAGGAAATGTTGAGGGTTTGTTTTTCACAGGAAAGTGGAGATAAGGCGCAGTGTGTGGTCAAGGGAGGAGAGTAACTGGGTCAAGCGAGGAAAGTAGGTGGAACATTTGATCCGGGTCCCGCACTTAACAAAACCCCTACACGCTCTAGCTGGTGTGACTGCTGAAGAGATTATCCATGTACAGTCACTTCTTCAGGCGCTGGAGTACATTACTGACGAGTGCTTCTGTGTCAGGTGTTTCTTGTAGCAGTACAGCACAGGAAAAAGATCATGAACTAAAAATTCGACGGGTTATCTAGAGAGAGTGAGAGTGAGTGCGTGCGTGCGTGCGTGTGTGTGTGTGTCAGCGGAAGGAGGAGGTAAACACTCACTCTCACACACCAGCAGCCACAAGTGGCGGATGATTCCATCGCAAATTACGGTGGTGTCACGGCGGCGGCTGCGGGGTGATGCATGTGTCGGCCCGCCCTCCTCCCTCGCTCGCTGTCCACCGTGTTCAATTTTCCTCCTAATTTATCTCCAGATGCCAGAGCGCACCAGGTTAGCTAACTCTGGCTAATACTGAAGATCACCCAACAAAATGATGATAGAATTACATTGAACAATTTATAAACGAGATAAGTTCATACAACAACACCAATTAGTGGTTACAATTATCGTTCAGAATATCGGTGAGCGTCGACCGTGACTCGTGTGGGTGTTGTTCCTATGTAGGGTAGTGTGACCTTTATTCCTCCACAATATTCTCCCGTTGTCCCCGGCCCTCTCATACCCCAGACCCATCACTGCACCCCCGTCTCGTCACGCGTCGGCTGCCTCTTGGTCACCTGTATTAACCTGATATTCCCCGCCAATGAAATTCGTGGGATGTTGTGTTTTTGCCTTGGTCTTCCATCTCTCCTGCGGCTTCCACACAGAAACTTCACAGATGTCTTATACTCCACCCTTTCGACCCAAGGCTGGCGAGGTTAACTTTACCACTACCCAAACAGAAGACTTTATTGGATCACATGAAGAAGTAAACAACTTATTTCACCTGAAGATTAACTACCCTAACGTTCACACAGGTACACACACGTTCACACAGGTACACACACGTTCACACAGGTACACACAGGTAACAAATACTAACATAATCAGGTACATCTCCCTATGAATCTCTGTGTGCATTTTGACTCGTTTAATAATAAGGTAAAGATGGTAACTTAACGTACATATGATTACCGATGGATCCAGAAATTACCCGATAGATGACGTCTCTCTCTCTCTCTCTCTCTCTCTCTCTCTCTCTCTCTCTCTCTCTGCCCAGGAGGGTGACGCCCCCTAAGTCCTCGTACGTGATCCGTGATGTTCTGGGCCAGCTGCTCCTAACACCACTACTAACACCACCATCACCACTGCGAACGCTACCACCACCTAACCAAACTAAACCCAATGTAAACCAACCCAAACAATCCTCACCTAACCCAAAATAAAGCCAACCCAACATCACTATGAATTAATATCGTAGAAATTGACCTCATGAATTATTGTCCTAAAAAACCCAACCTTACCATTAAATTGTCTTAATAATAAGTAATTACCTTGGAAACGGAAGTCACTGAAGCATTACCTGTCGTGTTGTTACCTGAGGGGGATTAGGTTGGAGGTCAGGTTAGGTTAGATTAGATTAGGTTAATATGGGTTAGGTTGGGTTATTGTGGGTTACGTTGGGTTATTGTGGGTTACGTTGGGTTATTGTGGGTTAGGTTAGGTTATTGTGGGTTAGGTTAGGTTATTGTGGGTTAGGTTAGGTTATTGTGGGTTAGGTTGGGTTATTGTGGGTTAGGTTGGGTTATTGTGGGTTAGGTTAGGTTATTGTGGGTTAGGTTGGGTTATTGTGGGTTAGGTTGGGTTATTGTGGGTTAGGTTGGGTTATTGTGGGTTAGGTTGGGTTAGGTTGGGTTATTGTGGGTTAGGTTAGGTTATTGTGGGTTAGGTTAGGTTTGGTAATGTTACGTTTAAGATGTGTTAGGTATAGATTAGTTTAGTTTAGGTTTGGCAATGTTAGGTCAGATTAGGTTAAGTTAGGTTAGGTCAGATTAGGTTAGGTTAGGTTAGCGATAGGGTGTTTTATCATCAGGTGAATTAAACTTGGGTGGGTGACTAATCTTCATGTGATACCTGTGTTGTGTAAATAAGTGGGTGAATTAACGTGTGTTTATACTGCGGCATCTAGGTTAAGGCTGCCTGTTGTAATAATAGTATTGTAAATTGGAAATCAAAGCACCATTGTCATGTAAAGTAGAAAACGCGCGCACACACACACACACATACTGTATATATTACGATTATTTTGCAAAAGTACCGGAATGCATATTGATAATTTTGCGGAATAACTTAAACAGACAACCTAAACTAACCAAACTTATGGTTAGGTTAAGTGAGAGGTTCGGTTATGTTAGGTTAGGATGGCTCGTGTAGATTGGTACACAGTTAAGGGGTCCTATTTTTTTTTTTTTCACTTTGGCTAGCATACACGAGCAATCCTAACCTGACTTTAGGTTGTCTGTTTATAAGTTATTTCACAAGGAGTATGTTAAGGTGGTGACATTTTGTAGAGATGTTGACCACCTTCCAACACCTCCCCTTCAAGGCGTGTGTCGCCTCCCCATCAACACCTGACCCTCCTCCCCATCAACACCCGGCCCACCTCCCCATCAACACCTAACCCACCTTCTCATCAACGCTTAACCCACCTCCTCATCAACACCTGACCCACCTCCCCATCAACACCTGGCCCACCTCCCCATCAACACCTGGCCCACCTCCCCAACAACACCTGGCCCACCTACCCATCTACACCTACCTCACCTCCCCAACAGCACCTGGCCCACCTCCCCATCAACACTTGGCCCACCTCCCCATCAACACTTGGCCCACCTCCCCATCAACACCTGGCCCACCTCCCCATCAACACCTGGCCCACCTCCCCATCAACACTTGGCCCACCTCCCCATCAACACCTAACCCACCTCCTCAACACCTGACCCACCTCCCCGTGAACACTTACCTCACCTCCCCAACAACACCTGGCCCACCTCCCCATCAACACCTAACCCACCTCCTCAACACCCGGCCCACCTCCCCATCAACACCCGGCCCACCTCCCCATCAACACCTAACCCACCTCCCCCTCTACACACGGCCCACCTCCCCAACAACACCTGGCCCACCTCCCCAACAACACCTGGCCCACCTCCCCAACAACACCTGGCCCACCTCCCCATCAACACCTGGCCCACCTCCCCATCAACACCTGGCCCACCTCCCCATCAACACCTGGCCCACCTCCCCATCAACACCTGGCCCACCTCCCCATCAACACCTGACCCACTTCCTCAACAACACCTGACCCACTTCCTCAACAACACCTGACCCACCTCCCCATCTACACCCGGCCCACCTCCCCATCTACACCCGACCCACCTCCCCATCTACACCCGGCCCACCTCCCCAACAACACCCGGCCCACCTCCCCAACAACACCTGGCCCACCTCCCCAACAACACCTGGCCCACCTCCCCATCTACACCTGACCCACCTCCCCATCAACACCTACCTCACCTCCCCATCAACACCTACCTCACCTCCCCATCAACACCTGGCCCACCTCCCCATCAACACCTGGCCCACCTCCCCAACAACACCTAGCCCACCTCCCCATCTACACCTGGCCCACCTCCCCATCAACACCTACCTCACCTCCCCATCAACACCTACCTCACCTCCCCATCAACACCTGGCCCACCTCCCCAACAACACCTGGCCCACCTCCCCATCTACACCTGGCCCACCTCCCCATCAACACCTACATCACCTCCCCAACAACACCTGGCCCACCTCCCCAACAACACCCGGCCCACCTCCCCAACAACACCCGGCCCACCTCCCCAACAACACCCGGCCCACCTCCCCAACAACACCCGGCCCACCTCCCCAACAACACCTGGCCCACCTCCCCATCTACACCTGACCCACCTCCTCAACAACACCTGGCCCACCTCCCCATCTACACCTGGCCCACCTCCCCAACAACACCCGGCCCACCTCCCCAACAACACCCGGCCCACCACCCCAACAACACCCGGCCCACCTCCCCAACTACACCCGGCCCACCTCCCCAACAACACCCGGCCCACCTCCCCAACAACACCTGGCCCACCTCCCCAACAACACCTGGCCCACCTGTTGTATCTTACTCAACCACACACCGACTCCCTGGATAAACAAATAAGAGATGTAAATAAAACATTGCTTACTTTAAAACTGTCCCAACAATGTGTAAGGTAAACACTGGTCGATACTCGGTAAACAGCGTGTAAACGGGGAGCAGACGGGGCGTAAACAGCGGGGAAGGAGGAGGAGGCGAATACAGAGATGGTAAACAGGGAGAAGTGTAAACAGGAGGTAAATAGAAGTGTAAACGGTATAATAGGAAGTCTTTACCTACTGAGGACAGGGATATGGTGACGGGGTTTTGGTTTACAGCACCTGTGTGTGTGTGTGTGTGTGTGTGTGCCAAATATACAGAGATACAGACAGACAGGTTCTATTATCCGTAATCGAAACGTGTAATGGTCTGTGTGTATACTGGCCCTTAGAAAGAGGTGGAAGGTCCGTATTGATATTGGGATCTGCATAGTCTTGAGAAGTGACCCCTGGAGTGCGAGAGCTGGATCCTGGAGTGCGAGAGCTGGATCCTGGAGTGCGAAAGCCCAAAATCCATGGGTTAGAGCTTTAAAACTCCCAGTGTGTGTGTGTGTGTGTGTGTGTAAAGCTGAGCCCCCTTAAGTGCGATAGTTTGGATCCATTTTTGTTGCATAAATTAGGTGGGTTAGGGAAGCATTGGGTTGTTCCTTGTAAACCTTCCGTGACAATTTAACCCCTCCACTCTTTCCTCCCTCCCCTCTTCCCCCCCTCCCCTCTTTCCCCCTCCCCTCTCCCCCCCTCCCCTCCCCCCTTTCTTCCCCCTTTTGTTGTAAGTTGACTACATTGTGTGTGTCGGTTTGTGTGATCTTGTGGAGGCGAGGGTCCATAATGGTGATGTTAGACTGTGCCTTTGTTAGTGAGCGTGTTATTCTCTCTCTCTCTCTGTCTGTCATTCTCTGTTTTCTCCCTCTCTCTCTCTTTCTCCTCTCTTGTCCGTGTGTGTGTATGACTTTTCTCTCTCTCTCTCTCTCTCTCTCTCTCTCTCTCTCTCTCTTGATCCCACCTTGGTGTGTGTATGTACATGGTGTGAAGGTGAAAGAGAGAGAGAGAGAGAGAGAGAGAGACAGACAGACAGACAGGTGTGTGTGTGCGTCGTTATATAAATAGATATATGAGTAAGTTATAATAACCAGGTGTGTGGCAGCGTCTTGGTGTAGCGATTCCGGGCGAGGTCACACCTGTGTTCAGCACACCTGTGTCTCACCTGTGTCCCACCTGTGTCTCACCTGTCTCACCTGTGTCCCACCTGTGTCTCACCTGTCTCGCCTTTGTCCCACCTGTGTCTCACCTGTCTCACCTGTGTCCCACCTGTGTCTCACCTGTCTCACCTGTGTCCCACCTTTGTCTCACCTGTGTCTCACCTGTGTCCCACCTGTCTCACCTGTGTCCCACCTGTGTCTCACCTGTCTCACCTGTGTCCCACCTGTCTCACCTGTGTCTCACCTGTGTCCCACCTGTGTCTCACCTGTGTCTCACCTGTGTCCCACCTGTCTCACCTGTGTCCCACCTGTGTCTCACCTGTGTCTCACCTGTGTCCCACCTGTCTCACCTGTGTCTCACCTGTGTCCCACCTGTCTCACCTGTGTCCCACCTGTGTCTCACCTGTGTCTCACTTGTGTCTCACCTGTGTCTCACCTGTGTCTCACCTGTGTCTCACCTGTATCTCACCTGTGTCTCACCTGTATCTCACCTGTGTCCCACCTGTGTCCAACCTGTGTCCCACCTGTCTCACCTGTGTCCCACCTGTGTCTCACCTGTGTCTCACCTGTGTCCCACTTGTGTCTCGCCTTTGTCCCACCTGTGTCTCACCTGTGTCCCACCTGTCTCACCTGTGTCCCACCTGTGTCTCACCTGTCTCACCTGTGTCCCACCTTTGTCTCGCCTGTGTCTCACCTGTGTCCCACCTTTGTCTCACTTGTGTCTCACCTGTGTCCCACCTGTGTCTCACCTGTCTCACCTGTGTCCCACCTTTGTCTCACCTGTGTCTCACCTGTGTCCCACCTGTCTCACCTGTGTCCCACCTGTGTCTCACTTGTGTCTCGCCTTTGTCCCACCTGTATCTCACCTGTGTCCCACCTGTATCTCACCTGTATCCCACCTGTGTCTCACCTGTGTCCCACCTGTATCTCACCTGTGTCCCACCTGTGTCTCACCTGTATCTCACCTGTGTCCCACCTGTGTCTCACCTGTATCTCACCTGTGTCCCACCTGTGTCCCACCTGTATCTCACCTGTGTCCCACCTGTCTCACCTGTGTCCCACCTGTGTCTCACCATTGTCCCACCTGTGTCTCACCTGTCTCACACCTTTGTCTCACCTGTGTCTCACCTGTGTCCCACCTGTCTCACCTGTGTCCCACCTGTGTCTCACTTGTGTCTCACCTGTGTCCCACCTGTATCTCACCTGTGTCTCACCTGTGTCTCACATGTGTCCCACCTGTGTCCCACCTGTATCCCACCTGTGTCCCACCTGTATCCCACCTGTGTCTCACCTGTATCTCACCTGTGTCCCACCTGTGTCTCACCTGTATCTCACCTGTGTCCCACCTGTATCTCACCTTTGTCCCACCTGTGTCTCACCTGTGTCTCACCTGTATCTCACCTTTATCCCACCTGTGTCCCACCTGTATCTCACCTTTGTCCCACCTGTGTCTCACCTGTGTCTCACCTGTATCTCACCTTTATCCCACCTGTGTCCCACCTGTATCTCACCTGTGTCTCACCTGTATCTCACCTTTGTCTCACCTGTATCTCACCTGTAGCTCACCTGTGTCTCACCTGGCAATATATTAATCCCTATTGACTCTTACTATGGCATACTGATTACCATCTTATATAATACTAGTTACCTTAATTACTATCATATGGATGTACTATTTCTATTACCTACTATTATACGTACTATCATGAGTTATTATCTTAGTACTATTGTGGTTACTAGAAAAATTATAGAAAATTATAGATATAACTGTAGTAATTATATGTATTGATGTGGCTACGTGTTTTAGGAAGGCCGCAGCTCTTAGGATCACCTGAAAATTAGACACCCCAGCTAAGTTATATCACCTGAAGAATTGACACCCCAGCTAAGTTATGTCACCTGAAAAGTAGACACCCCAGCTAAGTTATTTCTCCTTAAGGTTAGGTTAGAATTGGGGTGGTTAATGTTCAGGTGAGTTTGATACCTGTGCTGTACTTGAATATAATTTCTTCTGAAATGATGTATCTTTCCCTCGTTACTTAGGGATTCGTTAGTTAGGGATTCGTTAGTTAGGGATTCGTTACTTAGGGATTCGTTACTCAGGGATTCGTTACTTAGGGATTCGTTAGTTAGGGATTCGTTTGTCAGAGATTCGTTAGTCGGGCATTCGTTAATCAGGGGTCGTTAGTTAGGGATTCGTTACTTAAAAAATCGTTAGTTAGGGATTCGATAGTCAGGGATTCGTTAGTTAGGAATCTGTTAGTCGGGGATTCGTTAGTCGTATCCGTTACTTAGGGGTTCGTTAGTCGGGGATTCGTTCGTTATTAGGGATTCGTTAGTCAGGGAATCGCCCTGTGTGTGTGTGTGTGTGTATAATGCTGTGTGTATATGTACTGTGGTAATAACTGAACTGTAATCCACTGTAATCACTGCTGACTGTACTGTATGTCGGATCATCTAAATCTTTAAGGACACACACACACACACACACACACCAGGATATATATATGTCATGCACATCGAAACGTACACACAGACTCCATCATGTACACACTGATCATTTTAATAGTTTCTCCAATTACCTATAAATAAAAAAAACTCCTTCGCGAGTGTAAATTTATCACATTTTTTTATTTATTCATTTATTTATTTATTTATTTTTACTACCATCATAATTAAGCCAGGTAGATTCGTTCCCCACACCTCGGCAGTTTATAGGGTGGTATTAACGGTAGGGTGGATATGACGTGATCACCTATTAAATGAGGTTGTTCAGGTGTTCTGGCAAGGTCATGGTGGACAGATTGCAGTGAGAGACTACCTTAGGGGGGGGGGGGATATTGTAGTTCACTATTTAGGGGAATTATTTATTTATTATTATTATTATTATTATTATTATTATTATTATTCTCTCTCTCGTAGAAGATATATACTTTTAATGTCTTATTTGGATATATTAAATTTGAACAGTATATTAGAGAGAGAGAGAGAGAGAGAGAGAGAGAGAGAGAGAGAGAGAGGTCACTGAAGCTGCACCCGTCACGTGACACTGCACCAAGTGACGTCACCGCCCGCACCATGACTTGCTATGACGTTATTTGTTTACGTCTGGCTACACACCCGCCTCCTCCTGAAATGATGATGATGGTGGTGACATGGTGGTAATGATGATGTTCTTAGTGATGATGGTGATGGTATGGATAGAGGAGGAAGAAATAGGAAGTGAAGGAGGAGACAAGAATAGTTTAATACTTTAATCTCAGTTTCTCAGTCAATGTAAACACCATAAAGAAAACGGGGAGTGGGAAAGGACAGGAGGGAGATGACGTCACTAGTTTGTTTATACCCGGGTTTATAGGGCACCTCGCTGGTAGGCAAGAGGTAATAATAATTAACGGTTTATTGAAAGAGCTGGATGCGGTTGTGGTGTCGAACAGCAATTCTTGGGCTAGGGATCTCAGGTGGTAGTAGGAGCCGGTGTCGAGGATGGTGTAGAAGGTAGGTGTGTGTGTGAATTTTAGTGACTATTTTTATCAACTAATTTCTCAAGTTATTAAAAAATTATATTATTTTAACTGATTTTAATGGATTATTTATTAATTTTACTAATATCTTGTCAATTATTTACATTTACACTACTATTACTTACTATATTAATTTATTATTATATTGTATATTTGTATTACTTTCTACTCCTATAAATAGATAATTACTCACAAATTTAATATATCTAGACTCATACCATTAGTGATTTTATTCATTGATTTGTTCATTTTCACATTTATTCAAGTTTATTTAGTTTTATATTTTGTTATATTTTGTGTATTAGTGGTTTATGTTCACTATTATTGTTCACTATTATCATAAATCTATCTTAGGTTCAGCAAGAGTTTGTTCCTTGGCCGTGGCGGGGTCGTGGCCACACTTACAATGCACAGTAAAAGGTGCTGGTCGTTTATGGTGGGCCCTTGAGACGGTCGTGGTGAGTTGTGAACAAGTTGGGGCTTTGAACACTGGTCTGAGAGAGAAATATGAACACGTTGAGGCTTTGAACACTGGTCTGAGTAGGAATATGGACACGTTGAGGCTTTGAACACTGGTCTGAGAGAAAGATATGAACACGTTGAGGCTTTGAACACTGGTCTGAGAGGGATATGGACACGTTGAGGCTTTGAACACTGGTCTGAGAGGGATATGAACACGTTGAGGCTTTGAACACTGGTCTGAGAGGAATATGAACACGTTGAGGCTTTGAACACTGGTCTGAGAGGAATATGAACACGTTGAGGCTTTGAACACTGGTCTGAGAGAGAGATATGAACACGTTGAGGCTTTGAACACTGGTCTGAGAGAGAGATATGAACACGTTGAGGCTTTGAACACTGGTCTGAGTAGGAATATGGACACGTTGAGGCTTTGAACACTGGTCTGAGAGAAAGATATGAACACGTTGAGGCTTTGAACACTGGTCTGGGAGGGTCGTGGTGAGAGTTCTGAACATGTCGTCGGGGTTTTGAACACTAAGCACCTCCATCCCCTTTGTAATAATTGCCTTGTTACATGACCCGGATTTAAACCATCGTTTTTGACATGACGGTGAATATCTCTGTTGGTCTGTATGTCGTATTTGTCTGGGTCTTGAAGTGGTCTGTATATTTTGTCTGTCTGTGTCTGTCTGTCTTTAAGATGGTTTGTCTGTGTCAGTGTCTTATGGTAGTATGGAGTGGCGGGTGTACGAGCCAGGGGGTGCAGTGAGAAGACCGTAGCGGGCCAGAGACGTGGTTAATTCTCCTCTTGCTCAGCTAGTCAGGTGGAGTTAGTTTATCTGTGTGTCAGTCAGTCAGTCAAGAAAGTAAATAAGTTTTAGGTTAAGACAATGGCTGTGTGTGTGTGTGTGTGTGTGTGTGTGTGTGTGTGTGTGTGTGTGTGAGCGCGCTCTGTTAACTTCAAAGGAGTTTCATGTCAGCATTAAGAGGTGGTTCGTGACGACAATGCTTGAGTGTGTGTTAGACGTGTGGTGACTATACCTCTGGTTATTGAGAGAGAGGAGGAGAAAGGGGAAGGAAAGAGTGGCAAGAGAGAGAGAAACAAAGAAGGGAGGAGGAAAGAGCAGCACGAAAGGGCAGCACGAAAGGGAGGGTAACAAGAGAGAGAGAATGGGGGAAGGAAGGAAGGAGCAAGAAAAACAGGGTAACAAGAGAGAGAGAGAGCGAGGGAGAGTACGGTATTCGTGCTGTGAATTCAGAGTAGTAAGTCGTGATGTATGTTGTATACCGTGTGTGTGTGTGTGTGTGCGCGCACGCAGGCCACTAGGGTACTCTTCCTCATTAGTATTCCGACAACAGTTCTTCTCCTGACGTTATCTGTCCTTGTTATTTATTTCTCTGTACACCCAACCCTGAACCTTCGCCTCCCTGGCCACTTCTGAACCTCTGCTCTGAACACTCGAACCCCTAACCAGGTCTGAATCACCAAACCACTGGTCACGTTTGAACCCCTATTCTGAATCCTCGAGCCCTTGGCCACTTCTGAACCCTCGAAACCCTGACCACGTGTGAACCCTTGAATCTCTGGCCACTACTGAACCCTTGAACCCCTTGCCACCATTGAACCCTTGAACCTCTGGCCACATCTGAACTTTTGAACCCCTGGCCACTACTGAAGTCTCGAGCCCCTGGCCACGTATGAACCCTTGAACCCCTGGCCACATCTGAACCCCTGGACAGGCTCAAGGTTCGGAAGTGGGTTAGATTTGACCACTCGGACTGGAGAGATCTTCTGGCCTATGTATATTCAACGGGGTCTTTTGTGATGACCAGCTGAACTTTTGTAATGACCAGCGGTTAGAATGACTCCTCATGGTGCGTCCTTTCACAACGTCTCTACATTTGGGGGAAATTGTAAAAGTAGGAGCCTTTGGGAAGCCATCTTTGTATCGGAGCTAAAGTGGTAATTGGTCAGGTGTACATGAGTGGTCAGGTGTACACAGCGGTCAGGTGTATATAGGTGGTCAGGTGTACATGAGTGGTCAGGTGCACATGGGTGGTCTGGTGTACACAGCGGTCAGGTGTATATTGGTGGTCAGGTGTACACAGCGGTCAGGTGTATATGATTGGTCAGGTGTACATGGGTGGTCAGGTGTAAACGAATAGTCAGGTGTGCACGAGTTGTCAGGTGTACATGGATGGTCAGTTGTACACGATTGACCAGGTGTACAAAAGTGGCCAGGTGTATACGAATCGCCAGGTGTACGTTAGTGGTCAGGTGTACGTTAGTGGTCAGGTGTACGTGAGTGGCCAGGTGTACAAAAGTGGTCAATTGTATACGCTTAACCAGGTGTACAAAAGTGGCCAGGTGTACAAAAGTGACCAGATATACCAAAGTGGCCAGATGTACAAACCAGGTGTACAAAAGCGACCAGATGTTCAAAAGTGGCCAGGTGTACAAAAGTGGCCAGGTGTACAAAAGTGACCAGGTGTACATAATTGAAGGTTCAGGTGTGACAAACTTGACCCACTCTCTCAACAACACGTCTTGGTTAAAAAAAAAATTATTGAGATATGTGTGTGTGACTGTTTACTTCAGGAAGGTCGTGTGTGTGTGTGTGTGCGCGCGCGCGTGTGTGTGTGTATGTGTGTGTGTGTGTGTTCGGTAGGAGATTATCACCGTTTTTAAATACCGTTTTTTTTTTGTTTTATTGTTGTTGTGTGACATCGTTGACAGGTGATGTAAATGAGAGAGGAGATGGGGGTGATAATTGTGTGTAAAGAGAAGGAAAAGATAGAAAGAAGTAGAGTGTGTTTATAATGAGTAAATAGAGAAGATAGACGATAATAAAGGTGAAGAAGAGACAAATAAGTAAAGTACGTGACCAATATGTGACCTACATCGGTGGGGCCAGGAGTGGGTGTCACTAAGTTAAGGTTTGTGTGACGTTGCTTCCTCAGTCGTGCCGTTACTGGGGGAAGGAGACACTGCTCTATGTTGATGGCTCATGGTGGCGCTGGTTAAGGTGAGAGAAAGAAAATAAGATAGAAGAAAGAGAAAGATAGAAAATAAGTGTTCTTTGAAGCACACCACCAGTCTTTTAAAACCTTAGTAATGACGCTCTGTTTGACGCGAACTGGAGCACCGCAGGAAGTTGAGCATATATTTCCGTTTGACTTCTTCTGAACTGATTTTTACGCCCCCATGAGTGTTTTTTTTGCCTCAGTGACGAGCTGGACTGACTGACTAACCCTCGGAGAGAATTCTTCCACTATCGGCTTGGTCTGATCGCTCGGCTTGGTTTTTGGTACAGGTGCACCTTCCCCAAACGTAGCTATGGTCGCCCTGTTTTTACTGTTATCACCTCCCAAAAAGTGCGGCGGTCCAGTATATACATCTCTCGCTTCCTGTCCTAAGGGTGGGTGGTTGATCCCTTGGCGTTCACAGTCCACCCGGCTGTATACAATACTCTACAAGTTGGGGAGGTGAAGGCGATGGGCGTAATGTCGGCCACGCTGCCTCCTTGTGTACCTAAGGCAGGGGTGTCAAACTCATGGCCCGCGGGCCAAATGTGGCCCTTGGGATGGTAAGGTGTGGCCCGTGGGATGACGATAAAATTTATCATCCCGTGAAATTATGATAGAAGTAGATATAATCATGTTTATTAAATAAAATGGATTTTACATACTTAAGATCAGGCAAACCCAAATGAGGTATTCCCGGTAAGCCAGGTAAGGAAATGTGTGAAGCTGTAAACTTCAATCCTGCAAATATGTGATATAGCACTTGTGTTGGCCCTGAAGAGGGTAACTAAAATAAGAATTGGCCCTCGAAAGGTTTTGAGTTTGACACCACTGACCTAAGGTGTGATGTGTGCTGTATTCACGCTGCCCCTAAGGGACCCACATCAATATTTCATCCTTGGTCTTAAAAAAAAACTGTTGTACTATTCATTGTTTTGCCTTTCAAGTGTTGTGTTCCTGGTTGTTGTGTTGTGTCACTTTACGCTGTACAGTGATCCGCAGTCTTCATGTCGGAGGCGGCCACCGAGTTAACAGCATCCGTCCGTCCTGACTTCCGTACTGTATGCCTGCACAGCGTTGAGGAGGACATTGATGTGTACCTGTACGGCAGCCCCCACCCGTGTGCCAATAGGACTACTGTGTGCGTGCGTGCGTGTGCGTGCCTGCCTGCCTGCCTGCCTATCTTACTTTTCTTCAACAATAAAATGATATAATATGACGTCACACTTCCCAACCAGGACACAGATGATACATGACACTGATATGACGTCATAATCCCTCTCCATGACACAGATGATACATGACACTGATATGACGTCATAATCCCTCTCCATGACACAGATGATACATGACACTGATATGACGTCATAATCCCTCTCCATGACACAGATGATACATGACACTGATATGACGTCATAATCCCTCTCCATGACACAAAAGTGACACGACACTTATATGACGTCACAGTCCCTCGCTTTGACAATGACAGATGGCATTTGATACGAGGCTGTGACACTGACCAAGCCTTGACAGCTGTTGACACCGTTCGTCACGCTCTTCTGACAGTTGGATCTGTCAGGTCAAAGGTCACGGGGGCAAGAGTGTGTTTCTGAGTGTTGTGTTAAGACAAAATTTAATGGGCTGGATAATTTATTGCCGTCGCTGCTAATACCTGAAATTGCCAAGTGACCTTTAGCTGTGGGGGGGGGGGGTGTTGTGGTGGTGGGAGTGGCTGTGGTGATTGGTTGTGATGGTGTGGGTGTGTGGTTATGGCAGTGGTTAGTGGTGGGGGTGTATGGTTATGACAGTGGTTAGTGGTGGGGGTGTGTGGTTATGGTAGTGGTTAGTGGTAGATTGTGTTAGTGGTGGTTGGCTGTGATGGCGAGGGTGGTTGCGGTGGTAGTGGTTGGGAGGGTAATTATTGTTGTAAGGGATGTTAATAGTGATGAAAGGAGAGAGATATGATGATTGGAGGGGAGAGGAAGGAAAGGGAGGTAGTATAATGATTAATAATAATGATCACTTAATAATGGATAATAAGGGTACAAGTATTCACATTGGTGGACTTATCAGGGCAGAAAATGACGCCATAAAACACCATACCTAATACCACATACATTATATATTACACTAATCATCATCATCATCATTATCGTCATCATCATCATCGTCATCATCATCATAACTTTTACTTCGTCTTACCCGTCTGAGTGTTTTTCCTATGTCATTATAGCCTCCATTAAATTAAGTCATCCAGCTTAATATATCTTAAGTCTTTATGAATTGATATGATAATGATGATAGTGATGATGATAGTGCAGACAGTGATAGTGATGACAGTACAAGCAGTGATAGTGATGATAGTGCAAGTAATAATAGTGATGATGACATGCCTTAGAGATCAAATGACAGTCATCTTGATTATAAACGCTGGAATAAAACGAAGGTAAACATAGTGAAAGTTCCCCGTGAGCCGATTAACCTAAGTGAAATAAAAGGCGGTAATTATAGTGTTGGAGAATTACGAGGCAGAACATGGCGGCAGGTTACGTCAGTCTCTTGGCTATCGGTATTACAGGTCACGGTACAGGTATTATAGGTCACGGTACAGGTATTACAGGCCACGGTACAGGTATTACAGGTCACGGTACAGGTATTACAGGTCACGGTACAGGTATTACAGGTCACGGTACAGGTATTACAGGTCACGGTACAGGTATTACAGGCCACGGTACAGGTATTACAGGTCACGGTACAGGTGTTACAGGCCACGGTACAGGTGTTACAGGTCACGGTACAGGTGTTACAGGTCACGGTACAGGTGTTACAGGTCACGGTACAGGTGTTACAGGTCACGGTACAGGTATTACAGGTCACGGTACAGGTGTTACAGGTCACGGTACAGGTGTTACAGGTCACGGTACAGGTGTTACAGGTCACGGTACAGGTATTACAGACCACGGTACAGGTATTACAGGTCACGGTACAGGTGTTACAGGTCACGGTACAGGTATTACAGGCCACGGTACAGGTATTACAGGTCACGGTACAGGTGTTACAGGTCACGGTACAGGTATTACAGGCCACGGTACAGGTATTACAGACCACGGTACAGGTATTACAGGCCACGGTACAGGTGTTACAGGTATTACAGGCCACGGTACAGGTGTTACAGGACACGGTACAGGTATTACAGGCCACGGTACAGGTGTTACAGGACACGGTACAGGTATTACAGGCCACGGTACAGATGTTACAGGTAACGGTACAGGTATTACAGGCCACGGTACAGGTGTTACAGGACACGGTACAGGTATTACAGGCCACGGTACAGGTGTTACAGGACACAGTACAGGTATTACAGGCCACGGTACAGATGTTACAGGCCACGGTACAGGTATTACAGGCCACGGTACAGGTGTTACAGGCCGCGGTGTGCATGTATTGCAGGTCACGGTGTAGGTATTACAGGCCACGGTACAGGTATTACAGGTCACGGTACAGGTATTACAGGATAAGATACAGGTATTATAGGCCACGATACAGGTATTACTGGCCACGGTACGAGTGTTACAGGTCACGGTGCAGGTATTACAGGATAAGATACAGGTATTATAGGCCACGATACAGGTATTACTGGCCACGGTACGAGTGTTACAGGTCACGGTACAGGTGTTACAGGTCACGGTACAGGTGTTACAGGTCATGGTACAGGTGTTACAGGTCATGGTACAGGTATCTCACACACACACACACCAAGAGAACGGGACAGTACACAGCCGTCAGAGGATAAGGATGTCCTGATTAAATACTCTTTTGTATATTGTTTCGTCCATCTGTCTGTCCCGTATGGTCACCCTCGTGCTGGTAGTGGGTAGGATGCGTCACTCTTTCTTCTGTCCATCATCAGTGTCTCCTGTCTTGGGTCATCCCTGTCCACTCAGAGGCCCCTAAACTATACTTAATTTCATCTGTCTATTATTGGTATGATATTAATTTTGATATTTTACTCTCTTGTGGGATCTTGTTGCGGCGAATCAGAGGTACACATACACACACATATATGTCAGAGGGGATATTATACCTACCTTATTTACCCAATGGTTCTCCCACACTAGAGGTGGCCAGTGGTCTTGTCTAGGGCTATTATATCAAACCCAGTATAATAAATCTTGTCGAGCTTGATGTGTTCCCTCGTGATGGTGGTGCAGCCAGAGAACTAAATCGCGTTACATTTACCATTCCTTATGCTCTGAAACTCAAGACGAAGTATTTTGGTAAAGTTCCCCGTTCAGACTCGAATCTTGAACATTCACCCATCCACTGTCACTTTACCCACATTCTTCCTCTTGGGTTTCAGAACATAACGCTAGGAGGGGATGAGGTGTAACAGGACTTATTTCTTTGACTGTATCATGGTATTGTAGAAACTATGAGCTGGATTTACGTTTTCCATCCCTTTAAGATATTTTTAAATTGTCTCTTATGATATCCGCCCCATTGTGTAGTGTCAGAAGAATGTTTAGTCCTTAGGCCCTCAGTCTGCTTAGATAGTCAAGATAACATAGTTCAGGAACCATCTTAGTCGTTCTGTGTTGCACCTTTTCTAGGGATGCTATGTCTCTCTGGAGGTAAGGTTCCGTACCTGTATACAGAGACTTAAAAAGATAAAGGATCATTTTCCTATCTTTTTTTATTTGAGGGCACGACTTATAAATCCTCAATCTCGGTTAATTTGTGTACTTACCTTACCGTGTACATAACCAAGTGTACACGAGTGGCATTGATAGTACACACAACCAAAATGCGTACACAGTTAAGCTTGGTTGGTGTACACGAGTGAGTGGGCGACACAGGACGGAGTTTGACGACCTGTTGTACACTAGAGTTGAGAAACCCCTGTGGGACTTAGGATGCGGGAGGGAGGTGGGTCTTGTGGGGGGGATGGGGGTTCTTAGGATGAGGGAGGGAGGTGGGGTCTTGTGGGGGGATGGGGGTTCTTAGGATGAGGGAGGGAGGTGGGTCTTGTGGTGGGGATGGGGGGTCTTAGGATGAGGGAGGGAGGTGGGTCTTGTGTGGGGATGGGGGGTCTTAGGATGAGGGAGGGAGGTGGGTCTTGTGGGGGGATGGGGGTTCTTAGGATGAGGGAGGGAGGTGGGGTCTTATGGGGGGTCTTAGGATGAGGGAGGGAGGTGGGGTCTTATTGGGGTTCTTAGGATGAGGGAGGGAGGGGGGGTCTTATTGGGGTTCTTAGGATGAGGGAGGGAGGTGGGGTCTTGTGGGGGGATGGGGGTTCTTAGGATGAGGGAGGGAGGTGGGTCTTGTGGGGGGATGGGGGGTCTTAGGATGAGGGAGGGAGGTGGGGTCTTATGGGGGGTCTTAGGATGAGGGAGGGAGGGGGGGTCCTGTGAGTGTGTTAATCCTTACAGACACGGGAAAGTGCCACAAACACCGGTAGTGTCAGCTGGTGTACACTGTGTTTGTCCAAGCGTGTTGCGACATTGTTACTGCGTCAACATCCTACATCGTTATTGTCATTATCATTCTTCTCGTCATTATTTATCATTTTTGTGATCGTTCATCATCATTATCATCTGCTATATGTTATCATCATAATAATAATTTTTCTCACCATTATCATCACCATCATCATACTCGTTCCCTCCACCATAATTGTGTTGTGGTGGTAGTAATGATGGTTTTGGTAGTGATGGCGGGAGTGGTAGTGGTGATGATAGTGGTGGTGATGGTGGTACTGGTTGTGATGATGGTGGTGATGGTGGTGACTGTTGCAGCTTTACATGAAAACATTACTGTATATAAATATTAATCCTAACGTAAA
The DNA here is from genome assembly GCA_958450375.1 of Homarus gammarus. Lineage (NCBI taxonomy): Eukaryota > Metazoa > Arthropoda > Malacostraca > Decapoda > Nephropidae > Homarus > Homarus gammarus. The sequence goes on along the minus strand of CAUDMG010002480.1, from coordinate 1,803,698 downwards.
ACTCTATATCTAATCATTTGTTTATAACGGACCCTCGATATAACGGACTTTCCTCTCCCTATTGTCCGTTATCTCTCTCTCTCTCTCTCTCTCTCTCTCTCTCTCTCTCTCTTCATATATTAAGACATGAAAATAAGCAAACGATAAAAACGATGGACTGAAAAATAAAGATGGCTAGAAAGAGAGGGAAACAGTGAGGGAAGTAGAATGAAGTAAAGAGGGAAAGATGAGAGAGAAAAAGAGACAGTGAAAAGAAAGATAAAGATCGACGCAGAGAGAGAGAGAGAATGAAAGAGAGAGAGAGAGAGAGAGAGAGAGAGAGAGAGAGTAATAAATGTCAACCACTGTCGCGTTACCATCATATACTGAGCTGTGTTTGTGTCTTCAGGGACCTCTCTATGGGTTACTTATGTACAGTAGGTGGAAGAATGTTAGTTGTTATCTCCCTTTAACAACCACCATCACCTGAACGTCTTAGTACACTTGTCACATCTGCCTTTAACAACCACCATCACCTGAACGTCTTAGCACACTTGACACACCTGCCTTCAACAACCACCATCACCTGAACGTCTTAGTACACTTGTCACACCTGCCTTCAACAACCACCATCACCTGAACGTCTTAGCACACTTGTCACACCTGCCTTTAACAACCACCATCACCTGAACGTCTTAGCACACTTGTCACACCTGCCTTCAACAACCACCATCACCTGAAGGTATAAGACCACACTAACACTCACTGTATCGACACTTAAACAGCTCCATAAGTCCTCATGTTATTGGGAGTATAATTATCCCCTCGTGATGTTTGTGTATGTCCGATTGTCCGTCAAGCAGTTGGGTCTCATCAAGTGCTTTAAGTCAGTCTTGTCTTGGGGTGACATGAGGCCATACTCACACACGCAGACACACACACGCGCGCATGGACAAGTGATAATGAAGGTCACTGGTAGAAGTTAGCTTTCCTGTCTCTCATACACACACACACGTCAGGAATACAAAGGAACATGACTCACAGTACAGATCATCGATATCAAAGAATATTTCTCCTCTGTTATATAGTCACCGGTAAACATTTTGCGCTTACGTGACCAAGTTGAAACATATCGTGATATTTCTACTCCACTATGGTTACTTGTATTGAAGATGTCATTATGGCGAAACACTCTTTAAGTTGTCCAAGAATCAGTCAAATGGATTTTACAAGTATGTGTAAAAAATTTGAGCTCAGAGATACGTTATCATTTACAAGGCATTTTACTTTTAATAACTTGTTTATACTGCCGCTTGGTGGTGAGTTATATCACGGAGAAAATTATATCACTCACGCATGACAAAATTTACCTCCAAACTAACGTATATATATTAGTGTGCCTCCAGAGAACTACATTACGGAGGAGAGTTATCCTGTGACACCAACACAACACCCGAGCCACCAGGAACCAGATACTGAACTAAACAAGGTGGGTCAGTGGTCACAAACACTCAGACCTTTGTTATTAAGTTCCCACCAAGGAGTATCACCACAGAATATCAAGGTACATATGGGATTACCCCGGCTGCCCGTCGGTCCCTCCGTGCGGAAGAAAATTAATGTGGTGTCCAGTTGAGCAATAAGAAAAACACGTCGTGAATCGCAATAAAATTTGGTCTCGTGCTTCAACAACTATGGTCTTTGAGCATGTAAATAAGGTAGTAATTACACTATTTCATGGGTAATTAAGTTTTTTTCTTACTAGGTCAGGGTAGAGAAAACGATAACTCACTCTCTCTCTCTCTCTCTCTCAACCCGCGTGGCTCCTCAGAACATCATGTGCTCGCTAACCGCCACAACACGAGGCCACAGATCATGTTATCGACAACTAACCCGCTAATGGAGTCTCTGAAACACGACCCAGTGGGGTTTTTACTACTCCCTGGATCACCTTAACTCACGGGCGGGCGGCGATCATCTTACTTAAGGGCGACTCATTCCCCTCTCCCACATGATTCTCCCCCCCCCCCCCCCCACCACCACCCACCCCTGGGATAGTGTAGTCGATGTAGCTGTAGGATTAACTCTTTCATTGTCAAAAGTTTGTAGAATTATATAAATGGTGTATTATGGGTAAAGTTTAAAAGTATTAGTATAGTTTATAACAATAAGTAAGTTTGTCCTCAAAGGTTCTGTCTCTGTGTAATAAGCTTAGCCAATCATTTTTAAAGGAATTTCAAGTAAACTTTATAAATGGTGTGTATGGGAGGGTGATGTATAAGGGGGGGGGGGTTAAAGGTGGTTATGCTGGGATGATGTGTAATTAGTGATCTAGTCTTGGTGGAGGAGTGGGCAGGAAGAAAACGTTGGCTCACGTCCATGCGGTTGTTCGTTGGCTCGATCCCTCTCATGGCCTATTGTCTTGTGCTTCTATTGTCATCCAGGGACGAGATTGTGTCGGGTCGGGTATCGGGTTCGGGGTTTTAGAGGTTAAGACTTCGGGAATGTGGGAGGTAGATTTGGAGATTAGGAGTCGGGTATCGGGTATCGGGTTTGCGCTTGGTTCGGATATTGGTAAAAAAGATAAAGTCTGCAGAAATGGAGTCCATCCAATCAGGTGTTCAGACGTAAACATATTTTTACTACCACAATAAAACCTCCCAAGATGTGATCCAAATTTCCAGCTTTTGGTCGTTCGGTTTTATGTCCCTGATCACTCTAGGGATAAGAGAACGAGTCTGGTTAAAATCCTTTTGTAATTTCGTCGCCATTTTAGCCGCCATCTTTGTGTATTAAATGAACCAATAAGACGCGTTCTGATGTTTGTATGTAATGGTTAAATGGTTAATGCAACTAACTAACGCAGAGAAACGGTAGAAGTAAAGCGTAACTTAGAGGTGTTTTAAGTTTGGTAAAAGAGAGTGCGGGGTGAGGCTGCAGGTGTCAGTATGAGGGGCGCCGCCGTGATGGACAGTTCTTTTTTTCTATCCTCTTGGTTATATACCGTGATTGGTGGTGGATAGGTGTTGTGTGTGTTGGGGGATTGGGGTGATGGAGGGTGTGTGTGTGTGTGTGAGATAGAGGGGTGGGGGGGTGAGCTCCCAGGTACCCGACACTAGTACAGTTCAGTCATCAGTGTCAGGGGTAAGATACTTGTTGGGCGAGACTTGTCGTTAAGTAGATCACAGATGTAAGGTGTTCCGCGAGGTATGGAGTTGTGTGGGTTCATAGATACTGGTTGTTAAGGTAGAGGAGACGTTGTGGTGTATATGACTCTCTCATTTATCCCCAACATGAAGTTTTCAGTTATGGAAGTGACTCCTCTACCCCCCCCCCCCCCTCCCTCCTCCTCCACAAGGCAGGAGAAGCCCCTCTGCTCTACACACCATCAATCATCACCTGCTGTTGTATCGACCTGAGGCAGACATTGGCAGGTAACATCTGCCGTGGGGTGATGATGGTCTTCAGGTAACAAGAAGGAACACCTGGATGACAATAATGCTGGTGGTAAACTCGACTTACACATGACAGAGAAGAACCACGTGTAGTCTTGTAAGTCTCACAGTGAAGAAACTGGCGGCATCTCACACACTACAACCTGAAAAACTCTCTACAAGTTCACCCACAGCTTCAGTAGTTCAGTAGCCACAACTATATCCTGCCCCCCCCCCCTCTCCCCCCCACCCCCACCCCCATCATCCTATCTTTGACGCCTGGACAAGACAGACGAGCGGACAGACACTCACCATAAGCCTGGATATGACTGGCAGGATCTGTCACATCAACACTGCTCATAACACCTGTGACATGTTGGGGTGTCATGGTGTCGTGTCCATGGCTGATGGTCTACTGGTCCTCACCACCACCCAGCAGGCCCCCACCACCGCCACCCATCTGGCCCCCTCCACCGCCACCCATCTGGCCCCCACCACCCATCTGGCCCCCTCCACCGCCACCCATCTGGCCCCCTCCACCGCCACCCATCTGGCCCCCTCCACCGCCACCCATCTGGCGCCCACCACCACCACCCATCTGGCCCCCACCACCACCCATCTGGCCCCCACCACCACCCATCTGGCGCCCACCACCACCACCCCGAAGACACGCCATCATATGCAGCCCAACCAACAATAAATTCATCCTATCTGTACCAACCATCCAGCGACCCTTCCATCCCACACCTTTTTTACAACCTAAATCATGATCTCAACACACACTGAAGTTATGAAGCTTGTTGACTATCTGAAGTCCTGAAGCTAGATCTTACAACACACATATTGAAGTTATGAAGCCTGGTGGCCATCTGAAGCGAGATCCCACACCATCAGTCGAGCTTGGTGACTAGGTGATGACTTCAGTTAAACCCTTCATCCTGAACTGAAGTCTTGATAACAGGTCTTAACTCGTGGAAGTCAGAGAGAGAGTACTGTATATTTCACCTCATCAACACTGGCCATCCATCCTTTGTTATTGATGGTAGTTTAGTAATGCTAATATTGATTTAAGCCCACGCCCACTGTAACCCATGAACACCATCAGATTAACCCATAGCCACTTAAATGATCTATGACTATCACCTGACCCACACAAGCGGCGTCTGATCCTTGGCGTCACGTTCATGTGCCCACGATTCCATGTCCTAGAGGTGACCCATGGCCCTCAAGCCTTAGTGATAACCCAGAAACCTACCCTCTGAAGGTGACCCATGACCCCAGCCTCCACACCATAATTGATAACCTACGACCCCGTTTCTTAGAGGTGACCCACGACCTTATTCCCACGCCCTAACTGATAATCCACGACCTCACGCCCTACAGGTAACCCACGACATTATTCCCACGCCCTAACTGATAATCCACGACCTCACGCCCCACAGGTAACCCACGCCCCCCACGCATATGCCTTGGAAGTGACCCTCTATCCCCACGCCCACGATGTGACCCACGCCCACACAACCCCCAGAGGAACTTCACATTCAAAACCCCCATCAAGAGTGAACGCCTTATCGGAAACGGGGAGGAGGAGGAGAGGGGAGGAGGGTGTGACTAGTCCATGGTGCCGATAACTGCAGAGACGTCCCGTTTAGGCGTCACTCCCTATGTCGTTAACCCTTATACGGCACTACCTCTATCAGCAGAGCGAGGGGGGTGAGAGAGAAGGCGGGAGTTAGTCTCAATTACACCCTGAAACAAATGCATTCTTTATAATTACCTGTTGCAAATGTATTTTACCACACCTGTCGTTTCTTGCAATGTTCACACCTGTCGCTTGCTTTACCACTATTCTAACCTTGCACTACATTATTTACTACATACACTACTACACCTGTACCCTGCAATACCACTTAATTATATAGTCTTGAGTACCACACCTGTAACCTCTGTTTGCCATCACCCACTAGGAGATCTCCTTTTTCGTTACTCTCCTGCTGCGACTCTCACACCAATACCTCCTGTGTGGTGTGGGTGGGGTGTGGGTGGCACTTGATGTGTGGGGTGTGGGTGGCTGTAGTGTGGGTGGCGTGGTGCGTGGATAACTACTACTACTATTCCCCAAATATAACTACGTGGCCGGGGTGTCGTGGTTACTATTGTATGAATGGCGTAATAATTGACTCTAATTCATACCGTAGTGGTGTTTCATTCATCTTTTGTGTGTAGGTTTGTAAATGAATGAGACAGCGTAAGAATGTATGGTAAATGGTAATGAATGGGGGAGGAATGAAGGAAAGCCGAGGGGTATTAGTGATCATTGATTGTTATTATTATTATTGTTATTTTCATTATTGTTATTGTTATTGTCATTGGGATTATTATTATTATTGTTATCATTATTATTAGTAGTATTATCATTATTGTCATTATTATCGTTATTATTGCCTTTATTATTATTAATATTAGTTCGTCTTATTTTATTACAATCTCTCTCTCTCTCTCTCTCTCTCTCTCTCTCTACGTAGGAAACTCAGTTGGTACAGCCTTCTTCCCCCTTCTTGAGAGTGGCCTCACCCATTCATCGTCTCGCGCTTCCCTCGCCGTTGACCTCTGACCATTCATTCATTTCACCATTCATTCTGGTGATTGTCACTTGTTATACGCTCTCCAATTGTTAATAGCTTTTTCTGCTCTCTTTTTATCAGCTGTTCCTCTTATGCCCGTCATTCCTCACCCTTCTTAAACTCACCTCTCCTCCCTCCCCTCCCCAGTGTACCATAAGAGGAGGCATCCGTGTGTGTATGTTCAATGATCCAGCCAAGTAGATGGTAATGGTCGAGGCTCAGAAAGTGTGTTGTGGTGGAGGTAAGCGAGTGTTTACATCATCTTGACGGCGGCGGTCTGGTGGCTGTACTGTAAATACTGTATATATAGGCGTACGTATCTACCATCTCTTTATTTACCCATGTACGCCACCCTCAGGAGCCTGGCGTACGTATTACTCTGTTCCTGGTAGATTTAACACTAATGGGAATGGTGTAAATTTGTTTTATCACTGTGAAAAAAAAAAAGTGTGGCAATGGTTCATATATACTCGAGCTGTACGATAGCTTAGGTGAGGTTGTGTTGCTGCCGCGCCACCACTACTGACTGTTGTTGCCAGACGTGTGCATGACGGACCCCCTACTGCGACCGTTCTCAATCCAGGTCATTTTTTATCATGAAAGGCTGGTGGTAGGTGGTGGTGGTGGTGGTGGTAGTAGTGGTGATAGTTGGTGTTGGTAGTGGTGGTGATAGTTGTTGGTGGTGGTGGTAAGAGACAGTTATGGTAATGCTGGTAGGGGGCAATGGTGGTAATGATGGCAGGAGGCAATGATGGTAGTGTGTGTACCAGTAGTAGTGGTGGTAGGAAGAAGCGTTGGTGGTAGTAGTGGTATTGTTGGTAGTAGTAGTCGTAGTAGTAGTCGTAGTAGTGGTGGTAGTAGTAGTAGTAGAGGTGGTAGTAGTAGTAGTAGTAGTAGTAGTGGTGGTAGTAGTGGTGGTGGTAGTAGTAGTGGTGGTGGTAGTAGTAGTGATAGGAGGTAGTTGTGGTAATAGTAGCAGTGATGGCAGTAGACAGCAGTAAGAGAGGTACCTTAATAGCTGGACAGGTACCAGAAGGTTACCTGACCTCAATACCTGTGCATACAAGATGCACTGAGGGGCGCTGGGGCTGTACCTTAGCGGGTGTCAGGGGCTAATAATACAACCCTTGTTTGTTGACAGTGGCAATAATGAGGTGAGACTGTCGGTGGTGGGGTGAGACTGTCGGTGGTGGGGTGAGACTGTCGGTGGTGGGGTGAGACTGTCGGTGGTGGGGTGATACTGTCGGTGGTGGGGTGATACTGTCGGTGATGGGGTGATACTGTCGGTGGTGGGGTGAGACTGTCGGTGATGGGGTGATACTGTCGGTGGTGGGGTGATACTGTCGGTGGTGGGGTGATAGCGACGGTGGTGAGGTGATACTGTCGGTGATGGGGTGATGCTGTCGGTGGTGGGGTGATGCTGTCGGTGGTGGGGTGATACTGTCGGTGGTGGGGTGATGCTGTCGGTGATGGGGTGATGCTGTCGGTGATGGGGTGATACTGTCGGTGGTGGGGTGAGACTGTCGGTGGTGGGGTGATACTGTCGGTGATGGGGTGATACTGTCGATGATGGGGTGATACTGTCGGTGGTGGGGTGATACTGTCGGTGATGAGGTGATACTGTCGATGATGGGGTGATGCTGTCGGTGATGGGGTGATACTGTCGGTGGTGGGGTGATACTGTCGGTGATGAGGTGATACTGTCGGTGATGGGGTGATACTGTCGGTGGTGGGGTGATAGTGACAGTGACGAAGAGGTAGTGACTGACAGTGACACAAACATAATGGCGTGTCACAGTGCTGTCATGTGATACATTAACATAAGCGGGCAGTTCTCTTATACTGAAGGTTAATAATGATAGTAAACAATAATAATGATAAGTAATGTAAACTTAGGCCGTATGAAGAATTGCATTAGTTCGGACTGTACTATTAACAATAAACATCGCCAGTACAAGCAGTCATGAGCTCTTGACGTTCTACTCAATTCTGAAATACCTCTTATTGAAGCTTCGCCAGGCAGAAAACATTCTCTCGTTTTCCTCCAGCGCTGACTCATTGCTATGGCGTAAAGATATTCTCTCTCTCTCTCTCTCTCTCTCTCTCTCTCTCTCTCTCAGCATAATTAGTTCTCAAAGGTAGGGGTGTGTGTGTGTGTGTGTGTGTGTGTGTGTGTGTGTGTGGTGACCGTGATCTTGTTTCACTTGGTGCATTAAGGATTCCCCCTCTCCATCCCTCTCCTCTACACTCCCCTCCTACCCCCTCTCCTCCCCTCCTCTCCCCTCTCCTCCCCTCCCCTCCTCTCCCCTCCCCTCTCTCTTATACTGTCATAATCAACATTGGTGGGTCAGGTCCGCCCCCCCCACCGTGAGACTAGGTTAGGTCTCAGACTCTTCTTTAATTACGAGGGATAGAATAATTAATGAACCTTCATAACCCTGAAAAACCCAGACTGAATCAGGGCTCCCTAAGTTTTGTAGTGAGGGAACAACTAGGCTTATTTCGGGGCTTCTTAATTGTAGTTCTTCATGTAATCACCTTCATCCTAGTCCCTGGAAGACCTATACATTATTTAGGGTGTGTGTTAGCCCTGAGAGATACGAGAAGGGTGAAAATGGGGGAGGGGGCTGGAGGAGGTGACATGCTTCCTCTCTTAGGTTATTCATGGTGTGTTGTGGAGGTCATGCACACACTGGGGCACTTTGAGGAGACACTGTGTTATACATTATTCAAGAGGGAGATTAGTAAAGTTATATTCGTATATTGACTTATTCATCATTCACGGGGAGATTGGAAAGATTTTTTACATTGGTATTCATTTGTTTATTTCATTGAGTTATTCATTAAGATGATGTTATTCACTCGTTCAGGTATGTTCAATCAAGCTGGTGATTAATAAGGGTCTCTTACTTCTATTTACCTGTGTGGTGATTTGTGTTCCTACCTGTGTAATGATAAATAATAATAAGATAACAGGTTTATTGTTTTTATATTTTTATGCTTTGTTTATTTATTTGTTGATAATGTAAAAAAAAAAAATATATCGGAATATGATGAAATTTTACGTCACGAGTCCGTCAAGGTGAAGCCAGTTACGCTTTAACAACACACGACTTTAGCCCAGTAAGAAATAATAGACAAAATCCGATTAATTTATTATTATTATTATTATTAGTTTTATTTACTGGAGGTTAAGGAGTGCTCGGGGATATATCATGTGCTCGACTGTTTGGGAACTTGTCCACCTGGCGGTTACAGTTTGTGTGTTTGCTGTGAACCTTCTTGTGTGTTTGCTGTGAACCTTTTCGTGTGTTTGCTGTGAAATTTCTCGTGTGTTTGCTGTGAACCTTCTCGTGTGTTTGCTGTGAAATTTCTCGTGTGTTTGCTGTGAACCTTCTCGTGTGTTTGCTGTGAACCTTCTCGTGTGTTTGCTGTGAACCTTTTCGTGTGTTTGCTGTGAAATTTCTCGTGTGTTTGCTGTGAAATTTCTCGTGTGTTTGCTGTGAAATTTCTCGTGTGTTTGCTGTGAAATTTCTCGTGTGTTTGCTGTGAACCTTCTCGTGTGTTTGCTGTGAACCTTCTCGTGTGTTTGCTGTGAACCTTCTCGTGTGTTTGCTGTGACATATTCGTAACAACAACCAGGACTACTTTTTTACATTCATTGAATTCCCTTCTTCCTGTTCCTTAAGAATGACGTGTGTACTGTGGCGTGTGTACTGTGGCGTGTGTATTGTGGCGTGTGTATTGTAGCTTGTTTATTGTGGCGTGTGTGCTGTGGCGTGTATATGGTGGCGTGTGTACTGTGGCGTGTGTATTGTGGCGTGTGTACTGTGGCGTGTGTGCTGTGGCGTGTGTACTGTGGCGTGTGTATAAGAGTCAGTTCTCATACGTTCGTGATTTGAGTTTTCACCTTAACTGAAGGCAATAAAACGCAACTTTTGTGTTTCCATTGTTTAATATGACACAAATATGGCGGCTAAAGTGCACTGAGACTGTACCGTACGTTGCCTCATCCAGGGCTCCGGGATGTGTAGGTAGTGCACACATCTCTGAAGATCGGGGTCCGGCATTAGCGAGATTCCTAACACATCCTCAGTTTCTCCCAATCCCTGCACCGCTCTCTGGAATCCCGTAGGACCTTCAACCCACACTAGGACTGGTTATGACGGCTTCTCGGATATTTATAGGCTGCTGTAGGACTCTCGACCCTTGACAGGACTTTTGAATACTCCTCAATATTTATAGGATACTGTAGGATTCTCAGGCAACACTGGGACTTCTTGTGAACGCGATTTTTAATTTATAGGATATTGTAGGACTTTTAGGATACAGTAGGACTTTGTTGTGGCGTCTTTTTAGTGCTGGTAGGCTACTGTAGGACTCCCAGGCCACTGCAGGACCTGTTTTTCCCGGTTGTGTCATAAGAGTTGAGCTTCGTCTCTTATTATATGTCGTTGTTAACTTGGTGTCCATTATTATTAACTTGTTTCTTTGTTATGCGAGTCGTGTCTTTGTTATGCGAGTCGTGTCTTTGTTGTGTGAGTCGTGTCTTTGTTGTGTGAGTCGTGTCTTTGTTGTGTGAGTCGTGTATATTCTTAATTTGTAACATGTAAGAAGAGAGCCAGACAGACAGACAAAAATATGAGACAGACAGACAGACAGACAGACAGACAGATAGATAGACAGACAGACAGACAACAATATGTGAGACAGACAGACAGCAGTATGTGACAGAAACAGAGATATGAGAGAGAGAGAGAGAGACAGAGGGGGGAAGATACCGTGGTCCACCTGTCGGGTCATGATGTTGTTGATGATGTTGTAAAAACTTGACTTGTTTTCACCGCTATGACGTCAGAGATCGACCTTGAGCTGACGATGGAATTTGTGCTTGAAAAATGGGTGGACGCGCTCGAGATAGTCACCGTGTAGGAAGATCGTCACTGTAGGCGAACGTACGTCAGGGTATATAGTTCATAAACACACATCGGCAGGTGGGAAGAAGAGAGTTATGCCAAGCAATGTTTATAATATCGGTCGTGTGTTTTTGTTTACATAATACAAACTATATACACTGTATTTGTATAGGTACAGTAGTGTTGTATATACAGTGTAGCTTATGGGTGATTATTAATGTACTTCGTTATATGGAGATCGAATGTGTGTGTGTCAGTCAGGATGTGTTGCTTATCTCTCTCTGGTTCTAATTTTAGTTACTTGCCGTTTAGCGTTACCACTGATACTCTTAAACCAGTGTGTGTGTGTGTGTACCTGTGGACGAGTGTTGTGTGTACCTGTGGACGAGTGTTGTGTGTACCTGTGGACGAGTGTTGTGTGTACCTGTGGACGAGTGATGTGTGTACCTGTGGACGAGTGATGTGTGTACCTGTGGACGAGTGATGTGTGTACCTGGTGTAGAGTTGACGAGAGTGGCATTGTTGACCGTAGCTGTGTTTGTTATGAAGATGTTTCAGCTTAGTGTTGCCTTAATCTCAGTAGTGGAGAAATGTCCTTGTTACCGACACACACACACACACACACACACACACACACATTCTCTCTCTCATCATAATTGGGTCGATATACGCATATCATTTACACAGTCACCTGGTGTGTGTGTGTGTGTTGCATGTTGCAATTGCATGTGGTAGGTGATACGGGTAGCCCGGTGTGGTGGCTACGTACTATTGTCTGTCTGTATAACCTTCGAATATGATGTGGCCTTGTGTTGTTATGGATTGTGTGTGACGTCTATGGTGTTTGTGTGTGACGTACGTGTGTGTGTGTGTGTTTTCCAATTGATGATGGTGAGTGGCTGAAACGGTTACAGTGTCGATGGTGAGGAAGATGGTGAAGAGGAAGGTGGATGGTGAAGGAACATGGTGCGGGCGGACGTGACGGAGGCAGAGCAGGAACACGGGCCAGTAGCAGTGACCCTTCCCTTGTATCAGTGTGTTATCTGCGTGGCTGTAAACTGAATTGAAACAGTTTATTTAGTTAGAAAAACACGGATACAGAGTGGATAATAATAATATGGCTGAGCCAGTTGAGAACCTGAGCTCTCCTGTAGGCACCTGATATATACTATACACATATCTCAAGGAAGTATTATGTAACATTTAGTAACATCTGGAATTGTACAATAGCATGGTGGTAATAAGAACATCTCATAGTGTTACCACGGTTATCACTTCAATATTTATTTATTTATTTATTTTTTTTATACATTAATTACAGTGGAATTGAAAAACATAAGTATAATGGGGGAGCAGTACAACCTGGGTTGTACAGTAATAAGGTTGAGCAAGAGGACAGAGCTGTCAGGATTATGTCTAGTTGGCAAAATATTTATTGCAATGGCAATTTCTTATCTATTTACATGATAATTTCCGATAAAACGGTTTTGATGGCACAATAAGAGCAGGTACTGTAAATATAGTAGGTATTACAAGAAGTATCAATACTTAGACAATAGATATTTTTTAAGAGGTGATTTAAAGGAAGGGAGCGTAGTCTTTGCTCGGATGGGTGGGGGTAAGTTGTTCCACACCTTCACACTGTGATATTTTATGGAGGTCTGGGACTGAGAGGAGCGCATGGGGGGTGGTCTTAATAGCTCTGGGTGCCGTGAGTTGTACCTCTGATTATTCCGGAACCGGAAATAATTATTGTCAAGCAAGTGATTGATAGCTTTGTATACAAAGAGGGCACAGCAATAGATGTTAATATCTTCGAATTTTAATATTTTCAATTTAGCAAATTTTTTGTTTGTGTGATGTTTTTTTTCTTCTCAAGAAGGTCGTTGTCTGCACAACTCTCTCTTGTGCAGTAACCAGGGATTGTGTTTTTGAAGAGCCAGAGGACCCCCACAGTGTGTAACAGTGTATCAGGTGTTGTTAAACAAGATCATGATAGATTTCTTTCATTGCTGTGAGAGTGAGTGACTGTCGAGTGTGATACATGATACTGCACTGTTTATTGACTTTACTGTGAATGGCTTGTATGTGGTTTCTCCAGTTAAGTTTCTCATCAACAATAACTCCGAGGAATTTAGTATTTTGTTCGCGTTTGAGGACCGTATTACCAAGGTACAGGGGGTCCAAGTCTGGGGGTAAGTTTTTCTTTCTTTGAAAGATTGTGTAGTGGGTTTTCTCAAGGTTTAAGGTCAGTTTATTACGTATTACCCAGGTCCTGACTTTAGTCAATTCAGTGTTCATAGTTCTCATCAAGGAATGGAGGTCTGAGTTGCTGGCATAGAGATTACTATCGTCTGCAAATAAGTTGTATTTTATGAGTGAGCTGGCGTGGACTATGTCGTTTATGTACAACAGAAGCAGTACTGGACCGAGAATGGAACCTTGGGGGACGCCGTACAAGATTGGCGAGGAGTCAGATAGGTGATTATTATAGCAGACATACTGCATCCTGTTGGACAGATATGAGGTAAACCAATTGTGGGACAGGCCCCTAACGCCGTAATGTTCAAGCTTTGAAAGGAGGATGGTATAGTCGACAGTAGCGAAGGCTTTAGAGTGGTCCAAGAATATACCGACTGTGAACCGACTGTCATCAAAAGAATTTAAGATGTCATTTGTAAAGGATAGCCGCGCACTCTCAGTCGACCTTCTAGCTCTAAATCCAAACTGGGAGTCTGTAAAGAAGTTATTGGCATTGCAGAAGGACTTTAGTCTACTACATGCTAGCTTGGGAGGGAGGGTGGCGAGAAGGGAGGATGACTAGCAGGAAGGGAGGGAGGGAGGGTGGCTGGAAGGCAGGGAGGGAGGGTGGCTGGAAGGCAGGGAGGGAGGATGACTGGCAGGAAGGGAGGAAAGAGGAAGGGTGGCTGGGAGGATGATTCGGGAAAGGAGGGAGGATAACAGGAAGGGAGGGAGTCTTGTAATCTTCCTTTACTCCCTCTTTCTCTACAAAAAAAAAACATAAAAGGAAAAGGCAGGAAGTAGGGTGTCTCGGAGGGAGGAAGGGGGGACAAAGAGAGAGAGACGAAGGGGATAGGGAGGAAGTAGGAGACGTGGGATGAGGGAGACGAAGATGATGAGAGGTAGAGGAGACGTGGGATGAGGGAGACGAAGATGATGAGAGGTAGTAGGAGACATGGTGTGAGAGAACGAAGATGATGAGAGGTAGTAGGAGACGTGGGGTGAGGGAGACGATGAGGATGAGAGGTAGTAGGAGACATGGTGTGAGGTAGACAGAAAAATAATCAAGCACACACGACTCCTATTGGTCAGGATAATAACCACATCTCTCAGGATTCGTCACACATTTGTATTTTCCTTCCCTTAATCACACCTGACAGTATTACAGCACCTGGATGTAAGAGAATTATTTAGTTAACTTTTATATTATCAGTACAGGGTAAGGGTATTATGGCCTTCCTCCTGGTGTCCTATAACAGGGTTGAGTTACGTGGTTATCCTGAAGATTATCCCCAGCTTATTTCACCTTATTAGCCCCAGCTTATTTCACCTTAAGATTAGTTCCAGCTTATTTCACCTTAAGATTATCCCCAGCTTATTTCACCTTATTAGCCCCAGCTTATTTCACCTTAAGATTAGCCCCAGCTTATTTCACCTTAAGATTAGCCCCAGCTTATTTCACCTAAAGATTAGCCCCAGCTTATTTCACCTTAAGATTAGCCCCAGCTTATTTCACCTTAAGATTAGCCCCAGCTTATTTCACCTTAAGATTAGCCCCAGCTTATTTCACCTAAAGATTAGCCCCAGCTTATTTCACCTTAAGATTAAACACCCTAACACTACCTTGGGACTTAGATTAGGTTAGGCTTAGTTAGCATCAAAGTTTGGTTAGGTTTAGTTAGGTTAGGTTTAGTTAGCATCAAAGTTAGGTTAGGTTTAGTTAGGTTAGGTTTAGTTAGGTTAGGTTTAGTTAGCATCAAAGTTAGGTTAGGTTTAGTTAGGTTTAGTTAGCGTCAAGATGTTGTTTGATCCTGACGTGAAATAACATAGGGTGTCTAATCTTCAAATGATGATTCGAAGCAGAAAGCAAAAATCTTAGTAAAATTGAGGAGTCAGGCAGAGATAATATATATTTTGTCAAGTGTGTCTCTTCTCTCCCTTATCTCTAGCTCTCTCTATCATTGTCTCTCAATAATCTGATTTACTGGGGAGTTAGTGGAGATGAGTCTCTGAGCTTCCCAGGGATTATAATTGGCGGCAGCTGGTGAGAGAGAGAGAGAGAGAGAGAGAGAGAGAGAGAGACCGACCGACCGACCGACCGACCGACCCTGTGGGTTTGTTCCGGACCAAATTTCAACAAAAACAAAGATTCTAATCATCTTCCAGTTTATTTCACCTACAAAATTAACCATCCTGATTCTAACCTAACCTAGCTCTATCTTAACCTAATCTAATCTAATCTAATCTAATCTTACGTTACGTTACCTATTTACATACAAGTACGTTTCTTTTTGGACAACATGACTCACCCGAAGAACCACATGACTCACCCGAGGGACCACATGACTCACCCGAAGAACCTCATTCATTAAGTATACACACAAAGTTATACATCATTGTCCCGTCCATACATATACTTTTTATACACTTAATAGCTGAGTCATCACGTCCACCCGTCCATGTTGGTGTATGAGTGTTCAACGATATACACTTACGTTCTTCACTCTCCTTCATTCATCAAGTATACAACATTATACACAGTCTCCCTCAGTTACGTTATACACACTTCCTCAGTTTATCCATCCACCAGGTATACAATGTTATACACTGAGGTCGTACAGTACGGATCAGTATGCCGGCGGTGGAGGGATCGATCGACCTTCCGCGCCAAGTTAGGACACGACAGGAGTAGGAGTGTGACCTTAAGTGATGCATCATCTTGTCTCAGGCTTAGAGAGAGATGCCTATGTGATTCGTCAACACTGTATATGGCGGGGGCTGTCTGGCTCAAGGTTGTGTGATGGGCAGGGAAGTGATTGTGTGTGGAGGGGGTTTGTGTGGGTGGTGTTTGTGTGGGGTGTTTGTGTGTGAGAGTAGAGTATATATATGTGTGTATTTACAAACACTTTACCCTTTATAATAGTCAATAATTCTGCTGGATGGTTAACGCTTGATACTGGTCAAATCTGCTGTATGTGGTTAAGGTCTGTTGTTGGTCAAGTCTAATCAAGAAGTCAAGAAGTTTTACCACGGGCGGTCCCCATATCTCAAGTGCCTTTGTTATCTTAATGCCCTAAGATAGCTGTTGACGTCATAGAGGCCAAGATTGTGGGAGATGTTTATACAGTAGTCACACTCAACACTATTAAGGCATTTTTTTTATTTTCTTTTGTTTTTGTTTCTGTTTTCCTCGTAAATAGGAGCCATAAGAACGTATTTGACTGATTCACGTGAAGTACAACACCGCTAAGATGGATTATGTTGTAAGTTCCTACATTGGATATTATTATACTGAACGTGAGGTGTAAGAACGTTTTATGATCGTCTCGCTAAAGTTACGAAACGAAGACGCATTCTTAATAAACATCTCTACCAATTCGGTTTTTTTTTTCACACTCGCTTAACATTGAGATGTGGGAAAATATCTTAAAGAGTATGTTACGATTTCAAGTTAAAGATGATAAAAAGTGGCGATGATACAACACTGGGACTGTATGGTAACTTAATGCTTACATCCTATACTGTGTCGCAGGGAAAACTTAACTTACGAACCTTTGAGAATGATAGTACAGGCTGCTGCTGCCTCTTCTTGTTTTTATTATTTTTACACCTTCTTCTCCGGCAACTTTTTCTCTCGAGGTTAAACTTCATTAAATCTGACAGATGGTGAACGTAATGAACGGTGCTCTCTCTCTCTCTCTCTCTCTCTCTCTCTCTCTCTCTCTCTCTCTCTCTCTCTGTTCCTCTTTCACATACTACTGGGGCCGTTTACTCCCGGGCTCTACTTGACGCTCCCCAGCCACTATTTACTCTCTCAAATCACATTACATAACACACACACACACACATACACACACACACACACACACACACACACACACACACACATCTCTCCACCCCACCCCACTACACGCACACACCTCCCTACCCCACTACACAGAGAGAGAAGGGGAGGAGGAGCATTATATAAGCGTCCACCATCGTCCTATACACTGTGGCTTCCGGTAAGTGTTGCGTCATTCCCTAGGTCCCCCCAAGGTCATACTCTGGGGCCACTATACTTGAGGTCTGATCTGTTTACATCTTTAAGGGGAGAATGTTTGACTTTTAAGGGGTAAGTTGTTGATCTATAAATGGTTAAGGGGTCGTAATAACTCGTTCCTCACTCCCCGGCCTCGTAATAACTCGTTCCTCACTCCCCGGCCTCGTAATTACGCGTTCCTCACTTCCCGGCCTCGTAATAACTCGTTCCTCACTCCCCAGCCTCGTAATAACTCGTTCCTCACTCCCCGGCCTCGTAATAACTCGTTCCTCACTCCCCGGCCTCGTAATAACTCGTTCCTCACTTCCCGGCCTCGTAATAACTCGTTCCTCACTCCCCGGCCTCGTAATAACTCGTTCTTCACTCTACCTGGCCTCGTAATTACGCGTTCCTCTCTTTTCGGTCTCGTAATAACTCGTTCGTAAGACCCGCTCGTACCTGGCCTCGTTAGTCTCAGGTAATAATGGTGAGTGAAGCTCTCGTGAAGGCCGTAGTTATTATTTTTTGTTGCTTGTAAACGTTCAGTAAATCATTCGTTCACGTCTTATTAGTTCGTTCACCTTTTGTTCTTGTTATTGCTGTTGTTATTTTGTAGTATTTTGATTGTTGTTGTTATTTTATTATTATTGTTGTCGTATGATTATTATTATTATTATTATTATTATTATTATTATTATTATTATTATTATTGTTCGTGTTGTCTTTGTCAACTGTATTATCATGTATATCTACTTGTCCGTGGCAGTGCGTGTCCTTTATTCCGTCTCCGTGTGTAGGTACCACCATCACGTCCTTCCAAGAGGTTGTTTGAGGTGTCCGTAGCTCCTCAGATTATGAAGAAGTGTTGCAGGGGAGGACCTTGATCCACGACCCTCAACTTACCTCACAATTGTCGCCGCCCCTGTTTGTTGGTGGGCGTGGGGTGGGGGATGGTGGCGGGCGAGGTTAATGGGTTTGTGGAAGGGGTTAAGTGGGTTTGTGGAAGGGGTTAAGTGGGTTTGTGAGTGTGTTGGTGGGGGAGGGTAGTTTTGGGGTGATGGTTGGCCGGGGTGGGTTTAGTAGGTTTGTGGGTGTGGGGCCGTGTAGAGAGGGAGGAGGTAGTGGGTGTGTGTGTGGCGACCTTTTTTTGTGTGTGTGTGTGTGTGTGTGTGTGTGTGTGTGTGTTAACCTCTACTGATGTTCTCCAACCTCTTCACTTTTTCCGACTACATAATCACCGCTATTAAGCATGTGTGAGGCGTGTGAGTATATATATATATATATATATATATATATATAATATATATATATATATATATATATATATATATATATATATATATATATAAAACACTTGTCTCCTTTCACTAGTTTACGTTCGGGGCACCTTCAGTCGATCCTGCTGTGAATGGGTACCTGACTTTTCCGTTTGGGGAAGTGAAAGTGATCGAGTGCAGTGCCGGCCATATTGCCTTCTTACGTTCTGAAGGCTTTGTGTTCTTTGTCCTGAATCCCCACCGACCCAAACAGCCCGTCAGGCATAGGACCAACTCCCGGACAAGAAGCAGTATCACCTCTCCTGTCTAATTGCCTCGTGAACCTGAGTTTTGTTTTGTTTTTGCTTAACTCATGAATAACAAGAGTAATTACCGTAAATTCTTCACTAACCTTTCTATTGGTTCATTATCTAGGTCATACGTACCTTTTTTACCCGGTAACTAGCGGTCAGAGGTCAAATTTCAGTAATATAATGATGACTTAGGTTGAAGAGTAAGTGAAATGTGGGTGTTGGTGACCGTAGAATTGTGTGTGTGTGTGTATAATAATAATAATAATAATAAACGATTTATTGAAAAAGTTTGCAGCCCGAAGGCTGAAAATATACATTGGACATAAATGACTTATTACATACATTGGTGGTTTAACAAAAGCCTTCATTAGAGAAAGGTGAAGGAACATACAGTGTACATACAGATTAATGTTTACACACGTAGATCATGTGAGCTGAGGTGTTGAACAGTAGACACGTAGTGTAGTAACTCCCTCACAGATGGCGTTATGAGGGGCACCACGTGGAGTACTAGTTCCCTCACAGGTGGTGTTATGAGGGGCTTGACGTGGTGTAATAATTCCCTCACAGATGGTGTTATGAGGGGCTTGACGTGGTGTAATAATTCCCTCACAGATGGTGTTATGAGGAGTTTCATATGATGCTGTAGCAACTCATTCATTACGTGGTGTCGTAGCATCATGGGGATACCACGTAGTCTGGTGTCACAGGACTTCACTCACTCAAGTGGGTGAGGCCTCTCTATCGTGGAGTCTCAGGGGAATTATCACTGGCTACCTGGGACCTCACTTTGTGAAGGCTAGCTTGGATAAGACTCGACTGTAACTGCCGAGTTGTTTTTCGCTGACTTAAGCACTGTTCACCACTGTTCAACACTGGTTCCATTCCTTTCCCAAATGAAATAGTAACTTCTGGCGAGAACTTGTTGATATTCCGGTGGGGAGGGGGGTTCAGGGGAGGGAGTTGGTATGGGCCAACATAACAGTTGACGTGGCTGCTGCCGAGCAGCGTCAGGTGCGTCTGACCCGTCTTGACCCGTCAGTGGTCAAGGATGAAGTGTGTGTGTGTGCGCGCGTGCGTGCGTGCGTGCGTGCGCGTGAGGGACCTTGTACCTTGGTTCACCTGAAGATTTTAACACCCCAGCCTATTTCACCTGATGATTAGACACCCTAACGCTAACTGAACTTAACTTTACCTAACCTAACCCTCCAGGTACCGGTATGGGCAGGATGCAAATGCATTACAGGAGGATCTAAATAAACTACAGGGGTGGTCTGAAAAATGGCAAATGAAATTCAACACCAGCAAGTGCAGCGTACTTAATATTGGAAGAACAAATACTTATAATGTATACAGCCTTAACAACATCAACCTAGAGAAGTCGACTTGTGAAAGAGACCAAGGGGTACTTGTAAGCCCGGACCTACGGCCTAGAAAACAGTGCGTTAATGTTCGAAATAAGGCAAACAGAGTATTGGGTTTTATATCTAGAAGTGTAAGTAACATGAGTACAGAGGTCTTATTGCAACTATATCTTGCGCTAGTCAGGCCGCACCTCGATTATGCGGTTCAGTTCTGGTGCCCCTATTATAGAATGGATATAAATTCACTAGAGTCGGTGCAGCGAAGAATGACAAAAATGATTCCGGGACTTAGAAACCTTCCATATCAGGATAGGTTAAAGAAACTTAACTTGCATTCCCTAGAAAGACGAAGAGTGCGGGGAGATATGATAGAAGTATTTAAGTGGGTGAAAGGAATCAATAAAGGGGATATAGATAAAGTTCTTATAATATTCGAGCAGTATAGGACTCGGAGCAACGGATTCAAGTTGGATAAGCTGGTTCACAAATAGGGTGGTGGACGAGTGGAACAAGCTTAGCAACTTTGTAGTAAGTGCGGGAACTCTGGAAAGTTTCAAAAGGAGGCTAGATAGATTCATGGACGATAGAGAGTGGTAGTAACTCGACAGGAGCTGCCATGCACAGGCCAACCGGCCTATTGCAGATTTCTTATTTTCTTATGTTCTTATGGTGTTTTAATCATGTGAAATAAGCTGGGTTTGTCTAATATCCAGGTGATCCCTTATGTCTAGTAACGGATATTTTTTTAATTCACAGGTGAGGTTAAATAAGCTTAATGATGACACGGGGAATATATTCACCATCATCATCAACATCATCATCAACATCATCATCATCAACAACATTTTTTCTCCCTTTTTTTCCTTTATAATCATTCTTGTCTTATTAACTTTATTCGCGCACTCTCTTTTTCTTCTATTATTCTCTTTCTTGTTCACACTTTTCTCCATCATCACAGCTGTGTCATCCACCCTGTGCCTCGTGACCAGTTTGTTTACCTATGTCTGGATCAACTGCTCTCTCTCTCTCTCTCTCTCTCTCTCTCTCTCTCTCTCTCTCTGACCCCTGACTCACATTGATCATCCAGTCTCTTTCCTATATACCATTTCTCTTTTTCTTCCTTTTTTCTTTTTCCCTTTCCCTCTCTTCTTCTTCTGCCCACCTTGACCTTTGACCTCACGGCTGGTCATGGAGGGGTCCTTGTCCGCTGACCCACATCCGTCAATCACCTGAAGGCCAATTGAGGTAAAGACAAATAGTGAGAGAGAAGCTTTAGTAGTGAAGTAAATACTGGAGTGTGTTTAAGACCATTGAGCCATTGAGGAGTTGGGTGTGGGGGGGGGGGTAGGTGTGTGTGTGTGGGTGGAGGGGGGTGTTGTGGTGTGTGTGTGTGTGCCGGAGGTATGTTTGCTTGGTTTTAATGTGATGTTGGTTCTGCTCGTTAAGACTAAGCGATGTGTGTGTGTGTGTGTGTCTGTGAGGTAAGTATCTCACACACACAGGACGACGAAACAATACACTATTACTCGTCCTAAAGCATAGGGATTATTTCTTGACTTTGTGAAATTCTGTTTTACTTTTACACGTCATTGGAAAGCATTGCTCTCTTAAACATAACAATGAGGTAGTTTATATGTGCAGGAATTTTATATATTTGACGCCGAAATAAGACCAGTAAATAAATCCCGACTTCAATTTAAATATTTCCAGGAACCAGGACGACGAACTGTGTGTAAAGAGAGACTTAAGAGTTTAATGAGCTGTCTAAACACAGTCTTTAAACACGGACAAAAATATGTATCCAAATTTAACACGAAAAAAAATACAAAAGTTTCGAAATGTTTAATTCAGTGGTGGTGTGTCAGGGTGACTGTGTGAGTGGCCGAATATTCTTCAGTTCGTGTAGAGTTAATATTATTTACTAAGTACCTAAATGTAGCCTGAAGCCTGTGGGTAGAAGGGTTTTATTTGTGGGGGTGAATACTGACAGTGATCACGGTAACCCAAGTGTACAATGAATCATGTTCCCTCACTTTTCGTCATCATCTGGTTAGGTTAGGTTAGGATGGGGGAGTGAAAAATAAAACAAAACACTCAAGGACATTTATTACGGGGAATTTCAACAGTTTATTACCGCACAAAACTACGAGAAGTGACTTGACGTGGTTATATACATGTAGTGTGGGGGCCGCCCGCTCACCGCTAGAGGCGCTGTCATCACTGGGTGGAATATCTTGTCCTGGTAACCTATTCTTAACACTACCAACCTTCATTGTACAGATTACTTGTCCAATAAAGACATCAAATTACAGTAGACCGTAACATAAAACCATCGGCAGCACGAGCACTAACAGCACCTGGCGGATATGTTTACCTGGCAATGAAATGTTAATAGTGGGTTGGCGGGATATGCACCTGACACAGCAGTCTTGGTGTGTGTGTGTGTGTGATTCTAATTTTATGTGTTCCAGAGGTAATTGTTGTAGGGTTTTACATCTGTTTGTTTGAGGGCAGAGCGTGTGTACTGATTGGTCGTTTGCTGGTTTACATGATACTATTAGGTTAGTTTTAGTGTTGGTTTAATCTTTAAGTCATGCACAGGTGTAGAAGACAGTTCGGTAATATACACACATCTGGTAAATATATTAACCGTTAAATATAGCCTGATATATTATAGCTACACATGTTAACATTCCTCTTATGGAGAAATATATTATCGTCCTCACACAAGAGATAAAGTAATAGAGTGTACATTATTATTTACACATATTTGTAGATATAAGTTAAACACCCTATCAGCCTCCTGTCAGCTGATCCGAGGAAGGTTTTGTTTACACCACAACACCAGGCAGTAGATCAAGAGGCTGTCAGCTGAATTCACGAGCTTCACTTAATCTTTCTATTCCTAAAGCTATTTTGGGGATTATTTTTATTTATTTTTTATTGCGTTTTTGATGATAAGTGTTGTTATTACTATTATCGTTGTTATTATTGTTCGTGTTAATGTTGTTACGTAGTTGAGATAAACACAGTTAATTAACACATTAAGTTTGCAGTTATAAAAATTAATTAGTGTGCAGTAATATGTACAAAATAGCCTTGTAATAGGCTCTAACTACACATGAATGGGTCATCAAGTCAACGAGGCGACGAATGAAGAGCAATTGGGCTATTTTCGGTAATTAGCATGACAATAATAACTCTCAATCGACACAAATAAGAATAATTAGCTGTGGACAAGGCAATTTTGTTGTTGGTGGTGGTTTAGTGCACGCGAATTTTTTCTCTCTTGTTTAACGAGTTTATGTGGCGTAATGATGTACAGTTGTGGGTGATATTCTCAGGGCACTTTGGCACTGTACACTTCTTTTTTGGCACTGTACACTTCTTTTTTGGCACTGTACACTTCTTTTTGGCACTGTATACTTCTTTTTGGCATTGGTCACTTGTTGGTACTACTGGACACTTTTTTGTATCTCTGGGTACTTTATGGCAGGGTACACTTTTTATGGCAGGCACTGGACACTATTTTGGGCATTCCATCGACACTTTCTTGTCATTCCCTTGACACACTTGGCACTCTGGCATCTCTTTTTTGGCACTCTCTGGCATCGTCTACATTAGGTGTTGTGTACATAAAGATATAATGAGACTTTAATATACAATGACTTTGATTATTTACTGTTTTGTTGAGCATTTATTTTTTTACCTTATATATAATAAGACGTCAAGAAAAAATAGTTGTTTGTCAAGTAAGATCATTGTAACTCTTGTGTGTGTGTGTGTGTGTGCGCGCGCGCGCGTCATCACCTGCTGGAAGTGTAGTGGTGCAACAGAGCTCCTAAATATGCTCGCGGCTTGCACCACCTCCTACATACTGTATTATCAAAACTGCATTTATTGCTGTTGTTTTTTTTCTTTAATATTATTTTATTTTATTTGTATTTTTTTATTATTATTATTATTATTATTATTATTATTATTATTATTATTATTATTATTATTTGACGTAAAGACTTGTGTGGTCACCCCCTCCCCCCCATGGCGAGATATATACTATATGTGTAAGTACCATTAAGTTTTATCTGTTTCATGAAATGTAATGTGATTCATGTGACCCTTAGTTAACTAGCTAGGAAAATAAGTTAATTGTTTTGAAGTGTAATTGTCAATATAAATAAAAGACGTTCAATAAACAAGAGAACCGTTAAGAAGTGTTATATATCCCTCCCTCCCTTTAGTGTTGAGTAAAGCACTGTCATAAGTGTCTTTGATGTTATGCAGTGATACAGTGAACCATTAGAAACACCATAACTGTTTCATGTTGTCTTCTGTTTAAGTTGTGTGTTGGTCCTATTCCCCAGTTATCTTCCCTCCCTCTCTCTTCCTCTCCCCTCATATAAGCTTACTCTCTGGTTGGGGGGAGTGGCCACAGGCGACCCCCCCCCCCCACCACCTCCCATCAACCATAAACAACTGTCCACTATATTTAATACAGGGTGTCCATAATATTTTATACAGGGTGTCCACTATGTCCTGATGCTCCTTACAGGATATATTTCGGACACCCTGTAGATTAGTGTAGTTAAAGCCTGTTGAGTAACTGTATATAGTCAAGTGATTGTTGTTATATGACTCTTAGGACATTACAGTATTACGTCTGGTACATTACAGGTTGGTTTGTTCTATTACGACGTGTAGAGCGTAATGCTGTATTGTGTGTGACGTTCCTATGACGTCAATCGACATACCGAGGAGAGCTGTTAACGGAAATATACATCCTGCGTGTGTGTGTGTGTGTGAAGCATGGGTTTTATCAGTCAGTCAGTGTTGTGAACCTTGTTGCATGTGTACGTGGGTGCGTCTGTCTTCATTACACACACATACACAAACATGCACACATGTCTTAGCGTGAGGTTCTTCATTGTACACGTGCACTATTTATGTTTACCTGTTTTCGGCTTTGTGTGTGTTAACCAACGATAATTTTTCCTGGTGTACAGGTGCGCCTTAATTAACATAAAGACAGAATATCAAGAGTCCTGGTGATAACAGATCAGTGATGGTGAGTGTCGTGTCAGCGGCTGGAGACTAGTGACGGGGACTGTACATTACACTTTTTGGCACTCTGACACTCCTGCTGGAGTCTTAACTATCATCAGGTGCCACACGTCATGTGATAACTAGTGGCACCAGTGTCGTTGTTCCTGTTGTTGTCCATCTGTTGTCCTTGATGATGATGGGAGGCGAGAGGTCGCTGGGTTTAGATGGTAGTGGCACCGCCCGCCGGCACCACGACTTCCCACCCATCTGCCCTAAGAGCCCCCGGACCCTCCAGGGCAGGACGGCGACGACCACGACCCATGATTGTGTCGACAACCCACACACTGACGGTACGTCCAGTGGTGTGGTGTCCAGGACCAGCGAGGAGCCGTGTACCTCAGAGGTGGAGGGCGTCACCCGACACCTGCAGGACCTCTCCCTCGACTCTTACGGCGACGATGACGGAGCGGAGGGCGCCGACTCCGCCTTCGAGGAAGAGTCGTCGGAGTACTGGATGAGTCCTGGACTGACTCGGCAGAACTCATGCCTCGAGTCTGTGCCAGAGAACGGGAGTCTTAGCCGCCGCGCCTCCCTGCTGGATGAGGACTTCAAGGAGGCTCTCAGTAGGCGCCACTCGCGAGACTCCCGCGGGCCGCTCTCCCGCCGGGGCTCCACTTTAGACGAACTGGAGCCTCGTGAGCCTCTGGGCCGCCGCGACTCCCTACTGGAGGCGGTGCTGGCGGCTAAGAAGGGCGGCTGGCGAGGCCTCGTGAGGACGGACAGCATGGAGAGCGGCGCCTCTATGGCTTCCTCCATGGCCTCCGTCAGTAGTGAGGGGTCGGTGTGCCCCTGCGACGACTGCCTCCTTGGCCTCACCGACCTCTATCCGGTCTCCCACAACCAACCAACTAAACCTAAGAAGGTAAAGTTACCCTCTTCTCCCTGGCTCCCGTAGGTCAGTACTGGCCGTCTGGCGCCCTCACTATGGCCAGCATCACCTGCACCCGCCGCTGACCATAGTCTGAACATGTATATTAAAAAAATTATTACCACCAGTTGTTGCTGTAGTTTGTGAAGTGAATGTGTTGTAGCATAAGTCACGGCCTCGTGATCACAGCCTCGCCGTGTTCACTTCTGCAATATATATTGACAACCTGATGATATACCTGAAGCCTCCCGTCATCTTCCCTGGTCTTGTTTATTTACTTGCTTCTTGTCTCTTTCAGGTAAGCTGGCTGACCCCCTGAGTGGCATGCAGACAGGTACCAGGTAAGGGTTGTTACGGTACTGTAGCAGTTAGAAGGAAGTGTCGGTGTGGGTTGAGAGGATGTTAGTGTCCGGGTAAGAGACACTGAGATCCCAATTAAACGATAAATGTTTTCCGCTTTAAGATGGTGAGCACAAGACGAGAGTGAAGGCTTTCTGTGCTCGTACTGCAGAGAGAGAGAGAGAGAGAGAGCTCAAAATACACTCTGGTTTTCTATCATAGGAAAGAACGCGACAGGGTAGACTAAGGTAAGTTAATATGGCGGCCTTAACACACAACTAAGCGAACAGCCCCTATGTCAGTAATTTAATTGGTATTTGTGAAAGACATTGAGCATGACAGCATCACCCTGTGCACACTTGACGCAGGTACGACTAGTGAGAGCCCGTCAACCATGCTGTGATTGGTTAGAGGACATGGCGCCATGATTTTAGAATTATTTAATGGATTCTTGAAGACGTTTCTGAAGCTTACAGCCAGCAACATGAACCAACCAAACCGAACATAAAGAACTCTACCCTTGCAAGCCTGACTCGATGACCATAGATTAGGTCGTAGGTTTGGCTTGGTTGTGTATTCTGATTTAATATACATACATCCTGGAGCCAGTACATGCCCTCGCCAGTAGGCCCACTTCCCAACAGTACGTAAGAGAGACGTGACCGACCACTCAAGCGGATTACAGACCTATCAGTGGCGAAGACGATAAAGCAAACTCGTAAAGTAAAGTTTAAAGATAACATTACACCCTCAAACAAACTGACGATTGGTGTCTAGCTGCACTGTGTCCCGCGCAACTCTCATCAGCTGTGCACCATCATAGAGCAATAAATCAGAGGAAACTAAAGTAAATCGGTGTAACGCGACGGTATATTCTTATGGCATTATAAGTGATAGGAAACAACAACTCTTCACAACAAAAGGTTAAGATCATTGTCGCCTTCACCAAACTTCGACCATTAGTGTACAAGTGTAGTTGGTGGGTGATAATGTATTACGTGTAGTGTTGTGTTATTATAATCACAATGTAATATGTCTACCACACCACGCAAACCTAAACCTAACCATTACACCACACCATCATTGTACAACACCGCTACTCACTATACAACACCGCTCCTCGCTATACAACACCATTACTCACTATACAACACCATCACTACTCAACGCCATCACTACTCACTATACAACACCATCACTACTCAACACCATCACTACTCACTATACAACACCACTACTCACTTTACAACACCACTACTGATTATACAACACCACTACTCACTATGCAACACCATCACTATTCAACGCCATCACTACTCACTATATAACACCACTACTCACTATACAACACCACTACTCACTATACAACACCATCACTACTCACTATACAACACCACTACTCACTATACAACACCACTACTCACTATGCAACACCATCACTATTCAACGCCATCACTACTCACTATACAACACCACTACTCACTTTACAACACCACTACTGATTATACAACACCACTACTCACTATGCAACACCATCACTATTCAACGCCATCACTACTCACTATACAACACCACTACTCACTATGCAACACCATCACTACTCAACGCCATCACTACTCACTATACAACACCACTACTCACTATACAACACCATCACTACTCACTATACAACACCACTACTCACTATACAACACCATCACTATACAACACCATCACTACTCACAATACAACGCCATGACTTTAGAACACCACTACTCTATACAACACCATCACTATACAACACCATCACTACTCACTATACAACACCATCACTACTCACTATACAACACCATCACTATACAACTCCATCACTACTCACTATACGACACCATCACTACTCAACACCATCACTACTCAACACCATCACTACTTTCTATACAACACCAATACACCACACCCTCGTCTTGTTTCTCCATCATGGCATTTAACAAAACGAGAAAATATGTGACCTAATGATAGTAATTTCCTCCTCATCATCAACACTACTGTAAGATTTGACCTTATTGTGTGGGTGGGTGGGGGGGGGGGGGGGGAGAAAGTACACTCCCCTTCACTACTGCGTTTACAGGGGCTCGTCATATCAACATTCCACAAATCATTACATTGAGATATTTGTTTTAATATTGTTTTACTTTGATTCTATATTGTGTTTACTATCACAAGTTTCCTTCTGTTGAATGTAAACAAACACAGGGCGGCCACACTGCACCAAACCTGATGAGCCCCTGTAAACGCACGAGTGAAGGGGACTGTACCTGACCTATACGTGTGTTTGTGTACTTCTTTGTTTTTTGTTTACCTGTGTGTTTGTATTTACTTTGTGTATATACGTTATTTGTGTATTAATCTGTGGTTATGTGTGCTGGTATTGGTGTGTTTGTATGTGTGATGGACTGTATGTGTGTATAGGGGTGCGTGTGTGTATTGGTCATGTGTGTGTATGTATGTTTGTGTGTGAGAGATTGTCTCATGAGTGTGTGCGTGTATAGGTCTTGAGCGTGTATGGGTGTATATGTGTGATCGTCTTGTGTGTGTGTGTGTGTCTGTGCGTGTATTGGTCCTATGTGTGTGTGTGTGTGTGTGTGTGTGTGTGTCAGCATGTTGTGGTGGTGACGTTAACTGAATCATCCCCAAGGAAATCACCACATTCCTGTCACTCCTCTCTCCCTGTCCCTCCTCTCCCCCCTGTCCCTCCTCTCCCCCTGTCCCTCCTCTCCCCCAGTCCCTCCTCTCCCCCATTCCCTCCTCTCCCCCTGTCCCTCCTCTCCCCCTGTCCCTCCTCTCCCCCATTCCCTCCTCTTCCCCCTGTCACTCCTCTCCCCGTTCACCCTTTCCTCTGCCCTCTACCCCCCCTGCCCCTGTGCTCCCCCTTGCCCCCCCCCACACACACACACACTCTATGTAATTTAATGAAGGAAAATATTACAAAGTAGGAACACCTGGGTTTTTTTTTACAAATAATATTAATTCTCTACTTATTTCAACATCGTTATCTCCACTATCATCATCACCTCACCATCATCATCACCACCACCTCATCATCATCATCACCACCTCACCATCATCATCGTCACCACCTCACCATCACCACCTCACCACCATCAGCATCATACATACATACATACATACATATAGCTTATGACTATCTGATGATTCTATATTCCAAAGTTCTCAGGTTCAGTGACGGGTTCTTGCATGTTGTGACGGGTTGTTGACGGGGAGAGACACAGGCAGACAGGGGGTCGCAGAGTACACGAGTCTGGTCGAATTGACAGGAGAAAGTGTAGCGTGTGTAGGTGACAACGCCCTTATGTGTTTACACCTATGTTACACCCACTGTGGCCTACACTTTTGGGATATTCTAGTACACTACCAATCTCCACTATACCCACACACCTATGGCACACCTATGGCACACTCCAGCCTACACCCCTGGTACACCTTAGCCCACATCACCTACACCTTTGAAAGATTCAGTAACACTAGACCCACACCCAGGAACACAGAAACACTCAACACTACACTCACTGACTGAAAAGAAAAGTTTAAGCAGAAAATTACTATGACTGCGACTACATGTACTGTTGTTTGATCTACAGTAGCAAGTGCGAATTGAATATCTTTTAGGAGGTTAAGATGAGGTCAGGTCAAGGTAATTTGTTTTAATAATGGTGTCTTAGAAATTGATGGATACGATCTTTTCAAATTTATTATGACGACTCGATATTAGACCTTCCTCTGTGTGGCATCTGTCGGCTGTTTTACTCCCATTGTGTTGATTGTACTACCGGTAGCCATTTCACAGACAAATTATATAATGTTCACTAATTCAAGAAGGAAATTGGATAATGTGTGAGTCTTTTTAGAAACAAATTATAGGGAGTTTCTTTTAGTCATGTGGCCTTCACTTCCTCTGAGGCTCTTAAGCAGAATATTCCTCATAAGTCAATATGTACAGTCACTCCAAAAACTATCGATACTGAGAGTGATCGATGAATCTCAGAATGAACACTGTGACTCCTGTTGTCTCGGTAGGGTTATCAAAAGCCTTTGTCCGTTGTGTCACATTTTATCAACACAGTTTTGTATAGATTTTTTTTTATTGACTGTACACTATAAGATTACACTTAACTAACTTTGTCTTAAATTACAACACACAAAAAAGTCCTTAAATTTCATCAAAACTATAGACTGAACTTCTTAAGTAGTTACCTTCACTTAGAGCAGCTGTTAGGGGACAATTTTTACCTAAAGTAAGTGTTTATGAATCATTTGGTGTGTGTGTGGGGGGGGGGAGGGGCATTCCTCACCAACACGCCCCCAGGCTCTCACCTTCCCTTAACAAAACACCCAATTTCTTACGTTATTATTATTACCTGCTTACGACTGATCTTATTATTAGTAACCACCCTGATGAAAGCTGCCGTCTGATTGGGTGGCAGGACTTTGTTTACCGTGTGTGGGTGGGTGTCTATGTGTGGGTGTTTGTGTGGGTATGTGGGTGTATGTAACCATCTCCCTCCTCCTATTGACACGACACATCTACTCTCTCTCTCTCTCTCTCTC
The DNA here is from genome assembly GCA_958450375.1 of Homarus gammarus. Lineage (NCBI taxonomy): Eukaryota > Metazoa > Arthropoda > Malacostraca > Decapoda > Nephropidae > Homarus > Homarus gammarus. The sequence continues at coordinate 1,772,634 of CAUDMG010002480.1, read as the reverse complement.
TCTCTCTCTCTCGTACGTAAACTGTATCACCTTCAGTTCGACGTTTAGAAAATGTTTTCGACATCCGAGTACATACGTCATGCTCACAATTAGAGTACAACAACATCCCCAGAGTACGATAACATCTTCCTGAGAGTACGACAGTCTTAACACGGCAGTACCAGTCCGAGTGTTATCATTTCAATCTCATGTTTCCACGACTTCTGTGTCATGTAATCTGCGTCGCTACTGGGATACACACACACACACACACTCTCTCTCTCTCTCTCTCTCTCAGGCATGCAGCTTACTGCCACACGTAATTGACGCCACCGTGACGTCAAGCAAAATGGTGTCGAAATAGCAATGAGACTCTACCCGAACTCTACCCCACTGTCCGTGTGTGTGTGTGTGTTGGAGGGGGGGTCCACTCCATTGTCTTAACATAAGTCCTTGCCCTTCTTTTATAATCAGTGTTGTTATATCATTTATAGTTTTAATTTGTTTATTTTATCATTGTTAAATCATTTATAATTCTTGTCTTTGTTTTTATAACGCATTATATCATTTATAGTTTTAATTTGATTATTTTATCATTGTTAAATCATTTATAATTCTTGTCTTTGTTTTTATAGCGTATTATATCATTTATAGTTCTTGTCTGTGTTTCTGTCAACTTATGTCATTTATAGTTCGTCTTTTGTTTTAACAGCGCATTTTATCATTTATAATTTTCATCAATGCGTTATATCATTTATAGTTCTCGTCTTTCTTTTGTTTTTCAACGCTTTCGTGTATCAATAGAATAAGGAAGTACAGAATAGAGAATAGAAGAATGAAGAATAATATGATAGAAGGAAAAGTAGAGTAGAAAAGGGTGGCGTGAAGAATAGAATGAAATAAGAAAGTAAAATAGGAGGACGAGTAGATAAGGATAAAGATGACTAGAGGAAAGAACGGAAGATCAGGGTAGACTAAATTATATCCTATATGTTTTAAAAATGTGTGTGTGTGTGTGTGTGGGGGGGGGGGGGTGTGTTTGTGTGTGTGTGTGTGTGTTTTTCGAGCGTTGAGTTGTGACACTGATGACTTTACGGATAGAAGGATATAATGTTTTTGTTTATAAATTATGAAGATAGCCATATTGCATGACTGTTAAATCTGTCGTTAGTTGTATTTTTTTTTTTTTTTTTGTGGTGTGTAGACTTTGACACAAGGCAGAAGAACTATGTCACTGTTAAGTTAGGGTGGGTTAGGTTAGGTTAGAGTTGGGTTGGGTTAGATTTGGGTAGGTTAGGTTAGGTTAAAGTAAAACGACAGGGCTAAACCAAATGGAAAATCATAGAAATCCTAGAATCTTGTTGTAGAGCTAAAACGACCATAACACACCATATAATACAGTGGTTAAGAATGACTAAATAAATGTTAGTGAACGACGAGAGAGAATCTGTGTTGGTCGTGTAGGCAGAGAGAGACCTTGTTAGAATGTATTAGTGATTCAAGAAAGTTATAATATACTGTACGGCCAGTCAGTCAGTCAGTCTCGATGCATGGCGGAGGAGGAGGAGGATATTATGGCGGCGAAAAGGAGAGGCGACAGCTAAATATTTACCCCGGCAAATGTCGCTGGTGGACGGCCTCGTTTTACCCTCCAAGAACCACTGTTTGTCTCTCTGAATCACATGTTCCCGGATTCTCTTTAAGATTCCAGGGTTGGTATGTCACCCCCCTCCTCTCCCACCCCCACCTCCCCCCTTCCCTCCACTCCCACCCCCACCTCCCCCCTCCCCCCACTCCCCCCTTCCCCCCCACTCCCCCCTCCCCCCCCACTCCCCCCTCCCCCCTTCCCCCCCCTCCCCCCCACTCCCCCCTCCCCCCCAACCAACCTCTCATCCTAGGGGGGGGGGGGACTATAGCTTTTTTGTCTGGTGTCTCAGTCCGTCTGTCCCGAGATAATGGTATAAGTGTGTGTGTGTGCCTCGGTCTGTCATCAAGTGTGTTATTTGACTGCTGAGGGCCTTCACCACACACACACACTCACACACACACACACACACACACACTATTAATTTATGTGTATGTTTTTCTTCTTTAATGTTGCCTCTTATCTTCTTCTGTTGCTGCTGTTTCATTTCTTCACTTATTAACTCTTGTGGCAATTCTAGGGGCAAGGTACTGTGTTTGGTCTGTCTGTCTGTCTATTTATCTGTCTGTCTGTCTCTTCGTTTAATCATAACAGATAACTCCGCCGTCACATACCCACCGTCACACACTCCACCGTCACACACCCACAATCAACACACCCCACTGTCACACACCCACAATCAACACTCACCGTCACACACACAACGTCACACACCCCACCGTCACACACCCCCCACCGTCACACACCCACAATCAACACGCACCGTCACACACCGCACTGTCACACACCCACAATCAACACTCACCGTCACACACCGCACTGTCACACACCCACAATCAACACTCACCGTCACACACCCCACCGTCACACACCCCACCGTCACACACACACCCACCCTACCGCCACACACCTACCCCACTGCCCGAGGTACTTGTGCCTTGTTCTAGCACAGTGGTTCTTAACCTTTATAGGGTCGCGGCCCCTATAGCAGTTGGTCCTCATCTCCCCCCCCCCTTCCTTCCTTCCTTCCTTCCTTCATATAAAATTCTAAATCTAAAAAATCTAAAACAATTTCCTCTTGAATTAAATGGGAAAATTGAGAAACTAATTTATCATTCATTACTATAATAACTTTAATTATTCAAAAGACTCTGTATAAGCAACCGTCGCAGTCAGTGTTGACAAATATTCTAATGTGAATTATCGTACTGGAGCCTCAAAATTATCGTTTCTTCATCAAATTATCGTTCACTTCCCGACATTGTTACGACCTTAATTCAGTCACTTTTAGTGGAATTTTACATTTTGATTGACGTACTTACCATTTACGAGACACCCCCCCCCCCCCCACGAAAACCCAAATAAGGACATACACACAACTGTTGAGGCCATTCCATATTTTTTCTCTGGATTCACGCCCCCTGTATCAATGATGGTGTAGTGATGGTGTGACCCGTATCAATGATGGTGTAGTGATGGTGTGACCTGTATCAATGATGGTGTAGTGATGGTGTGACCTGTATCAATGATGGTGTAGTGATGGTGTGACCTGGAATCCCTGGCACCAGTAGGGGAGGGGGACAGGTCAGCATGGCGGGCCAAGGTGACTGTGTTGGGGGGGGGAGAAGAGACGTAGATGGGGTAGAGGAGAAAGTGAAGGAAAGAAAAGAGGGAGGAGGAGGATGGGGGGGAAGAGGAAGGGGTTACTTAAGTTCTACATAAAACTGTCCATTGTTCTTCCACACACAAACACACACACACACACACACGCCATCTCGAGAAACGAAAAACGTCTGTAGCTGTCGCCTTCATTGATTTCACTAAAGCGTTCGACCTAGTCGACCACAATATAATCATCAACAAAGCTATTGACCTCGGGCTTCGGAGAAGTCTTATACCATGGCTTACAGACTTCCTCAGTGACCGACGCCAAGCTGTACGCTTCCGAGGGGCTGTCTCCATCTTTCAGTCACTCACCTGTGGCGTCCCCCAAGGCACCAAGATGGGACCACTCTGCTTCCTTATGCTCATCAATGATGCCCTAAGAGAAACCCCTGCTCGCTGGAAATATGTCGACGACTCCACCATTGGGATCAGCGTCAACAATTCTGCTCCCAACTATACCGCCCTTCAGGATTTATTGAACAGTCTCCAAAACTGGGCCACCAACAACCATACCAAGACCATGGTTATGCACATCAACCTCTCCTCCGACATTGTCCCACCTCTTTCCATTACTCTAGGTCCGAACACACTCCAGGTTGTAGATTCCACGAAGCTCCTCGGCGTCACCATAGACAACAAACTAAATTGGAAACCACACGTCAATGAAGTTGTCAAATCCTCCAGTTTCCGTCTCCACCTCCTCCGCCGACTCAAGTCCCTCGGAGTTCCTGCACACGAGCTCCTCAGTGTTTACACAACATTCATACTTCCCAAGCTCACCTATGCCTCCCCCACCTGGTCTTCCTCCCTAAATGCCATACAACGTAAACACCTAGAAAAAGTGCAAAAAAGGGCATGCAAGATTATTCTCTCCCCTTCCTACTCCACATATCAAGAAGCGCTCAACACACTGACCCTTTCGACTCTCACTGACCATCACCACGACCTCATCTGCAAATTTGGTAAGAAGCTTCTACACCATCCTCGACACCGGCTCCTACTACCACCTGAGATCCCTAGTCCGAGAATTGCTGTTCGACACCACAACCGCATCCAGCCCATGCGTGCACGAACTGATCGCTATAAGAACAGCCCAGTCCCAACCATTGTAAAAATTATCAATAACTTGTAATAAACCAGTGTATTCACTCCCAGTAAACACTACTCCTTGCACTGTCACTATGTTGAAATGAACTGTAGTTTGAGCTTTTCCCCATCTAGTTATTATATGTCTTATTTGTGTCACTTATGTTACTTGTATATTATTTGTAATTCGAAACCCATTCCCCAAATATGTAACTGTATATTTTCAGCCTTCTGGCTGCCAAGCTCTTTCAATAAACCGTTAATTATTATTATTATTATTATTATTATTATTATTATTGTTATTATTATTATTATTATTATTATTACACACACACACTCTCTGATTCGCCACCCATATCATCACTAAAACTCCCCATGTTGTACGGTACAGGTATTAAACATGATCACCTCGCTAATTCCACCCTTATACTCAACCCTTAGCCTCCTTGATCTTTATTCACTTCTATAATATTATATTTTGTCATCCGTTATGTATACCAAATAAGGTTATCCATGGTAAATAAAAGAGTTATGGTGGTGTTTGATGACGAAGGCTGATATGACATATACTTTGTGTCAGCATATCGTTCTATCTGTCATAACACTGGTTTACGTAGAAGAGTTCCAAGGATTGGTTTTTTTGAGTTGATTTTCCCGTAACTGACTGGGGTTAAGGCATCTAGTGACTGTATATACATTCTCACAGCAGTTCGTTCTTCAGACTGTTATGTTTGTGTCGTAACTTACATAAGCCAGTTAGTTACGTCTACTCATCTCCAATTTGGTGATTTACTAAACGTGGGAAGTTCTGAGAATCTTACAGGTAATTATTGGTAATCCTTGGTTGATAAGTACAGCCAGGTGTGACAGGTACAGCGGCATACATGTTATCTCGCTCTCTTGTATCTTACAACTGTACCTTATTTTTGTATTTGCGTTTGTGTTATTTTAACGGTTCACCATGAGATATTAAAGATAATGTCGCCACACTCGCGGTCTTCCAGTATTTGTCCGTCTTAAAGATTTATAATTACTAATCTTCACAGTGATAACACCAGCATGTGTGTGTGAGGACCTTATGCATGATAATACACGGACACAAATAGATCCATTGTAAATCTGGAAGCGTAATCGAGGCCGTAGATAATGTTAACACGCAAAAATTCCGGTTTCCGCTTGTGATTACGTTGTGATGACGCAGGCAGTGACGTCACACCAGGACTTGCCGCCCACGACATGCATGTAGGAAGGAGGCGCTGGCTGCATGTTATCTTAACTCATTACGTTGTTTGTTTATTTCCACACGACCTGTTTTGAGCTTCTCGTGACGTTGAAAACCTGGGGGGGGGGGGGGGTGCTAGTGTTGGTGTATTGTGTTAAGATAATCCTCCACTTCTTTAGTTTTATGCCAAAATGTTTAGTCTTGTTGGTGTGAGGGGAGGAGCATGTGGTGGGTCAGATATCAATGTAATGAATAAATATCTACATACAGTATATACCTGTCTACTTGTATGTCTATAAGTCTATCTATATCTAACCATCTACTTGACTATATATCTATCTGCCTGAAGATGTCACAAGTTAAACATTTACCTTAGTCCTCCAGAGTAGTCGACCAAACCGGAGCAGAATAATGACCTCGTATTGTCGTCACCGGAGGCATCACCTTGTATAGACCCACTTCAGGTATAATAAGAGGGGGACATGTAGTGTAGGGGTGAAATATATCCCCTCCTTTACCTCCTTACCTCCACCCCCTCTTTTACCATCTTACCGCCACCCCCTCCTTTACCATCTTACCGCCACCCCCTCCTTTACCATCTTACCGCCACCCCCTCCTTTACCATCTGACCGCCACCTCCTCCTTTACCATCTTACCGCCACCTCCTCCTTTACCATCTTACCGCCACCCCTTCCTTTACCATCTTACCTCCGCCCCTCTCCTTTACCATCTTACCGCCACCCTCTCCTTTACCATCTTACCGCCACCCTCTCCTTTACCATCTTACCGCCACCCTCTCCTTTACCATCTTACCGCCACCCCCTCCTTTACCATCTTACCGCCACCCCCTCCTTTACCATCTTACCTCCACCTCCAATCTCTTACATCAATTGATCACCTCTTCATCTATGTTGTGATGTGATTCGTTTTTGACTGGATTGTTCTTGTCGACTCTTTCCTCTCGGTTTACTATGGTGGACGGTGGTATGTTCATTTTACCATAGTTAGCCTTAAACTTTTAAATAAGAAAATGGACGCGCCGACGATAAATAGAAAACGAATATCTTTAGTGGGATAACTTAAAAAAATATATGGTTATTTAGACTTCTTATTTTAGTGGTTTTTAATAGGACTAGATGACGTGTATAGTAAATTATGATATGGGGTAGAAACAACCTATCACCTAACCTAACCCTTACCTCATATAGGACTCGTTGGGGGGGGGGGGGGAGGTATGACAGTAAAGGTTAGAATGATCCGTCATTGAACCAACTCTTAATTTAACCTTTCAAACTTTACTTAGAATGTTGTTTACGTAAGATAGGTATGGTGAGGTTAGCTTAGGTTAGGTTGGCTTTATTTACTTAATTAATGTGGTGTATCATCAATGCTAGACTGCTGTTCAAGTATTCTGTCTTGGCCATGAGGGGGGGCGAGTGATATACAATGGTAATCAGACGTAAAAATCAGAAACGCTACACCGGAATGACATGATTGTAATGTTATAGACAGCTTTGTATGGAAAACAGACCTTTATCGGAGGGAATTATCGTTGAATATATTGGCCAGCATAGGTTAATGAGTGGTTAGGTTAGATTAGGATGGGTTGGGATAGGTTAGGTTAGGTTTGGTTTGGTTCTTCCCACCAAACTTGGACGTATTTGTTGACTGAAGAAAATTCGATAATGTAATCTTTTGTTTTGAAAATTAAATACGTCAGTTTCTTCGTGCTAATAAGATAAGACTGACAAGAGATACAGCTATATTAAATTAACTGTTATCTTGTAGGTATTTTAAGACATGATATTGTGTTTATTAATGAGAGTTTCGTGAAGATAACTTGGACTAAATATTGTTGTCATGGGTCCGTGTAAACTAATACCACCATGTTGTATTAAAATAAACACTGCTTGACCCTATCTTACCTTACACAGCATTAACTGCCCTAACTTGATTTCACCTCACCTAACCTCACCTAACATAACCTCACCTCACTTAACATAACCTCACCTCACTTAACCTCACCTAACATAACCAATGTGTAGAAATCAGATGAGATGTGTTAATACGCATTGACACTATAACCACCACCATCACCACAGTGTTTTGACAAGTTCCCCGCGTAAATATAATAAATACCACCACGACTGTGTACACGGCGCCATCTGCACTACACACGCCGAGTCTGTGTTTACTGGTACTTAAGGTCTGTGAAGTCAATAAGAACAAAATATCTGAAGCGATGTCAAACAATTTCTTTGATAGGTTAAGTTAGGTTATTTTTACTGAGAAAGTGTGTGGTATTCAGTCAGTAAAGATAATTTATTTTAAAAGAAATTGAATTTACCTCCACCTTGTTCATATAATTATTCTTGTTATTTTGTTCTCGGTATCAGAACTAATTATGAAACTAATTATAAACGAAATAAAAAAGATAAGTTAGGCGATACAATATCAAAAGGATGCACACGAGGATGATGTCATCACTAACGTCATCACTTTGGTCATCACTTTCGCCGGATACAAAAAGTTTCTTAATGTTTTAGGCTGAGTTGTACAATGTCGTCAGTGTAACCTTTTGCTTATATCCGGGGGGGGGGGGGGAGATGGCACGTGTCTCCCTCCTGCCCCTCACCCCACCAACACCACATTCCCTCCCGATCATTGTTGTCTTTAGTCATATCCCTTTATCCTTCTTGGAACTCCTCGTTTCCGGTTCTCATATAGTAAACAAGAGGGAAAAATAGATGAGTCACAGATCACATTCTTCCCGTTTTAGTCTGAATAATAAGTGTCGTTTCTAATTCCGGCTTCTGTTCTAACACGGGATTGTTATTTATGTCCTTGACTGTAGAGCAGGGAAGAGGCGTCTGTCTGTTGGTGTGTCTCAGGATTGTTTATGTCGTCTTGGATGCCATTGGAGAGCTATAGCTGATATGAGCCAGCTGGAGGTGTTCTCAGTGTCAGATAGTTTGTGGGGAAAAATATTATTATCACGTATGAATAAACTTTGGAGCATATGACGCCAGTGTGTGTGTGTGTAAGGTCGTAGCCTAGCAGAAGGTGAGGCCTCGTGTGTCTCAATGTTTGTTGTGATTCTGAGATATGCACCGCCACACCACTCATCACTGCCACCACCACCTCACATACTCCCGGCACTACGCTTGGGTGAACCAGGAATGTTGCCAGTAATTAATGGGGAATTATTTTTATATATGTGAGGAGAGTAATAGAGTTTGTTCAACACGTCAACATCCATCACTGTTTACACACTCAAGTATCCCACCTCACGTGACGACGACTGTGTCAAGTAATTAATGTAAGATTTATATACATGCGAAGTAATATTTTACCAGGTATGCCATGCTTCACCGGAGACTTACAAGTGCCTAGGTTGAACTGTTTTCTCCAAATTTATTAGTGATTTAAGACTGCAGAGAGACCGAGGCCACTATGCCTTTGAAGTAATGCAGAAATTCGACCGTACTGTAGTTTGATTCATTCACTTAACTTCTGAAGAGGAGAAAAATATGTTTAGGTGTCTTCATAAATCCAGACCCAGGGTTCGGACCCACAAAAATAATATACTGTGTGTATATATATTAATTTTGTTCCCATATAAGGTAGTCTTTATCCAGGTTTACTGCCATTTATAAACATAATTTTAGTTCTTCAGCTAAAGTTAGCCACTTTAAGCATCTCCAGGCTAGACGAAACTTCATTTTAGGAAGTTGTGAGTGCAGGTCCCGGGGCTGTGGTGTTACAGGAGGTGGTACAGCCAGGTAGTGAAGTGACGTAGTGTGGTGGTCAGTGGATGCTTGTCCGGCGACCAGACGAGAGTGAGGACGTTGGCCCTGAGGGAACAGCCTGCCTATTAGCCACTTAACTCTGCAAGAGTGTATCCACACAAATGACTGTCAGTGGCAGGGTTGTTCCTTCCCCTCCTGAGTCACTCTGTCTGGCCAGGGGAGAAGGGAGTTGTGTTACCTCCTGAAGGGTGTATCGAAGTGTGTTAGCTTTGTCTTCACAATGGCTGCTTATTGGAAGTTGATCATTTTCTCTGTTTAGCCAACACAGATATTAATTAAACTTCTAAGGGTTGGTGACCACATCCCACCATTCTAAACGTTTTCAATGTCATATCAATCCTCCCAGATTTTTTATCTCTTCAGGGATCCGGATTTTAATTAAATCATCCACACCAGTCTCTGCTAGCCCCCGGTCCTTCTAATGTTCGCCTTTACACATTGGCGTACCGGTATCAGCATCTACCAATGGTTATACTGTATAGCCAAATTTTCTTATTTTCCTAAATTTGTTACTAGTATCCACGCTACTCACCCGTGCAACAGTACTAACCACACCTAAAATATCAGCAACATTTTTATCAGATCTTTAGGATAAGTCAATACTATTTTCTCATTGGCTTAAATCTTGCTGAAATTTCGCCCATGTTACTTCCCCAAAACCACAATATATCGGCAGATGTGACAATACTGGCCACCCTTGTGTCCCTACGACCCCTCACCCGGCGTAAGAAAACTAACATATACACTCCTACTTGAGAGGCTGTGTGGTCTGAGGGGGAAGGACAAGAGTCACGTAGCTGCAACTGGCTGGACCAAACTTGTACCCAAGATCCTCCTGCCGATGATGTGACGAACGTTGCCACACGACTGTAGGAGATATACGGTGGATTATGTTTAGTTTTACCTCGTCTTAATCCTCGTGAGTTTTTATCTGAAAATGATGATAAATTTGATAAGGAAGAACTTTAAAGTGTGTGTGTGTCTGTCTTTGTGTGTGGCAGTGTATGTTGATTTGTGTCTGTGTGACATCATGTTCGTGTGTGTGGGTGTGTGTTCATGTGTATTGTGTGCATAGGTGGATTTGTGTGTGTGGTGTGGGAGAGTATGCGACCCCCTACCCCGCACCTCTTCCCATACACCTCACCTCTTCCCATACACCTCACCTTCCACTCCTTTCCTCACTCAAACCAGGAACTAAATTACCAACAGCATACAGTTACTGAGACCCATGACCAAACCTAAGCTGCGGACCCACTGAGGCGCCGAACCCATTGAGGCGTCGAACCCACTGAGGCGTCAAACCCGCTCATAACAATAAAGCACCTTAGATAAACTCTTAATCTGCCATAAATGATTAAACGGATCACCTGATGATTTATGCCTCGCACCACTTTATTTCACCGGAATATTAACCACCCTAACTCTATTTGTGGGGGGGGGGGGGGGGTTAGGTTAGGGTATGCTAGGTTAGGTTAGGTATTGTTCAGTACAATTAAGTTAGGTGAAGTAAAATTAAGTTAGGTTAGGTTAAGTTAGGCTAGAAATTAAGTTAAGTTATGATATGTTAAGTTGAAATAGGTTTAAGTTAGTTTAGGGCGAAGACTAAATAAACTCGGGGGGGGGGGGGATAATCTTCAGGTGCTGAGGTTAAGCTCTTTACTGAACCATAGCCGCGAGGTTATTAATACATAGAAAGTCCGGGTAGCAGGAGGACGTGTTGGGCTGTAGTGAGGATCAGTCTTAGTCTTGTTTTTATCTTCTAGTTCGTATTTTACGTTTGATTTAAATGATAAAGTAAATACAAAAGTTATAGTGTGTGTGTGTGTGTGTGTGTGTGTGTGCGCACTCCCTCGAGAGACGTAGAGTGAGGGGCGATATGCTCGAGGTGTATAAATGGAAGTCAGGGTTAAACAGAGGTACTCAGACTATCCAACCAGGAGCGAACTCGTAGCAATGGTTTTAAATTAGACAAACATCATCATTAACTTGAATGCGCTGGATAGCTTCAAACATGGGTTGGGTGGATATATGAGCGATAGGGGATGGGTGTAAATGGGACTACCCAGTATGGGACAATTGACCCGCCGCAGTTTCCTCCATTCTTATGTTGTTATGTATGTGTTTAAAGTAAATAAAGTAGAAAATCTTGTAAATGAAAAGAGAAGAACAAAATCAAGGAAGAAAGCAATGTATACATGGATAAAGAACGAATGCTCAAGTGTTAGCATAGACCAAATAAATATCCATCACTTGAGTGTGTGTTCAGGTCTAGTAGGTGCTGACGTAAGGGGGAGGAGGAGGAGGAGGGGTTCTTGACACACTATTTATTTATTTATTTATTTATTACTTCTTTAATTTTCTCCGCTTCTCAATTATCTTTCACTTTCCAATCTTTATCGTCATCTTCACCACCGTCCACTCGCCGTGTTTATTGCTCAACTGAACTTTCATTGTGCGGTAACTGACATTAGTTTAATTTCAAAACTGACTTCAGATATTGGTAACGGATGTCGCTTGGTATCATTAAACCCAACGTAGGTGTTTATTATAAGTGATATCAACAGATGGGGTTTATTATGTTTTAATGTTTGGGTTTAAGAATCGATCATATTGACTAGAATTTATCCAGAAGTTTTAGGAAATAAAAATAATTGTCGGCAAATATCCTCTTGGGACGCGTATATTCTCTAGCGTTGAGAGGCTTGGAATGGCAACACCGTAAGGTCGTTTTTGAATAGTTTTTGTCAGGGGCAGATCAACCTTACGGCCCTACGACGAATAAGCTGTAGCTGGCCTGACCTTGGACCGCTTTGTTATGTATCGCCTGCGGATGTGGGTGTAACGTCATACCCACGTCATCAACTTGTGTGTGTGTGCGCGTGTGGGTGGAGAGGAAGGACTTTATCATTACGTCTTGAAAACTATGACGTCAGTAGCTCAGTGGTGCAGCTGTGTTCACACTTGTGGTCTTGGATTTTGTTATTTACATATTTCTGAACATGTACGTATGTGTGCGTGTACTTGTATACACACACACACGCACACACACCCATATATGTATACGTTTATCTGTACACGCATATAATTGTTAGACTTATTCACCCACTGCTCCTCCCCCCCCCTCTTCCTTTCATCCCTCCCCCCTCTATCCCTCCCTCCCCCCTCTCTATCCCTCCCTCCCCCCCTCTAACCCTCCCTCCCACAAAGACACACACAGGTTACCACTATCCTCACAGCTGGTGTATGACGTCACAGCTGATGGGAGGTGTTGGAGGGGGATTTGGGGAGGAGAGGAAGAAGGGGGAGGTAATTGATGGGGGAATTTATGGAGGGGGAGATAGAGGGAAGGGGAGGGGAGGGAGGCGGTGTGGATTACATATGTTGAAGTGTCAGGTGTGTTGTGGTGTGTCATAGTCAAGGTATTCCTCGACACCTGAACCTCGAGCACCCCAGGGATGTAACCCCAGCCCTGAGAGAGAGAGAGAGAGAGAGAGTAGTGTGGTGGGTGAGGCAGGCGAGAGAAGGAGTGACCGGCCCGTAGAGTTGAGGCGCTAACAGTAAACGATGAGAGAGAGACAGACAGACAGGGAGAAAGAGGGAGACAGTAGATGGACAGAAAATAGATGTAAACAAGGGTCACGGACAGAGAGAAACTACCTCGTCACACCTCAAACCAATCATTGCTCTTCATAATACTTAAAACTGAAATGCGTAAATCAGCTCTATACCCGCCCTTATCTCCTTACTGACTTGTCGTTAGTGTTTACTTGGCATGAGGGAGAGTAATAGTGTTTATATGTTTGTTATTTTTTGTGGTGTTGCTGGAGTACAACTGACGCGGCACTAACGGAGCTTTTAATGTTTAAGTGGTTATGTTATCTTTGTTTTGTTTCCTACCTCACTTCTCCCTCATGTCTCCCTCCCTAAATCCCCCTTCCCTCTCTCCGCCCCCCCCCTTCCCCTCCTTCATCTCTCACAATCCCTCTTCATTCCATCCCTTCTTCTCTCAATCTTTTTTTCCTCTTCCTTCTCTCAATCCCTCCCTCCTATCTTTCCTCCCTCTCTTCCCTCCCCCTCTTCCTTCTTTCGTCCCTCTTTCTTCCTTCCCTCTCTGTCTCTCTCACCCTTCCTCCTTCTCTTCCCTCCTCCTCTTCTTCCACCTTCTCTTAATCCTCCCTCCCTATCCCTCGATCCTTACCCCCTTCCCCCATCCCTCCTTCCTTCCCTCCCTCCCCTCCTTCCTTTTTTTCTTTTTGTGTAGAGAAAGGAGGGTGAAAGAAGATTAGAGGTGGGGGAAGGAAGTTATAGTTCGGAAATTGAAGAAATTCAGGAGGAGGTAAGAGAGGGCGGGCTTACCGCCTAGCTAAGCTAATAGTGTGTTAGGGTTGTGTCATGGGTTAGTTATTGTCTGTCGGTACAGGCACTACACAGCCTACCCTGTCACATATATGGGTTTTTTAAGGGCCTTATTTCATATTCCGCCGACCCTACTGGCGGATGCTGGTTTAGGGAGGTCGTCTATTGCCTGGTGGCCGTGTAGATCGGGGGTGGTAATGGACCTTTTGAGATTTGGTAACTTTTTGGGAACCATGTCCTCCCGCCTTCCTCCCCTCCCTCCTTCCCTCCTTCCTCCCCTCCCTCCCTCCCTCCCTCCCTCCCTCCTCCCTCCCTCCCTCCCTCCTCCCTCCCCTCCCTCCCTCCCTCCTTCCCTCCTTCCTCCCCTCCCTCCCTCCCTCCCCCCCCCCATGTATGACTCGGCGGCGACAGTTGTTTAGTGAACATGGCGCCTCGTTTTGTCCTGTTGTGTTTTCTGTTTATTTTTCTCTACCAAACTCACACTACGACGTCTTAAGTATTTTAACACACAGGCATGCACGCATATATACACATACATACAGTAAATAAACACATTCACATACATACATACATACATACATACAGGATGTGTGTAGCGATCGCCGTAAAGAAAGAACAGCGCTGATTTGCTACCATGACTACCTTGCAGTCAGTCAGTCTGTCTGTCAATTAATTAGTCAGTTAGTCAATCAATCAGTCGGTCAGTCGGTCAACCAATCAGTCAGTCAGTCAGAACTAGTTGTGATAGTGGTGACTAAAGCAACACAAACCCACTCAGTGAATCACCCCAAAAGAATCATTATAAACATCCCCTCAACTTAACAACACTTACAAACTAGTCATTGGCTGAACCACACTAGTCAACACATCCCTCAGTACATCAGTCAAGTCAGGACAGGAAGACGTGGAGGTGATCAAACGTAGTCGGAAATAGCACCGAGAGGACATTGCAGGGAACCCAAATGGTGACTACTGGAGGAAGGTAAACAAGATGGTGGTGGATGTAAACAACAGAACATAATGTGTCACAAGTTAAGGCGAGAGAAAATTTCTGTTTACTTGTAAGGGACTTTAAGCAATATGTTCGTTACGGTGTGTTAAAAAAAAGTAGCAACAGTTAATGATAACAATGAAAGTAAAAATTGTGTGTAAATTGTCGATAATTCTAAGTACTATAGTTTTATCAAGAATGTCAACTGTAAGACCTTTAAGATAAATGATAAATATATTTGTAATGAATGTAAGTCTTGGGCATGAGTGTCGTGAGTCTGCTGTACGTCAGAGGCCACGATGGATCCTCATCTGAACCCGGATTCACGTTGTCAAAGGCTCAGACGATGAATATTCCTTATAGGTGGAGATGTAAGGATGTCCCTAACTGGTTGATTTAAGCTAAAGCATAAAGGTTAGCTCCAATACTGGCCTCAAGAGAATACCAAGACTTTACCGTAACTAGATAACGTTCACTTAGCGTCAGTTGTGGCACAAAACGAATGTGGTAAAATTTATGCAACTTTGTAACATTATTTTATCTCCTACATGTCAGACGGTCGTTTAAAGTTCAGAAAAGGAAAATTCTACCTCAAGACCTTTTAAGAAATTCGGGTTCTGAATACGGATTTTCAAAGACGATCTCATAAGTATTTTCCTCGTAACTGGTGATTTGAGAGCTCATTTGACTATCTCACTTGACCTCACGACACGAAGGTGGGTTAAAATGGCGTCGGAACTGGAATGAGACTATACCTTCATTGGAATCATCTCTCCCCCCCCCCCCCTCAGTTTTCCCACCTGAAGATTAACCACCCTAGCATTATTTGGCCGGATGAGGTTAGGTTAGTTTTAAGATAGGTTAGGTTACGTTATGTTAACTTAGATTAGGTTACATTAGGTTAGATTAAGTGAGGTTACGATACGTTCGATTATATAAGCTAGGTTAGGGTAGGTTTTACGATAAGTTAGATCAGGTTTATTAGAGAGTGTTCAGGTGATCCTCTTAATTAGGTGTTGTGTTCTGTGGGCACACGATATATACGGAGATAAAGGGAAGGTGACTCACAACCAACTAACGAAGCCTCGAGGCTGGCGGTGGTGGCCGGCATCTTGTGAACTAATTTATGCAATTATCCCCAGTTGGCCACGCTGTCTGTAAAGGTCATGTGAGAGAGAAAGAGAGATGGAGAAAGAAAGAAAGAGAGAGAGTGAGATGACAAGAGACAAGGAGATAAACAGGTAGAGAGAATTAGAAAGACAGGGAGAGAGAAAGAATATGACACAAACAGACAGACACAATAAGAAAAGGGTACATAAAGATAAAGAAAGATACATAAAAAGAAAGAGAGAAAGAGAAATTTAAAAGAAACACGAAAGAGGGAAAGAGAGAGAGAATAAAAAAAACACATTACCAACTCAACTTAGAATGCCATCACCAGCATGAAAGTGACGCCGTGTGTGATTATTGTCCCCCCCTCCCCTTTCCCTACCTACCCCCTCCTTACCCCACCACTACCTCCTCCTCCCTCTCCCTTCCCCTACCCTCCCCTCCCTCCCCTCCCTCCTGTCACCCTTCTCCTTCATTACCCTACCTCCTGCCCCCCTTCCCCTTCACTCCCCTCTCCCCTGCCCCCCTTCCCCTTCACTCCCCTCTCCCCTGCCCCCCTTCCCTTTCACTCCCTTCCCTCCTGTCCCCTTCCCTTCCCTTTGTTCCCCCACTCTCTTACCCCTCCATCCCCCCCGCTTACCCCCCTCCCCCCTCGCTTACCCCCCTCCCCTCCGCAACTGGTCGGTGTCACTGGCGGAGGATCAAAAGCTCACAAGAAACTGGATTCATGGCAATAAAAATCCGGTTTATGGACACTTAGAACCTGCTGATGACTGCCGTTAAATCCCAACTGGTGAGACGGGATTGGAGGGGATTAAGGTGGGATGGGGAGTTGAATTGAATTGAAGCAGTTTATTTAGCGTTAAAAACACAGGTACAGAGTGGATAATATTAACATGGCTGAGCCAGTTGAGAACCTGAGCTCTCCTGGAGGCACCTGATATATACTATACATTTATCTCAAGGAAGTATTATGTAACATTTAGTAACATCTGGACTAGTACAATAGCATGGTGGTAATAAGTACATCTCATAATGTTACCACGGTTATCGTTTCAATATTTATTTATTTTATTTATTTATTTATTTATTTTTATTTATTTTTTATTTATTATAAGTATTTAAAGGAAGGGAGCGTAGTCTTCGCTCGGATGGGTGGGGGTAAGTTGTTCCACACCTTCACACCGTGATATTTTATGGAGGTCTGGGACTGAGAGGAGCGCATGGGGGGTGGTCTTAGTAGCTCTGGGTGCCGTGAGTTGTACCTCTGATTATTCCGGAACCGGAAATAATTATTGTCAAGCAAGTGATTGATAGATTTGTAAACAAAGAGGGCACAGCAGTTGGTGTTAATATTTTCGAATTTTAACATTTTCAATTTACCAATTATTCTTTTGTGTGATCTGTATTTTTTTCAAGTAAGTCATTGTCCGTACAACTCTCTTTTGTGCAGTAACCAGGGATTTTGAAGAGCCAGAGGACCCCCATAGTGTGTGACAGTGTATCAAGTGTTGGTAAACAAGATCATGATAGATTTCTTTCATTGCTGTAAGAGTGAGTGACTGTCGAGTGTGATACATGATACTGCACTGTTTATTGACTTTACTGTGAATGGCTTGTATGTGGTTTCTCCAGTTTAGTTTCTCATCAACAATAACTCCGAGGAATTTAGTATTTTGTTCGCGTTTGAGGACCGTTTTACCACGGTACAGGGGGTCCAAGTCTGGGGGTAAGTTTTTCCTTCTGTGAAGGATCGTGTAGTGGGTTTTCTCAAGGTTTAAGGTCAGTTTATTACGTATTACCCAGGTCCAGACTTTAGTCAATTCAGTGTTCATAGTTCTCATCAAGGAATGGAGGTCTGAGTTGTTGGCATAGAGATTACTATCATCTGCAAATAAGATGTATTTTATGAGTGTGCTGGCGTGGACTATGTCGCTTATGCACAACAGAAACAGTACTGGACCAAGAATGGATTAGATGGGATTGATGTAAGAT
Source organism: Homarus gammarus (assembly GCA_958450375.1). Classification (NCBI taxonomy): domain Eukaryota; kingdom Metazoa; phylum Arthropoda; class Malacostraca; order Decapoda; family Nephropidae; genus Homarus; species Homarus gammarus. The sequence goes on along the minus strand of CAUDMG010002480.1, from coordinate 1,754,776 downwards.
GGGGGTAGAATGAGATAGGATGGAAGTATAGGATTAAGGTGGGCTAGGGATAAGATTCGATAGGATTGAGGTGGGATCGATGTAGGATTGAAGGTGGGATGGAGTGTAGGATTGCGTTTTGATAGTCCGAACCTCTTGACCCCAAGTTGATGATGGCGTCAAGTACTCACTGTGACTGTAATTTCATAAACGCTTGGAGCACTTGTGTCGATAATGGTCGCCGCTTGTGAGTATTGAGGCGCGGCCGTGACTAAGGAGGAGTGCGTGAGAAGAAGAGGAGGAAGATGATGATGTAGGAAATGGCGTAGACTAAGACGAAGAACCGAGATGGAGAAAAGGAAAGTTAAAAGAATTTAAGAAGAGGTAGATGAAGACGACGAAGAGGAACACGCAGAAGAAGAGGAAGAAGCAGACAAAGAAGAAAAAGAAACTCTGGCGGAGTATATAGTGATTGTCGTGAAGCGCCGATCGTCTGTCTGTCTTGATAATATCAAGATCCTCCTCACTGGTCGACTGTCTGTCTCTCTGTCTGTCCTTATAGTATTGAGGTCCTTGTCTCTTGTCTTCCTCGGTGTCACCTTCCATGTTCCTTTAGTATTCTGCTTTGCATTTGGTGTTGTGACGTCAGAGTGGGTGGGTTGTTGTGGTGGTTGAAGGCCAAGCAGGCAGGTACCCGGGTGTGGGCGGCTCACTGGTGGGCGGTGTTTGGATGCGATAGTGGGCGGTGAAATCTCCGTGGGTTTTTTTTTTTTTTTTTTTTTTTTTTTTTTTTCTTCTTGGTCACTCCCCTACATCCTTGTGTAAGGTGAAGCGCAGAAGCGTTTACAGCGCCCAACAGGGAAGCATGCTAAGTTCATGCTTGCGTTTATGTCTCACGAGTTAAGGGCGTAGAAGCCTGAAGAGTCAGTGGTTTATGTCATCAAGTTATTGGAAGCTCCAACAACTTTCCCTGAATACGAATTCGCAACTTTCGACTTACAACAGGTACCTACTTTACTGCTAGGTGAACAGGGACTAATGGGGGCTAGGAAGTAAGTCCAAACAACTTCCACCGGCCCGGGAATCGAACCCGTGACATCTCGCTTGCGAGGCAAGAACGGTACCGTTTCTACCACCGGTCCCCCCTCCGTTGTGTTGTGGTGCGCATAACGTGGCAAGATGGTGGCCCAGCACCTGTGCCCTGTGACCCACTTTGAATTCACATGAACACGGCCCAAGTTACTCACCCATTCTCAGGGACATTGTCGGCGTAATTCTCCCTTCATAGAATATTCCCTCCACCCTTCCTTCTCCCCGCCCGCCTCCAGGAAATGTCATTTGTGTTCAGGAATTTGAAAACAGTCTTCGGGGATCGAAATGAAATTTGGTGTGGAGCTTCACATCCGGAATATATTGACCCGAGATCATTAAACGTTTTGTAACTTTATTTACCTTGTTCCACATATAATTTTGTCTGGGGTGACCATCACCATCGTTGAAGGGAAGTTGGTGACAAGTGAGGAATTGTTGGTAGTTAAAATTAAAGTATAAGAAGTTGAAAAAGTTTGGTTAGGTTAGGTTAGACTAGACTAGAAGAGATGTTGTTGTTTGGTTAGTGTGTGGTAAGATGGTTTAGGTTCAGGAAAGTTAAGTTTAAGGTAAACCATGTTAGGTTGGGTTAGGTTTAAGGTGGAAGTGAAGAGCTGCCAGGAGAAGAAAAATCCCACTGACCGACTGAGAGGTGAACCTTGGTAAACAAATTGTGTACGAGGCTACAGGAACCTACCAGCTGGTGCTGTCAGCGGGACGAACTCGAACGTCCTGTCATGCCCTCCACCTCATGACAGCTCCCTGATACTGACTGACGCGAGGCAGCACTTGATGGTCAGGCTGCCAGGCACCTGTGTTGGACAGGATAGACGAGTAAAGAAAATCGTCATTGAAGGAGACAGTTTATTTATTGTACAACTCGAGGTTTGGAGGAGAGGGAGGCAGGTCGGGCTGTGTCCCCCCCCCCCCCCCTCCTCCTCCAGGCCTCTATAAAGAACATAATATTTTAATATGTATTTACCAACAAGATGTTACATATAGTAATCCAGATGATAATAAATGTTATGTAATAATTCCTTGAAATGAAGATACAGTATGTAACAGATGTCACTAGGAGGGTTCAGGCTCTATATCTGTATTTTTGTGGCTAAATACAGTTTCAATATCAATTTCTGTACTTGGTAACTTAAGACGCTAACTCTATGACAGTCACCACAGCGAAATTAATGCACCTCTGTTTTATCGTTACAGTTACACTTGACGCACGAATATTTTGAAACAATAACATCAAGTGGTGGAGATACAGTGTTGTTGGTGTGAGGTTCCCTGAAGTATTAGGTTTTCCCCTCAAAAGATAGCTGAGGAGTTTATTCAGTTTTACCCAATATAGTGGAGTTCCCTGTCAGCTCCCTGCTCTCTCTCTCTCACACACACACACACACACACACACACACACACACACAAGCAAACGAACAAACACACAATTAAACAGACACACACAAACAAATACGCGCACACACACACACACACACACACACACATACATATGAGTGATGTCATTGAGAAGGACGGTCGGGTTAGCCCACCACAACACTCTCACTGTTCTCTCATAAGAAAAATTCGGCCCGACGTCATAACCACCTTCATGAAGTGAGGTTAAATCCTGGACGGTGATTGTGTGTGTGTGTGTGTGTGTGTGTGTTTCAGCGACCTTGGAACAAAAGTTAGTAAAATACCTTATAAAAACGTACATTGATGAATAATCCTTGACGATTCAGTGTATTAAACTGAAATTAAATGTACAAGAAGAAAAATAAACACGGAAACATTGAGTAATATTGACGTGATTAGAAACTTGTAAAATAAAAAAATACATGAAGAATGATATGCGCTTTATTACGTAAACAAAGAGGGCGGAGCGAGTCAAGGTCGATGAACTTTTAATGGAGTCATACGTGGGCTTATTGAATTTCTCACACAGTATGAATGACACAGTTATTACCGGTGTCTGCATACTGTATTACCCCCGGGTTAGCCCTGACTTAACTAACTATAAGCCAGGTGCGGACTACAAGGCTCACCAGTTAGTTAGGTTAAGTGAGGTTAGTTCGTTATTTTTCCCTACAGATTATCATCTCAAGTTGTACAGCAGGTCAGTAGAGGCTGGCAGTTTACATACGTCTGACTGGTACTGTAATTTATCAGAATATTGATAATTTTGAATAATTTTAAGGATGGTGTTTGTAAAGGTGAATTTTAGTCTTGATATACTGACACTTACGGGAGTTAGATTGGTCAAAACAACAAGTAATTGGTTGATGGGCTTTAGTAACACTTGAGAGCTCTCGTGTTGTGACTCGCCTCACCGTAATTTATCATAGCGCTGCTTAGAAGAAGTGTGAATGTACTGTGAGGTGTCTAAAAGGAAAACTTTATCAAATCAAGGTCAAGAACCTGCGTAAAGCCCCACTGTTGGAATTACTGAGGAGTCTAAAACTCCTTGATGGGTCACGTAGTATAAAGATCGTCAACAAAGGAGATTAAATACTAACAATGATCATGTAACAAAAAGTGTCATTATAATTTTATTTTTTTTACTTGGTAATACTTTAGTTAACGCTTTGATTTTTTCTTTCTCATCATGAATATATTTGACTTTTTTTTCAGTATAGAAGGCGTGTTATGTGAACAATCGATAAATGATGGATAAAATAAGGCTACCGAGTTACTTATTTAACTGTTAAAAATTACTTAATGCGAAAGAACCAATTGTAACACCTCTCTCTCACACACACACACACACACACACAGCAGCAGCATTATTATTAGTTACAGCAACAGCAAAGAGAAATGCAGCAGTAGCGACAGCAGGAACAAGAGCAGCAGCAGAAACAGCGACAGTAACAACAACGAGACCAGGAGCAGGAGAGGAGGAAGTGGTCGTTACCACACAATAGTTACTCCACCCACAACAGCAAAAGCAGTAACAGAGGAAGTAGTTACAGCGATACCAATAGAAACATCACAGCAGTAGCAGCATCACAGTCAAAGAATAACAGTAGCAGCATCAGGGTCAAGGAACAGCAATAGCAGCATCAGGGCCACGGAACGCAGCAGCATCAGGGTCAAGGAACAGCAATAGCAGCATCAGGGCCACGGAACACAGCAGCATCAGGGTCAAGGAACAGCAGTAGCACCATCAGGGTCAGGGAACAGCAGTAGCAGCATCAGGGAACACAGCAGCAGCACTGGGTGGAGGACAGAGAGGCGGTGATAGGAGGTCAGTGTTGGGTGTGCCCTCGACCTGACTCCCCTGACTTAATAATGATCCACATCCTCCCTTCCCTCCCCTCTTACCCTCCCCTCTCTTCCCTCTTACCCCCCTCTCTCCCCCTCTCTCTCCCCTCACACCCCCTCCTCTCCCCTCACACCCCCTCCTCTCCCCTCACACCCCCTCCTCTCCCATCACACCCCCTCCTCTCCCCTCACACCCCCTCCTCTCCCCTCACACCCCCTCCTCTCCCATCACGCCCCTACCTCTCCTCTCACACCCCCTCCTCTCCCCTCACACCCCTTCGTCTCCCCTCACACCCCTTCGTCTCCCCTCACACCCCTTCCTTCCCCTCACACCCCCTCCTCTCCCCTCACACCCCTTCCTCTCCCCTCACACCCCTTCCTCTCCCCTCACACCCCCTCTTCTCCCCTCACACCCCCTCTTCTCCCCTCACACCCCCTCTTCTCCCCTCACACCCCCTCTTCTCCCCTCACACACCTCCTCCTCTCCCCTCACACAACCCCTCCTCTCCCCTCACACAACCCCTCCTCTCCCCTCACACAACCCCTCCTCTCCCCTCACACACCCCCTCCTCTCCCCTCACACAACCCCTCCTCTCCCCTCACACACCCCCTCTTCTCCCCTCACACCACCTCCTCCTCTCCCCTCACACCTCCTCCTCCTCCTCTCCCCTCACACCTCCTCCTCCTCTCCCCTCACACCTCCTCCTCCTCCTCTCCCCTCACACCTCCTCCTCCTCCTCCCCTCACACCTCCTCCTCCTCCTCTCCCCTCACACCTCCTCCTCCTCCTCTCCCCTCACACCTCCTCCTCCTCCTCTCCCCTCACACCTCCTCCTCTTCCCTCACACCTCCTCCTCTCCCCTCACACCTCCTCCTCTCCCCTCACACCCCCTCCTCTCCCCTCACACATCCTCCTCTCCACCCCCTCCCTCCCCTCACACCCCTCCTCTCCCCTCACACCTCCTCCTCTCCCACCCCCTCCTCCTCCTCTCCCCTCACCCCCCCTCCTCTCCTCACACCCCCTCCTCTCCTCACACCCCCTCCTCTCCCCTCACACCCCTCCTCTCCCCCCCCTCCTCCCCTCACACCTCCTCCTCCCCCTCCTCCTCCACACACCTCCCTCCTCTCCCCTCACACCTCCTCCTCTCCCCTCACACCCCCTCCTCTCCCCTCACACCTCCTCCTCTCCCCTCACACCCCTCCTCCTCTCCCCCTCACACCCTCCCTCCCTCACCCTCCCTCCCTTCACACCCCCTCCTCCTCTCCCCTCACACCCCCTCCTCCTCTCCCCTCACACCCCCTCCTCCTCTCCCCTCACACCTCCTCCTCTCCCCTCACACCCCTTCCTCTCCCCTCACACCCCCTCCTTTCCCCTCACACCCCTTCCTCTCCCCTCACACCCCCTCCTCCTCTCCCCTCACACCCCCTCCTCCTCTCCCCTCACACCCCCTCCTTTCCCCTCACACCCCTTCCTCTCCCCTCACACCCCCTCCTTTCCCCTCACACCCCTTCCTCTCCCCTCACACCTCCTCCTCTCCCCTCACACCTCCTCCTCTCCCCTCCCACCCCCTCACATCCCCTCCCCTCACACCTCCTCCTCTCCCCTCACACCCCCTCCTCCTCTCCCCTCACACCCCCTCCTCCTCTCCCCTCACACCTCCTCCTCTCCCCTCACACCTCCTCCTCTCCCCTCACATCCCCTCCCCTCACACCCCTCCTCTCCCCTCACACCCCTCCTCTCCCCTCACACCCCCCTCCTCTCCCCTCACACCTCCTCCTCTCCCCTCACACCCCCTCCTCTCCCCTCACACCTCCTCCTCTCCCCTCACACCTCCTCCTCCTCTCCCCTCACACCTCCTCCTCCTCTCCCCTCACACCTCTTCCTCCTCTCCCCTCACACCTCCTCCTCTCCCCTCACACCCCCTCCTCTCCCCTCACACCTCCTCCTCTCCCCTCACACCTCCTCCTCCTCTCCCCTCACACCCCCTCCTCTCCTCACACCCCCTCCTCTCCCCTCACACCCCCTCCTCTCCCCCCCTCTCCCCTCACACCTCCTCCTCTCCCCTCACACCTCCTCCTCTCCCCTCACACCTCCTCCTCTCCCCTCACACCCCCTCCTCTCCCCTCACACCCCCTCCTCTCCCCTCACACCTCCTCCTCTCTCCTCACACCCCCTCCTCTCCCCCCTCCTCTCCCCCCTCCTCTCCCCTCACACCTCCTCCTCTCCCCTCACACCTCCTCCTCTCCCCTCACACCCCCTCCTCCTCTCCCCTCACACCCCCTCCTCCTCTCCCCTCACACCTCCTTCCCTCCCTTCACACCCCCTCCTCCTCTCCCCTCACACCCCCTCCTCCTCTCCCCTCACACCCCCTCCTCCTCTCCCCTCACACCTCCTCCTCTCCCCTCACACCCCTCCTCTCCCCTCACACCCCCTCCTCTCCCCTCACACCCCTTCCTCTCCCCTCACACCCCCTCCTCCTCTCCCCTCACACCCCACCTCCTCTCCCCTCACACCCCCTCCTCTCCCCTCACACCCCTTCCTCTCCCCTCACACCGTCTCCTTTCCCCTCACACCCCTTCCCCTCTCCTCACACCTCCTCCTCTCCCCTCACACCTCCTCCTCTCCCCTCCCACCCCCTCACATCCCCTCCCCTCACACCTCCTCCTCTCCCCTCACACCCCCTCCTCCTCTCCCCTCCCACCCCCTCACACCTCCTCCTCTCCCCTCACACCTCCTCCTCTCCCCTCACACCCCCTCCTCTCCCCTCACACCCCCTCCTCTCCCCTCACACCTCCTCCTCTCCCCTCACATCCCCTCCCCTCACACCCATCCTCTCCCCTCACACCCCTCCTCTCCCCTCACACCCCCTCCTCTCCCCTCACACCCCCTCCTCTCCCCTCACACCTCCTCCTCTCCCCTCACACCCCTTCCTCTCCCCTCACACCTCCTCCTCTCCCCTCACACCCCCTCCTCTCCCCTCACACCTCCTCCTCTCCCCTCACACCCCCTCCTCTCCCCTCACACCCCCTCCTCTCCCCTCACACCCCCTCCTCCTCTCCCCTCACACCCCTCCTCCTCTCCCCTCACACCCCCTTCCTCTCCCCTCACACCCCCTTCCTCTCCCCTCACACCCCTTCCTCTCCCCTCACACCCCCTCCTCTCCCCTCACACCCCCTCCCTCCCCTCACACCCTCGAGCCCCAACAAATATTTTAGCACTAGATTGGTCCGCCCGCTGTGGGGGTGGTGGTGGTGGTGGTGATGGCGAAATGAAGGAGTGTGATGGTGGTGAAGGAATGGCGTTTTTTTTTCAGTCATCATAACATTTCTCTCCTACAATCACGAGCAAAATTCCCTTGACACGCCTGAGACTCTGAACTGTGGCGCTATATCTCGTGTTGGTGTGTAAAGGAAGTTTTGATCGTGACTGTACATCAACCCAGGTAATGTACGTCAACTAACACCTCACTAATACCGAGAGAAATATTGTCAATGTGTGAAAGATTCGTACTCAATTTTAAGGAGCTGGCAGAGGGACTTGATGGTGTAATGACATAATAATTACTGAACTTTCTCAGTTGTGGTGCGGGTGGTGGTGGTGGTGGTAGATGATTGTGGTGGTTTTGGTGGTTATGGTGATAGTGGTGTGAGGGGGGTGGAGTATTGGCTGTTAGATTTATAAGAGTGATTCATATAGTTCCCGGAGAGGTGTGGGGTGTGCGTCAGGGCCCTCACTAGTGGCCAGGCTTCCAGCTGCTGAAAAGCTAGGTCTACATCCGCCCGACTTAGTTTGAATGCTGTTAATTAGTCTGTTCATAGAATTCGTCGTTACAGCGTCGTCATGGGTGTGAGGGGCAGCGTTGCCACAGCCGCTCCTGGTGTTGGGGATGTGTGGGGACACCTGCGCTTAGCGGAGGGGGGGGGGGGGCGAGCAGGGGGTCGAGAGGGCCACAAGCATCACCACCTGTACGAGTCAGTAGTGGAAGCTCCCCGCCGCTGCACGGTGTACACCTCTACCCACAGGACTTACTACTGTGTTGTGTTGTACCTCATCATCCACGTAATGTTTTGTACAGTGTCGACAACTGAGGACTCGGTGCCTCGGTCCTCCAACATGGCGGTCAACTCCCAGAGTCACCCATGTTTGTCACGTTTTGAGGACTAGCCTCCCAAACGCCGGCGTTCTCATTTTTTGTGTATTTATTTAAAGTAGTTATAATTGTGTTCAAAATTTATGCAAATGATGTTAATTGATTTACATAAAGTACCTGTATAACAAAAGTTGTGTTGTGGGAGTGGTGCGCACACCTGTTGAGGTGTACAGTGTGTCATCTTACTGCGTCACTAATTTTCAGGAAGTATGACATGTATGACGAAATGAATGGCATAGTCGCAGCGTGATAATGATGATACACTAATACCTTGGGTCACCCTTAGCCACGAACATTTGCCTCACTCATCCCTGTCACTGGTATTGACTAATCCTGGTAGAGTATTAATGGGTGGCCGGGAGCACAAGTGTGCAAATGTTGGCAGTTGGAACAGGTGTGCTAGGCAAACACCTGTCTCCGGCTGAATTTTCCTCCTGAGAACTACACAGCGGCAGCAGCGGTGTGGGGAGGTATGGTAACTGCTCGAGGTCGTGATGAACAAGTGAGCCGCTTATTGTAGCTAATACCCTCCTTCCCTCCCTCCCGGTGCTGCTGTCCCTCCCCCCTCCCGGTGCTGCTGTCCCTCCCCCCTCCCTCCCGGTGCTGCTGTCCATCCCCCTTCCCTTCCGGTGCTGCTGTCCATCCCCCTTCCCGGTGCTGCTGTCCCTCCCCCCTCCCTTCCGGTGCTACTGTCCCTCCCCCCTCCCGGTGCTGCTGTCCCTCCCCCTTCCCTTCCGGTGCTGCTGTCCTCCCCCCTCCGTCATGGTGCTGCTGTCCCTCCCCCCTCCCGGTGCTGCTGTCCCTCCCCCTTCCCTCCCGGTGCTGCTGTCCCTCCCCCTTCCCTTCCGGTGCTGCTGTCCTCCCCCTCCGTCATGGTGCTACTGTCCCTCCCCCCTCCGTCATGGTGCTGCTGTCCCTCCCCCTCCCTCCCGGTGCTGCTGTCCCTCCCCCTTCCCTTCCGGTGCTGCTGTCCTCCCCCTCCGTCATGGTGCTGCTGTCCCTCCCCCCTCCGTCATGGTGCTGCTGTCCCTCCCCCCTCCGTCATGGTGCTGCTGTCCCTCCCCCTCCCCTTCCGGTGCTGCTGTCCCTCCCCCCTCCGTCCTGGTGCTGCTGTCCCTCCCCTCCCTCCTGGTGCTGCTGTCCATTTCCCCTCCCTCCCGGTGCTGCTGTCCCTCCCCCTCCCGGTGCTGCTGTTCCTACACCTCCCTGTGCTGCTGTTCCTCCCCCCTCCCGGTGCTGCTGCTGTTCCTCCTCTCTTCCTCCCGGTGCTGCTGTTCCTCCTCCCTCCTGGTGCTGCTGTTCCTCCTCCCTCCTGGTGCTGCTGTTCCTCCTCCCTCCTGGTGCTGCTATTCTTCCCCCCTCCCGGTGCCGCTGTTCCTCCCCCTCCCGGTGCCGCTGTTCCTCCCCCTCCCGGTGCCGCTGTTCCTCCCCCTCCGGTGCTGCTGTTCCTCCCCCTCCCGGTGCTGCTGTTCCTCCTCCCTCCCGGTGCTGCTGTTCCTCCCCCCTCCCGGTGCTGCTGTTCCTCCCCCTCCCGGTGCTGCTGTTCCTCCCCCCTCCCGGTGCCGCTATTCCTCCCCCTCCCGGTGCTGCTGTTCCTCCCCCCTCCCGGTGCCGCTGTTCCTCCCCCTCCCGGTGCTGCTGTTCCTCCCCCTCCCGGTGCTGCTGTTCCTCCCCCTTCCCGGTGCCGCTGTTCCTCCCCCTCCCGGTGCTGCTGTCCATTCCCCTTCCCTCCCGGTGCTGCTGTTCGTCCCCCTCCCGGTGCTGCTATTCCTCCCTCCCTCCCGGTGCCGCTGTTCCTCCCCCCTCCCGGTGCTGCTGTTCCTCCTCCCTCCGGTGCTGCTGTTCCTCCTCCCACAAGGGCGTTACCCTTCTGTAGACACCTTGCACGACCTCACCAGAGATCTTTTCCGTTCATTATGGAAATCCTTCGCCTCCTACACTGACTTCTTTCTTTATACGTATGACTCCCTTCTGTCCAAGACGCCCTCATCCTTTCCTTCCTCCCCATTTGAAAGTCATCTCGTTCCTCCAAGAATGCTCCCTTCCCCTCACTGATATCATCGTTATCTTGGGAGAGTTCCCGTCATCCGTCCCGGCATGGATGTCCGTTTCCCTCATGACAGCCACTCCCTTGTCTTCCACATGTGGCCCCGACCTCCGGCCCCATCCAACCCATCCTTACTCATCCTCTTCCTTGCTCTAGCGGTCCAGCTCCCACTCTCTCCTCAGCCCCACTCTCTCCTCATCCCTCCTCTCAACCTTCTTCCACATGGGTCACCAGTCTGACCGTTCGTGCCTGACACTTGCTGGAGGTCTCAGCATGTTGGCTTGGCTCCGAAATCGCAAATAATCGTCATTTAAGTTTTTTCCCTTAAGAGGAATACCGAAAATATATCTAACTGGCTCATTTAATTGGCAACTTAAACCTAGCTGTCAAAATGATATCAAAATTACAGTCTCTCTCTCCCGTAATCATGAGCTGTTATTTAGAAGGATTCACAACTGTATGAAAATCAAGTTTGTAATGGCGCTGGCAGTTAATGATAGATAAATATAACCAGTTGAGGTTTCTGCCAACACATCTTGCACCGCCTCAACCCCCTCGAGATTCTTGATATACATCGTCCAGACTAACTTTTAAAGGTTATTACTGTACTTCTCCCAACCACCACACGTCTCCTCAACAAATGTACTCTGTCAGGTCTGTCATTAGGCTAAGAGAGAGAAGCACTTCCTGTTGTCTTTTTCGCTCTGTCATGAGTTGGCTGGTTTAGTATTGTGACCTTCTGAGTGTGTAACGTTAGTCAGCTTAAAGAAATGATTGGCAACTTTTGGTTAGGTTAGGTTTTCCATAGTCTGAGGTCTGTCTTGTCGTGTCGTGTGTGGAGAGTTATGTCCTAAACCCTTCTTGGAAACGTACAGGGGGCGGGGGAGGGGAGGGGGGGGGGGTGAAGAGTACCATGGAGATGTTACAACCAGAGACTGTGTGATTACCTCTGTCTCTCAATCCTCATTACCTACCCTCACTACCCTCAGGTTCTGGTGGCTTATGTGTTACTGATGCCCCCCCCCCCCACCCCCGACACACACACACACACACACACAGCCTCAGCTAGCCTGACTGACAGTGTTCCTTCTGAGTTAGGGAATTTTTTCACCTTTGGCTTAACACAGCCACAGACAGTTCCTCGTAACCCTTGTTTATGGTAATTATAATGATAAAAATAATGGGTATACATTAGTGATAACCAAACTTACCTAACCTAGCAGCGTGGCCTGCACTGTAATCGACCGCCTTCATATCCCTAACTGTCAGGTTAGGTACACTCACGCGCCATAGTTTCGATGCACCCTCTACCCCTACTCCTGGCTCGTGGGAAGTCTTAGTCAGGGTTGCAAACCGAACGGTCCCTCTTGTATAGTGATGTTAAATATAGTGATGGTAAATAAAGTGTTGTGAAGTCACTAAATAAAATGTATCGTGCATATATTCTCTCAAATATTACATCATGAACTGCTATTCGTACAATCCAGCGATGCTTCGAGCTACCACATTGCACCACTGAACGATGGGTGGGTGGAAGTGAGAGGGGGATGGACGGTCTGTATAAAGCCAAGGCTACGACTTCCACCGAGTCAGAAGGAGGGGTAGAGGGTGCATCGAAACTATGGCACCTGAGTGTTCACACAGTATACTTACATTTAGGTGGACTGGAGGTCCCCCGGACTCGTACCACTGACCTTTAGGATAAGAAGTGAGCACTGTATCCACTCAGCCGCCACACCTCATATTAAGGTAAATACTACAATATAAATTTTACATTACATCAATTACAGTAATTATACAAGGCATTACAGTCACGTGAAAAAACTATTGCCTGTGTCGTCATTACATTAAGTGGAGGTGATGTCTATGACTCCCTCCAGGGGTAAAAAAAACAACTCGGTAACAACAAGACTTAATAGAGCTCTACAAGTATGTGAGTCAGGTGGTAATGTTAGGAGCCTTGGATACCAGGAATACGACTATGGTAACCAGTACTATGAGTTATGGAAATCAGAGTATCATGAGTTGAGAGTTGTAAAATCATAATAGCTGTGGAGTTTAATTATAGAAGATGTGTGAGTGAGAGAGACCATGGGAACCAGAGGATGTGTACTGTGTGTATACCGGGACGCGGTAAAGGTCACTACTTAACCCATCACTTTGTTGTTATCTTGTCCACACACACACCTCTCTCTCTCTCTCTCTCTCTCTCTCTCTCTCTCTCTCTCTCTCTCTCTCTCTCTCTCTCTCTCTCTCTCTCTCTCTCCTGTGTAGTTGTACAGCCTTGTTTGGGTTGCTGCTGTACACTGCTGTGAGGATGTACAGTGTTGTAGATGTTCTGTTAGGGATGACCCGTACACTGCTGTCGACCTGTTCCTCCTTGTACAATCCTGTTTGGTGTGTGTGTGGTCTCTCTTATACGCTGTAGTACACTGGATGGGTGTTCACTCATGGTGTTGTACAGTGGTGGTGGTGTACAGTGGTGGTGATGGTGTACAGTGGTGGTGGTGGTGTACAGTGGTGATGGTGTACAGTGGTGGTGGTGTACAGTGGTGGTGGTGGTGTACAGTGGTGGTGGTGGTGTACAGTGGTAGTGTGGTTCAGGTTCACTAGTACTTGAAGGCCCTCCGGTACACCCAACCTTCACCTGCCCGACCACTCACCTGTCTAAACCCCGTCCACCCCACCTCACCTCATCTCGATTCTCCTGTTCACTGTCTGCCTCATGTCTGTCACCCCAGGACTACTAGAATTTCATGTCTGCCACCCCAAGACTACTAGAACCTCATGTCTGCCAGTCCAGGACTACTAGAATCTCATGTCTGCCAGTCCAGGACTACTAGAATCTCATGTCTGCCAGTCCAGGACTATTAAAACCTCATGTCTGCCAGTCCAGGACTACTAGAATCTCATGTCTGCCAGTCCAGGACTATTAAAACCTCATGTCTGCCACCCCAGGCCTACTAGAACCTCATGTCTGCCACCCCAGGACTACTAGTACCTCATGTCTGCCACCCCAGGAGTACTAGACCCTCATGTCTGTTACCACAGGACTACTAAAAACTCATGTCTGCCACCACAAGACAACTAGAACCCCATGTCTGCCACCCCAGGACTACTAGAACCTCATGTCTGCCACCCCAAGACTACTAGAACCTCATGTCTGTTACCACAGGACTACTAGAACCCCATGTCTGCCACCCCAGGAGTACTAGACCCTCATGTCTGTTACCACAGGACTACTAGAACCTCATGTCTGCCACCCCAGGACTACTAGAACCTCATGTCTGTTACCACAGGACTACTAGAGCCTCATGTCTGCCACCCCAGGACTACTAGAACCTCATGTCTGCCACCCCAAGACTACTAGAACCTCATGTCTGCCACCCCAGGAGTACTAGACCCTCATGTCTGTTACCACAGGACTACTAGAACCTCATGTCTGCCTCCCCAGGAATTGTACATGTTTGTCTGCCAACCAATCACCTTCAGGGCGTTGTGTCTGCCGTTCAAGGTTTCCATTGCTTCTTCCTTATTAATCAGCTCACCTGTAGCTAGTCATTAAGTGAGCATACCTGCCGCTGCAGATAACAGATGGCAGGTAATATGTCAGGCTGGCCTCTTGTCCCGCCACACAGCCCCGCGCCGCACCACGGTCTCAGAGGGCCACATAATGAATGTTCCAGGTCACCTGAAGATTAGCCCCCCCAGCAAATTTCACTTGGCTTATCATCCTAAATCTAATTTAATCTAACCTAACCTAACCTAGCCTAACCTAACCTAACCTAAACTAAACTAAACTAATCTAACCTAATGTAATTTAATCAAATCTATCCTAACCTAACCTGACCTAACCCCTCCAGGTAGCATTAGAGTATTTAATCATCAGGTGAAATAAGCTCGTGGGGGAGGATAATCCAGTGTTTAGGGGGGGCCATGACAGGCAGGAAGTAGTATATGTTTGGAGAAAATGTGGGAACTCTGATTCAACTTTTTTTCTTTGCCTTGTTAGGGGAGAAATCTTTTTGTTTTCTTCTTTTTTTGTCATTGTGTGTAATCATAATACCCATACGGTACAGTTTTGATGTTTACATAGTATGGTGCAACAACTAGTTTTACATTTCCAACGGATTCGCTCAGATTGCACGATTCTAGTTCCTGTTCAGACGAATTCCTTTATCTCAGAACGATTCTGCTGCCGGAGACTCTATGAAGAAAAATCTCTGACTGTATTTTGGTGCTCAATGTATCAGTCATATCCAAAAGTTAGTGAGATCGCGCTTCGAGTCCTCTTGCCATTTTCTACTTCTTATGTATGTGAATCTGGTTTCTCCACCTTCTTCAAATAGAGAATAAAAGCCGAAACCGGTTACATGTGGACCCAGACATGAGATGTGGTTTATCAGTGACTCAACCTCGAATCAGTCGACTGACTGAAAGGAAACAATGTCATCCATCCCATTGAACTGTCACAATATATGCATTCTGTTTGATGATTGAAAACATTAACATAAAGGAAGAGAACCAGAACAGTTTATTTTCATCATTATTTGTGAGGGGCTTGGGAGAGAACTGAAGGGGTGCCATGTTGAGAGTTCCTCATGGGGGGATGAAGTGAACAAGTTTGAGAAACACTGTGTTAATCTAATATAGCTTGTACCTAGAGATACAATTACATACTTAACTGATCCTCTTAAACTGGTAAACAAAGCACAGAAATAACACTAAAATTACACTTAACATTTTACCTTAACTAGATAAATCCACATAGCACCAGTTAGTACACTTGAGCAACAGAATTTTACTTACAAAATTCTACCTGAACTATGTCTCCTAACTGATGCTAATTATTCGTAACTAATTAAGGTAGATTTTTATTAGAACTTTATTTATATTTAATCGTAAGTCATACCTATAATTGCAGTGTTTTAATCTCAGAAGGACGTAAGGTGTTGCTTAGGTGGAGATGTGGAAACACTTCTTGACTCTGTGGTGCAAAGATGGATGGTCAGGTGTTTGTGTACTAAATTATCCCTTAATTAGAGGTGAGGACGCTTCTTAACTCACTTAAACCCTGACAACAAAGATTTATTCCCAGTAGTTTCACGAGTTAAAATGGCAGTGTGTGTGAGAGAGGCCATCTATCTATGTATCTAACTTGAAGCAACAACAAAGGTTCTTATACCATCGTCTGTATATTTCATGGTTGTTTATGTTTATAGGGAGACGTATCTTAACTCTCTTCTGTTTTGGTAAGAAAAAGACTCAGTGATTCATATTTTAATCTATAGATGTGTTTAACATGACTAATGAAGGAGTGGTAGGATTTCTTACTATACATTTTCTTTTAACTAAATATGTGAGACTGCTTTTACAGCTTAATCCACTTAATATATGGGATAATAATCAAATCTCTAAAGACACCTGAATATTTGTCTTATCTGGCTTACTTGATGTACGAGAGAGAGAGAGAGAGAGAGAGAGAGAGAGACAATCGGTGATGCACAATGACTCTCCCACCGTCACTGCTGTAGATATGTCCCGTGACGAGGAAGATAACTGTCTGTGACTCTTTGATAACAGCGTCCAGGCTCGGGATTCTCAGACATTTATATGGTAATTTTTTTTCTATTGAGGTCTTAAAGGAACGAATTTAGCGTAGAGTCTCGGTGGAAATTTCAAGTCATTTACGATCTTATTCTTGCGCTTTAGTCTTGGTTATGAGGGAAGTGTTAAATTACGATCCTTTGGGAATTCTGGTCAAGTCGTGGAGCTGAAGGATATATAGGAGGGGAGTGGGTATGCGGGAGGCTGGCCAGACATCTTGACCCCAACTTACATGACCAGACCTAACCATGATGAACGTGAGGACTGCGACACAATTCTATTAGTCCCCGTCTTATTGTTATGTTTGGTTGGGGCCTGTTAGGACTGGACCCCATTTGGCCTACAGTACATGGCCCCGTTGACAAACATTCCATAAGCGATCACAGTTACGTTAAAGCCTCGGTGTGGTGTTGAAGATATTTTAACATTCTTATCATCTTTATGTCGTCCTCAGGTGAGTCAGTTTGATGCCTTTATCAACACTTCCAGTTTGGAGAAAAAATGATGCACCAATCTCTGGTAATCCACATCAGGTGTCTTAAAAGTTCATAGGTTACAATTTTCCCTTAACTGAACTTAATTAAGCTATGACTCAGTGTTAACGTGGCGCCAAAATACTAGACCGTACGTTACTTTAACTAGATGTGTTTTATAAAATTACAAAGCGAAGAAAAACAAGAAAACGAACTAATCATCAGCTGTGTAAGTGAGGAGGGTGTCGTGGATGCGGGTGGGGGTGCAAGAAACCACCCGTAGCATGAGCGGGCCAAAGGTACAGGGGAGCTTTTATCTCAGCCTAAGTCAGGATATAACGTCCCGAAGCCAACTAACACAGCTTGGAGAATAATACTTAATCAAGTTACGACATAAAGATAAAACTTCAGATGCTCGCACGTTACTCTTTCCTCGTAGATGTAGCTGTGACAATACATCTTGACTTACCACACTCAAGCATTAAGAATCTGACCCCCAGACCACAACAAACCCTCGCGTCCCACAGACAAAATAGCGAGGTGAGCAAACATGGAAGCGGACTAAGGATCTGGGTTGGTATTTACGATGCTGTTGCTTGGCTCTCGGGGTTTCATTCGTCTCATTAATATTCTGGACACAGGAGGCAGCTCTGCGAAATGTGTCTCTCTTTTCTTTCTTTTTTCTTTCTTTTTTCCTCGGGGAGTTTTGACGGTGAGGCTGTCGGTGTACCCAAAGCGGCGCTCATCAACGGCTGTTATACTAGGGGGGATGCATATGCTGAAACTGGTGTTGTTCCTGCTGCTGTCTCCTGCAGCTGCTCTTACTAAGCTCACACATTTTGCTGCAGGTGCCAAGACGGTCACCAGCAGCTATCATATCTCTTTGGGGCACACTTATGATTACCCCAGCTGCTGTTACTGCTGCTGTCTCTTGCTGTTTATACTAGTCCTAATACTACTGCTGTTACCATTATATGTACTAATACTATTGTTGCTGGTTTTGCTATCTACACAAGCTACTTTGTGCAGATGGTTCACGAGCTTCATGTGTTTATACCTGACAAACTCCACCCCTCGTCCTAGCTCGAGACACCCCCCCCCCCCTACACACACACATAACTATCACGTGCTCTTAGATAATTTATTTTATTAATTCAGAAACAACAACACTGGCAAAGGAACAGGTTCAGGTACAGATACAGAGACGAATACAAAATATAATACAAATATACTCGCTGGTACAGATACAAGTACAGGAATAGGAATGACGACAAGCATAGATGCAGGAACAAGTACAGGCACATGAAAGGATACAAGCATACTCATTGGATGTACTGTACTCGCTTCATTGGGTGTGAGATTTTTCATGTTAATTTATGATTGAGTGTTAATGTGATGTGTATCTGTAGTAAATGATGATGGCAGTTATCATATATACACTTGGGGAACCATTGCTGGGTGTCCTCTTATTTTTATAGGGCGGGAGACATGTTTCAAGTCTGATATATACTCTGTGTATATTTTATTGGTATAAGTTATGGTTTTTTGAGAGAATTTCCTACCTCGTCAACTCTAGTATAACCTAACCACACCTAACCTAACTTTACGTAACCTAATCTAAACTGACCTGACCCGACGACATGACCAAAGTTAACAGAGTATTATAACTTTATGAAACTAGAAATGAACGCGATTTTTTCTCATATTAAGTGTTGTGGTGCGAGTAGGAAGTGATCTGGGAAATTTTGTCCCCTGGGAAGTAATCTAAGGGATTTTGTCTAGTGGGAAGGACATATCGAGGTATTTTGTCGCGTGGAAAGTACTTTGCCCATTGAGATTTTTGTTCGTGCGCTGCGTGTCACATTCCATTAGGCTGTCTTGACCCTTGCCAACTATTCCCCCGGGGTGTGTATTTAGCCATTCGGGGCTCCACCCAAGCTTCTCCCTCTCACGCATCCTCTCTCAAGTTTTGTTCCCCTCGCTCTTTATTAAGACGTGCTGTGCGTTGCTCTCATTCGTCATAGAGACAGGCTTGCCCTGGAAAACGGAAGAGTAAATGTTTTAATTGGCGTCCCGGTCCAAGTAGATCCCAACTTAACTTTCCATTAAGGGTTAGGGCCTGGTCCAAATGGGCCCCAGTAATAATGGTTAGGTCAGGGTTTATTCGGACCATAAGCTATTTGACCACCAAACATCTTTTATCCGTCCTTGTGTTACGTTGTGAAATCAGCCGTGTCATGTTGCCATCTCCGCATCATTATGTTACTTGTTAAGTAACTGTCCACGAGCTCTCGTCTCCGTGGGCGAACCTCACCAACTTGATCGTTGTCAAGTGAACCAGAAAGAGTCATCCCTCGCTTGCCAGGAATCCGCTGCTTCACTCATCAGTCTACAAACACTCGTGATGTTAGATAACACATTCTAATTGGTTTTTCTCTTTAATGAACATGGCGGAATTTCTGAAAGAAATGCTCTAAACAAGCAACACTGAATTAGTCCTTCATCTAATTATAACCCTAGACAGATACCAAAACGCTTGGTTGGGCGTTATGTAGTGTGTACATACGTGTGCGTATGTTTGTACAAGACGTGCCTGCGTTTGTACATCTCTGTTTATGTACACTGCTCGATGCCAGATACCATTTTTTTCTCTTAAATAAAGCCTTCCTGTTTACAGTGTATATGACAACTGACCATTTTGTTCAAATGTTCATTATCTGAAAATTAAAATAAGGATTTTTGTAAACAGTAAATGTAGTGAAAGTAGAAAGTTAATTGGCATCTGGCTACTCGCGGTCTCAGAACCTCACCCTGCCCGTAGTTGTGAGTCTGCGACACGAGTGAACGCTGGACGATGCTAGTAGCAGTCAGGCAGCGGTGGGTGATGGAAGCTTTAGCACTCGTGCAGTCCTGTGACGCCCTTTAGTACAGTCGCCCTCGGCCCAGGAACTTGTGCCGCAGCTGTTTAACAAGTAACTCTCTTTGTGTGGTGTGAGAACCATCTGATGAGGCAGACAATGCCACTCTGCGCCTCCCATCTCTTCTGATGACCGCTCACAGAAATGTGTTAATTGGGAAGGCGCCCACAGCTTGTGAGGCGATGAACATCACTGTCCAACATGCATCTGCTGTCTGCCTGATGTTGTGAGCTATTGACGCTAATGTATGGTAATAGTTACGTGTGAAGCTCTGATATGGTTACCTTTTAGTGTTATCGGTAAGTTGCGCCATTAAGGTGTAACTTCAGGCAGAGCTGTTGATTCGTTATTTACAAGTGAATTGCCGAAAATAAGAGATGACACTTGATTGCAAGACTGCTAAAAAACATTATTTTCATCACTTGAGTCAGAGCTCAGTGTCAAATGACTTTAATTGAACAATATAATTACTTTCATACACTAGCAAATATTACTTGGTATCGTATGGAATTAAGTGAGAAAGTAAGCCTAATCTAGCAGTACCCCAACAGTTGGTCAAGTTGTTGTGTGAAGGAGCAGTGTAGTGTCGTGGGTGATGAAGGTGCTAGTCACGCCTGCCCGTGTAGGGACCACCAAGATAAATAAACCATAATTTGTTCTCTTTCTTCAAACAAATTAGAGAACCATTGCCATTTTTGTTCATAATTTTTGCTATTTATATGTTTCATTAGTATGAGGATTTTATCCCACAAAAATGCCTAAGTCAGGCGATTCTCCGTGAGGCACATCTGATGAAGTGCCTTGTACAGCACGGACACGGCGCCGGTGATGTGCTTTTGTTAAATTACACAGTATGGTACAGGTAATGCTGCATCCCTCCCCAGGTGATTCATAGGTGGAGGCTGGGGGACAAGGGCTCAACAGGTGGCCGTCCAGTAACTCATCCCCGATTATGCAACTTGATGACCATTATTCTACCCAGTAACTCTTATGAAACATTTGTAACTTAGTTATATCCAGCTCGGTAACTCTATGACTGAACAAGTAACGACGGTCATAGTTGTGCCCAAACGCTTTTGGTAGATCAAGTAACTTCACGGTCTTTATCCTAATCTGCAACGCTTCTGGCAGTTATTTAAGCAGATGTCAACTCCACCCACTGTTGTCACCAAACTCGGTCAAGTGTAGACAATATTAGGCATTTTTCTCCGGGTTCAGAAATTTTCCCTCACGAGGACACGATGTTGTGTCTTTATTTTAATGGCAGTCTTGTCTTTGGGACGTATTTCATACATTAAAAGAGCTCTCACTAAATAGGAGCTGTGTTCCTTTTGACCTATTAGTTTATTTACATCTTTAGTTCTGGTGATTGATTGATGGGATGGTAAGGTCTTCACACCATCCATCTCGCTATAATGGTATTTACTTGGTTAAATTTAAAAGCAAGTTCTATACTGTACATGTAATAGAACTTTTCACGCGCTGGAAGTAAAGGATAATTGCATATTTGTGAATAGCGTAACATGTGTTTGTCACAGCACATACACTTACCAGTACTGAATTAACACAGTATAATTTTAGATAATGGCGGAGTTAGGGAATGGATAAAGAAAGCACAAGTAGTAAAATTATGTACAGTAATTTTAAACTCCCGAAGAGCCGTGCAGGGTACAGGGCACGAGGTGTCCCTGGGTTCATGGAAAAGGTTATGTAAAGGCTCTCTGAGATTAAAGTGAAAGGCGTAAACGTGTCCAGTGTTAACCATAATATTAATCAGTGAGTAATGATGATACAAATCTATGTACTGTATATTTATCTAATAAGAGGTTATTTCACTGGGAGAATTAATAAGTGCTTAGTAAATAATTGTTAGTGAATACATGTACTCCCCCCCCCCCCCCCGGCGAAATTGGAGGGTTTATAGAAATTGTATTGGTCTCTCTACGCCCATCAGCCAGGGTGTGATTGGTCGGGGACACGCGACATCATCAAAGAGAACTTCAACGAACTTACACCGTAGGGTCGTTAGTTGGTTCGTATTGTCTGTTGACGCCTTGGGAAGTGTCGTAAGTTAGTACTGTCGCGTATACCACCCGAGCAGTAATCAACAAAGCCTGGATGACGAGGGCTCACTAACATTATCATTATGACAGTTTCCTTTTGATAGACAGTCTAGCTCCGGATGTTTTAATTTACTCGGGGTAGGATGCATCACCTAAGGATACATCTACAGCGTCAATATTGTCACTAATACTGATCTATACGTCATGACGATAAGAACAGTGACACAATAGCAAACAGCGTCATTAGAATGCCTACCCGTCGATTGGCCTATAGATGGCTCCCGTCAGCCAGCTTGTGATTGGTTGAAGCGAGTGATGTCATGTTTCAAAAGCAGACTACATGAACAAGTTGATTGATTGAAGCGAGTGATGTCATGTTTCAAAAGCAGACTACACGAAGCAGCTATATAATTAACGGAGGATAATTAGTAAAGTTTGGTTACTTACCCTTATCTCCCGTCAGCTGAGAAGGATTCGTAAGAACTCCTGATTTATCTTTAGAAATATGACGTCACGCCAGCCAACCAACTACAGCCTGGCTGACGAGCGCTCACTATCGCCATGTGTGTGTGTGTGGGGGGGGAGGGGGGTGATAACCTCAACAGTTGAAAGACTTGCAGGTAGAGGTGAACACCTGTTAGGGGCAGCCACCATTGTGTGAAGGGTATTGGTACATTCGTCCTAAATCAACTAATTTATAACATTATAAAGATTGATAATTTTTTTGGTGATTAGTATTGATGGGAATATTAAAGAAAAATATTTTATTGCTTGAAAATTTTAAGGATTTATCGTATTATTAGTCATATCACGATTAACTGGATTCTTAGCGACTTGGGTAACCACGTCACTGCACAGTAGTTCCTCAAACGGTAAGAATGTAAAAAAGCAGATTCTCAATATTTCAAGTGAACCTAACCTAGAAACGTGGGTTCAGGTTGTAAATGTCAAGGATTGAAGAAGGTAGAAATTTACTGTTATTCTTTGGTGACAAGACTGTGTGTCACTCATGGTGTTCAAGGTAACTCAATGTGTGGGTTAAGCTATGATGCGCCCTACGTGTTAACAGGCCTTAATATTGTTCGAGTGCCTGTGCCAGTGTAGACCTGTTTTAGAAGAAATTAGAAATATCTCGCCCTGAAACTCATAAATTACAGACGACATGATGAAGAATAAATAGAGAATTATGGAGAACTTGCCAATAATTTAGATGTGTAACTTCCATAAGGGTCTTCATAAACTCGTTGTACATAATGTATTAGTACTTAAGGTATGATACCTCCAGGGACTAGTAGTGGTCTGGGCCAGGCTCGCACACACGGCTCTAGGGCAAGATAACTAACTGGCCAATGTATAGAAAAGATTAAGTTACTTATAAACCCCTACAAATCACATCAGCCTTTATCTGTGTTGACATTTATGATAACAAGTTTGGTGTAATTAATAGACATAAGGTGAAAGGAATTTATTACAGACTGTCAGATTAGTTGACTTAGTTAAATCTGAGTTAATACGCGCATCATGAATATCTGGTTACTTACTCCAGATTACAGATTTGTGTTTAAGAAGTAATGTTTGAGCGTTGAGGCGAGTACTGAAATGTTTTGTCAGTCATACAGTCATATAGTTGCTTAATACAACCATAAGTTATTGAATAACTCTGTTACATACATTCACAGTTGAGTTGGCTGGGGTGTCGTGGATGCGAACCAGCGAGCCTTCATACCGGTGAGCGGTTTGTCCACTTTGCCACCGCACCCCTTTATGCTTCTTATTAATGTCGATAGACACCTTGTGTTTTGTTAGCAGTTATGCTGTTCATTCCTCCTCATGGCAACATTTTGGCCCAATTGTTTGTTGTTCTGTGTGTTCGTCACCGAATCTTATTATCTACGTCAGACAACTGTGAGTCATCTTCCTCACAGTCTCTCGGTTCATCTTGACGTCACTGAGCAAAGAGAGAACGATCATGGTATATTTTGTTTTACTCACAAATGTTTATGTATGTTCATAAAATAGGTTACATAAACAATAAACCAGTATTTATCGAAAATCTTGGTTATGTCTTGTAAAAAAAAAAAGTTTATTTTTGGTGGTCTAGTCATCGAGTATATTTTTAGTTCTAAACGGTTTAGCCATTATGAGCGTGTTCTAAGAATCTAAGTTGTGCTCCAGCAACCACCGCGTGACTTACAGCTATTTTTATCTGTATTTGTATTGTATCGCGATCTACTGTATATATGTTTTTTTTCTGTCTATTTGTTTTTATCTCGATCTACTGATGTTGTTTTCATCTCCGTCTATATATGTCTAGTCTTATCGCTTCTCTTTGACTCTTCTTGAGAATTTGTGCCGAAAAAGTACTATTCTACGATGAACTAAAATATTAAGATCATTCATAATTTAGGGGGCTAATTAACCAGTATATTTAGCGCCCTAAACCTGACAACAGGCTATATAGTAAGAGAACCAGGCATTGTCACACTATGTATGTTTATTTCTGCATACGGTTAAGTTTGTATAATACGCGCAAAGGAAATAAAAAACATTGCTAACCCTGGCAGTGGTGATGCAGTAACAAGTGTGGGTACTGACACAACTTCAGTGCTTATTGTTTCTCTCTCTGTTTTATTCAGACTGATGCAGTTGAATTAATAACAAGAGGACTCGCTACCACCCACAGGTAATGCCATAATCCATAGCCACTAATGCGCTCTTTTGCACTTGAGTCAATAGGGCAAATATTAATAATAATGATATTACAATACATACAAGGTAACATTATCGAAAACGGAATGCCTTACTGCTAAAAGACTGTTTGAGAGCTTTTCTGGGTTCGAATACCGTAAGACACCCATATTCATACCTACGGTTGGCACCTAAGATAACGAATTACCAGCAGTACCGTATTTGGTGACTTGTGTACCTCGGCTTCGGACTGAGCCGTGTACTTCAAGCCTCCCCCGTGTAACCAAGCCTCGTCGTCACAACAGACATATCTCTGATTGTCCTGGATAATTTAATATGACTATGTATTTTGGTGATCTGTCGGTGTGATATCTGCAAGTCTGTCGAAGTAATTTGATGGAATGTCGATTTATAATGAGATGGTGTCAAACGCAGTGGTATAATGCAAAATATTGTCTATATAGTATGAATTTCCGTGGGAGTAAAGTGCATAAAAGGGCTAACTTACTTTGCGGTAGAGCTAGCTAACGCTTGTGTACTGCACCTGGTTTCCTCCGTATGATCAAGAATTTGTTAGGATGTGAAATAACCACAAGTTTACCCCTAGTATCATGGTTTTCCACTTGTTACAACATTGCCAATAGACTGCAAGAGTAAAACAAGTCAATATATAGTAATCCTCAGGAACGACTAGTAGATATTTAGTTGTACTGTATGATGGCGTAACACTGGTCATTTACGGTAAGCTTAGTTGTGCACATTAGGGGTCAACATAGAATTAAGTCCGACTAATGGCAAAATCCGTGAATAATATCGAAAACTGGAAATGTTTATACAGTATTAATATTTTTTACTCAACGCCTAAATGTGGCCTGTAGGATGATCATATTAACTGAAGGATGTTGACAGCCTTCACAGCAGCAACGTGACTCTTGGCTTTTAATGTCCACAAATTACGAGTATAGAAATTCATGTTCACTTCGGCTTCTTCATCCCAAAGGAAGCAGGTACAGGATATTTTTACAGGAATTTCGACAATTCACTTCCACTCAAACCCCAGTTACTGGCCATAACATCTGTGAGCGAGTATCCCGCCACGGGCTCTGCCGTCGCAATGGTGCTGTCCAGCGGGTGAAACTCCTTGTCCTCGAAACTCTTTTTTTTTGTTAAACTTCCAAGTTTAATTATATAAATTAAGCCAGAAACATATATTTTTAATCAGGGCTTTGTTATATCATCATAATGTTATAATATTAATGATACTATTTTGCATCACTAAATCTATACTTCAGACGTTAAGAAATCATTATTTCCCGTTAGGCGACCGCCATAGTATGTGACTACAGGAGTAACCAGACCAACTGTGTATCTCCTCTTGTGGTAGGTTATTCCCGTGTTGCCATTGGCAGTTATTAATGCTAATCTGTTTACACAGATGGGGTTGGGTGAACCCAGGCTACATGTTCTCGTGTATATATGGGTGTTAGTTATTCCGGCTAAATAGTGTGTGTTGGGAATGTTTGATTAGTATCGGTTACTGAACTTTTGGACCTAATATATCACCCTCCTCTTCCACACGTTGTGAGCTTCCTGAACAAATCTGTATTACTGTTTTGTTTTGTTTTCCTCCATGTGATCCGTAAACTATTTCCCGCACTACCGCTATGACAAAATATTTCAACCCATATGTGTATGTGGGAGGTCTTGGTGTGGACATTTTGGTGTCGGGCATCGTTAGAACGCGAACCAAACCTAAGTGTACTGGCAGTCTGTGTGTATCATGCCATCTTAGCATATCTGAGTGCTTTTTTTTAGGGCATAAGTAGTGGGTGCACGGGGCGTCGAAGAGGAAGGTGAAACACCATAACTGGGAAGAACCATTAGGTTAACACCAGCCCAACTCCCTGGGTGTTGGGTTAACTAGAACACGAGTTATCCGATATGGTGATGCGCTGTTAATTATGGCTCAGCTCACTACACTACACGTGGGATCTTACATCTTGCGAAAGAGAAATATAATTGCATTTGTGTTGTCAGGCTGCTGAAGTTTTCATGTTGCCTTCTCTCCATGTGGTTTCAGACAGCTGCACTAATGAGACAGCTTGCAGTCAAGGCATTGAGAAAGCTCGTTTTGTAGTAAAATAAATGAGACAGAAATTATTCAAGTATTGAGAAATGTCATGAAATAATGATTGAGCCACGAATGTGATGAGTAAGACGAAGGTGACGGAGTATGCTTGTGATGGGGAATAATGATGATAATATGTAAGAGGTGACAGCATGACGAACGAACATTCTTTTCTGAACAACAACCCAAACCGTCAACGACCTGAGGCTAACAAGTAGGCGTAGCTACCAACTGTGTTTAGCCTTCACCCGTAGCCTCGTCTCACCATCTTGGTCTCGTCTCCTCATATTTCCACCGCCCCCATGCCTTGCCTGCCGTATGAATACCGAGTGACACGGTGAGAATAATGATGCTGACATATCGCCTAACATATACGCGATAGTATGCTTCAGATAATCGGTTTCCCGCAGGGAGGTAGAGGATTGTGTACACGAGCTGCGTTCATCATGATGTACACGGGAGATGGCCATGATGTCATCGTCAACACCCAGCCACACTTTTACTGGGTGTACTTATAAGGGTAGTTTTACTACTCTTAAATCTCGGCGGTGTAGCCATCCTCCCTTTATGGCGTGGGAGTGTTGGGGAGCCGCGGGTGGTGGGGAGCCTGAGACAGTGTAAGCTATTCAGGAGGGGAGTGTGCAGCCCGCACATCAGGGCTGCACCAACCATTGTTTATCATTGTGGATATTGTGATTTATTCCCACGGTTCAGGACATAAATGTTGAAAATAGCCATTGTGCAGTCAGGTCTCCCCAAGTAAACACGAAGTCTAACCACAAAGGTATAGTTTAGGAAATTTACATAAAGCATAGTGACGACCGTGTTGTTATTACTTCAGCTCCACCATGGTGTCTGTAGATTTCAAATTTGCCCGCCCGCCCGCCCGCCCTCCCACTGTAGGACTAACCCAAACATCCTTTTGACCTTTTACTCAGGAAATAGAATCTCTCTTTTTTAATAAACGGGATATAGTCACTATGACAGGACTGCTGTGGCCGATTACGCCACTCTGATGGCAAGAGAATTTACTCATGGATGTTACGCACAACACTCAAACAACAACAGTACAGGTGCACGGTTTGGTACAGGTACAATGTAGCAGGTTCCTAACACAGCATAGTCCCTCAACTAGTGATTTCAGCCGCGCTACAGGCGAATCTAGATATTAAAAGAGGGGTGTCTGAAAACCACTTGATGCTGAGTTAATTTGGGTTCAGATGTCATTAGTTTTCATCCTTGTAGCCAAATATCAGTTACCAAGATTCATTTTAACCCCAAAGTTAGCATTTTCTCCTAAATATATGACAAGTACACAAGATGCACATAAGGTAACTTTGATGTGTAAATTACACAAAGACTCCCATAAATAGAAGCTTTTAATTTCTCCCCAAGTTTGGTGAGAAAATTTAAACTTACAAACCATCAAAACTCCAGATATTTCTCCTTAGATATTATAAATAAACATTTTAGACAGCACCCCCTTCAGTAACTGTGACGTAACGGGTGTCGTAGATCAACTCTCAAGAACTGGAGTTGTGTGGTGCCTTAGCCTAGCTCTTTAACTACTCGTAATTGAAGAAAGTTAGTTATTTTATTTAATGGCTCTTACGACATTCTATCCGCTCACTGTGTCTAGGGTGTGTGTGTGTGTGTGTGTGTGTAATAGCATCATATAGCTACCATTTCTCTGTTCCCCGCAATTGTTGTTATCTTGTGTACATAACCTATTCTTCGTCCGTCATGGTACACTTGGCTAACTGGTACACTTTTAAAATGACATCAAGCAAAAATTGTTATCGTATATTTCAAGTAACCTGATTTTTTTAGCTCCTCTGAGTGCACGGATACCGAATACCCTATTTTTAGATCTCAGGTGAAATATGAGAGAGAGATCGAGAGAAAATGAGAAAGAAAGACAAAAATGACATGGGTTTGAGTTGTGTCGTGGTGAGAGAAGGGGTGTTGGTGCTGGGTACACAAGCTTCCACTGTTGCCTATCTCCTGCCTGCCCTCCCTCCCTCATGGTGCACCCTCTAGTATCAACAATCCCTCCCTCCCCCATACTGTACTACTTACCTCCCTCCTATCTTTACCCACAATGTACTGTCTCTTACCTCCTCCCACCTCCGTAGCACTACACTCGACTACTCTGTGTTTGTTTCCTTCTTCAGAGTGCAAGACCACTTTACACACACACGCACACACACACACACCCACACACACACCTTTAATTATTATTATTATTGTTACACTAAATCAAAGGCCAAAGAAATATAAATGGTGGAGTACTTGTGGATCTTACTTGGTTTATATATTTATTTTAATAATGTTAAGTGGTGTAAGAGTATTACCGGATATAGTGTAAAATTAGTGTGTGTGGGGAGAGGGAGGGTTGTTGTTGAGTGGTGTGTGTGTTTGTATGTCTGAGAGGGGGGTGTATGTGAGTGGGATGAATATTGAATGGTGTGTGTGAGGGGGATTGCTGTTGTTGTGCGTTTGAGAGAGTGAGAGGATGGGGGAGGGTGTAGGTGAGTGGGATGGGTGTTGAGTGGTGACTAGACAGGTTCCCTCCCTGACCAGCCTCCCTCCTGACCTCGTTTCATCATCCTATCGCGTTTATCCATTTGTCTTTTTGTTTCACCTCTCTCTGCCGCCATTCATCACTATCTGGGGGTAATTCATCATCCTTTGTGTTTGATGTTGATTCTCTAATGTGTGTGTGTGTGTGTGTGTGTGTGTGTGGTTCTCTCCAGCACTCACACAGAAATCATAAACACAATAACACACTAGGCAAGGCTTGATTCACACAGCCTTCATTTGTCTCTCTCTCTCTCTCTCTCTCTCTCTCTCTCTCTCTCTCTCTCTCTCTCTCTCTCTCTCTCTCTCTCTCTCTCTCTCTCAGCTGCCGCCATCATACAAGTCTTATCTTATTAAATCTGTTATAATCTTTGTCAGTCTTTTTTTCATCTTTATCGCCGTTTTTTTTTTTTCATATTCGTAATTGTTGTTTTTGTTGTATTTGTCATTTGTTGTCACTTTTGTCTTATTTCATTGTCACTGTCATTATCATGTCCACATCTTCATCATTGTGTTGCCCGTTTACCTTCATCATCGTCGTCGTCTAGCCTATCATCGTCATCGTCTTTCATCTCACCTCATCATCACCACCACCATTATTATTCTCCATGTCTTAATGTCATCGTTATCATCGTCATCTTGTGCCTTAACTGTTATCTTTATCTCCTTGCCCTTATCATCGTTCGTTGGTCTTATGCATGTCGTCATCGTGGTGGTAGCGATGGTTGTTAACGTGTGCGCTACTTATCACTTGATCTGTGAAACCTTTGGAGGCTGATAGAGGGTGTGTGTGTGTGTGTGTGTGTGTAACGTGTCCTGCAATGCTTCGTTCCTCTCCTCCTGCCCAGTGATGCCTGAAATAAAAATGGTCGTTCATTCTGACATCCAAGTTTTTCTACCTGGCGGCCATCTTTAATTTCATTCTGACATCTAAGAGTTTCTACCTGGCGGCCATTTTTAATTTCATTCTGACATCTAAGAGTTTCTACCTGGCGGCCATTTTTAATTTAATACTGACAGCCAAGAGTTTCTACCTGGCGGCCATCTTTAATTTCATTCTGACATCCAACAGTTTCTACCGGGCGGCTATCTTTAATTTACGTCTGTATTTATATTTTGTTTATTCATTTAGTCATTCATGGTTTGGTCATCACCGAATTGAAAGATTTTGTTTTTTGAGTATGATGAAATGTTACACGTAGTAGTAGTAATAGTAGTAGATGAAGAACCATACCAGAAAAGTAATCAATACATTTTATTTAGAGGATAGAGACCACTGGCATGATTTACTTCAGGGCTTTTTTTATTTCTTTCTACTCTTGGTAATGGGTAGTGGCGTGATGGGCGAGTAGAGTGAGTGAGTGAGTGAGTGAGTGAGTGACAAGTACAATGACAGATAGTGAGGTGACAAAAGAGGGAGTTAAGATGCATGAATATTAGTCTTACTTCAGTTTACATTACCTCAAGCTTCATACTGTGGTACTTTTATTTAATTTCGCCCATGGTAATACATCTCTAATCTTAATACCAAGCTACGAGCCATTGAGGTCATGATATATTTCCTTAATAGGACAGCAAGTTGTCAGTATGGTGTGGTTAGTGGCAAAGTTGGTGTCATGAGTGAGTGGTGTGGTGAGTGAGTGGCATGAATGGTTAATGATGTGTTAAGTGGTGTGATGGGGGTACATAAGTGGCACGAGGGATGAATGTTGTGTTAAGTGCCAAGGTGATGTGGTGGGTCCATGATAATTATTGGTAAGAGTAGTGGTTGAGTGGTATGGTGAGTGGGCAGGTAAAATCACCCCGAGGGATAAAGCAGCGGTACCTTAGTGGTGGTGAATTGCGGTAAGAGTTAGTTGTGGTTATGGTGATGGTAGTGGTTGTGTTGTGATGGTGGTAGTGACTGATGATGTGGTTATGGTGATTGGGGTGGTGGAGGGTGAGAGAGAGGGGAGTGTGAAGGAGGGTGAGTGAGGTGGGGGAGGGTGAGGTGAGGGAGGATGGAGGGTGAGTGAGGTGATGGAGGGTGAGTGAGGTGAGGGAGGGCGGAGGGTGAGGTGAACCGTGAGAGAGGGAGGGAGGAGTGGAAGAGTGAGGGGGTCAGCTTTCATCTTCAAAACACAGTGTCGTTGTCCCCGATCCTTTGGTTGTGACGCACTGGTCCACACCCACTGCCTCCCTGGTCCACACCCACTGCCTCCCTGGTCCACACCCACTGCCTCCCTGGTCCACACCCACTGCCTCCCTGGTCCACACCCACTGCCTCCCTGGTCCACACCCACTGCCTCCCTGGTCCACACCCACTGCCTCCCTGGTCCACACCCACTGCCTCCCTGGTCCACACCCACTGCCTCCCTGGTCCACACCCACTGCCTCCCTGGTCCACACCCACTGCCTCCCTGGTCCACACCCACTGCCTCCCCTGGCCCACACCCACTGCCTCCCCTGGCCCACACCCGCTGCCTCCCTGGTCCACACCCGCTGCCTCCCTGGTCCACACCCGCTGCCTCCCTGGTCCACACCCGCTGCCTCCCTGGTCCACACCCGCTGCCTCCCTGGTCCACACCCGCTGCCTCCCTGGTCCACACCCGCTGCCTCCCTGGTCCACACCCACTGCCTCCCTGGTCCACACCCACTGCCTCCCTGGTCCACACCCACTGCCTCCCTGGTCCACACCCACTGCCTCCCTGGTCCACACCCACTGCCTCCCTGGTCCACACCCACTGCCTCCCTGGTCCACACCCACTGCCTCCCTGGCCCACACCCACTGCCTCCCTGGCCCACACCCACTGCCTCCCTGGCCCACACCCACTGCCTCCCTGGTCCACACCCACTGCCTCCCTGGCCCACACCCACTGCCTCTGCTGCACCATCTTCCCGTGCTCCTCCCCTCGTCCTATCCTATTAACCCCACCTACCACCGGCCCTCTCAACCCTTCTCTTTACCTCCAGCAATTATGGAAATCGATGAATATTTAACTTTAGTATTTATGACCTATTATTATTATTATTATTATTATTATTATTATTATTATTATTATTATTATTATTATTTATTACAGTGGGATGAGTATTGGTCCATGTGTGGGTGTTGTGGTTCTTTTATCAATGTTATTCAAATGTGATGATAAGAGAACCTTGTAGTGGTGTACATGATAATGAAGAAGACCTTTACTGGGTGTTAGGAGGGGAATGTGTACATCAGAGCTTACCCAGGCTGGTCTGACCCTGAGACCGACAGCTGCAATACTCGATTTAATACATGTCTGACAGCCATGACAGCCGACAGCCCTTACTCGGACCGGTTCCGCGGTTAAATCATTCATAAAAGCTTGATAAATCACAAGAGTGAAGGTGCGGGTCCTGTGGCAGGTGATCGAGGGTGGTGAGAGACGGCGGGTGGGTGGGGAAGGGTGGAAGCAAGCGGGCTGAGAGACAGGTGTCCATAACGGAGGAGTTGTGAGGGAGTTAACATAGACAGGGAGTAGTGACAGTTTTGGAGTTTTTATACACTCAGTCACGTTAGATGTCGTTGGATTTACTACGGCCATCGACAGGTATGTCTTTAGGCGAAGTATTACTTATTTTTCATGTCATATAACTTAAAAGACACGTACAGTTCCCTCAATTTATTATGGGTACACTGGCTGACGTGTTTTGTGAGATGATGTGGCACCGCCAGACAATATACAGGAACCAGTGACGTTCTCTTGGTTATCTATTTTAAAACTTTTACCACGCAGGAAATGCGGGCATTCACAGATAAAGGACTGCTTATTTAGCATCCTTGGTCTGGTTACTATAGCGAGGGTAGTTTTGTTCTGCCCATTGTTAGTTTTACTACGATGTAAACAAACAGTGGTGCCACGTTTCACCAAACACGCCAACCACTGTACCCGTTATAAAAGGAAGCCCCTGAATTGTACGTTAACCTTCTGGTGGTTAAAGAAAACTCATATTAAACAAAGACGGGAGAGAAAGGGAGGGTGATAGTTGTCATGTTTTCCTGATGAAGTGGTGGTAAGACTAGGCTGGTGCGCGCGTTGGGTTAGTCACCTTCGGTCCACCATAAACATCCTTAATGTTATGCACCGATAGTCATCTGGCGAGTTATAGGAGGTACGGCGACCAGACACACACCATTGCCAGTGTGAAGCATAGATAAGGCCACACACACGGGCTCAGAGCTCACTTTGCCGGCTCCCATGTTTGGCAAATCCGAATTAAGATTGGTGCATTTTGTAGCGTTTCCCTGCGGTGCCGAACATCATTATTTTTATTCCCCAGCTATCCTGAAGACCCAAAAATTACCTCTCGTTGTTAACTGCGTATATATATTAGCATGTTCATATTGGGTGGATAATTCAAGTGTTGAATAAGGAATAGCTTTAAGATATTTAATTGTATGTTACTGATTAACATACAATGATACGGACAATTAGTTGCGAAAAAACAGTGTGTGTGCGTGTGTAAGGTTGGTTTCAGCTCTATATGTGAAGTATTCCGCCCTGGGCCATTTAGCCTTATTACAGTTATATCAAATTTAGAGAATAAACAAAGAAAATCCGATTCCAGGATGCTGGTCACGTACCTAACACGGAAACATTTAGGATATTTGACTTTTAAATGGCACCACCGGCTATGCTTGGTATGAGGACCATATTAGGCTTGACTCATAAGACCTCTAAAATCTCTGACCAAGGTATATTAAACTAATTTTATGACTGTGTATCAAATTATTTTTTAATTATCTATTTTTGTCATCCAGTAAGAGATTTTCTTAAGGTAGCCGTTTCATGCAATAAGTTTTGACTACCACAATCGTTTACTATGTTGTTGTCGGTGTTGAACAAATGTATTGAAGATTATGCCTGCATGATAATATAATTTTATTGACTTCTTATTTAATCATATTAGTACCAAAGAAACGTAACTAACAAAAAAATATATATCACTAGTATCTTCGCAGAAGCGCCTAATTACCACAGAATAGAGAACACGGTGTAGGGGCCAACAACTGATCATGACACATACTGTACACCTTACGATTAATTACACTTCCAAAGTCGACACTGTATACTTGCACTCATTTCTAAGAAAAAAAAAGGGGGCTTTAAATTTCATAGTATAAGGTAATGTGCTTTTGAGGGTGGAAATTCAGAGGCAGGAATTTGTGGTGGTGTGGCCAACGATGTGCAAGAAACTGATGTAACTCCACAGCTGTTCCCAGTGTGTGAAACATGCGGATGATTAACTTATTTGCATAGGCAGTGGTTAGTTTGTAAAATTAATGACAGGTAAATAGTAATTGGAGTCCTCCTGTAAAATAATTGACTTGTAAATGAATATAGTTAGTCTCGTGTACTCTGGGCTCAGTCACATGTAAATGATCTGCCTTTTTTATGAATATGCTTTCCATGTGAACGTTTTGGTAGTACGGTACATGGTAGCTTAGAACGTTGTTGTGACCTGTAAATGTGAGACTTACTAATTCTCAGTGGCCAACAACTCTTAACTAAAGCAGTTTAAGGATTATAAGCACCGAGTGTTGCTTGACAGATACCAATACAGGACTATTAACTACCGTTTCCCCTAAAAACTTGATTTTTGGGGGTGATGTGATTTACAGTAACTGATGAGAAGGTTGGTGGATGTTAACTTATAAGAAGGATAGTCAACTCTGTCGTTAACCAGTACAAATGCAGTTGGCTCGAACAGGCTTAAGTTGTGCACTTTTTTTTATCTGTTCGATCGTGCGGGTTGTAGGAGCGGAGTCAGTCACCTGTTCATTTGACTGTGTGTGTACAGTATAAGATTTTCTTGTGTTTTAAGACAAGGTTTCTGTATCATCGAAGCCATTCACAGTTTATTGTATTGACATATATCGAGTAACAGTAAATTTTCATGGGTTGGCAGTAGTGCAGAGTCTGGGATGGTCAGAGGGACACGGTTGAGGCACTGAGCTTGCGTGTCGGATTATAGCCCGGGCAGCCATCCCGCATGTGGTTAGTTTGTTGTTTACCTTGTTAGAGCCGATGACCCGCGACCTCTCAGAGATATGTGAACCAGGTATCAGTGTTTACTGCAGAGTAAAGGCTGATTTTACATAGGTATTTCAGTCGTGTTGAAGATGATAGCAATATTCAGCCGGCCATTATACAATAATATTGTATAATGTTGTTGTTTAGGGTTGATAATAGACCCTGTGCCATTGAAGCCACTGTAGCAAGAGACTAGTGTTGGCGTGTTAGGTTTTGTTATGGGAATCTTTAGTACCTTATGTATGTACAGTACAAGGTTACACAGACGGTCGATAATGTTGGCTGCTGATGCCGAATGGCGAGTGGCGACGTACTTACCGCTGTGGCTAAGGCATAACAGCTGCGCCTTTTCAATCAAAATTAAGTATAGCTTTTCCCTCCTGTGATTACAGATAGGTATGTTGTGGATTTGAAAATTCTCATCTAGTGTTTGTAAGAATGTACAGTCACTCATAAAAGTTCGTGGGTGTCTCCGTGTGTGTGGGTGAATCCCATCCCCACCCCTTTCTGGACGACAGGTCGGACCTGATTACATAAAAGACAGTTCTGTTGTGTGTTTGCGTGTGTGCGTTGTCACATCGCTATACACAGACTCGCCGTCCAGAAAGAGGTGGGGACTGGACTGGCCCACACACACGGACCCCCACGAACTTTTATGAGTGACTGTACATTGAGGATGAAATTAGTATTTCTAATTAGCAACAGTTTGGTCTTTCTCCACGTTGCCAGAAACTGGTGGCTTCACCATCGTTAATCACCGGGCACATGCAAAACTGGTACCTGCTCAAGCATCACCTCAGATCCTTAATAAATCTGATAATTTTAAGTTTACAGGCACACCGTCACATCAAACTAAACCTGTAAGAGTCGTAAGACAATTTACAAAGTTTAAGCTCTCCGCCACTTACCTTGCAGTATGACTTGCGTCTAATATGATAAATTGACATCTGTTAGTCAACGTGTTGCTCTACATGGGTGAGTTACGTATTCCAAGATTGTTGAATTATATGAATTACTCTTAGGTTATTACCCTTAAATATGTACAGCTCATTCCTTTTATAACAATCATCTTTTACTCAGACATTTGTTATTGTTTAATCATTGTGGTACGTCGCTCTCACAATTACAGCACGTGAACGTAATG
Organism: Homarus gammarus; assembly: GCA_958450375.1. NCBI lineage: Eukaryota > Metazoa > Arthropoda > Malacostraca > Decapoda > Nephropidae > Homarus > Homarus gammarus. The sequence continues at coordinate 1,718,611 of CAUDMG010002480.1, read as the reverse complement.
ATTAGTTCACTGACTTCCATTTATTCACTGTGGTAGCTGCAGGTCTTAGTGGTATTTCATTAATTTCGGGGTTGATGGGTCGTCCATAATGTTACCACTATTCATACGCCACAGAGGTTCAGATAATATTCCTTCTACAAGATGATGTATATTAACGTACTTCAACAACTTCTGGTATTACAATGACTAAAGATTCTGTAGCTGCCATGAACATTCCTGTTGCCAGTTGATATGATAACACTATAAACACTTATTATTAAATTGTTCTTGTCGCTGGTGTAAACATTGTGGGAGAGGAGGAATGGACGACTTCCCTGACGTAACTTAAATTGATGCTTCCTTAAAGTTTAACTCTGCGTTCACACTACAGTATATTTGGCGTTCACTGTATATTTGGAGTTCACACTATTCCGCGTGCACATTAACCGGCGTTCACGTGGTTAAATTACAATGTTCACTTGGCTTGATCCAATCAGCCACTTGTACAAATTGAAGGTTCAGTAGAGTTTATTTCTAGTTTTTTTTTATGTAAGGTCTTTCATTTCTCCAAGTCATTTAGGACCTGCACGTAAAAAACATTTCTGGTCCAGCACTCAAGATTAATGCTAATAAAACTATGTACACCAGACTCAACCTCACATACTTCAGATACAACGGTTTATGCAAGTGAGTGTAAAACCCCACTTGGTTTTACTATTTGAAAGTTATTTTCCAGAATGTACACTTAAGTGGTGGATAAATTCTGGTTCGTTGTGAGAGAACATTCCACGGAGAGTCACCATGACCTATTTAATGGCATGTCTCAAGCATTAAGGACATGACCTATAGATACGACATGCAGGTGGATGGTGGAGTGAAAGACTACACATCCCTCATAACATAATGGATTAAACAGTTTGATCCTCCAAATGTTCTCCATTGTTCACTTGTGTTGTGGCTCATAAGTTCTTATTTGAAATTGATTGCCTGTCGTGTTCTGAATACATCTGTTGTGTGAATCACTGCAAGAAAGACTTCGTGTATCTAGACTCAGCCATTATTTGATCTGTAAGTGTTAATAGGGCCACGCGTTAGCCACAATACATCATGCCGTCAGCTGCTGGTGGGAGTCGAGCCTAGTAACTGGTCTGGTGCCGAGATACCAACCTGGCCTAGAGCGACCAGCCGCCTAATGGCCTCTCGAGCTGAGAATAGTGCACTTTATATACAGTACACCACTTCACCACGCTGCGTTTAATTTTTTATTGCCGCTCTTTTTTTATAGTGAATATTTTACTGATGCAAGTGGAACCGAATATATACACATGTTGTTTATTGGCCCCAAGGTCCAGCAAGGTGAATCACTGAACTTCACTGCACGGTGGCAATTGGTGAATCATCGATGTTGTTTTAATATTTTATCGGGTAACTGAAGGCATGACATGTCTCGTCCACATATACACCACATGCACCGATACACGTAAACCGTATCAGTGACAAACGATACAACTGACGCGCATAAGAATGTTCACCGTCTCTCATTCTTTCTTCCTTTTTTTCCTTTCACTTGTACCCAACGTAACCGACAAGTAAAGGTCACCAAGGAGAAATAAACAAAGACGGTAAATATTCCCTTTGGCTTTCACCCATGTTAAGTGATTTCCAAAACCGTCAGGATGACAGGATGAGGCAACGTGTTTACTCACAGCTGATATCTGTGTGCTGACATCCATTAAGTTGTAAGTTGTTTGAAGCTCTTAAAGGTATTAGCAAATTGTCATCACTTTTAAGGATGGTGTTTTTCTTGCTTTCTCCTCGTTTAACTTTGGTATTATAATATGCACAAACGTTTAAACTTGGCGCAAAGTGACTGAAGTACTGAAACATCGCCGTGTGAAATAATGGTTCATGAAAAGCAAACAATTATTTACAAGACAGTTTGTTTACGGGTTATTTAAGACCGATGAAGTTAAGGAAAGTGAAACTTCTATCCAAATTTTCTATTATATAGTTTTAGCGAGTGTGGCCAGTGGTGGATAAGGCGGTGTGGTGGTTCGTGTGAAGGTCGTCTTAATGCCTGTTATATTGGGAGGGCTGTAACGCGCCTCACCATTACATGCCCAGGACCAAAACCGGATCTCCTCTCCTCGCTTTCTTCTCTATCCTCTTCACCATTCATCCGCTATTCATTGTTATTCTTCCTTATCCTTTATTCTCCGTTCTTAGTCCCATTCTGAGTCGTTTATTCTTCCTTCTTTTTACCCTTGAGTAGGTGTGTGTATTTAGAGTTGAATTTTACATTCCGGTGTTTCTTAGATGAGCGGGTTGGCAAGGGGGTTTATTTACATACTATCCTCTTAGGAGTTCGCCGGATTGCTAATAAGGAAAATTGCGCCTCGTCGTATCCATCCGTGACATGTCCAACGTCTAAACCTAAGTCTTCGGGGTGCTCACGTTGTCATGAAAGTAAAAGTCACAGGTCTTCCCTTGGGTTTGGAAGATTGTAATTGGGTAAGATCGTCTATTTTAACCAAGGGATTGAAGCTGTTTTGAGGTACAGTATATCACGAGTTTAGAGTTGAAACGAACTCATTTTATTTAGCGTGTAAATATATTGTATATTGATATTAATACTAGTTCCTTTATTCATAATAGTTCCTCTATTCTATGAAATTGCAAAAATCATCAGTAACTTTAGTCATAACGTTTTCTCGTTATATTCACAACAGATTTATATGTCCTCCAAATGCCTTCAGCTTTTAAGCACATTTTCGCGTCGATTCCCATAATGTTGTCGTTATAATTTTTTTTTCGGGGATTAGCCCACCCGGGCGCAGGTCACTGACCCACATGGGGGCCTGGGGGGCGAAAATGTAATAATAATAATTATTATAATGATAATAATAATAATAATAATAATAATAAAGAACCATAAAGAAATGTAAAAATTAAAAAAAATCAAACTTGAGAAACAATATATGTATGTTGTGTTGTCAATAGTAAGAGAAACAATTGAGACCCAGCAATTGTGTGTAAATGAGGCAGAAAGACAGATCAGCAGCCTGGGTCTTGGTCACAATTTTCGTGATGCCATATGGCAGCAGGGTCTACCATTAGACAACACATTATGCTGCCAATATCTTCCCAGGCGGTAGTCCCGCCCTGTTTGGTAGCTGCCTACTACCTGCTGGATAGGCAGCTCTCAGTCACCTACTTCTGTGTATCTTTTATTATCTCGCTTATGTTAATTTTGTCTTCTGTTGTTGTTTGAGCTGCGTAAAGTATTTACAGCTCTCGGTACTTTTAAATTTCAGCTCCATCTTCAAAGTTGTAGCCATGCCTATCGAAGAGACCCAAAACAGACACTATGCCTTATGTATATGAAGTTGGATGTTTGATTAGAAATGTGGTACTTCAATACATGCCTATCTCGTTGATCTGGTGATTATACAGTTGTTTAATCCTCTCTGACCAGATCATTTTCCTTTTTATATAATCCTGTTGGCGTGTTTATACTAGCGTTTCGAGGATGAAAGTTTGGTAAGCAAGTCATAGAGCCCCCTGTGCCTTGGTGACGCTGGCGCGGTGCTCTCCCTTTGTGATAATAACAATGATATTTTTAAACATTTCTTGATGAGAATTAAAGTACAGGGTCGAGTAGAGTTCAGACCACAAGGCTGTTGAAAGATACAATACTGTATAATAGCTACATCACACAATCCCTTGTAATACAGGAGACGCATCGGTCTGTTTAGAACCTGGCGCCGTTACACGGCTTACAGGTAGGTGTGGTTAGCAGACTTTCTAGGACAAGAGTATGCACTCTCTGGATCATCAATGGCGTATTGTTAACACGGCTGTAAGGTGTTGCGACCAAGCAGCAGGCGGGCATTTACTGGGTTCGTGGGGTCCGGGCAGCGGTGGTTCAAGGGTTCTTGAGGTTCTGGGGAAGAGTTGTTTAGGGCCCCTAAGAGGTTTGAATCAATGCATTTATATTTTCTTAGAAATGGATGAAAAATATTACACACATTATATTAACACTACGGCAAACACAAGTCATAACAAAGAACATCAAGATGCTGTTACCTGTAAGTGTTAGCGAGCAACGGTACAACGAGGGGCACAGTACAGGAGATACCATGATAAAAACTTAGGTTGATGGCCGTATTATGAATGAATCTGTAATTTGTTGTTAAAAGACAAAAATGTTATTTTATGAATCTTGTGCATTTATCTTTTTCGAACTCTCTTGGACGGTGAGGTCCATGGTCAGTTTATTAATGTAAATCTCCCAATTTTATCGTAATGCGTAAATGTATCTGGACAAGATAACCTTCACTGAAGATTGTGAACCAACACTCGCTTGACTGTTGACGCTTCCAAACACTCGCGATAATTAAAACCCATATTTACCCCTTGACCCTGGAAAAAAAAGGCAAATTTTTAAGCCACCATAAACTGGAGCCCAATTTACCCTCCCTTAAGTCCTCGACTACTCTAACCTTTGTGTCTTCCGGGAAAATTGTATGGAAGTTTTTGTTTTTGTGTACGATGCATAATTTTTTTCTCTCCTACAGAAAATTAACTCTCCAAGACATTAAAAATTGCTATCCTGCACCCAACAACTGAAAGAGAGTGTACTGTATATATTTACCTTTAGAGAGAACTACATAACATCAGATTACATTTATATCACGTCACATTCACTTTTTTTTCTAATATGCACCAAAAAGCCGTTTCTGAATCTCGTACATTAACATTGGAATATTTCTGAATACAGTAAGTAGCCAAGTTCTCACGGTTCATTCATGTGTTTATTTTTCCATCCTTTGTTTATTCAGATTGATATTAACGAATGATAACAAACAATGTAATTATCGTGTAGAGGAGCTGCAGCTGCTGACGTACAGTATATAATCCGGAACCACTATCTTGTTTTTAAAAAAGTGTTGACAGGAGTGTTTCTCCAACAATGATTGAAAATGATGTGAAATCGGGAACAAACAAATCATTCCCATTAGTGTCACAGTTTTCTTTAGTTTAAAAAATATAGTTACATTGGCCTTCTTTATGAACTTCAGAACATGAATTGTATTATACAATAATCACATCCTTGACCTATATATTTTATACGATAAAGATTCCAACAGCCAAGAGACTAAGAATAGATCAAAACAATTAAATAACTGAAAAAGTGTTAGTGTGACGCAGCCTTTACATCCTCTCTGAGGGGGAGGATCTGGTGAGTGGGACTTCCTGCCGTGTAAAGTCATTGGGCTATATGGAGACAGACATCAGGAGAGCCTCAAGGATAAATAAACATTAAGGGTCGTGTATAAATTTGGTTCGAGACTGAATCGTGACTTAATTGTTGTAAACAAAATTTTAATAGGTATGAGGATATTAATGAATAAAAGTTTGAAACATTATTAGTGCGTGGTCCTGTGCCTGGTGCTAGAATACATCCAGAGACAGGTTTTATTTTCTTATCTTTAACTCGTGTGAAAATATAATCAGTGGCATGTGAGTATAGTACGTATACAATTAACTCAGCACGAGATTCAATGTTGACGTGGAAGAGTTAACAAATGTTAATGGCAAGTTTTCTGTTCAACTATTAAACGTCAATATGTGCTTCAAATTGGGTCTAATTTTCCTGTGTGAAATTCTTAGAACTTAGGTACCTTAGAAATGTTTTAATATGCTTAAACAGTGTTCAGAAATAGGTCCAACACAATAGTCATTACATAACTATTTTATGTAACTATAATCCATGATGTCCCATTGTTTCATCGTAGGAAATCTTCCCCACGTATGCAAGTCAGAACTCCCCTGAGAATATCCCTGTTGCATAGAAATTACCTTGATACCATCTTTTTGTCTCCTTTTAGAGCGGTTATGTAGGAAGTGGAGGTAGGAACTGCCCAGACTACCTTCACTCCTGGGCGTAACGGTAGTCCGCTCTCACAGTCTTCTCTATATAGCCGACGCAAGGTTTATTATTATCAGAGACACTTCTACTATTGTTTGTGTCGTGTTAGTTGATAATTTATAACGTTCTTCCAGACAATTATCAAAGTCGAAAGATGTCTACTTTTAATTTATTGCGTTGACTTATCACTATTGTCAACCACACAGCCTTATAAACAGTTCATCTGATAAAGAGAGAGAAAAAAAAGTTGGAAATAAGGCATCCGGGTCGTGAATTTTAGCATGCCTGTATGGTCTACCGAAGAGAGATACAGCGCTAGCTCTGGGTGAAAGGGATCAACATAATACGGTCACAATCTACACATTTCCTCGCCGACAAAGGAAACACGGTAGTCGCCTGGTGATTGTATATCTGGCATAAACGGATATAAATGTACCCAGTCGTGGTAGATGAGGTCCCATTCAACGAAATATGATCTCATTCGATCTCTGCCCACAGCCTGACCGGCTTGAATTCACCACAAATTGTTGTTTAATAAAAACTTGATGCTCACGGGGCCTTGCAGGTGTGCCAAAGTTCTCCATTCAATTTTTTACTCGTGTTTTTGTGGTGTTTAGCGGGAAAGGTCGGCGCCATTCATTCTCAGTGTTGGAATATATATTTAATATATATTTTCTCAATTCTTATTAGTAGAGAGTGTTGATAATTTGTTTCATTATATACGAACTTAAGTGACTAATCGTTGGCAACACTAGAAGAGGCCCCCGCGAGTCATTTCAGGGTTGCCAACCTCGACCACCCTATCTGTTCACTTGTACCCCCAGTCATCATGATTTATTGTTTGTTATTTTTCAATTAAGGCTTTTGTTTGCCTGTGACAGCTCCAAATAAAGAGATACAGCGGGTCCTGCAATCGGCAATAATTGCAGAATCTCCAAACGATTCATCTTTGTGTGCCATTTTTCTTTGCTTCAACATGTAAGACCTAGCACGCACCGTCGTACGCTACTTCATACACCCTAAAACAACTATTAGAAATTAAGAGTTTTCTGCAATAGTTTATACAGATCGAAGAAAACTCTTATGTGTTGCACCAGACACGTGTCTACTATAATGTATTGATGAAACCTGTTCATCCAAATTACGTGATAAAATGTGAAAGTTCTGTTGGGCACACGTTGATAAAGTTCTGTGGAGGAGCACTCGTTGATAAAGTTCTGTTGAGCACTCCTTGATAAAGTTCTGTTGAAGATCACTCGTTAATATAGTTTTGCTGAGGACATGTTGATTAAGTTCTGTTGAGCACTCCTTGATAAAGTTCTGTTCAGGATCACTCGTTAATAAAGTTCTGTTCAGGATCACTCGTTAATAAAGTTTTGTTCAGGATCACTCGTTAATAAAGTTCTGTTCAGGATCACGCGTAAATAAAGTTCTGTTGAGGACACGTTAGTAAAATTCCTGAGCAATATTTGTTCATCCAAAAGTTTATGTACGGCAAAATATGAAAGTTCGACAATGTATTTTGAGTGGCATTAGTAGTTCCAAGGAAATGAGTTAAACCATGTAGAGTTAACCCTAGCGACTGGGGTATCATTAACTTGTTATCACGAAGAACTGGGACGACTACCCTGATTTATTGGCTGTTTTAGAGTCTAGTCTTACCTTTGTAACCTATTCACTTGCACCGCTATACCCCGAAATTATAGGGTCTCCATACCCGAGCGGAGAATAGGTTAGTAATTTTCCCCGTGACACTACTGTATGACTCACCTACCTCGAGATTTTGTAGAGTATAATGGTGTGGATGGCGTTCTTCAGGCTGCTGCTGGCTGGGGAAGAATACCGTAATGTTTTGGTGGTCTTCTATTAACCCAACATCCTGTATCTATGTTATTTATTATTTTCGTGGCTTTTTTTTTTACCCTTTACGGCATTAAGTTATAAATAAAAAAAGTTTTAAGGTGTTGTCATACAGAGTTTACATGAATCATTATAGATGTGTACTAAAACGTCAAATTGTATTATTTTGAATAGTTTTATGAATGTCACCCACTAGAACTGTAACAGATGTCAACTTCGCTATTAGATAAACAGTGGCCACATGTGCAGGTATAACGGTCAGCAGTGTTGCTTGCTATTTAATGTTACCACAGTATTTCATGGCTTTTAGGATTTCGGAAATGATTGTAGACTCCCCAGCAAACCCATAGATTTCAACCTGACCAAATCCAAGGGGTAGAGAATGCTATAGTTATACCTAGTTTGGCTCCATTGTTACACTTGACAAGTTACGCCCGGCTGGTGACAAGTGTGGCGCGCCAGGAAGAGGCTGGGTAACCATCACTGGAGAATACTATTTGTACTAAAGATGTGTTCACACACTTTTTGTACACCTGTATAATTGTCACCACTTCTTAAACCCTTAAGAATATAATCTCTTTGGATGTGTTAGGAATGCCTGGTGCTGGGTATGATGTGTGAGAATTAATGAGGTTTCAGCAGGAAATTAGGAATTGAGTGACCCGCCAGTGCTGAGCAACATCTTCTTGGGCCAGTATCCCCACTTACCCCGCGGAGGAGACAGACAGCGATGAAAGTATTCAATCCCCTCAACCCCGTTATCTCAGTTGGTTTCCGGTCCCTGCTGATTATCTCCTTGTTTTGATATGCTTCGTCAGCTCGGCACCAGCTGGTGGTTCTCCAGGCTGTCGTCGACGGAGGGGCTGTACCTTGTTGTGTGTGTACCTTGGGAAATGCCCACCATGGGAAGACGGCGCCGTTTGATATCCTCTTGTAAAGGTCAGATGGGAAATTTTACGAGGTTGATTTACATGGCGGGCGGGGATGAAAGGTCACGGGGAATAGAATATGTGTGGACAAATTAAAGATCAGAGGCTGTGAAAGGGGATGATTTATTTCTTTGTCTTATTTATGCTTTTGAGAAGTTACATTTGCCATTGTAAACTGTAATGTGTACTAAGCGGCGGACAGAGTTGATGTAGATGACTACAGTACTGGTGTAAAAACAGACAACTTTATTATGATACCAAGAAACACGTCTAAATACAGGTAATTATTTTTGTTATTTACTTGTAACTTTAGGTAAAGGTAACTGTCATGGACTCTGAAACTCGTTGCATTGGTATCAGAAACAAAAGGAACCACCACGGTGATGTATATTATTGATTTAATTATTGCGACGGTGTATGACGTATGTTAAATTACCTACTTAACTTAATGCTGTTAGTGACTGAAGTGTATCATCACTAATTAAATTAATGTTAATAGACTCACTCACTCATTGCTATGTTTTCATGAGGAATAAGAGCAATGTTCTTATTTTATTCTTGTCCATCAAGTGTGGGGCGGAACTCAAAGTTAGTTTATATGTAGATCAGGGGAAGTTAAGATGGGACAGTTAACTTATTTCTATATGATTAAGACGGGATACAATATCTGATTATATACCATATCCTTACACATAGTTGTTACCGTGCAAGGACCGCCTCATTCACACCATTACCAGGATTAACACTTAGGAAATTAACCGCGGCTCTCGGCTTCAAGTATATATATATATATATATATATATATAAAGACAGTTCACTCGAAATTTACAGTTATTTCACGATCCAATCACCAGGCCTTTTCAAAACATCTTAGGCCTTTCTGCATTGTAAATAGTTGGCCTGAATAATAGTAGAGCAATTATGTTTGACAGGAGTTAAAAACACAAGACCAAACCTCTAGGGGAACGTGGGTGTTATGGACGTGGGCTGCCCTTGTGCTACGTGGGCTAGTCGGTGGACAACTCCTGAGCAAACTTCTAAAATTATCTCAATAACGTTAAATCGACACGAAACAGTGTATGCTCTCGCTTCCCTGCGTGTAACAAAGTTGATAATGAAGTGTAGAGTATTTGTGGAGGTTTATCGAAGGCTTAATACTGTCAGGGGTCCTTAATGTTATCGGCCACCCAATAGTTATCGTTGTTGATATATTTGTCACCATCTGTGTTATTTGTCAGATTTCAGGCGATCAACACTTAAATGGATTTCGGCCATTAGTGTATAGTTCAGTAGATGACTTTTGTTCCCTCCGTCGACTCTTCTGAGATTTGATGTAATAAGATGATGTACAGTACGATGTTGAGCCAAAATGTTCTTCTGACGGCATGACTCAACCAAACATAATGATACCAGGATAATTTAGTTTTTGTTACCTTGGTTCTAAGTTTGTCATTTTCCTGAGATAAATGATTAGTTTAGATAATTCTTTTCGTTATACTTTTAAAAATTTTACGTTTTGTTTAACGAAAACCATCGTTCAAGATCAAACCAAGACGTCCAGTAGTACTTCCTCGTAAATCGGACAGGAATAAACTAATTAAAGATATGACATTATCACTGCCTGGGATAAATAATTCTTGGTGTGTCAGAGAGGAATGGGACTTGTCGTAACACAGCGTCATAAGCTCAGATGATTGGACAAGTTCAACGTGTCCTGAGACCAGTAAGGCAGTGGTGGTGGTGGTGTAACGACCGAGGTTAACAAGTCTATGAATAGCGATAATTTTTTTTTACCAGGTGCAATAAATGTGTAGATTATGAGGTTCTCAGTAAGTCACAAGCGGCTTAACACTCGTTGCTCAATGTTATTTGTGGCGCTTGTATTCAGACCAGCACGACCACAGCCACACCCACATGTCCGAACATGCATTCTGTTGCCCGTGTCCTCACCCACATGCCCGTACCTGCATCCACATGTGTATAGCCACCCGCGCATGTGTGTGTGTAGTCACCCGCGCATGTGTGTGTGTAGTCACCCGCGCATGTGTGTGGAGTCACCCACACATGTATGTGTAGTCACCCGCACTTGTGTGTAACCACACTGACAGATGCTCTTTTAGGGCAAATTAAAGCAAGGAGTGGAAGGGAAGGCAGCAAGTTACGTGACCTGACTGAAGCCTTTGGTAACACGAGTTGTTTGGCCACCAATAATTCTACGGCAAAAAGAAGAGATCCTTTTATGGGCCACTGCTCAAAAACAATAGCCTGTCACTTACCTCCCTTTGTCATGTCAAGGCTAACATAACCGTAGCAACTCCCTGCTCTCCCTTCCTTCACCCTCGTCTTCACGCAATCAAGGTGGATCCGCTGCCAGTCGTTCATGTTTGTTTCTACAACGGGTTCAGTCCGCCAATCAATCAATATACTATATACTGTATATATATATATATATATATATATATATATATATATATATATATAATATATATATATATATATGACACACTTCCTGGCCCCATACGTGCACCTCCATAAGCAGGACGTTATATACCGTAACTACTCCTACTTCGGGGTATCAGCACTCATATCTGTAGCCGCCAGAATACAAGCCCGACGTTTGCTAAGGGTTGTACTCGAATAATGAGATAACTTTCTGGAAGGTTGTCAAAATATGCTAGGTTAGGCCCAAAACTTCGGTACCCAATCTTAGATACACCCCCCAGCGTAACGTACCCAAGCTTAGATAAACCCCCCAGCGTAACGTACCCAAGCTTAGATACACCCCTCAGCGTAACCTACCCAAGCTTAGTGAGTGTAAAACGTCAGGAACGGAAATATCAGACTATAGTGATGTCATTGTTTGGAACTTTTTCTTGGTTCGTTTTGTCTTTATCTTTCCATGAGGATTCAGCGTATTTTAATTCTCTGAGTGATGCGTGTCATTCGCTGTGTATGACTCGTATAGTCGCATCTGGAGGGAGGTTTCGTGTAAATAGTCATTCTCCGTTTCACATGACCTTTGTGAAAATTGGTATCCGCTAAGCTGTAATAGTCAGTTAAGTGTTTTTTCTCTCTAGTGGTCTTGATATCCTCCAAAATTTCTTACTTTGTCTAGATGTGTAACTTACTGTGAAAAGACAATATTTGGTAATAGAAGTACCAAGACCCAATCACTACTTTTCCTCCTGTAACTGTGTGGTAGTTGTGCCTAATGAGTAACGATAGATGGCGTCACAGGAAGGAGAGTTAGGGCAGAGCTGTTACACGGTGTCAACTGGTCTGGAAAAGGCAGGGAATTTTATTTGGGATTGGAAAACCTGGAAAAGTCATGGAATTTTACAAATAAACCTGGAGTTTTATGTGAATTCAGTTCAACTTAATTTTTTTCTTCAGCAATCTTACCATAAGTTAATGATCTAATATACTATAGGGATAGCCGTGTGTCTGTCTGTCTGTCTGTCTGTCTGTTCTGGGCAGCCGAAACGGCACGATCGTTTTTCATCAAACTTGGTGGAAAAATCGCAAAAATATCGTAGAGTGGAACAAACCTGGTCCCATGTCCATGGTTTCTTTAGGAAGGCATTAAGTAACCATTTTAATTACGTTGGAAAACGATGCAAGTCTACGGACTTGGCGCACCCTCATTCACTGTACACTATCAGTCTGATGGCGTTCAAACTTTCACCGGGCACGAAGGGCCCACGATCACTTGTGTACTATTATAATAGGTAAATAATTAAACTTTTAGGAACAAATTCCAGTAAATAGTCCACTCCAATAACTGATTTGTTTGTGTACCTCTCATATTTCATGCTCGCGATCAAATAACCAAATATTACAGGTTAAACTTACGAATTCTGCATTGAGTGTTGTCAGAGATGGAGTGTTCTTATAATTATGTGACTTTATTTAAGTGGATTATTCCACATATATTTGTCATGAGTGTGATTTTTCGATTTTTGCTGGATTTCCGGCAAATCCGATTTTTTTTTTACCTCACATTTTCCCTCTACTTTAAAACCCTACCCACTTTAAACAAGTAATATTGTTGGTAATTTTATCGATTAAAATACTCGAAAAAATATAAATTTCCGACGGAAATGCTATAGAAGAAAGTGTCTTAGAATTATCTTAACTACTGATTCCAAAACTTAAAATCCTAAAATTCGCTACATGACCGAAACGATAATCCTACCATGAAATATGTATATTTTAGTGTTCAGAATTAATGGTGGTTCTGGTGAAACGTTCTGTTTAGAAATAGACAAATAGCAAGTTTAGTTTACGTTATTCGCAGCAGTATCCTAATGGGATTTGAGGTGGTGGGAGGAAAAACTCGTTGTCCTACAGAATTTTACAAAATCATTGAAAGATGATCCTGAATATACATACCTAAATAAGACAAGAACATGTAAATCCCAGCTTCTGAAAATACGCAATGAAATTGATGAATGAGGGCAATATGAAGGTGATAACGTGTGGTAATGGCAGATCCCCAATGTGGAAGTTAAATCGATTCAAACTAGTCCGAGGTTAACAGATATGCATTGTTTATCGGAGGGCGCGGATCTTGTGCAGTAAATATATTCTTTATTGGTTCATAACTAACTATTTACAGGCATTTGTAAGATTAAGTAGGTCGTTTATCAAGGCTTAACTGGACACCTCCCATGTAAATATTTTAGGTGTTATTCCCTGTCGTGCAGTAGAAAGGAAATCCTATATGTTCGTCTGTTTTGAGAATTGTGAACGCGATATCTAGACAACAAATCGAACTCTACTCTCACTTTTCGGCTCAATTTTGCTTTGTTTAGGCCCTTGGGACGAGTTCAGTAACCCCCCATCCCCCCTATTTTATTATTGAGTTATATGGCCACTGTTTCCTTGTACGAGTATGTGTGTGGCAAAGAGGTGGGGGGGGGGGGGGGGGTCTGCTGGTCGTTGCTGAATTTTGTGCTGCCGCGTATTGATGGAATAAGTTTACGGGAACATGCTGGATCACAACCCCATTTCTAATAAATACATGGAGTATTATTATTGACTTTGCTTATGATTAGTGCTCTTACTTCTGTCCACGCCTTATGCTTATTCTTTTTGTAAGCACACACACACACACACACAGGAAATTAATGAAGTTAATGGTGTACTCATGCAGTGCTGTCGTCACATTATCAGCAACGTCATGTTTAGCAGTTACCGATAAGACATGTGTATTGCATCAGGATTCGACGTAATGTGATGTGCAACTTCCCACGAAGAGGAAATGATAACCGTTACAAACAACTGCCCTTTGTGTGTCACTTAGATTTGCACAATACCTGTACTTCTGTGTCTGTTTTTAACTGAAATGGTCAATTATATTTCAACTCATTTTGGATTTATAATAAATTCCGTAGGGATGTTTTCTGAATATAAATACAAAATGGAGTCGATGACTTAAGACTAATGATTTGATTTCAGAATCTCGTTTTCTAAAGTGTTGACAAGATAAAGACAAAGTGTGAAGGAACTGAAAGAAAAATAACAACAGTATAAGTGAATATTGTGTAGGATATGGCGAGTGTTGACTGGAAACAAAGCTAGTGACGTGGGCCGCTACCAAAGACTTCCAACACTTGTGATAAGCGTGATAAGATATCAGGGTAGGGTGGGATATAAAACGAGTGTCGTACCTGTAGTTTATATCATACCAAGCTGTTAGTGACTGAGCAACCAGCGGATAGTGTCCCTCTGTTCCTTTATTGCAACTTAAGAGTGCCATGAACAGTGTTTCTCCAAGTACCGGAACCTTTGTTTGCCTCCCTGTGTTGAGCTATCCTTAGTGTCACCTCAGAAATAGGCCCACGACCACAAGTCCACCAGGAATCTATATAGAAATCGGTGTTAAGATGTCCGCCTCAGAGAAAGGGACGGCGGAGACGTCAACGAAGCCCTTAGCCATCCGGGTGTGCAGTGCCGGGGGCACACCAATCCCGCTACAAGAGGCGCTGGTCAACATCAAGAGCCTGGTGACGAGCCCCCTTAACCTCTCCCCCGGCTACGAGTCCTACACCAGGAGGCTCCTCCTGCCTCTCCCAACAGAGTATGATACCGCCCACCACGACGATCTCTCCGCTGACGAGGCTTACGAGATACCCGTCAGGGAACCCAAGGTCTGCTCCCTCCTCTCATGTATATTGTTTGTGTTATCTTGTCTACATTATGCACACTCCATGTGTAACCGCTCTCATCCTTTTTTGTACCTGACGTTCTTGTGAATATCCTGCTTTATTCACATTCCTGTGATTTTTCTCGCTTCCCACGAGTTCCCTCGCTGTACTTACTTTACTCGAACTGTATCTGCTGCACCTCTCCTGCTGTCCGCCATTTTCGCACTATCTCTGCTGTACCTGCTTCCTTTATCGTATTTACTACCTCTTGTACTTGTGCCTATTCTGTAACAATGTCTCGCATTGTCTCTCCTGTGCTCACTGTCTCCCTTACTACTGCCTCACCTCTACGTGCTGCCTTTTTATGAAGCGCATGAATTTTCATATATCTTCATATACCACCGGAAATTATTTTGTCTCACTTGATATTTTTTATATTATATGACAGTGTATGTATGTCTGTGTATCTGTTCGTTATTTCCAGCTGCAGTTTTGAAGATAGAGAGCTGAAATTTGGCATTGAGCCCTGAAGGTAGAATTTTGGTGGTTGCCCCTAGTCGTAGAGGTGGAACACTCCTTATTAAATATACATAAATTAAAAGGGGGGGGGGGGGCGCTGGGCACGATCAGTCATTAACCTAGAACTGTGTTTGATAAATTTTTAAACGAGAGGACTGATTTTTTGGGAGGTATATGCACTTAATTTTAGTTAAGGATAGTGAAGTGGATGCAGTGTAGATGATAGCGTAGTGGATGTAGTGTAGGAGATGTAATGTAGAAAGTGTGGATGTGGTGTAGATAGCTTAGTGTAGAAAGTATAGTGGGTGTTGTGTAGAGGATTGTTTAGTCAAGACACATACTGTATGAGCTGCAGCCCCTCAAAAACAAACCCGGGCAACACCTGGTGCCTCAGCTAGTGTGATATATAAGGCTAGGAAGTACAGCACAGTTCCATTACAGGAGAGAGAGAAAAACTCGTTTACCCAATCGACTGCTCCTGAGTGAAGTTGAAGTCTTAGTCTCTCAAATCCCTTACAGCAGTTAAAAACAATAGTTAACAGACGCTAACCTAACCTAACCTAACCTAACCTTCAGCAATCTACAATCTGTTATCTTTGTGTTCTGTTGTTGACTGTTCTGGTCAACTGTATGCTGTCCACTAGTCTCATAATCTCCCCTTGTTAATTCCTTCTTTAATTATTTATCAGTGTTTGAGTGGCATTTTCCTTTCTGTATCTCCTGTCATTATTTACACACAGACAAAAAAAATCCCTGTTATAGTGGCAGGAAGTAGTGTTAAGTGATGGGGATAAGATTGGCGCTTGACACCTTGACAGCTTAACACTTAAAGTAAAATTGCAGGCACCCTTTGATCGGTCAAGTTTGTTTACATAGGTGTAATGATAAGTGATAGTGGAGAGTGCTAGTTTGGGTGTGTGTTGAGGCCTCTGTGACAATTCTGGAGATGGTGATTGGTTTTATCTATGACAAGTTGAGAAAGCACACATTTCTCTACATTTACGTAAACAGCAGCTAGTTGTTTTGACGTCCATGTGAATGCTGTACTCAAACACACCTGAATTTATTATTATTGCTGTTCACTTGTCCGAAACTCTATACTGTACTTACTGTAAACCTCTCAAGTCAAGCATTGTTAGCAAGTACTGTACTTGCACTGGCTCCTGGATGTATCTGAACCTGCTCCAGTGTTGGTCAAGTCTGGTCTTGAAACAGCTCACATTCGGTGCCATCACAATACTCTGGCAGGTTGTTCCAAGAGTTCACAATTCTCACTCCGAAAAAGTCTACCCTCACAGTTTTCTGGACTTGCGGCTTCTTCAACCTTGAGCTGTGACCCCTTGTGCGGGCGGACGTCCGCCAGCTCCAGGTATGGACACTCGACTGAGTAGTGCTCTATGAGATGTTTGTACACCTCAATTAGGTCTCCCCTTGCACGTTTGTAGTATAAGCTAGGCAATTGCAGGCGCTCTAATCTCTCTGGATAACTGAGGTGCCGAAGTGCAGGCACCAGTCTGGTAGCCCTACTTTGGACATTTTCAATCAACTGGCAGTCCCAAGCATATCTCGGGGACCAAACGGGGTGATAGTGCTCCAGACGGGGAAGCACCCCTCTCTTGAAGATCGTTACGAGGGACGGGCCTTCTTATAAGACCTAATAATTTAGTTGCTTGATTCACTTTCTTCTCACAATGGCCTGAGAACTACCGTTCATTGTCAACATACACACCCAGGTCCTTTTCGCATTCAATTTCTCTTAATGCAGTTTCTTCGTCCCGTTGGGACATATGTTACGCCTCCTTCGTGACATTGAATCTTAGCAGTCACTTCTGCGACCATTCTTGAAGCTTACAGAGATCTTTCTGCAGCTCTTCACAGTCGGTTTAGTTCTTAATTTCCCTAAATAACTTGACATCGTCCTCAAACATTTGTATGGAGGAGTGTACAACGTCAGGCATGTCATTTATGAAACAAACAAACAGCGGACCCAATACACTGCCCTGTGGTACCTCGCTTGTTACGGTGGAAAGTGAGCGTAAAAGATTTTTTTATCTGTGCACTGTTTAGCCTGCCCCAATTGGTGCATTGTGGACTAAAATTGGACCACTATATCAAGCTGAGGGGAGGTGTTAGGATAGGGGGGGGGGGGTTGTATAGCTACGACACAGAACAGGTTCCGGGTATCACATGACTGTGGAGAGCCACACACAACTATCCTAAGGAGGGAGTGAGGCCCAGCTTCAACTTCCACCAACGTCTCCCCTAGACTAGTTCCCTGTTGTCATCGATACAACAGTGAACCAGTTTACTCCGATGGTAAAGTAGAAATCAATTACATGAAAAAGTAGTCATTAAACAAACTAAGAACAATAAAAGCAGATTAATACATGTGTCGATGTTAAAACAAATACTGGGAATCTAGTAAATGAGATTAAATAAAAAAAATTCAGCTTTAGAATGTAAAAGAAAAGTATTAAGATGAGTAAATAAATAAATAAGCAGTATAACGGAATAAATAAAGTAAACCCTAGGCCTTAAAACATCAAAAAGCCCACATGGTTATGTTTAGCTGCCCAAAGGTTCGTGTGTTGAATTTTCTTCGTAACTGAAGATGAAAGAATTCACCCAAGTGATTGACTTACGTTAAAGGACAACCATGAAATCCAAAAATGAGAATGTAATAATTTCATTTATTCTACAATATACCTAAACTTGATAAATTCATTTAGCATTAACACAACATTAATGACTTTGGTAAGCTACTTGGACGTGGTAAGTGAACGTGTCTCTTTGAGTGCATTTTTACATCATCCTTTACCAGAAATATTCATTATATAAATCTCTGGAATATAGACATGAGTGTATAATGTCTTGAGTACACAATTCTCTACTCGTCTTGTTACATCACTTCATCGTTTGTAATTATGAGAGACATTAAGTCTTACTGAAAACTTTATAGATTTCTCATCATTAATAATTAAGAACAGTTCCTCAACCACCAGGCTCGTCTGCCTTGAAAAGACTCCTGTTTAATATCATTGTACCGTGTACAGTATGTTAAGTCACACATCCTTCATAAGTCAATCATTTGAGCTTTATCTCACGCTCAGACTGCAAATCTTACTCGGTTTTCACTGTTATCTTTACTGAAGGATCAGCTTCAGTGTTTTTATGGCGTAATTCTAGGTATTGTAAAGTGTTTTATCTACATATGCTTAGGTTATCAGGCCTCACATTGTTATAGCCATATTTAGACCAAGTGATCGATGACATGTTTATAAGAATACGTCACAAAATATACAGTGTATAAGAAGTGACTTCTTTTTGCTTAAACATTTACTAGTGGGAGGGAGTTGGTACCAGACCCCAACTACAGTCAAATTATTCAGCTACTCCGGCGATTGTTTATAATGTGTTTTCATTTTCACACATTCGGAAGTCCTCTGTGAAGTAATTGCACTTGTCTCTCATGTTTTCCTGTTGGGCGCTGTAAACGCTTCTGCGCTTCGCCTTGCACAGGATGCAAAGATTAAATTTTTACCTTCTTATCGTGGAAGTTTTAGAATTGGTCATAATTTAGAACTCTTAGAAGCAAACCTTTAAAAGTGTCTTTACCTCCATATTAACTTATGTTTCCTCACTGGTAATTTGTTTGGAAGCAGATCAAAGCTTATTATAAATGCGTTTAAAAGACATTTTAATAAATCACATAACACTCTTAGTGTGAAGATTCATTATTATTAATTGGAACCTTGTAAATATAATATTTTACGATTGGCTTAATGATTGATGTGTATCGACAAATATTTCCAAACTTCCCTATGCAGGGGCGGATCCAAGGGGATCCTGCCCCCCCCCCCCCCCCTTTTTCCATCGGAAAAATACTTTTTCTTTAATGCAGTATTGTACTCGGGCGTTTTTTCATAGTAAAAATTAATTACAATTGACCTCAGACTATCTTCTAATATCAACTGCACATGGCCCATGTTATTGGTCAGATTTCAAACCCCCCAGCTGGGATGGCTCACTCTGCTCGCCATGTACCCTCCTTTTGATATTCCTGGATCTGCTCCTGCCTCTGGTCATAAGCATCTGCTAAGTCTCGTACAGTACAGTACTGCGTTTAAATTAAATGTCTTTTCGATTATTATCCCCGAGATATGCGAAAGGCTGCACTACGGCACTCGGGTACCCATAGAGACTAGAACGCCTGCAATTGCCTAGCTCTGTATTACAGTATATGACTATTTTAAATAGAAGTTTATAAACGCCTCAAGGGATATTGCCAAGTCGAGTGTTCATACCCAGGGCTCACGGATGCCCGCCCCACGAAGGGTCACGTCACAGCTTGATGTTGAAGAAGCCACAATTTCAGAAAACTGTCAGTGCAATATTTTTGGGGAACCATCTGCCAGAGAGCACTGTGACGGCACCGAGTGTGAGCGAGCTCATTGAATACCAGACTTGACTATCACTGGAACAGGAAGATACATTCTTGAACAAATACCGTTCTTGCCAACAGTGACGTGATGTAACGTTAATTAGGCGCCATGGTTGCGAAAATAGGTTTTCTATGGTCTCGGCATCTGCTACTAGTGAAGAGGATGGTATGGGCGAGAAAACCTCCGCTCTACTAAAATTCCAGTGTTGTCTTGGGTCAAGGTCTGAATAAATAAATCTGTAAACCTAATACTTCTTTGATGAACATTGGTAACGACAGTGCATTTTTCTAAAGTGGACAGGGCAGGTCATTGTATATTATAGATGGTTTTAATGATTTATAGTAGATTTGAGAAGGCATCTGATAGGGTGGGGGGGCATTACAAGTGTATTGGGTGGGAGGAAGGCTTTTAAATGCAGTAAGAGAACATCGGAAAAAATTGACGTATTTTAAATAAATGTGGGTGTTAGACAGGGATGCGTTATGTCTCTCTGGTTTTTCAGTATAGACATAGATACACTGGTGAAAGTGGTGATAATAAACTTTCTTACAGGGCTGCACACAGCTCAAATCCCGATTGTAAGGGAGCCAAATTGTCACTGCTCAGTATAACTGGTGACTGGTTCTGAGCCATCATGTATTATACAAGTCCTGGGGAGCCAGGTTGCCACTGGCCATCTCTCTTTCTCTCTAACTGTAATTACCGTAAGTTGATTCTTTAAAACTTTCAACTGTAAGATAAGAATAGTATTTTCCATGCATTAAGATAAACTTAGTTTTTGCCTTTAATCATGTAGGATGAGTCTGAGTGACAGACCAGTGCTTGTGTTTTTTCACATTTAGTCTTTTTAGTGATTTCTTTTTGAGATGGAAAAGAGTATAAATGATCGCTAAGTCATCCTGACTGTAATGTTTGTGGTTATTAGCACATTAAAAAGTTATTTAAAGGGCTTAATGCTTATAACTTAATAAAACAAACTATAGCATTAACAAAATGTTTCATGGGTTTTATTTTTTTAGTTTTTTAACCAGAGCTTTTTACCAGCCCTGTTGCCCCAGTATGTTTTAAATCACTTTTATATACACTGTATTAAAGAATGTAGACTATCTGTACTATAAAATCGCGTTTCCTTTTACTCTAAAAAAATCGTTTTTTCTTTCAAAAATCATACTTGGTTTTCGGCACTTGGGGTCATAAAATGAATTTTGTTTAAATTTTATACAAAGGTAGTACTCTACATGCTGATTAAAGATGCGTTTTCACAATTAAAAGAAATTAGCAATTATTGTAGTGAAATAAACATATTTAAAGTACTATACAGTATTTACAAAGTCAATTATGCGTTTTTAAATCACTTTTACATATATTAAAAAATACAAATAAAGACTATCTTTACAATATAAACACATTAGTTTCCACTTTAATTCTTTAATTTTTTAAATGTCATTTGACATAAAAAATGTACCTTACAGAATACCTTGGTTTTTAGCTCTTGGATTTTGTTCAAATTTCATACAAAGGTATTACTTTACATGCTGATTAAGGATGCGAGTCCGTAAGCTTAAAAAAAAAAAAAAAAAACGCCTTAAGAGCTTTGCACCAATTGTTCCGGCTAACAGAGATATCACTGCACACTTTTTTTTTCTCGGTGGGGAACTGAACCCCTTTTTTCCCATATGTTATGTTATTCACTATACTGTACATTTATTCATTCTAAAAATGGCTTTCAAGAAAACTGTAATGTACAGTAGCTAAAAAAAGTATTTGTGCATACGGTACTCTGTGTGAAACAATATGAAACCACGGACGATAGGTACAGTCACCCAAAAAAGTCCTGTCGCGAACCATGAACCCCGAGATTCAGAGTCTTGAATCCGAAGCATTTGTGGACAGAATAATGTATCAGTGTCTACTGCTTCGGGTTCACGAGTCTGAATCGTGGTTCGCTACAGGACTTTTTTGGGTTGCTGTACATGTATTGGGATATGTGTGTTGTTTCCTTATACTCTGTGATGATAATCACTTAAACGTTTATTTTATTCCTATATGTCAACTCGTCCTCTGTGTTGGATACTGAGTGGTAGTGGGTGATGACACTGTAGTGGACTTCTCCCCTACAAGCTGCCACGCACCACCTGTTACCGCCTTCCCTAGCAACCAAGCGTATCCGCATTCCATTGCCCGCCGTATCCTAGCAACGGAACTAGTCACCGGCTACTTCTCGGGTTTTTCCACCATGACTCATAGCCGCTGCTGGGTGTATATAAGCTCTGTCTCTCCATTGAGATGCATTCTGACCAATCTTCTTGAACAAGCAACATCTCCAGCAAGCTCCACACTGTTAACATTTCATTCAACCAGGAGGCCAGCAACAGGCAACATCTTCTCTAACGGAGCTCCTGCACACATACCTCCTTCGACAAGCTACTCACCGCACGTCTCTACCAAGCAGCCCCTCACCACACAGCACCTCCAGCACCAGACTGTCTATCATATAACTTATATATTATACAAGAAAACCACATTAGAGTTTCCTTCCATCCTGAGTGCTAGACAACTTTAATATCTCGATACCCCTACAACACTCATACCAACCCTCCCGAGACATCACAAGTTGTACGAATAATTTCGGAAGTCATCGGACCCACCCTGTCAGATCCTTTTTTTTTTTAGCTACTGTACCTAAGTTATATGTCACCCTCCTTGCCACTCTTAGGTAACCTGTACCAAAAGATTGCTGGATTGAAAATTTGTCCCATGTAAAAAAATTATTGCAGTTATTTTCGTTATCTTTACTTATGCATTTTATCATCCTTTTGTTACAGTAGGATTTTGTATAAATTTTTCATTAGTTACTGTGTTTTCAAGTCAATCTTTTATCCTTGTTTTTTCTCGAATCTCACCAAATAAACAGAAAATGAAGCAAATATGAATTTACCTCAGTGACTCAGTGGTGGAGTGTGAGAGAAGGAGACAACAGTGTTGGAAAAGGTGGAGAGTGAAGGCGAGAGGTGGCCGCTAATAACACGTGTCCAATGATGAGCATTTAGAATACAGTGCAGTATGATAACTGTCATCACTAATGGAAGTAAAATTGTATGTGAATAGTTTGGTACCCCACCAGGACTATGAAGAAGAGGGAAAAATTTTTGATTAAAATTAAAACTAACCTAATCTGGCCATTATACTTATCTTTTGGGTTCTGTAATTATTGTACTGTATTCCACAAGCTGTAGCATGTGATTTAGGTTCATTTGCTGGTGTTTGCAGAATATTAGCCAAAGTTCTTTCTGAAGTTGTCAAGCTTCATTTTATTCGTTATTTTTGTTTATTTATATTTTATTTTTCAAATTCAGTTTCGCAAAGAAAAAAGGAGATAACTAAACATGATTAGGGCAAGAACATATTATTAATATTTGAAACAAAAATTAAACATACTGTACTGAATATTATCACAACTCATCACACGAAAGTATTCCTAACTGACAGAGGATTGGGGTGGTAGGGGACCTTCTAATTGTAAGCCTCTTTTACAGGTCCCCAGACACTCTGGTCTCAAAATCTCACTCTCTGCTCACATCAGGTCTACAAATGACCTGTGATTGGTTTACGATGCTATACTTATTTCGTTTTACAAGTGGTAGCTAAACTTCTGCCTACTCATTGGTTATCTCAACTGCTCCCACATTGGAGGGATCTTTCCACACCTGGAAATTCTCACAAAATTGCAAAGTACAGTATGTGTTTTGCTGGCCTGTATGCATTTCAAAACTGGCTGGTAACATTTTAAGTGGGGGACTGCTGGTAATTTATGACTGGCTATTGGAGTTGTAATACATACTGTACAGTACAGTGTACAATATTCACATACTAACTTCTTAGGAGTTGTGAAACAGGTGTTGTTACATTTTAAAATTGCTCTTGAAGGTGGGGAAGGTCTACATCTACACAGCTGTTAATAGATGTGTGTGGAACATGTGGCTGAGGGGTAAGGGAAGGACAGACCACTGCAGGCTGCACACAACCTGCACTAACACAGTCTACACATCCAGTACTTGGAGCCTACACTACAATTTATTTTTGTTTAAATTGAAATGTTTAAGAAATATTGGCCTTACGAGTGGAATATTCAAAATACTGTACAGTACAGTATATACAGTACTGTATAAGAACATAAGAAAATAAGGAGTCTGCAATAGGCCGGTTGGTCTGTGCATGACAGCTCCTGTCGAGAGTTACTACCACTCTCTATCGTCCATGAATCTATCCAGCCTCCCTTTGAACTTTCCAGCGTTCCAGCACTTACTACAAAGTTGCTAAGCTTGTTCCACTCGTCCACCACCCTATTTGTGAACCAGTTCCTTCCTATCTCCCTCCTAAACCTAAACTTATCCAACTTGAATCCGTTGTTCCGAGTCCTATCCTGCTCGGATATTATAAGAACTTTATCTATATCACCTTTATTGATTCCTTTCACCCACTTGAATACTTCTATCATATCTCCCCGCCCTCTTCGTCTTAACAGTACAGTACAGTATATACTGTACTGTGGTAAAGTCTTGTTGCTTGGATGGATTCACAAATTGCAGGATATGCTGTACTGTTGCTGCAGAGTGGTTCATGATTCAGCTCAGCTGAGTAAACACCAGATTTTTTTAAGAACTTTTTAGCTAACATTGCAAAGGGGTAATGTACAGTAGGGAGTGACAGTTTTGCAAAAGTTTTCAAAATCTAATTGCTTGGGTTGGATTATTTGTCTATCGGCCACGCTATTTCCGAATATGTTTGAGTTTTTTACATCATTGCATTAGAAGGTTTGTGGATACTTTTGGGTTTGGCATGAAAAACGCGAAAAAACTGTAAATAATAAAGGGACTGGCAATGTGGCACAACCTGTTAAAATCAAGTTATTGAATTGGATTATTCGACTACTGTGTACACTGGTTCACAATATGCTATTGTTTTACAACTCAATGCGCTACAAATTATGCCGATATTTTTGCTGCAAGTCACCACATACTTATATTTCGAAAACCAGGGCCCAATATTACCAACGGTGTGGATAGATTCCGTGGCATGAATTCAGGACATTCCCGCTCATGGAACATTACCAAACTCCGTATATGTGCCAATGGCAGGCCAATGGCAATATTTACATAGTTTGTTGAGGCTCCCTGGACGGGAATGCCCTGAATTTATTCCACGGAATCTATTCACGCCGTTGGTAATATTCGTCCCAGGACTGATCAACGAATTCAGCCCAAGTAGCTTGACTTGGACAGTTAAGGACAAAATCTCAGTCCGTACTTTTGAATAAAATATTGTTCAATAGGTGGTGATATTGAAGTGCTGAAAGTTGTTTTTTCTGTGTTGTTTTGCAGTTAGTTCAAAGGGCCGCCACCAAGATGGGTCGTCCTAAGATTAGCAACACTCAGCTGCGCCAGGGTAACGATAAGGTGTTCGGGGTTCGGATGCCTCTGCCATCTAACAAGTTGCCTCTGAACAAGGAAGTTGGAAGTGCCCTGGCTTATGAAGCAGAAAACGAGAGGTTAAGGAGAAGAACAAATGCTGAGTGTTGCTAATCTTAGGACGACCCATCTTGGTGGCGGCCCTTTGAACTAACTGCAAAACAACACAGAAAAAACAACTTTCAGCACTTCAATATCACCACCTATTGAACAATATTTTATTCAAAAGTACGGACTGAGATTTTGTCCTTAACTGTCCAAGTCAAGCTACTTGGGCTGAATTCGTTGATCAGTCCTGGGACGAATATTACCAACGGCGTGAATAGATTCAGTGGAATAAATTCAGGGCATTCCCGTCCAGGGAGCCTCAACAAACTATGTAAATATTGCCATTGGCCTGCCATTGGCACATATACGGAGTTTGGTAATGTTCCATGGGCGGGAATGTCCTGAATTCATTCCACGGAATCTATCCACGCCGTTGGTAATATTGGGCCCTGGTTTTCGAAATATACGTATGTGGTGACTTGCAGCAAAAATATCGGCATAATTTGTAGCGCATTGAGTTGTAAAACAATAGCATATTAGGAACCAGTGTACACAGTAGTCGAATAATCCAATTCAATAACTTGATTTTAACAGGTTGTGCCACATTGCCAGTCCCTTTATTATTTACAGTTTTTACGCGTTTTTCATGCCAAACCCAAAAGTATCCACAAACCTTCTAATGCAATGATGTAAAAAACTCAAACATATTCGGAATTAGCGTGGCCGATGGACAAATAATCCAACCCAAGCAATTAGATTTTGAAAACTTTTGCAAAACTGTCACTCCCTAATGTACAAGTGCCCCTCTACTTTTTTCTTTTTTTTTATATACCTCACCAGGGCACAGGTCACTGACCCACATCAGGGCCTGGGGGGCGAAAACGTAATAATAATAAAAATAAAAATAATAATAATAATAATAATAATAATAATAATAATTCAGGTAAGTAAAATTAAAAAAAAAATTAAAAAAATAATGAAATAATAATAATAATAATAATAATAATAATAAATAATAATAATAACAACACTGCAATTATAATAATAATAATAATAAAGAACCATAAAGAAATAAAAAAAAAAATCAAGAGTGAGAAACAATACTGTGTATACAGTATGTATGTTGTGTTGTCATTGGTAAGAGAAACAATTGAAACCCTACAATTGTGTGTAAATGAGGCTGAAAGTCAGATCAACAACCTGGGACTTGGACACAATTTTTTTGATGCCTTATGGCTGGCAGCAGGGTCTACCATTAGGCCTACATTATGCTTCCAATATCTTCCCACGCGGTAGTACCTCCCTGTTTGGTAGCTGCCTACTACCAACTACATACTTACGAATGAGTTACATTCCTGAAGCTTGCTCATACATCCAATTGTTTGTAAGTCCAACTTTACTCTTGTAGATACTGAACATATTGTAAAAAAAGAAAAAAAGAAATTGGATGTTTAGTACAGCTATACCGTACAATACAGCCTTAAAACCTGGCTCGCACTTCTCCTCTTAGGTAATGTATGTTCTATCTAGAATTTTCTTCAGTATAATCTAGTCTCATCCACATTAAACACCTGCTGGTAGGTAACCTCCCTCAATGATGATGTTTGTATCTCCGAAAGTTCGTAAGTCGAATGTTCATTAGTAGGGGAGCACCTATATTTATACTGTATGTGATAGATGTGTTTTATACTGTATATACTGTAGAATTTTTTTATGTTCAATAGTGGGATCAAAACAGTTTGTTAGAAATTATAAGGTAAAATTTAGAGAATTCTTAATCCAATTTAATGAATGACCCATAAGAAGTTTTGATGAGTGACAATGACCAAGTTTTACATTTCAGCCGTCCAACTGGCGCAAGGTGCGAAACATCGTTCAGTGGACACCCTTCATCCAGACGTACAAGAAACACAAATATCCCTGGGTACAACTGGCTGGACATCAAGGTCAGTATTAGTCACCTACTTTGGGCACTAGCACTCACTGTCTTCACACTGTTTATGCCCTAAAGAAATTTTTGCAACATTTGTAGAAATACAGGTACTGTAGTTTGATTGTACCATCATTGAATTAAAATATTAAATAAAATCAAAAGGAATGGTTTTATTAATAAGGGCCTTTTTTCTGATGGTGATGAGGCTTTTTGTAATACTGATCACTCCTAACTAAACCAAATTAATCCATTTCATATCACATCTTTTTTGTTCTCATTTGTGAAATCTCATGGGAAGTCAAATCTGGTTCCCTTCCCTTGACTGCAGTATGTATCTGGGGTCAGGAGAAATACTGTGTTGGTAAAAGTAAAGTACTGTATTGCATTCCTAAGACTGCTGAACCTGATTGATACCAGGACCTTTGTCCTGCTCTGATATTATCTTAATGAGGATAAATGAATGAAAATAGTTACTGTATGGTACCACTTTTCATAATCTTCCAGCAATTACTAATACTGTGTGATATCCCCATTAGCCGGAATAATTAGTGCAGATCAGTTCCGGGTATAGAGACAAATTTCCTCATCCCTGGAATGTTTCCGAATACTGTAGCATACTGGGAAAGTTTTCCGGGAGTCAAAACTACAGTATACATGTCACACAGACAGACACAGAGCTGTATTTGTTTATGGAAACACCAATGTTCAATACAGTATATTTTAAATAAACAAAAGTATGCTATACTGTACTTATTTCTCCATACAGTGACCCCTCGTTTAACGAACGCCTCTGTTAACGAAATTTCAGTTAACGAACTGCCTTCCATAAGATTCTTAAATTCGGTTAACGAACAAAAATTCGGTTAACGAATTTCTTACGAACCGACCTCAACATGTTTTCGCTTGCACTAGCCGGTCAACCAGCTTTAACATTAGTCCGCCAATACATTAATCGGTTCTAGGGCTTAAATTCCTTACTATTTTAGTAAATATCAAGAAGTTTACACTATTCAATAATTTTAAAAGTTTAATATCCAATTTTTTAGTCATTTTAACAATTATTGAACATATTGAAGGTAAAGTGACTAGTTTAATGCGCGGCATCCAGCCTCTTAACACAGCAAACAGGCGTTAGTCTCTCTCTGTTTTCACTGGAGGTAACATCTTGCTTGAGACTCTCTTCAACTAAACGCTTTTTTTCTGTGTTTCCAAGTAAATTATTGGTCATTTTGAAATATATTTTACATATTGACAATATATAATGCAGTGCAGTGTTGATTTAAAGAAAATAATCTTGAAATACACCAAGAGAAATAAAATTTTATGGGTGAAATGGTGCCATGGGGTGGCTTCTCTTCTTCCTTCTCCTCCACCCCCATTCTAATTCCCATCATCATCATCATCATCCAGGAGCCTTCTACATACACACCTCAAAGTAAGTGAACTTTTCTACCATTTTTGTTGAATTTAGGAAATTTTCGGTGAGCTGGAACCAATTACCCAAAAACCCATTGAAACAATGGTTTCGGTTAACGAACTTTTCGGTTAACGAACGACCTTCTGGAACAGATTGAGTTCGTTAACCGAGAGGTCACTGCATATGTGAACGCCATATTTGCGAATTAATTTATTCAGGTAAATTTATTAATAGCACTTATTTTTTAAGATTTGCAATCAAAATTCAGCCATCTGCGAGGCTGTTGGAAATTTTGTGACCAAATGTTGGCAGATGCGCAGTAGTGAGCGTAAATCTAGCGATCCACTAATGCATCTCCTGCACACATTCTGGAGTTAGTCATTTCTCTCATGTGTACCACACCATCCTCCCCCTCTCACTCCACCCAGTAACACCCAACACAACACACACTGTGTGCAGGATGTCTCCACTTTTACAGGAAGTCCAATGTTGTAGATTTTATTTTATTTACAGTGCAATTCCTCTTATCTGAATCTTCCAGGTATCTGAACTTTATTTCCTTTGGTCCCATTCAGTAAAAATTCTAATTTACCCGGTAGTCCAACAATCTAAATGCAACCGAAGTCATTCATTAGTGTGTCTGTCACCTAGTGGTGCTGTAACTGCTATGTTTACAAAAATTTATTTGATAAACAATAAAATTGATACTAGCATATTAAAAAATACATTAGTACATATTTTATGTACAAAAATAGCTCCTTCCACACTCAAAAAACATCCTCTGGGTGACGCCACACTGTTCAGCTGGGCAGTCAACCAGCTGACTCCAAGATGTGTGTGTATGCTGTGACATCACACCGGGGGGGGGGGGGGGGGGTTAGTGCAGTCATAACTTACTACTGCCTACTAACATACACACCCATGCTCTACATTTGTTTTATTTTATAGTTTTATGTTATATTTTCTTTATCTATAAGCCACATTAGAGTACAGTTTTGCACTGTATTGTAATTTTTAATCTTTTGCTCTGTATTAGAGAAAACACTTTTACTAGGTTAGACTTTAATATCCTAAGTAATATAAGTTACAGGTGCTCCTCTACTTATGAACGAGTTATGTTCCTGAGGCTTGTTTGTAAGTCCAACTTTACTCTTGTAGATACCAAACATTTTGTAAAAAATTAAAAGATTATGGATATTTAGTACACTACAGCTATACCCTTTAATACAGCCTTAAAACCTTGCTCACTCTACTCCTCTTAGGTAATGTTTGTTCTATCTGGAATTTTCTTCAAAATAATCCAGTCTCATCCACATTAAACTCCTGTTCTGGCAGGTAACCCCCTCACTGATGATGTTTGTATCTCTGAAAGTTTGTAAGCTGAACGTTTTTAAGTAGAGAAGCACCTGTACTGTGGTTATTTACATACTGTAATTATTACAAAAACTTATCCCATCTCTGAAACATTTATCACTTCTAACCCAAAATATTACAAAAATAATAATCTTGGTATCCATGGTACAGTTGTGTTCCTACACCCCCTCTGGTAACCTGTCTCCAAATAACCAACCTATATAACCTACAGCAAACCTATCCATCAATCACATCTGTCGTTACATGATACCCATTCATTCATAAATAGTGACACTGTACTACTACTACTGCGACGTTGGAGACATGGGTTACTGTACCACTTTTCTGCAACTATCGTGCCATTTTTCCATAAGGTATTCAATTCAGTACTACAGTATTTGTGAATTCTCAATGATTTCCGATAACTTATCCCTCGTGAATATGGGGGGATAAGTGTACTGTATAAACTATACTGTACTTGCCAGCAGATGCTGCCGACTTGAGCTTGTAATGCAGGCTGGTCAAATGCTGATGTATTGATAAAGGATGTCCTGCCCTTGTCCTGTACCATCTACTGTAGTAGGTGTTGTTAACTGTCACTCTCCTCTCCCTCCATGAAAGAAGGATTGTACACACACTGTATACTGTATATACTGTACATCCTCTACACTGGCATACACAGTCCAGTACAGTACAGTAATCACTTTTTATATCTTAACAACTGCTGTAACAGTATTCCTGGCTGTTTATATACTGGTACAGTAATATGCAGTACTGCACAACACATATTGTCTGCAAAACTAGCAGTGAGCGAGCGAACAAGCTAATACAGTGGCAGCAGACAATGAACTAAGAGTGTTGCAATGGTTGAGTTTAAGGAGATAGGCTGCAAGATATATCAGTCAATCATAGACAGCCCATGCAGAGACATGAAAGTAATAGCCAATCGTACCTCACGAACACTCTGAACATACCCATTCTTGCGCCCAGCATCGGAAACATGATGCATTCTTTTGGAAATGTGTTCACGTGCCCTGAACAGAAAGATTTTTCCAGGAATTTTTCAGAATGCTCGAAAAAATTCCAACTAATTGAGAGTTCCAGGGATTGAAGATTTCGGCTGATGGAGGGATTATTGTACTGTACTGTGCCTTTAATGTATACTGTACAGTTCGTCCCCGAGTTACATACATCCGACTTACGTACAAACGGCCGATACGTACATCGTTTCTGAAGTCTTT
This sequence comes from Homarus gammarus, assembly GCA_958450375.1. Lineage (NCBI taxonomy): Eukaryota > Metazoa > Arthropoda > Malacostraca > Decapoda > Nephropidae > Homarus > Homarus gammarus. Next base: position 1,687,341 of record CAUDMG010002480.1, on the reverse strand, counting down.
AATTGCAAAAATATTGTCTTAAAAGGGCGAGCAATTCTTAAATTTGGCAGGCGAGCGTATAGTTTGCGTGCCAGCCGCACCGCGCCGCCACTATCACTGACCATGCAGACGACACGCTAGACGCACCAAAGCAACACGTGTGGTCATTGTGCATACTTCTGTGAATTTCTGCCCTATTTTGTACACTTTACTCTGTGTGCAATGACTGGTGTAAAGCGTAAGAGTGGTGAAACCAGTGGGAGTGCTACGAAACGTCAAGCAATCTCACTAGAGGTAAAAATGGACATAATAAAACTGCTTGACAGTGGTGAAAAGTTGACCAATGTTGCCCGCAAATTTAACCTGAGTCGGTCAACTGTTAATACAATTGATAAGGGCAAAGAAAAGATCAAGGAACATGTGAAATCTGCAGTGCCAATGCAATCTACGATTATAACTAAAAGAAGAGGGAAGGTTCTGGAAGAAATGGAAAAATATCTTGCGCTGTGGATCGAGGACTGCACACAAAAACGTAAGCCTCTGTGTCTCAGTATGATTCAGGAGAAAGCCCTAAGTCTTTTCAACGACCTAAAGAAAGATCACCCTGATGATACTGTGACATTCAATGCTAGCAATGGGTGGTTTTCGAGTTACGTACATTTCGAGTTACGTACAACCTTTTGGTCCCCATTATGTACGTAACTTGGGGACTTACTGTACTGGGAATTTTGAGATGACTTTGGTAATAAATCTGTTGTCATTTGTCTAATCTCTCTAGCTTTTCTGAAAACATCAAAATTTACACCATAGGTTAGTTAAATTATGAAGGCATTTAGGTAATGGCTATGTGCATTGTGTTCATATCAGAGGTGTGACAATATGATTTACTTGCAGGTAATTTCCGTGCAGGATATAAACAAGGAACAATCTTGAAGAAGTTGTGTCCTGTAGAGGAAAAGGCTTTAGAATCCATCTCTGCTGATATTTTACGGCCCTATGTTCCATGTTACACAGGCGTGGTAAGTTTGTACAAGTCTCATATTGCTCCAGTAAAATTGGCGATCATATTGTAATACAGGTACTATATGAAAATGCTTAAACGCTTTTGTTTCTTGATTCCATTTAATGTTGTACTTTACTTTGATGCATAACATCCTTAAAATCAAGAAGATAAGTCTTTGTATTTGAGCTGACTACCTCAATACTTAGCAGGTTAAAATGAGGCAGTAAAGTGTATTTGTGGGAAAAACTTTTTAAGAAATAAAATAAGGGAGGTGCAAGGTGGAGCATTGAAGTAAAAGTGGCAATGTTTAGGAAGAATCAGAATAAAAATGTAAAAAGAGTGAGAGACTCTTGGAATAAGGAATTGGGAAGAAAGTTTTGTCATGAATTTGTTGGAAATATAAAATAAAGCTTTAAAAGGGGAGGAAAGAAGTAACAGTAAAGAAATTGTAGAAAGTGATGGAAAAGAAGGCAGTGTGAATTTCTGCTACATTGTCTTGGCTTGTAATCTTGATGTTAGAACAGAGGGGAAGGGGGTATTAGTCTCCTTGTTTTGCCCCTGCTAGAGAACCAACTGGTCCTTCATATTGGCATTTTTATGCTACTTTAACTTGTAAAAGGAGTTCTTGATACTGTACTGTACTTTATTTCATATTTTTTTGTGTGTACCATATTGTACAGTACTGTATTTCTCTTTAGAACTTAAATGACCGTGTTTTATTCCCAATAGGTGGAGGGAGCAGATGGAGAGAAATATCTCCAGCTTGAAGACTTATTAAGTAATTTTAATCTTCCATGTGTAATGGACATTAAGATGGGTGTCCGAACATATCTAGAAGATGAGCTGGCAAAAGCAAGAGAAAAACCAAAACTAAGAAAGGCAAGTTGTGTTTATACATGTACGGTATTGTTATTTATAATTAATGAAGTATGTATAAAAACTTTTTCTAAACCAATAACACAAATATCATCTTTGGAATTAAAATTTTTATGTACTGTCAGTACAGTACTTATATTTCATTTGTAATATTAACTTTCTCTCCTACAGGACATGTTTGAGAAGATGATACAAATTGACCCAAAAGCACCCACTGAAGCAGAGCTTAGAGCAAAAGCAGTCACAAAACCTAGGTGATTGAGTGTGCATGAATTTCTTTTATTTATTTTAAGCATTTTAGTTTATGGAGGTATTCTTTAACAAAGAATCATAGGCCTCCAACTACTGTATCGGAAAGTTTCTTTATATTACAGTACAGTACAGTACTGCATGTTTGAGTCACATACCCAGTACAAATACTGTACAGTACAGACTCCCAATATTGTAGTTTCTTGAAAACTGGATATTTCCTTCCCTGGCTACAAGTTTTGCTTTCACACACACTCACAGACTCAGTTGAATGTTTATTTTACTTCTTTATAACAAATTGAAGAAAACGTGGTTGTACACATGCAGCTCCTCCCCGACTTACAACCTACTCGACTTACGACTACCCGCACTTACAACCTTCCTCATTCATACCAAATTTTTGTCAAATTACATATTTTTGAGTCCCAACGTCAGTACACAGACAAAATTTTCGTTTGTAATTCACTTTAAAATGGCTGGCAAGCTGAAAAGTGAGTTTTGTGGTGCTGAGAAGAAAAAGAGACACCCATTTTAGATTTTCTATGTATTATTTAAGCATTTTCGACTTACGACCTGGATTTGGGTCCCTAACCCCGTCGTAAGTCGGGGAGCACCTGTACTCTAAAAAAAAAAAAAACTTAACCCGTTGACCACAGATGCAAGTTTCCTATGTATTTTCTGTTATTAACCTGAGACTGAGCAGCTCTGCTATTGCTGAGGTGTTAGATTTTGTTAAAAGCTGTTTCCTTTGCCTTGTGGTCACTCCTGTCACTTAATACTTACTTGGCTTTCATAAGTCACTTAGTTTGTTCTCATAATTGTAAGGGTGTCACTGGTAAATCATAAAAGAACAGCAAAGTTTAGTGATTCAATGTGCTTGTGGAGTGAAGGGTGACTGGGTCAGAACTGAGTACTGTAGTGGGGATTCAAAGAAACTGTCCAGGATATGTTTGTTACCTAATTGGTGAATCATGTAAAAATGTAATCGTGTTGTGTGGATGTATGATGAACTAGGAATACTGTACCTGTACAGTATTTGGTCATTTTTGGTACTGTGCTGTTTAAAATCGAAGCAGTTGAAAATGTTAGAATACTGGAACTCAAATAATGGAGTGCTCTTTTTCACTTACTTTTAAAATTCTAGTACTGTACGGTTAATGTTTTTGTGACATATTAAACTGTCTTTTATGCTTTGAGAATATAATGAAGAGTATGATTTGTCTGAATTAAAAAAAAAAAAAAAAAGTTTGTTCCAAGATCAAGTCAAGGTATGTACAGTACTATGTATATTGCAGTAACTAGGGAAGGTTCTACATAAATTTAGGAGCACTAAACCCCCTATTTATCTTTCTGTGTCTGTCTGTCAACATATATTTGCTTACTGTGACCAGCATAGCTCAACAACCAGTCAGTTTGATGTGGTGAAATGTTTTCTCTCATTTGGGTGTTGGGATTCCTTATGTAGGTTTCCTTGAAAGACTTGGATGGATCCCTTTCTGAATTATTTTTTTCCATAGAGGTAGATGTATGTGCTCTGTATTATTATATTGAAGTGGGTACCACAGGCCTGATGGCCAGAGGGAATACAGCACTGGGCCTATTTCTGGTACACAATGAGGCACTGCTGTAAACTAATAACCCTTTAAACTTTCGACAGGCAGGCTCTGTGCACTTGGTTGCTGCACTTCTCAGCTTACAGTATATTTGTCTTATTGCAGGTACATGGTATGGCGGGAAACCATATCTTCTACAGCTACCCAAGGATTCAGAATAGAGGGCGTTAGAAGAGGTGATGGAACTTCCAGTAAAGACTTTAAGACAACACGAACAAGAGAACAAGTTCTTGCATCTCTCAATAGCTTCTTGCAAGGCTATTCTCATGTTGCCGTAAGTTACATTTTATTGTAAATACTGGGTACTAATTAATACTTTGGAATTACTGATCAACTTAAGACACATTCCATATTACTACAGTATCTGCAAAACTTCTTTCTTTCACTTTTATTTTAAGCAAGATATTGAGATTTCATTCATAAATATTAGCCTCAGAAATTCACTCATCTCTTTCTCTCCAAAAATAGACAATTTTTACCCCAGTGACAATGGTCAAAAAAGAATTGTCATGGTGTTTATTATCCATCTTGTTCACTTACACTGACAGGTTATCAGTGAGATCAGTCTTCTTTGCCACTTTATTGAGCTTGAAAAACTTCTGATCGAGTTCTTTCACTCCATTTTTCCATGTTTTTCTAGGTCTTCCCACTGGTTTCCACCTCACCTTGCCCACCCTTTCTAAGTATCTTCAATTTGGAGAGTTTAGTTTTTTCTTTGAACTTTTTCGCTCATACTCTTTCATTTCAGATTTTGTAATTTTTTTGCAATATACATGTAGTTTTCTTTGCTTTCAGAGGCACATGTTGATCTCTAAAAAGTGTATTTATTACACATGCATTCTTGGTATACAGTGGTCCCTCAGTTAATGAACGGTTCGATTAACAAAATTTTGGTTAACGAATTAAGCTAGTGAACTTAAATTACTGCATCAGGCATGGGTGAGAAAAATGATTCTCCTCAGTGTTCCTCTCCAAAAAGGAGAGAGGATTTTCATGTTAGAGAATCTGTCAGTCCAGAGGTTCCTGAAATTATTATGGAAGGTGACTCGCCTTCCAAGAAGCATTAAAATGCTTCTCTTCTCCCTTCTCCTCCACCCCCACTTCCTTCTCTTCTCCCTTCTCCTCCACCCCCACTTCCTTCTCTTCTCCTCCTCCACCCCCCACTTCTAATTCTCATCATCATCATCATCAACCAGGAACCTTCTACATACACACCTCAAAGTAAGTGTACTGTACAGTCAGTTCTGCTATAACGCGATAGTTGTGTTCTTGTAAAACATCGTGTTATAGAAATTCGCGTAATAGAAATAACAGGGCTTATGGAGAAAATAGGGTTAGGTGCAGATTACTACTCGAAATCGAAAAAAATTTAGTGGTTAGCCTAACACAAAGGATAACACAGTCTAAATAAATGTTACATTCATATCTAATAATGAAATCATACAGTAAATGTAACACTTTACCTTGAAAAAATATGAAAATAACTTGATGGGGGAGAAGGGTGATTTTGAGGTTGATTACATCGAGCTTCTCTTCAAGGGTTATAGCCTTTCTTTTACGATCTTCGCCGGGAATGCGATCACCAGAAAGCTTCTTGGAGATATTCTTCTTTACCATATTCGCAGTTACTACCACAAAATTGGAGAAATAGTAAGCAAAAATCACATTACAGCAAACAAGTGTTCGCGTTATACAAATATCGTTCCTCTATTAATAAATCGCATTGGAGCCAATTCGCGTTGACAAAACACGCGTTATAGCAGAACTCACTGTACTGCATTTTGTTTATACTTTGTATGTACTTTTTTGTGTGTTGAAATAATAGATTCGGTTAACGAACGATTCTGTGGAACAAATTGTTCCTTAACGGAGGGACCACTGTATTTGTTTATTTTATCTTATTTCAATTTTGATTTCACTCTTTTTACTTATTTTTTTTTTTTACATTTTCAACTTGTGTTCCATCAATTTCAATATTCTGATTACCATCACTTCTAGGGATCCTCATTCCTATTTGTTTGAGGCAGGCATTCCATCGAAGTTGTGATTCTTCTAGATCTTCTCTACTGTCAGTCCAATGTCCTACGTATATCAGATGCATACATCATGATGTCATTATTTTCATGATTTCTATCTACTGTACTTTGAATTGTTTTTCTGTAAATACAGTACAATCATATAGGTAATGAATAAGTGTACTTCCTTATAACATTTCACTGTGGTGGTGATCTCAAGCAAGTTTTTATTTTTATACTCCATTTTAACAGTACATAAACAGATACACAGTAGTACTCCGATTTACGCAGTCAATTGAACCCACAGGGTACCGACCCCCAAACTCCACTTTTTCCGACACAATACCTATGTTGTAGTAAAAATAACATCTTAATTTTATGATGGTATGCACACATTTAATATTTAAGAGAAATACAGTCGCCAGGTTAATGTCCATTCAAATAATGGACTCAAATCCCCCCCCCCCCCCTTCTTCCCAGCTCACTAGCTCCTACCTCTCTGAGAAATGTTTGGGTGAAAACACTAGATTTTAACGTTTAGTAATAAATAATACCTCAGACTAAAGTTATGATAATATAATTGACATTTCTGGATTCCTTGCAGGTCAGGGAATATTTTGAATGTAAACTTCATATATTTTGCACAAAAGATAAAATACTTGCTTTGTGTAAACCAAATTATTACATTAGATCTAAAATTTGTATGTCTAATGCAAAATCCATGATGTTTATATTCAAAATGATCATCATATTGTAAGAATTCCAGCAATGTAAATTATATTCTGGCCGGGTAATTTTTATGAATTTTATGAGCTAAATAAAAAAATTATAGTACTATATGAGTAGATGCACCACGGAAAGTGAAAGTCCGGTTCTGGCAAGGTACCGCTTAAATGAGAAATCGTGGAAAGTGAAAGTGAAACCGTGTAAAGCGGGTAATACTGTATTGCTTAATGCCATAATTTTCTTCAAGAAAACTCCATAACAGTGGTCTTGCCACCAAGTCAAAACAAAAGCTTTTAAATGATTGAAAGCTACCTGGAATATAAAAATATTCTGTTGACACACCCATCAGTTGGTCTTTTCATAATTCTTTAATAATTCTGTTGGTATCAAAGGTAGTCTACTAGTTTTGTCAGGAATGTTTCCCTGGAAGCACTTCTGTGGCAACCCACCAGTAGTTTATCAAACATTCTCTCACCCTGATACTATCATTCAGAGTATGTTCTCCTTATTTCTTCTTTGGTGTTTTTCTTGGCTCTTAATGTTTCAGGTTATTACAAATTCTTATGTTTACTTTTCTATTCTGTGTACCCACTAAAGCGGGTTCGTAACTCGAGAGGCATTTCAATTTTCCAGGGGAGGGTCAAAGTGGTCACAAATACATGATTTTTGTTGTCTGTTTATTTGTCTAATCTAAAAAGGCATTAAAAGCAGTAAACTGGAACTGTTGAAAAAATTTGTTCTTGGGGATTAGAGGGTGTCATGAATTTAAGGTTGATCATAGGGGTACATTTCAACAAAGGTTAAGAACCACCCTCTAAAGCAGTGGTTCTCAAACCATGGGTTGTGAACCAATTTTCTGTGGATTGCAGTGCCCCAACAAAGTTATGCTTTTGCCTGTTTTTTATTTAAACTCTGGGAGCAATTCAACCACTCTATTTTTTGCGAGTTGTACCTTGCTATTAAATTGCAACAATAAATTTAATTTGATAGTTTTTTATTATTATTATTTGAATCAATGGGTTGTGACGTTTCTCATATTCAAAATTGAATCGCACTCAAAAAGGTTTTGACAACCACTGCTCTAAAGCAATGCCCACTTTGAGTTCAGGTGTGTAAAGTGTAAAGATTTGATGTCTTTGGAGATAAGATAACAAGGTCATGCTGAAGTGGTAATGGCTCATAACCCAAGAATATTTAATGTTACAATTAAACATTTGAAATAGCTAATGGGCTTAAACACCATTAAAAATATCTAATGGGCTTATAAACCATTAAAAATATCTTAAGGGTTTATATGAAAATTAACTTCATGGTAAAGAGAAGCCTTTTACTGTACTAGGGTTGCTAAAGGTTCAGTTTGTGTAGAATGGAGGATGTAAATAACATAATTTTACTTATGAACATCAAGATTGAAATAACAAACAATTTTATGAGTTCAGAAATTTGTCAGATAATTGATACTGGTTTTTTTTAATTACACTTCTGATACATGCATAAAAGATTCAAGTAAATATCTTGTATAATTTTTTATTGGTAAATGTAAATGAATGTAGCCAATCTTTTCAGAGTCGCTATGTCCAGCAACTGAAATCTATTAAAGCTACACTGGAAATATCACCATTCTTTAAAACTCATGAGGTAAGCATTATAATTTGTTTATCAGAACTGTGTTAAAATTGTATGACCATTTATGTTATTAGTGTTTAAAATGTCTGAGGGTCATGAACAAAAATCTTGTAGTGCCATTAATCTATAAAAGAGAGAGAAAATGTTCATGGGTTTTGAGGTAAAGATAAAAATTCTCAGTTGCTTGAAGGCTACCAGTTATTTTACAAGAGAATATGACAATAAGAAAAGATAAGGTTCAGGTGGGTTACAAGTCCCCTTTTGTATGTCTGGGATGTGCTTCAGAGAAATTGAACTTACAGTAAAACGTTTTTTAATGATAAACTTATCCAAGTAAGAAATAATGTAATTAGGGGTACTGTATATGCATTCCAACATGCACAGTAATACCCCTTGAAAGTGCAGGCTGTGTACATCGAGAGCACTTTCAGCAAATCAGTATATACAGTACTGTACTCATAATTGTTTTTATTTTATAATTTATTTTCTTTATTTCTAAGCCACATTTGTGTATAGTATTGATATGATATTTCCATAACTTTATGGTTTCTTATGTTGTAATGGGTAATATGGCATGTGCATAGCCTTCTCATAGCTAACAAGTGTCAGTGTGTTAAAGTGATTTCTAGACTCGGTATTCTCTTACACACAATATATCCCCTCAACCTATTTTTTCCTTTATATATTTATATTACTGTACAGTATACCCTGTACAGTATTTTCTCTATTCATAAGGCAATGACGTATTTTTGTGTGGTAGGAGCTTATCACTTGTAGGTCACTCTTATTATGCTTATTGTTCCTTAATATTAGATGTTTTTAACACTTTATATGTCATATTTGGAAACAACATATAAACAGTGGATGATGCAGATGATATATATATATATATATATGTGTGTGAAACATTTATGAAAATTTCTTTAAAAACAGAATTTGTCAGCAATGTATATTGGTACAACATATAGAGGATCCTTCTCTGTACATATTAATATCCTGCTTTTATTCATCTTTTAATATGTACTTAATCTGAAATCCAACTAAAAAATTTGTGAAATGTGCATTTGTTGTTACTAAAATTTCATTGTTTAACATGATTTTTGCATTAGCATATAATGTTGATTTATTTATAATGTATGTGAGGTTATTTTAAATTAATTACATCTGGTACTGGTATTAATTTGATGTTTTTTTTTTTTTGCAGCTAATAGGCAGCTCTCTGTTGTTTGTCCACAATGAAACTTCAGCTTTAGTTAGAATGATAGACTTTGCTAAGACCATTCCACTCCCAGAAAATGTGCATATAACCCACCGAAATCCTTGGTCAGAGGGAACACACGAAGATGGATACCTACTAGGTCTGGACAACCTCATTGATCTGTTTTCAATAAGTGAAAAGAACCTTGCTGCCAACGGTGAAATCTCTAAATCGGTAACATCATCGTCATCTGATAAGACAAACAACAGCAGTAGCAGCATTACATCTGCACCCTCTAGAAGCAACAACCTCAATGCACAGCCAATCACAACCAATCCGAGCTAAGGTCTACACTATAGTACAAGTAATGGAAAAGTAATGTACAAATCCTCAGCTTTGTGGTAAATTTATTTAAAAGAATTATGTGTTTGTGAAGTTGTCAGAGAAAGGTTGTTGTTATATGTTTTGCAGCTCTTTCAGTGAGATATAATTTAAAATGTGCCATTTATCAAGACAGTGACTTCTTACAATGGTTTTACTGTGATGCAAAGAATGGACAATATTAATACTGTGCAGCAGTTGTGGAACCTTTCCTGTGTAAGAAGTGTTTATCCCCTTTCAACCTCTTGGGACTAGTCATATTTCTTGCATATATTAGGAATAGTAGTCCCATTTCCAAAGTTAAGAACATTGTTTCTTTGTGCTTTGTGTATATATATATATATATATATATATATTGTACATAACTTGATTACCTCGTATTATGTCTCAAGTCAAAAAGTAACTCAACAGTTTTATGAACTGTTGACTGAATACTAATACTTATTGTTACGTGTGCTCCACAATTAGGATGCAAGCCAAAAGTGAGTATCAGTTTAGTCAGCCCCTATAATGTTTGGAAAAAATATCCATTGATATTTATTAAAAATGTGTTACATCATTAAACATTAATTTATTTGCATTTGTTTAATATCCTTTTCATCTCAAAATACAAAAAAAATTTTGGTGGTAAAAATTCTTGAAATTTTGTGACAAAATAGGAAATACCTACTTTCTGGGAAAGTAGGTTATCTACTTAACATAGAAAACGGGAAATTTGTATCATAGAAAATGGGAAATATCTACTTTCTGGGAAAGTTGGTTATCTACTTAACCAAAATGTAGATTATATCTACTTTCCGGGAAATTACATTATCAACTTTTCGGGGAAGTAGATTGTCGACCTTTTGGGAAAGATTACCTAATTTTCCGAAGTAGATTATCATAGAAAACGGGAAATTTATATCATAGAAAATGGGAAATATCTACTTTCTGGGAAAGTTGGTTATCTACTTATCATAAAAAACGGGAAATTTATATCATAGAAAATGGGAAATATCTACTTTCCGGGAAAGTTGGTTATCTACTTTCCCGAAAAGTAGATTATCTACTTTACAGAAAAGTAAAATATCGACTTTTTGGGGAAGTAGATTATCGAGTTTTGGGGAAATATTACCTAATTTTGCGTAGTAGATTATCATAGAAAACGGGAAATTTATATCATAGAAAATGTGAAATATCTACTTTCCAGGAAAGTTGGTTATCTACTTTCCTGAAAAGTAGATTATCTACTTTTTGGGAAAGTAGATTATCGACTTTTTGGGGAAGTATATTACCGAGTTTTGGGGAAATATTACCTAATTTTCTGAAGTAGATTATCATAGAAAACGGGAAATTTATATCAGAAAATGGGAAATACCTACTTTCCCGAAAAGTAGATTATCTACTTTTCGGGAAAGTAGCTTATCGACTTTTTGGGGAAGTAGATTATCGAATTTTGGGGAAATATCTAATTTTCTGAAGTAGATTATTATAGAAATCGGGAAATTTTGTATCACAGAAAATGGGAAATATCTACTTACTGGGAAAGTTGGGTAGGGGAAGGTGGGGTAAGACGGACCCCTTAAGAAATAAATGGGTCTAGAAGGCACATTTTGATATTTTTTTCATGTTTTAGGGGTTGTGGTGGTACTTTGGGGTCTTATGATTCCAATACACAACCTAGGCACGGTTATTTGAGGGAAAAATTGAAACTATGATTAAAATAAAAAAGTAACTTTTATTGTACCCGAAAAAAAAATGACGTGGTAAGATGGGTCCGTCTTACCCCGTCATTTTTTCGGGTACTTCCTAAGGGTTCGTCATAACCCTCGACCAAAAAATAATGAAAACAGATCCTTCCTGGAACAAATTACAAAGAAAACCCTTCTTTCAGCATCCTTTACCCACATACATTTGCTTCTGTGCCCATTTTACACCTGCAGGGATACTTTATAAATATTATGCCAAATTGCCTGATCATTCCTTGCATAGATCACAAACAAAACACTCAATATCATCCTCATCATCCAGTATCTGCACATTGCTCGTGTGCCCATTTTTTACAATTGGCACAACAAACCCACCCTTCACCTCTTGCAGAATTTCCAAAGGTGTCACTGCAATACAGGCAGACAGTTCCATCTCCCTCTTCACTCTCGCTGTTGCTTTCATGAAGCCAGGATGGTCCAGCTTTTGCTTGTTGTGTTTTTGGGTTTATCTTCCTTTTTTCACGTCGTAGTTGCTTTGATATGATTGCTGTTTTATTTTTGGCTTCTCTTTCTTTTTGCTTCTTTGCTAGACTGACCTCTTTTTCTTTTTTCTTCTGAATTTCTGTCTCGAGCTCATTCTTGTATGGGGATCCTGTCATGTTGAGGGGTCTCCCTTGAGCCCGAGGTCTTTTCTTTCGTGTCGTTATGGCCACCTTTGGCAAGGGAACAATTTCCTTGGGTGAACTACCTGGCCCGAACAGACTTGGTTTTTCAGGAACAGGAACAGCACATGAGTTTTCCGATATGTCGGCTACTTCCAATTCAGGTTCATTCTCAGTGACCATGATAGGAGGGGCGACATGGTCGTTCAGATCTTCCTCTTCCTGATCAGCATTTAATGGAAAGTCTGTTGGGTGGGCAGGTAAAAATGCAGCTTCTCCGAAAACATGCTTATTCAATGGGCAGATACCGGTTTTCTTAAACCCATTAATGGCTGTGTTTGGAACAGCAGCATGTAGATAGGCCTCACCAAACAAAGCACTTATTTTGTAGATTGTCACAAGCCTGCCAGGATTGTTTCTGAGGAATGTTTCAATAGCCCTCACATAGTAGGCATTCAGTGGTTTCATAAATGAAACATCCAGTGGCTGCATTCGGTGACTGCAATGTGGTGGTAAAACAACAATCGTGACATAATTATCCCTGGCAAGATTGATAACATCAAGATTCTTAATATGGGTCATATGTCCATCCATAATCAACAATACTGGATCATTCACTGATGGCTTGGTGTGGGCAATAAAGTGCTGAAACCATTCTGTAAAAATGGGGAGCTGCATCCACCCAGATGGATGACAGGCAAATCCGGTTCCTGGTGGAGCACCATCCTTTAGTTCTTGCCTCATACGAACCCGTGGAAAGATGAGGAAAGGTGGAACAAACTGCCCTCCAGCTGACATGCAGCAAACTGCTGTAGCTAGAACTCCTCTTGGGGACATTAAATTCCTTGGAGGCTGCTTTCACACCCATCTTTCTTTCTTTAACTGCAGATATTGCATTCTGCATTGCTTCTGTATTCCATCCCCCTCTATTACTTATTCTCACGTATTTCCGGGGCATCTACAAGGAAAAAGGAAAGAAAATGCTAAGTGTTTGTAAAATATTTAGAGTAAGGGGTGAGATGGAACTCTCGGGGTCCATCTCACCCCATACGTAAATATTCGCATTATTTTTAAAAAAAAAAAAAAAAATGTTATATATATATCATGTTATGGCACATACCTATAATACACACACGATTGGCTATATGCAGCATAAATACCAAATCATTACAGCCAGTATATCAATGCAAAAAAATAATTATCTTACCTTCTCCAAATAACATCAGCACTGTCAAAAAACACAAACCTCCACCTCGAGCGCCAATGCGTTACTGGACCTGGCTTCCGGTTGCACCCGTGTGAGTTACAGTTGATGTGAAGGACATCTAGTGGCAACAATCTTAACCATGCCCTTTCTAATTCAAATTAGAGGGGGAGGGGTCCATCTAACCCCAGGGGTCCGTCTTACCCCACCTTCCCCTATACACTTATCATAAAAAACGGAAATTTATATCACAGAAAATGGGAAATATCTACTTAACAGGAAAGTTGGTTATCTACTTTCCCGAAAAGTAGATTATCTACATTTCTAGAAAGTAGATTATCGACTTTTTGGGGAAGTATATTACCGAGTTTTGGGGAAATATTACCTAACTTTGCGTAGTAGATTATCATAGAAAACGGGAAATTTATATCACAGAAAATGGGAAATATCTACTTTCCAGGAAAGTTGGTTATCTACTTTCCCAAAAAGTAGATTATATCTACTTTCCGGGAAATTAGATTATCAACTTTTCGGGGAAGTAGATTATCGACTTTTTGGGAAATATTACCTAATTTTGGAAAATAGATTATCATAGAAAAAGGGAAATTTGTATCATAGAAAATGGGAAATATCTACTTTCCGGGAAAGTTGGTTATCTACTTTCCTGAAAAGTAGATTATCTACTTTTCGAGAAAGTAGATTATCGACTTTTTGGGGAAGTAGATTACGACTATTCGGGAAATATTACCTAATTTTCCGAAGTAGATTATCATAGAAAACGGGAAATTTGTATCACAGAAAATGGGAAATATCTACTTTCTGGGAAAGTTGGTTATCTACTTTCCCAAAAAGTAGATTATATCTACTTTCCGGGAAATTAGATTATCAACTTTTCGGGAAGTAGATTATCGACTTTTTGGGAAATATTACCTAATTTTGGAAAATAGATTATCATAGAAAAAGGGAAATTTGTATCATAGAAAATGGGAAATATCTACTTTCCGGGAAAGTTGGTTATCTACTTTCCTGAAAAGTAGATTATCTACTTTTCGAGAAAGTAGATTATCGACTTTTTGCGGAAGTAGATTACGACTTTTCGGGAAATATTACCTAATTTTGGGAAATAGATTATCATAGAAAAAGGGAAATTTATATCATAGAAAATGGGAAATATCTACTTTCCGGGAAAGTTGGTTACCTACCGTCCCGAAAAGTAGATTATCTACTTTCCGGGAAGGTAGATTATCGACTTTTTGGGAAAGTAGATTATCGACTTTTTGAGAAATATTACCTAATTTTCCGAAGATTATCATAGAAAATGGGAAATTTGTGTCACAGAAAATGGGAAATATCTACTTTCTGGGAAAGTAGGTTATCTACTTCCTGAAAAGTAGATTATCTACTTTTCGGGAAAGTAGATTATCGACTTTTTGGGGATGTATATTACCGAGTTTTGGGGAAATATTACCTAATTTTGGGAAACAGGTTATCATAGAAAACGGGAAATTTATATCACAGAAAATGGGAAATATCTACTTAACAGGAAAGTTGGTTATCTCCTTTCCTGAAAAGTAGATTATCTACTTCTCGGGAAAGTAGATTATCGACTTTTCGGGGAAGTAGTGTGGGGTTCACGATTGTTTGGTTCACACTCAGGATGGGATGGAGAAAGGAAACTCACAATGTGCTCTCTATATACATGTTGTATTGGATGTACAAAGCAGCTAATTTTGCGAAGTAGATTATCATAGAATGTAGATGCCCAACTTTCCCAGAAAGTAGATATTTCCCATTGTCTATGATACAAATTTCCCGTTTTTTTGATAAGTAGATAACCAACTTTCCCGGAAAGTAGATATTTCCCATTTTCTGTGACACAAATTTCCCATTTTCTATGATAATCTTCGGAAAATTAGGTAATATTTCCCCAAAAGTCGTAATCTACTTCCCCAAAAAGTCGATAATCTACTTTCCAAAACACCGATTATCTACTTTCCTGAAAAGTAGATAATCTACTTTTCGGGAAAGTAGATAACCAACTTTCCCGGAAAGTAGATATTTCCCATTTTCTATGATACAAAATTTCCCGTTTTCTATGATAATCTACTTCGGAAAATTAGGCAATATTTCCCCAAAAATCGATAATCTACTTCCCAAAAAACTGATTACCTACTTTCCTGAAAAGTAGATAATCTACTTTTCGGGAAAGTAGATAACCAACGTTCCCAGAAAGTAGATATTTCCCATTTTCTATGATACAAATTTCCCGGTTTTTTTGATAAGTAGATAACCAACTTTCCCAGAAAGTAGATATTTCCCATTTTCTGTGATACAAATTTCCCGTTTTCTATGATAATCTACTTCGGAAATTAGGTAATATTTCCCCAAAAGTCGTAATCTACTTCCCCAAAAAGTCGATAATCTACTTTCGCGAAAAGTAGATAATCTACTTTTCGGGAATGTAGATAACCAACTTTCCCGGAAAGTAGATATTTCCCATTTTCTATGATACAAATTTCCCGTTTTTTTGATAAGTAGATAACCAACTTTCCCAGAAAGTAGATATTTCCCATTTTCTGTGATACAAATTTCCCGTTTTCTATGATAATCTACTTCGGAAAATTAGGTAATATTTCCCCAAAATTCGATAATCTACTTCCCCAAAAAGTCGATAATCTACTTTCCCAAAAAGTAGTTAATCTACTTTTCGGGAATGTAGATAACCAACTTTTGCGGAAAGTAGATATTTCCCATTTTCTATGATACAAATTTCCCGTTTTCTATGATAATCTACTTCGCAAAAATTAGGTAATATTTTCCCAAAAGTCGTAATCTCCTTCCCCAAAAAGTCGATAATCTACTTTCCAAAACACCGATTATCTACTGTCCTGAAAAGTAGATAATCTACTTTTCGGGAAAGTAGATAACCAACTTTCCCGGAAAGTAGATATTTCCCATTTTCTATGATACAAAATTTCCCGTTTTCTATGATAATCTACTTCGGAAAATTAGGCAATATTTCCCCAAAAAATCGATAATCTACTTCCCAAAAAACCGATTATCTACTTTCCTGAAAAGTAGATAATCTACTTTTCGGGAAAGTAGATAACCAACTTTCCCGGAAAGTAGATATTTCCCATTTTCTATGATACAAATTTCCCGTTTTCTATGATAATCTACTTCGGAAAATTAGGTAATATTTCCCCAAAAGTCGTAATCTCCTTCCCCAAAAAGTCGATAATCTACTTTCCAAAAAACCGATTATCTATTTTCCTGAAAAGTAGATAATCTACTTTTCGGGAAAGTAGATAACCAACTTTCCCGGAAAGTAGATATTTCCCATTGTCTATGATACAAATTTCCCGTTTTTTTGATAAGTAGATAACCAACTTTCCCGGAAAGTAGATATTTCCCATTGTCTATGATACAAATTTCCCGTTTTCTATGATAATCTACTTCGGAAAATTAGGTAATATTTCCCCAAAACTCGTAATCTCCTTCCCCAAAAAGTCGATAATCTACTTTCCAAAAACCGATTATCTACTTTCCTGAAAAGTAGATAATCTACTTTTCGGGAAAGTAGATAACCAACTTTCCCGGAAAGTAGATATTTCCCATTTTCTATGATTCAAAATTTCCCGTTTTCTATGATAATCTACTTCGGAAAATTAGGCAATATTTCCCCAAAAATCGATAATCTACTTCCCAAAAAACCGATTATCTACTTTCCTGAAAAGTAGATAATCTACTTTTCGGGAAAGTAGATAACCAACCTTCCCAGAAAGTAGATATTTCCCATTTTCTATGACACAAAATTTCCCGTTTTCTATGATAATCTACTTCGGAAAATTAGGTAATATTTCCCCAAAAGTCGTAATCTTTTTCCCCAAAAAGTCGATAATCTACTTTCGCGAAAAGTAGATAATCTACTTTTCGGGAATGTAGATAACCAACTTTCCCGGAAAGTAGATATTTCCCATTTTCTATCATACAAATTTCCCGTTTTTTTTGATAAGTAGATAACCAACTTTCCCAGAAAGTAGATATTTCCCATTTTCTGTGATACAAATTTCCCGTTTTCTATGATAATCTACTTCGGAAAATTAGGTAATATTCCCCAAAATTCGATAATCTACTTCCCCAAAAAGTCGATAATCTACTTTCCCAAAAAGTAGTTAATCTACTTTTCGGAAATGTAGATAACCAACTTTCGCGGAAAATAGATATTTCCCATTTTCTATTTTATACAAATTTCCCGTTTTCTATGATAATCTACTTCGCAAAAATTAGATAATATTTCCCCAAAAGTCGTAATCTCCTTCCCCAAAAAGTCGATAATCTACTTTCCAAAACACCGATTATCTACTGTCCTGAAAAGTAGATAATCTACTTTTCGGGAAAATAGATAACCAACTTTCCCGGAAAGTAGATATTTCCCATTTTCTATGATACAAAATTTCCCGTTTTCTATGATAATCTACTTCGGAAAATTAGGCAATATTTCCCCAAAAATCGATAATCTACTTCCCAAAAAACCGATTACCTACTTTCCTGAAAAGTAGATAATCTACTTTTCGGGAAAGTAGATAACCAACGTTCCCAGAAAGTAGATATTTCCCATTTTCTATGATACAAAATTTCCCGTTTTCTATGATAATCTACTTCGGAAATTAGGTAATATTTCCCCAAAAGTCGTAATCTACTTCCCCAAAAAGTCGATAATCTACTTTCGCGAAAAGTAGATAATCTACTTTTCGGGAATGTAGATAACCAACTTTCCCGGAAAGTAGATATTTCCCATTTTCTATGATACAAATTTCCCGGGTTTTTTGATAAGTAGATAACCAACTTTCCCAGAAAGTAGATATTTCCCATTTTCTGTGATACAAATTTCCCGTTTTCTATGATAATCTACTTCGGAAAATTAGGTAATATTTCCCCAAAATTCGATAATCTACTTCCCCAAAAAGTCGATAATCTACTTTCCCAAAAAGTAGTTAATCTACTTTTCGGGAAGGTAGATAACCAACTTTTGCGGAAAGTAGATATTTCCCATTTTCTATGATACAAATTTCCCGTTTTCTATGATAATCTACTTCGCAAAAATTAGGTAATATTTTCCCAAAAGTCGTAATCTCCTTCCCCAAAAAGTCGATAATCTACTTTCCAAAACACCGATTATCTACTTTCCTGAAAAGTAGATAATCTACTTTTCGGGAAAGTAGATAACCAACTTTCCCGGAAAGTAGATATTTCCCATTTTCTATGCTACAAAATTTCCTGTTTTCTATGATAATCTACTTCGGAAAATTAGGCAACATTTCCCCAAAAATCGATAATCTACTTCCCAAAACACCGATTACCTACTTTCCTGAAAAGTAGATAATCTACTTTTCGGGAAAGTAGATAACCAACGTCCCCAGAAAGTAGATATTTCCCATTTTCTATGATACAAAATTTCCCGTTTTCTATGATAATCTACTTCGGAAATTAGGTAATATTTCCCCAAAAGTCGTAATCTACTTCCCCAAAAATCGATAATCTGCTTTCGCGAAAAGTAGATAATCTACTTTTCGGGAATGTAGATAACCAACTCTCCCGGAAAGTAGATATTTCCCATTTTCTATGATACAAATTTACCGGGTTTTTTTGATAAGTAGATAACCAACTTTCCCAGAAAGTAGGTATTTCCCATTTTCTGTGATACAAATTTCCCGTTTTCTATGATAATCTACTTCGGAAAATTAGGTAATATTTCCCCAAAATTCGATAATCTACTTCCCCAAAAAGTCGATAATCTACTTTCCCAAAAAGTAGTTAATCTACTTTTCGGGAAGGTAGATAACCAACTTTTGCGGAAAGTAGATATTTCCCATTTTCTATGATACAAAATTTCCCGTTTTCTATGATAATCTACTTCGGAAATTAGGTAATATTTCCCCAAAAGTCGTAATCTACTTCCCCAAAAATCGATAATCTGCTTTCGCGAAAAGTAGATAATCTACTTTTCGGGAATGTAGATAACCAACTCTCCCGGAAAGTAGATATTTCCCATTTTCTATGATACAAATTTACCGGGTTTTTTTGATAAGTAGATAACCAACTTTCCCAGAAAGTAGGTATTTCCCATTTTCTGTGATACAAATTTCCCGTTTTCTATGATAATCTACTTCGGAAAATTAGGTAATATTTCCCCAAAATTCGATAATCTACTTCCCCAAAAAGTCGATAATCTACTTTCCCAAAAAGTAGTTAATCTACTTTTCGGGAAGGTAGATAACCAACTTTTGCGGAAAGTAGATATTTCCCATTTTCTATGATACAAAATTTCCCGTTTTCTATGATAATCTACTTCGAAGAATTAGGCAACATTTCCCCAAAAAATCGATAATCTACTTCCCAAAAAACTGATTATTTACTTTCCTGAAAAGTAGATAATCTACTTTTCGGGAAAGTAGATAACCAACTTTCCCGGAAAGTAGATATTTCCCATTTTCTATGATACAAAATTTCCCGTTTTCTATGATAATCTACTTCGAAAAATTAGGCAACATTTCCCCAAAAAATCGATAATCTACTTCCCAAAAAACTGATTATTTACTTTCCTGAAAAGTAGATAATCTACTTTTCGGGAAAGTAGATAACCAACTTTCCCGGAAAGTAGATATTTCCCATTTTCTATGATACAAATTTCCCGTTTTCTATGATAATCTACTTCGGAAAATTAGGTAATATTTCCCCAAAAGTCGTAATCTCCTTCCCCAAAAAGTCGATAATCTACTTTCCAAAAAACCGATTATCTATTTTCCTGAAAATTAGATAATCTACTTTTCGGGAAAGTAGATAACCAACTTTCCCGGAAAGTAGATATTTCCCATTGTCTATGGTACAAATTTCCCGTTTTTTTGATAAGTAGATAACCAACTTTCCCGGAAAGTAGATATTTCCCATTTTCTATGATACAAAATTTGCCGTTTTCTATGATAATCTACTTCGGAAAATTAGGTAATATTTCCCCAAAACTCGTAATCTCCTTCCCCAAAAAGTCGATAATCTACTTTCCAAAAAACCGATTATCTACTTTCCTGAAAAGTAGATAATCTACTTTTCGGGAAAGTAGATAACCAACTTTCCCGGAAAGTAGATATTTCCCATTTTCTATGATTCAAAATTTCCCGTTTTCTATGATAATCTACTTCGGAAAATTAGGCAATATTTCCCCAAAAATCGATAATCTACTTCCCAAAAAACCGATTATCTACTTTCCTGAAAAGTAGATAATCTACTTTTCGGGAAAGTAGATAACCAACCTTCCCAGAAAGTAGATATTTCCCATTTTCTATGACACAAAATTTCCCGTTTTCTATGATAATCTACTTCGGAAAATTAGGTAATATTTCCCCAAAAGTCGTAATCTTTTTCCCCAAAAAGTCGATAATCTACTTTCGCGAAAAGTAGATAATCTACTTTTCGGGAATGTAGATAACCAACTTTCCCGGAAAGTAGATATTTCCCATTTTCTATCATACAAATTTCCCGTTTTTTTTGATAAGTAGATAACCAACTTTCCCAGAAAGTAGATATTTCCCATTTTCTGTGATACAAATTTCCCGTTTTCTATGATAATCTACTTCGGAAAATTAGGTAATATTTCCCCAAAATTCGATAATCTACTTCCCCAAAAAGTCGATAATCTACTTTCCCAAAAAGTAGTTAATCTACTTTTCGGAAATGTAGATAACCAACTTTCGCGGAAAATAGATATTTCCCATTTTCTATGATACAAATTTCCCGTTTTCTATGATAATCTACTTCGCAAAAATTAGGTAATATTTCCCCAAAAGTCGTAATCTCCTTCCCCAAAAAGTCGATAATCTACTTTCCAAAACACCGATTATCTACTGTCCTGAAAAGTAGATAATCTACTTTTCGGGAAAGTAGATAACCAACTTTCCCGGAAAGTAGATATTTCCCATTTTCTATGATACAAAATTTCCCGTTTTCTATGATAATCTACTTCGGAAAATTAGGCAATATTTCCCCAAAAATCGATAATCTACTTCCCAAAAAACCTATTACCTACTTTCCTGAAAAGTAGATAATCTACTTTTCGGGAAAGTAGATAACCAACGTTCCCAGAAAGTAGATATTTCCCATTTTCTATGATACAAAATTTCCCGTTTTCTATGATAATCTACTTCGGAAATTAGGTAATATTTCCCCAAAAGTCGTAATCTACTTCCCCAAAAAGTCGATAATCTACTTTCGCGAAAAGTAGATAATCTACTTTTCGGGAATGTAGATAACCAACTTTCCCGGAAAGTAGATATTTCCCATTTTCTATGATACAAATTTCCCGGTTTTTTTGATAAGTAGATAACCAACTTTCCCAGAAAGTAGATATTTCCCATTTTCTGTGATACAAATTTCCCGTTTTCTATGATAATCTACTTCGGAAAATTAGGTAATATTTCCCCAAAATTCGATAATCTACTTCCCCAAAAAGTCGATAATCTACTTTCCCAAAAAGTAGTTAATCTACTTTTCGGGAATGTAGATAACCAACTTTTGCGGAAAGTAGATATTTCCCATTTTCTATGATACAAATTTCCCGTTTTCTATGATAATCTACTTCGGAAAACTAGGCAATATTTCCCCAAAAAATCGATAATCTACTTCCCAAAAAACCGATTATCTACATTCCTGAAAAGTAGATAATCTACTTTTCGGGAAAGTAGATAACCAACTTTCCCGGAAAGTAGATATTTCCCATTTTCTATGATACAAAATTTCCCGTTTTCTATGATAATCTACTTCGGAAAATTAGGTAATATTTCCCCAAAAGTCGTAATCTACTTCCCCAAAAAGTCGATAATCTACTTTCCAAAACACCGATTATCTACTTTCCTGAAAAGTAGATAATCTACTTTTCGGGAAAGTAGATAACCAACTTTCCCGGAAAGTAGATATTTCCCATTTTCTATGATACAAAATTTCCCGTTTTCTATGATAATCTACTTCGGAAAATTAGGCAATATTTCCCCCAAAAGTCGATAATCTACTTTCGCGAAAAGTAGATAATCTACTTTTCGGGAATGTAGATAACCAACTTTCCCGGAAAGTAGATATTTCCCATTTTCTATGATACAAATTTCCCGGTTTTTTTGATAAGTAGATAACCAACTTTCCCAGAAAGTAGATATTTCCCATTTTCTATGATACAAAATTTCCCGTTTTCTATGATAATCTACTTCGGAAAATTAGGCAATATTTCCCCAAAAAATCGATAATCTACTTCCCAAAAAACCGATTATCTACTTTCCTGAAAAGTAGATAATCTACTTTTCGGGAAAGTAGATAACCAACTTTCCCGGAAAGTAGATATTTCCCATTTTCTATGATACAAAATTTCCCGTTTTCTATGATAATCTACTTCGGAAAATTAGGTAATATTTCCCCAAAAGTCGTAATCTACTTCCCCAAGAAGTCGATAATCTACTTTCCTGAAAAGTAGATAATCTACTTTTCGGGAAAGTAGATAACCAACTTTCCCAGAAAGTAGATATTTCCCATTTTCTATGACACAAAATTTCCCGTTTTCTATGATAATCTACTTCGGAAAATTAGGTAATATTTCCCCAAAAGTCGTATTCCTTTTCCCCAAAAAGTCGATAATCTACTTTCGCGAAAAGTAGATAATCTACTTTTCGGGAATGTAGATAACCAACTTTCCCGGAAAGTAGATATTTCCCATTTTCTATGATACAAATTTCCCGTTTTTTTTGAGAAGTAGATAACCAACTTTCCCAGAAAGTAGATATTTCCCATTTTCTATGACACAAAATTTCCCGTTTTCTATGATAATCTACTTCGGAAAATTAGGTAATATTTCCCCAAAAGTCGTAATCTCCTTCCCCAAAAAGTCGATAATATACTTTCCAAAAAACCGATTATCTATTTTCCTGAAAAGTAGATAATCTACTTTTCGGGAAAGTAGATAACCAACTTTCCCGGAAAGTAGATATTTCCCATTGTCTATGATACAAATTTCCCGTTTTTTTGATAAGTAGATAACCAACTTTCCCGGAAAGTAGATATTTCCCATTTTCTATGATACAAAATTTGCCGTTTTCTATGAAAATCTACTTCGGAAAATTAGGTAATATTTCCCCAAAAGTCGTAATCTACTTCCCCAAAAAGTCGATAATCTACTTTCCAAAAAACCGATTATCTACTGTAGTGGAATTCTCCCCTACAAACGCTGTTTGTCGCTACCTAGCCGACCCCACCTATTCCCCAGTGTATGCCTCGTGACCTAGGTCAACCAGCGCCGCCATACAACACGGAGCGGGGGTCAACTACAAAGCCAAGCCTACCCCCGCTATTTAAGACCTGACCTCGCGGTGATCTGCCTCTCCCTCTCTCGCTCTCTACCTACAGCCACAGCCAGCAACACAACCCTCTTCCGCCGCTGCCCGGCGGGCCTCGCTCCTCCGCCTGCCTGGTGGTCCTCTCTCCCGCTGGCGAGCATGGCGACCCACAAGCTGTCCTCCTGTGAGCATCCTCACCAACCAGCTCTCTCTACATCACGCTTGTAACCACGCTGCCTTCCCAGCACCAAGCTGCATTGTACATCCAATACAACATGTATATAGAGAGCACATTGTGAGTTTCCTTTCTCCATTCCATTCTGAGTGTGAACCAAACAATCTCGAACCCCACACTACTTTCCTGAAAAGTAGACAATCTACTTTTCGGGAAAGTAGATAACCAACTTTCCCGGAAAGTAGATATTTCCCATTTTCTATGATACAAAATTTCCCGTTTTCAATGATAATCTACTTCGGAAAATTAGGTAATATTTCCCCAAAAGTCGTAATCTCCTTCCCCAAAAAGTCGATAATCTACTTTCGCGAAAAGTAGATCATCTACTTTTCGGGAATGTAGATAACCAACTTTCCCGGAAAGTAGATATTTCCCATTTTCTATGATACAAATTTCCCAGTTTTTTTGATAAGTAGATAACCAACTTTCCCAGAAAGTAGATATTTCCCATTTTCTGTGATACAAATTTCCCGTTTTCTATGATAATCTACTTCGGAAAATTAGGTAATATTTCCCCAAAAGTCGTAATCTCCTTCCCCAAAAAGTCGATAATATACTTTCCAAAAAACCGATTATCTATTTTCCTGAAAAGTAGATAATCTACTTTTCGGGAAAGTAGATAACCAACTTTCCCGGAAAGTAGATATTTCCCATTGTCTATGATACAAATTTCCCGTTTTTTGATAAGTAGATAACCAACTTTCCCGGAAAGTAGATATTTCCCATTTTCTATGATACAAAATTTGCCGTTTTCTATGAAAATCTACTTCGGAAAATTAGGTAATATTTCCCCAAAAGTCGTAATCTACTTCCCCAAAAAGTCGATAATCTACTTTCCAAAAAACCGATTATCTACTTTCCTGAAAAGTAGATAATCTACTTTTCGGGAAAGTAGATAACCAACTTTCCCGGAAAGTAGATATTTCCCATTTTCTATGATACAAAATTTCCCGTTTTCTATGATAATCTACTTCGGAAATTAGGTAATATTTCCCGAAAAGTCGCAATCTACTTCCCCAAAAAGTCGATAATCTACTTTCGCGAAAAGTAGATCATCTACTTTTCGGGAATGTAGATAACCAACTTTCCCGGAAAGTAGATATTTCCCATTTTCTATGATACAAATTTCCCGGTTTTTTTGATAAGTAGATAACCAACTTTCCCAGAAAGTAGATATTTCCCATTTTCTGTGATACAAATTTCCCGTTTTCTATGATAATATACTTCGGAAAATTAGGTAATATTTCCCCAAAATTCGATAATCTACTTCCCCAAAAAGTCGATAATCTACTTTCCCAAAAAGTAGATAATGTACTTTTCGGGAATGTAGATAACCAACTTTCGCGCAAAGTAGATATTTCCCATTTTCTATGATACAAATTTCCCGTTTTCTATGATAATCTACTTCGCAAACATTAGGTAATATTTTCCCAAAAGTCGTAATCTCCTTCCCCCAAAGAGTCGATAATCTACTTTTCAAAACACCGATTATCTACTGTCCTGATAAGTAGATAATCTACTTTTCGGGAAAGTAGATAACCAACTTTCCCGGAAAGTAGATATTTCCCATTTTCTATGATACAAAATTTCCCGTTTTCTATGATAATCTACTTCGGAAAATTAGGCAATATTTCCCCAAAAATCGATAATCTACTTCCCAAAAAACCGATTATCTACTTTCCTGAAAAGTAGATAATCTACTTTTCGGGAAAGTAGATAACCAACCTTCCCAGAAAGTAGATATTTCCCATTTTCTATGACACAAAATTTCCCGTTTTTTATGATAATCTACTTCGGAAAATTAGGTAATATTTCCCCAAAAGTCGTATTCTTTTTCCCCCAAAAGTCGATAAT
Source organism: Homarus gammarus (assembly GCA_958450375.1). Taxonomy (NCBI): domain Eukaryota; kingdom Metazoa; phylum Arthropoda; class Malacostraca; order Decapoda; family Nephropidae; genus Homarus; species Homarus gammarus. The sequence continues at coordinate 1,661,662 of CAUDMG010002480.1, read as the reverse complement.
CTACTTTCGCGAAAAGTAGATAATCTACTTTTCGGGAATGTAGATAACCAACTTTCCCGGAAAGTAGATATTTCCCATTTTCTATGATACAAATTTCCCGTTTTTTTTGATAAGTAGATAACCAACTTTCCCAGAAAGTAGATATTTCCCATTTTCTGTGATACAAATTTCCCGTTTTCTATGATAATCTACTTCGGAAAATTAGGTAATATTTCCCCAAAAGTCGTAATCTCCTTCCCCAAAAAGTCGATAATCTACTTTCCAAAAAACCGATTATCTATTTTCCTGAAAAGTAGATAATCTACTTTTCGGGAAAGTAGATAATCTACTTTTCGGGAAAGTAGATAACCAAATTTCCCGGAAAGTAGATATTTCCCATTGTCTATGATACAAATTTCCCGTTTTTTTGATAAGTAGATAACCAACTTTCCCAGAAAGTAGATATTTCCCATTTTCTGTGATACAAATTTCCCGTTTTCTATGATAATCTACTTCGGAAAATTAGGTAATATTTCCCCAAAAGTCGTAATCTCCTTCCCCAAAAAGTCGATAATCTACTTTCCAAAAAACCGATTATCTATTTTCCTGAAAAGTAGATAATCTACTTTTCGGGAAAGTAGATAATCTACTTTTCGGGAAAGTAGATAACCAAATTTCCCGGAAAGTAGATATTTCCCATTGTCTATGATACAAATTTCCCGTTTTTTTGATAAGTAGATAACCAACTTTCCCGGAAAGTAGATATTTCCCATTTTCTATGATACAAAATTTGCCGTTTTCTATGATAATCTACTTCGGAAAATTAGGTAATATTTCCCCAAAACTCGTAATCTCCTTCCCCAAAAAGTCGATAATCTACTTTCCAAAAAACCGATTATCTACTTTCCTGAAAAGTAGATAATCTACTTTTCGGGAAAGTAGATAACCAACTTTCCCGGAAAGTAGATATTTCCCATTTTCTATGATACAAAATTTCCCGTTTTCTATGATAATCTACTTCGGAAAATTAGGCAATATTTCCCCAAAAATCGATAATCTACTTCCCAAAAAACCGATTATCTACTTTCCTGAAAATTAGATAATCTACTTTTCGGGAAAGTAGATAACCAATCTTCCCAGAAAGTAGATATTTCCCATTTTCTATGACACAAAATTTCCCGTTTTCTATGATAATCTACTTCGGAAAATTAGGTAATATTTCCCCAAAAGTCGTAATCTTTTTCCCCAAAAAGTCGATAATCTACTTTCGCGAAAAGTAGATAATCTACTTTTCGGGAATGTAGATAACCAACTTTCCCGGAAAGTAGATATTTCCCATTTTCTGTGATACAAATTTCCCGTTTTCTATGATAATCTACTTCGGATAATTAGGTAATATTTCCCCAAAAGTCGTGTAGTGGAATTCTCCCCTACAAACGCTGTTTGTCGCTATCTAGCCGACCCCACCTATTCCCCAGTGTATGCCTCGTGACCTAGGTCAACCAGCGCCGCCATACACCACGGAGCGGGGGTCAACTACTAAGCCACGCCTACCCCCGCTATTTAAGACCTGACCTCCCGGTGATCTGCCTCTCGCTCTCTACCTACAGCCACAGCCAGCAACACCTCCTCTGCCGCTGCCTGGCGGTCCTCTCTCCCGCTGGCGAGTATGGCGACCCACAAGCTGTCCGTCTCTGAGCGTCCTCACCAACCAGCTCTCTCTACATCACGCTTGTAACCACGCTGCCTTCCCAGCACCAAGCTGCATTGTACATTCAATACAACATGTATATAGAGAGCACATTGTGAGTTTCCTTTCTCCATCCCATCCTGAGTGTGAACCAAACAATCGTGAACCCCACAGTCGTAATCTCCTTCCCCAAAAAGTCGATAATCTACTTTCCTTAAAACCGATTATCTATTTTCCTGAAAAGTAGATAATCTACTTTTCGGGAAAGTAGATAATCTACTTTTCGGGAAAGTAGATAACCAACTTTCCAGGAAATTAGATATTTCCCATTGTCTATGATACAAATTTCCCGTTTTTTTGATAAGTAGATAACCAACTTTCCCGGAAAGTAGATATTTCCCATTTTCTATGATACAAAATTTGCCGTTTTCTATGATAATCTACTTCGGAAAATTAGGTAATATTTCCCCAAAACTCGTAATCTCCTTCCCCAAAAAGTCGATAATCTACTTTCCAAAAAACCGATTATCTACTTTCCTGAAAAGTAGATAATCTACTTTTCGGGAAAGTAGATAACCAACTTTCCCGGAAAGTAGATATTTCCCATTTTCTATGATACACAATTTCCCGTTTTCTATGATAATCTACTTCGGAAAATTAGGCAATATTTCCCCAAAAATCGATAATCTACTTCCCAAAAAACCGATTATCTACTTTCCTGAAAAGTAGATAATCTACTTTTCGGGAAAGTAGATAACCAACCTTCCCAGAAAGTAGATATTTCCCATTTTCTATGATACAAAATTTCCCGTTATCTATGATAATCTACTTCGGAAATTAGGTAATATTTCCCCAAAAGTCGTAATCTACTTCCCCAAAAAGTCGATAATCTACTTTCGCGAAAAGTAGATAATCTACTTTTCGGGAATGTAGATAACCAACTTTCCCGGAAAGTAGATATTTCCCATTTTCTGTGATACAAATTTCCCGTTTTCTATGATAATCTACTTCGGAAAATTAGGTAATATTTCCCCAAAAATCGATAATCTACTTCCCAAAAAAGTCGATAATCTACTTTCGCGAAAAGTAGATAATGTACTTTTCGGGAATGTAGATAACCAACTTTCACAAAAAGTAGATATTTCCCATTTTCTATGATAATCTACTTTGGAAAATTAAGTAATATTTCCCCAAAATTCGATAATCTACTTCCCCAAAAAGTCGATAATCTACTTTCCCGAAAATTATATAATCTTCTTTTCAGGAATGTAGATACCCAACTTTCCCATAAAGTAGATATTTTCCATTTTCTATAATACAAATTTCCCGTTTTCTATGATGAGTAGATAACCAACTTTCCAAAGAAAGTAGATATTTCTCATTTTCTGTGATACAAATTTTCCGTTTTCTATGATAATCTACTTCGGAAAATTAGGTAATATTTCCCCAAAACTCATAATATACTGTAGCGTACTGTATGTGGCCAGTTGTCAATTCTCGTAGTATGGGCACACAAACGTACGTACATGTAGATATCTCACACTTAGGAATGAGGTAGGATAGAAACTCACAATGCGCTTTCTGTATATATATTGTTGTACAGCGCAGTGCTTAGGAGTGACTAGGTGAGGAGAAACTTGCTCAGAGGTCCTGTGGGGCGAAGAGGTTTCTGAGGAAGCTGGGTGGTGTGGAGCTGTGAGAGATGTTGCTGGTCCAGTAGCCGAGTGGAGAATGGTCTCCCTGGCCAGGCATGGCCGTATTTATACAATTTACGAGGATCAGGATTTAGGGTGAGCGTAGTGAGAGGGCCAATCACAGCGGCTTAAGCTTAAGGTGTGAAATGCTCTGATCCTGAACTGGAGGTTGAAGGTCAAGACTAGGTCGGCGATTGTACCCCTACGTCCTCTGCATAGACCTAGTCTCTCGGCGTAGCTGACTGTACGCTGATTGGCTGGTAGGCGCGCGGCCGGAGCTCAGTTGGGAGTTGTAGGGGAGAGGAGCCACTACGCTACTTCCCCAAAAATTAGATAATCTACTTTTCGGGAATGTAGATAACCAACTTTCCCGGAAAGTAGATATTTCCCGTTTTTCATGATACAAATTTCCCGTTTTTTATGATAAGTAGATAACCAACTTTCCCAGAAAGTAGATATTTTCCATTTTCTGTGATACAAATTTCCCATTTTTTTCCATATATATATATATATATATATATATATATATATATATATATATATATATATATATATTATATATATATATATATATATATATATATATATATATATATATATATATATATATATATATATATATATATATATATATATACAGGGTGTCCCAAAAAAATGTGCTCACTCTTTGACTGCCCATTACTCATATATTTTTTGTTTTGATTTAGGTGTTTATTGACATAGATACAAGTCAAATGAGTTAAATTAAAGAAAATAACATTAAATTTAAGAAAATTAAATGGCATAAAAGAAAACTTTAATGTTCTCCCCCTAGTCTAGTCTACTCATTCCTGCATGTTCGCAAATGTTCAAACTGGTTTCCACCATTTTCCAAACACATAAATATATATATATATATATATATATATATATATATATATATATATATATATATATATATATATATATATATATATATATATATATATATACTGTGATCCTTCGGTTAATGAATTACCTTCCATAAGAATCTTCAATTCGGTTAACAAACAAAAATATTAGTCCGCCAATACAGTAACCGGTTCTAGGGCTTAAATTCGTTCCCATTAGAGTAAATATCAAGAAGGTTGTACTATTCAATAATTTTCCAAGTTTTATATTCAAATATTTAGTCATTTTAACACTTATTTAACATAATTGCAGTACAGGAAACTAGTTTTGGTGCGCCAATCAGGCACTTCACTCACCCACCAAGATGTCAGTTTGTATCTCTGGTCAGTGGAGGTTTACTTCTTGCTTGTGGCTCTCTTGAACATAAACTATTTTTACAGTACAATTATTGGTCATTCTGAAATTTATTTAACATATTGACAATATATAGTGCAGTGCAGTGTTGATTTAAAGAAAATATTCTTGAATTACACCAAGTGAACTTAAAATTTTATGGGTGAAATGACGGCATGAAGCATGGGGTGATTTCTCTTCCACCCCACTTCCTTCTCTTCTCCTCTACCCCCACTTCAAATTCCCATCATCAACCAGGAGCCTTCTCCATACAAACCTCAAAGTAAGTGCACTTTACTGCATTTTTTTTTAATTTTTATGTAATTTTCGGTGAGCTGGAACCAATTATCCAAAATCCCATTGAAACAATGATTTCGGTTAACGGAATTTTCGGTTAATGAACAACCTTCTGGAACGAATTGTGTTCGTTAACCAAAGGACCACTGTATATAAAATGGTTGGTCTTCAATGAAGTGAATGATATAAGGGGAAAGAAAAATACGACTTAGGGAAAGGAAATATAAGAGGCCAAAGGAAGGAATACAAAACAGGAAAGATTAAATGATTGAGAAAATAGAATGAATGTCTGGAAGGGAGAAGAAAATATAATTCAAGAAAGTTGCAGAAGGAAAGGTGAGTACAGTATAAGTCTTACAGGAGCTTCAACAGTGAGACAGCTGCTAAGAGATAGTGTACTTTACTAATGTCTTCAGTTGGTCAAATTGCTGAGGCAGATATCCTTTACTTGTTTATCCCCTCCCTTCCCCCCCCCCCCATCTCTCAGATAACTGTACAACTAATGCTGGTCTGCATTCAAACAGAGAAAGAGAGAGAGAGAAAAAGGAAAGCTTACAAATATATTATTGTATACAGAATGGAAACAGAATATGAGAAAGATTTGGGGCTAGGGACTGTAAATGAAGGGCAAGAACTAGAGAAATTAAAAGAAGTTAGAGGGGTAAACATAAGGTGAAAGTGAGTTCCATAGACATGACAGTTCATTAGGGACAGTGTGGATACAGCACACTGTATGCTAAGCCTTTGGTACACAAGGAGCCAGCATGCATTCAATTCCTCATGTTGTAAATTTAGGTGCCCATTTACAGCTGGGTGAACTAGGAGTGCCCAGGAATTGAACCACCACCCACCTGGAACACGAAGAGAGCACTGTATCAGCTCTATCGCCTCGTTCCTTGAAAAGTGGTACTGTCAGTTTAATGAGAGATTCAGTGACTAAGGAGAAAGAATTATTTTTCTTTTTTTAATACAGGCTGACAACCCTTTATCCGAAATTCCGAAAACCGAAAAGCTCTGAAAACCGAAATCTTTTTTTGTGGAGCCACATGTCACTGACCCACATCGGGGCCTGGGGGGTGAAAATGTAATAGTAATAATAATTATAATAATACAGTTACTAATAATAATAATAATGATAATACAGTAATAAAAATAATTATTCATAGTAAATAAAATTTTTAATAAAAAATACACAAAAATAAAATAAAAATGATAACAATAATAATAATAATAATAACAATAATACAGTACTGTAATAATGAAATAATAATAATAATAAAGAAATACAATAATGAAAAAAAAGATCAAAAGTGAGAAACATGACCTAGATCTATGAATTATTATTATTATTATTATTATTATTATTATTATTATTATTATTATTATTATATTTTAGCCCCCAGGCCCCAATGTGAGTCAGTGACCTGCTGTGCCCGGGTGGGCTGATCCCTGTACAAAAAAAAAAAAAAAAAAAAAAAAAAAAAAAAAAACTAACCATTCTGAAATCCAAAAAATTCCAAAAACCGAAATGCATCTGGTCCCAAGTATTTATTTCCCTTATTTTGCTTATTCTTTCAAACAAAACAAATAACTACAATTTTTCCTTATATTTCTTGGGAGATTGGATTGAAGATTTTTTTCTTAGATCTTCTTGTCCTTGCTCTATTCTTTTGGCCTTGGTGTGTACGGAAAGTTATGCACTGGAACAGACAAAGAGGAGGTATATTAGACAGCTGTTAGTTGATATTTTCAGTCTTGAGTAATCTAGTCACAAACTGGTAGAGCTGTCATGAATTACATTATTAATTCAGTTAAAATATTATTTAAACATAAATTTGATATTCATTGAAATTTACAAGTTTAATCTATAATTTAGATCAGAGAACTATGGTATCCAATTAAGTTTCTCCCGCCTACTATTTTCCAAAGTAATCGGTCTTACAGCCTACAGGCACAAATCATATCTGTCTCCATTATTTTTATGACTACTAATTTTGTATGGGACAGAAACCTTTAAGGAGGGAAATACAATGGAGAGGGAGCAAGATAAGTACAGAATAGAAAACAACATAAAAGAGCTAGAGCAAACAGAATTATCCACATATTCTTGATCACATCCAGGGTGAATCACAACAATTCACTGTGTATCTTACCGGGTAAGTTGTCAGGTTTATTAATGTTAACACGGTCACAAGTGAATCCACTCCACTATCACTCCTTGAGCACTGATTTTACATTACAGGAGGTCCCCGAAATTGATGCGGGGAGCTCTTGAAACCTCTACCATTTGTAACTACGGTGCAATTGCAAACAAAATTCAAGAACAGAAAGGTCACTAGTTGTACAGCCGTAGTTGGCAAAGAAGATTATGTATATACTGTAGTTATGTCAGGTAAGTTTAGACATTATTTACTCTAGCTATAATCATATCACAGAATGCTTACACAGCTACTCCTCGACTTATGACCTACTAGACTTACGACCACCAGGACATACGACCGCCCCAGTCGTACCAAAAATTTTTCAAATTACGTATTTTCGAGTCCCGACATTAGTGATTGTGTGCAGTGTACTGACAAAATTTTCATTTGTAATTTACTTTAAAATGGCTGGCAAGCTTAAAATTGAGAGTTTTGTGTTGCTGAGAAGAAAAAGAGACACCTATTTTAGATTTTCTATGTATTATCTTCGCATTTTCGACTTACGACCTGGATTTGGGTCCCTAGCCCCGTCGTAAGTCGAGGAGTGGCTGTAATTGAAGTCTTGATAAATAAAGCACACATCAAATAAAAGTGTTTACTTTTCCTGTGCATTAAAATGGGAAAATGATTTATGAATAGAAAAATTTAAGGTGAATAAAACAGAAAGGGTTGAGAAGCACTAGCTTAGATGACACTGTGCTAGTTCATTGTAAAGGCAAATCTGCACACTACAAGATGAGAGTAGCCTCACGTGGCTACTCATTAACCAATCCACTGGCTTCAACAAGGCCTCACAAGCCCTAACCACAAAGTGGAGTCCAAGTGCACATACACTGGCTGCATGAGCTTCATACATCCAACCAGATCAGATGCATAACTGCAATTTGTTCTATTTTTTTCTTTTGCAGTGGTAGAAACAGGGTTCTTACACAATATATGTACAGGAATTGAAATTGCATTAAGAGAAGTTGTATAAAGCAAGAGTCACCTGTATTGTATACTACTCATATCAACTTTGTGTACTTTCAACCATGTTTTTATTTTTAATATATATATATATATATATATATATATATATATATATATATATATATATATATATATATATATATATATATATTATATATTATATATATATATATATATATATGTATATATATATATATATATATACAGTCAACCCTCACTTTACGCGGTTAATGTAACCCACAGGGTACCGCGGAAAGTGAGAAACGCGTAAAGTGAATAACATAACATATGGGATTAAATGTAATAGAGACCAGCTGACCCGCAAACACCACTTTTTCCAACACAATACCTATGTCCTAGTAAAAATAACATCTTAATTTTATGATGGTACATGCACACAATTAATACTTAAGAGAAATAGAGAAATACAGTCGCCAAGTTAATGTCCATTCAAATAATGGACACGACTCCCTCCCCCTCTTCTCACACTACACTGCTGGCTCTTCCCTCTGAGAAATTTTTGGGGGAAAACCAGGTATAGTAATAAATAATACCTCAAACTAAAGTTAGGACAATATAATTGACATTGCTGGATTCCTTATAAGACCAGGAATATTTTGAATATAAATGTCATATATTTTGCACAAAAGATAACATATTTACTCAGAGCAATCATTACATCTAAAATTTGTATGTCTAATGCAAAATCTATGATGTTTATATTCAAAATGATCATCAAATTGTAAGAATTCCAGCAATGTAAATTATATTCTGGCCGGGTAATTTGTATGAATTTTATGAGCTAAAATAAAAATCTTCAGTTAATAATAAAAAAAAAAATATTCTTCACACGGTAACAGATGGTCGGTCGCCGGTCCCTCCCTCCCCCCCACCCCTCACCAACCATCCCAACTACATAAATGTGTGGGAATACCAGACTGTTTACCTTTTTAGTGATAAATAATAAATCAGACTAAAGTTAGGATAATATAATTGACATTGCTGGATTCCTTGTAAGACCAGGAATATTTTGAATATAAATATCATATATTTTGCACAATGGTAACATATTTACTCAAGAGTAAACATTATATCTAAAATTTGTATGTCTAATGCAAAATCTATGATGTTTATATTCAAAATGATCATCAAATTGTAAGAATTCCAGCAATGTAAATTATATTCTGGCCGGATAATTTGTATGAATTTTATGAGCTAAATAAAAAAATTATACTTCACCCATGTAAAGGGGTACACCCGTGTAAAGGGGTACACCCACCGCGGAATGTGAGCATCCTGGGTTCTGGCAGGGCACCGCGTAAACGTAGAAACGCGGAATGTGGGACCGCGTAAAGTGAGGGTAAAACAAGAAACGCGTAAACGAAATAACAGAACATATGGGATTAATTGAAATAGAGACTGGGCCGACTCCCAAACACCACTTTTTCCGACACAATACCTACGTTGTAATAAAAATAACATCTTAATTTTATGATGGTATGCACACAATTAATATTTAAGAGAAATATCAATAATATTAGGTTTTTTAACACTTACATTAGAAAAGATGGCTGGGCACACGGGGATGGGGAGTTGGTTCATAGGCAGAGTGCAGATTATTGGCCCTCACCTGTATCACTTCTATCACTATCCACCACAGAGACTTGCAGGGCCTCTTTGTCAAACCCCTCAAAGTTCATATCCTCACTATCACTGACTTGGGCCGGCTGTGGTGGGTGGCGGGTGAAGAACTCGGTAATGTCTTGATGACTGGGCGACCTTGTACACACCCTGCCCGAGCCGCTTCCCGCGTAAATGATGAAATTTACCGCGTAATTAAAACATTTCATTCTGGCGTAAACAAAAACCCCGTAAATCCAGACTATACTGTATATCTTTTTAATAATTTTCACCACTTATCAGCTTACTAGCTGTTTGGGCAGTTGATCTATCCAGTGTTAGCATAGGAGGAAACTGGAGTTCAGGAAACTGTGATGTTTGGTAGATTCACACTGGATAACACCCTTCTCATGTGTGTCTAGACCAGTGGTTCTCAACCTTGTTTGCCCCATGCACCCCTTTCACCATATGTCAGAATGTCATTCCCCCCTCCTTTCCAAGATTGTCTGCCTCAAAAAGTGCATTCCAAATAATATGCATATAATACTGAAAATCCTTTATTTTTTCCATATTAGTATCAGTTTCCCCCCCCCCCCCCCCCCCTGAAAACCTGAGTGGGGAAATTCCCCCCTGGTTGAGAACCCCTGGTCTAGACCAAGTGGGGCTTGAACCCTTGACATATTGGTGAGAGATACGTACGTTATCACTGTACCACCAACATTAGACTCTACAAGAAACTTTTTGACACCATACATTCAACTTACATTTTCAATCTTTACTCTACCAATTCTCCAAACTCCTAAAATGCTTCTCAATGTATCTATCAATCACTTCTCACATGTACTTGAGTTTCGCATCCAAATGTAGAAGTTGGTGCTCACTACTACTGCATACATTTTCCTTGGAAACACACACACACACAACATGCAGTCTTTCCACTAAATAATAATCTCAGCACTCCATTTGTTTTCCATTCCTGCATTATTCGATTATTAATGTAAGCCTTTTCATTTCCCTCCTTATGACACAGCTCCAAGATGCATGAATACTGTAATGTAATCTGGAAATATGCAGAATACCAAGGAAAAGGCTAACAAGACTGGAAAAAAATATCTGTGGTGTATTGCATTGTTACACTTGAGTCCCATGGCTGGTTTGTGTGTAGGGTGCTCGCAGTTGACCCAGCAGCAGAATGAGTACCAAACTTTTCAATTGGGAATACTGAAAGGTAGTACGAGTGCAGGATCAGCCACACTGTCTCCTTGTGTACTATACCCACATTGTCTCTGATGAGCCATCAGTCCTATACAACCCTCTTTCATTTTCAGTCAATATAAAATATATTCAATATTTATACATTATGGACGATTCTAGGCACTACTAACAGCTGAACAAGAAGGAATGAAACTTAGCTCTCGGTAAAATACGTACAGTACAGTGTGTTTAAAAAAATTACAGTACAAAATTGTACTCAACTTACCTGATCATCTAAAACACCAAGCAGGTTTTTCATATTGCACTTAACACCGTTGGCCTTGAGGTTAGACTGCAGTTCCTCAACAAAGAAGGGTTCATACAACAGAACCTTTTGGTGCAGCTCTGGATCACTGGTAATGAATTGCACTACCTGACTACCAAGATTAACTGAAATAAAATAAAAGTTGAAGCTGATGATAAATGGTTGAGGATGGCACCAAAGACTCTATTTTAAATTCTAAATACAAATAATTTATGGAAAAACCTGTTTTTGGTTTGCCTTCAGATTAGTATAAGTGAACTAAATGTCAACTGTTTGGACAAATGGTGCAGAACATTTCCATGTTCAAGAGATTTCCAGGCATTGAGACAAATCCTTACTCCTGGAAAAATTCATACATTTATGGAAATTTTCCAGGTATTGGTGAATGGAGCACTGTTGCTAAGGAGGCTAACTACAGTTGGACATCCACAGAACTGTATCCATTTATGCAAACACTGCTTTACGGTATAGTAAATAAACAAAAGATACGACTGTATATGCACTATACATTGTACTCACCAGCAGACTGATGAAACCTTTCAAACTAATCCCCTAAGATATCAAATGTGGTTTCACACAACCTAACATCAACACCCCCCAGCTGGAAGTCCATCCCCAATTAAATTCCCTGCTTAATAAGATTCCACAAAATAGGCTAAAAACATACCTTGCCGAGTTGGGGAAATAATGTCGTCCTCACCAATTCTTAACATCGACTCCTCAAGGCATTCAAATTCAGAACCAGCACTGCTGTAGGTATGAAAAAAGTAATCCTATCAGCTTGAAAAAATAGATATTGTTATGCCTTGCCTTAGAGTAAGAGCTTTCCAAAATTTCCAGTCTAAATTTATTTCTATACAGTAGTGAATAACTGATTTAGTAACATTCATCTATAAATATGTGCACAATAGGCTCTTAAATTTGTGGGGATGACTTAAAGAACTTTAACATCTTTGATACAGCACTAAAGTGATTACAATACTAAAGTTACTAATCATTGGCCAAAATTCTAATGTGAACCGAGTTCATGAATATTCATACACTGTACACCTCATGAAAATGTTACTAACTTTCCAATATTTTATAACATAAGTAAGAATAATAGATAAATGATGTAATATACAAACCAGTACTGTATACACACAGAAAATAAAATAAAATGGGAGACGCAGGCACGTATCTTAAGAAGTTGCCATTGTTTAGTGTCAGGATTAAAGTTGACTACAGTATTAAAAACTTCAAATTAATGTTTTCTCAAAAAAAAAAAAAAAATTTTTGAACCAGGAATACAAACATGTTAGGTCTTCATATACAGTTCATATAGACATTACATTTGCTTTATACGAATAGCTGAACAAAAATGTTTAAGTCATATTATTTTTGACTAGGGCCAAGCAGGTATTAGAGAGTTGGCACCCCTTTGATTCTATACCTGCTAGCAAACCATTCAAATAATAATGATTACCTGAGGTGCACCAGTGAACCCAATACTGAGAGCTCAGGAGGGGGAAGTCCTATAAACTAATTCCTTATGTTTCTAGGACCCAGACAGAATAATAGGAAATAACCTGGGCTAAAGCAATGTGTTATCACCGCTGGCTTCAGCTACAGTGCTGGCGTGTGATGCCATTAAATCTTTCGACCTGTGACCTCGCCAGAAGTAGAAGTGTTTACAGACAAGTCCTGGTTCTGCTGAGTGGACTGTCTTAGACTGGTGGCGGTGCTGCCCGCCCAGCCATGAGACAGATCGCCCTCTCTAGCGATGCTGTGAAGACCAGCCTTCTCCTGTCCGAGAATTTGTGCTGGGACGATTTACGCAATACTGTTTTCTCTTGGAACACCATACTGATCAGCATTGACCCGCACTTGTAAGTACAGCCTAAGTGATGACATACCCCTCGGTACTGAAATATTGTTGACTAATTACGCCTACTCATTTCTGCTTAACCTGAAGTAATAAGACAATGCAGAATAAAGCGAAGCTAAGATTAATAGAGTTATGAACTTTGTGTTATGTCAGTATGTTTAATAAATTGTAATTAAGATAAAATTGTGAGACTAACTAATTATGTATCAGATGGATCACCATGTAATATTATGAATGCCTTCTCCTCTGCAGGTTTTGATCACATCAATAAATATTGAATGCGTCAAAAGACGGGTTTCGATCATTCCCTTCGACTTGCCCGTAACTGTTAACGCCTTAATGTTTGTTTTTTAATCTATGCCTTTTTTGTTTTAATAGGCTACATGTTGTTTTTTACTACTTCCAGGTGGTTTTAATGATTTATAGTAGATTTGGAAAGGCATATGATAGGGTGAACAGAAAAGCACTGTGGGAGCAGGGTTGTTATGATTTAAATCAAATGATTTAAATCGACTTAAATCAGAGTAAAAAAATCATGATTTAAATCAAAATTATTTTTTTACTCATAACTGTTTTCTCTTTTCATTCTACATGATTGAAAAGTATATGCAATGCAGCAGGCTAATAACATTATTTGGATTTACATAATTATGTTACTTTACTATAGTCTGTTCTCTCCAGTTTTGCGAAACTTTGATCATATCATAAGGTCTCATTATTAATGTATATATTTACATGAAATATATTGTTACCCAAGATAATAAATACTATTGAAATTCAGAAATCATCACATCCCAGGATCTTTGTATAGAAGAGCAGGAGGAACAATGCTAGTAATGCCATCAGACACACGATGGAACACAGTGACAGATTCTATTGAATCTCATTTAAAGAACTGGGAGACCCTTGTCAAAGTGTGCAAAGAAAATAGTGAAGACATTGATAGGAAAATTTAAAGGAAAGTTCATGATAAGGCATTAAAAAGAACTGCATAAGACTATTTAGAGAGACTTAAGCCTATTGCTGTGGCATTGGACTGTGTCCAGAGAGAACATACCCTATTAAGTGATGCTGTAGAAATCTGGGTAAAACTGAAAACTGATATTAAGGAGTATTTAACAGATAAGAAGGATATGGATAATTTTGAAAAAAGAATCAAAGTAGCATTGACACCTGCCCATTTTCTAGCTAATGTGATAGATCCAAGGTATCAGGGCAGAGATCTGACTCCTGAGCAGCGAGACATTGCAGAACAGTATGTGTGCGAGTCTCTTCCACATTTCCCTTCAACATTAATGTCCTTCCATGGAAGAAGTGCACCATTTAAAGAGGTCTATTTTGGTAAAGATGTTGTTAAATCTCTCTCACCCCTTGCTTGGTGGCAGTATTTTGCCAATGATATGACAGAAAATGTAATGGATGTTCCTAGGCAATTATTTACAGCTGTTGCATCATCAGCAGGGGTTGAGAGAATTTTTTCCACATATGGATTTGTACACTCAAAGGTAAGAAATCGCCCAGGACAGGAAAAGGCATCTAAGCTTGTCACAGTACATAAGCCTTTCAATGTTCAACTAAGCTAATTTAAATGTTTTGAACTATTTTTGTTGTTTACAAAATGAGAATATTGTGTTGACTTGAAGTTATACCGGTAATTCTTAATACACTATAATCCTACATATGTAAGAAAATGAACTTGTTACCAGTATTATTTTTTTTACAAAATGAGAATATTATTCTGTTGACTTGAAGAAGTTAAGTTATTAATTTTTGAAACACTGTAATCCTATAAGAGCATTTATGTTAAATTTCATTATTACGTTTGGATTTGTGCACTCAAATGTAAGATATGTTAAAAGTTTTCTTTTATTTTACAAAAAGAATATGATTGTGTTAAATTCCATTGGTACATCTACTGCATAAATATCTTAATGCCAATTTTCTGTTTATTATCCTGAATAAGCTTTGGTTGAAAAATACTGTTTTTATGGTTTAAAAATACTATTTTAATGCAATTAGTAAAAAAAATACAAAAATTCGATTTAAATAAAAAAATCCGATTTAAATCAAATAAATCCATTTTTTTTATTTCCTTTAAAAAATCATGATTTTTTCCAACCCTATGTGGGAGGCATTACAGTGGTCCCTCGGTTAACGAGCACAATCCGTTCTAGAAGGTTGCTCGTTAACCGAAACCATTGTTTCAATGGGTTTTTGGGTAATTGGTTCCAGCTCACTGAAAATTGCCTAAATTCAACAAAAAAGGTAGAAAAGTACACTTACTTTGAGGTGTGTATGTAGAAGGCTCCTGGATGATGATGATGATGATGGGAATTAGAGTGGGGGTGGAGGAGAAGGGAAAAGAGAAGGCATTGGGGTGGAAGAGAAGTCACCCCATGGCGCCATTTCACCCATAAAATTTTAGTTCACTTGGTGTAATTCAAGATTATTTTCTTTAAATCAACACTGCACTGCATTATATATTGTCAATATGTAAAATAAATTTCAAAATGACCAATAATTTGCTTGCAAACACAGAAAAAAGCATTTAGTTGAAGAGAGTCTCAAGCAAGATGTTACCTCCACTGGAAAGACACAGAGACTGGCGCCTGTTTGCTGTGTTGACAGGCTGGATGGCATGCATAAAACTAGTTTCCTTACCTTCAATTATGTTCAATAATTGTTAAAATGACTAAAAAAATTAATATTAAACTTTTAAAATTATTGAATAGTATAAACTTCTTGATATTTACTAAAATGGTAAGGAATATAAGCCCTAGAACCGATTACTATATTGGCGGACTTATACTACAGCTGGTGGACCGCCAAATGCAAGCAAAAACATGTGGAGGTCGGCTCGTAAGAAACTCGTAAATCGAGGGATTGCTCGTTAACCGAAGTTAAGAATCTTATGGAAGGTAACTCGTTAACCGAAATCTCGTTAACCGAGGGACCACTGTACAAGTGTAAGGGGTGGGAGGAAGGCTATTAAATGTAGTAAAAGCATGATATGAGAACAGCAGGACAACAGTAATAATGAAATATTTTAAATAAACGTGGGTGTTAGACAGGGATGTATTATGTCCCCATGGTTGTTCAGTATAGACATGGATGTGAACTATTATACACTGGTGAAAGTGGTGATAAAAAACTTTCTTACAGGGCTGCACACATCTCAAATCTTAATTATAAGAGAACCAAATTACCACTGTTCAGTATAACTAGTGACTGCTTCTCTTTATGGTTGGACTCTGAGCCTCTGATTCTAATGTGTTCTTATCACATATGGTAGTCCCTGGATTAACGAACGGTTCAATTAACGAAATTTTGGTTAACGAATTAGCTCCCATAAAGATTTTCAGTTCCATTAATGATCATAACTTCGATTAATGAAAGCCTTAGGAGAAACACACTTTGTTGTGTGCATCAGCCGATCAGCTAGTCCGCCAATACAGTACAGTAATCGGTTCTATGTTTACATTCGCTTCCAGTGGAGTAAATATCAATTAAGTTGTGTTCTTGAATATTTTTGCATTTTTATATTAAAATAATTGGTCATTCTAAAATTTAGCCATCCAAGCTATGTCTACATAAAGTTTTCAACTAATATTTTTGGCTCGATATATGTAACTTTATTAATTTATTTTTACTCGTTCACATGCACACTGTCCTAAGGGCAAAGCTGTACTGTACATGTACCGGTACTCAAAATAATGTACTAAATGATAACTAAGATTTTTCTCTACTGCAAACTATAGCATCATGCTTATATTCAAATTAATCACTATCTTATAAGAATTCCAGCAATGTAAATTATATTCTCCCCAGTCACTTCTGTGACATTTTATAAGCAAAAAACAAAAACTCAATCTTTTTTTTTTTTTTACGGTCATTAACCCACTCAGGCACAGGTCATTTTTAATGACCCACATCAAGGCCTTGGGGGCGAAAGTATAATAAAACAACAACAATAATAATAATAATAATAATAATAATAATAATAATAATAATAATAAAATTAATAAAAATAAATGACAATTATAACTATTAATAAAAATTATAAATAATAATAATAATGAGCCATAAATGAATTTAGAAAAAATGAAAAAATATCTTCCCAGGCGGTAGTACCTCCCTGTTTGATAGCTGCCTACATAAATAAAAAAATAAATACTTCACTAGACCTTCAGCACCAACTGTCAAACATGTCACTGTCCCCCCCCCCCCCCCCCCCATCTTCCCAGCCAGGGTTCGGTGGCTTTAGGCTTAAAGTTTTAATCTTATATAATATCACAGACTAAAGTTAGAAGAATATAATTTATATTGCTGGAATCCTTGCAAGACAGCGAATAATTTGAATATAAACGTCATATATTTTGCATAAAAGATAAAAATTAATCATCTGTATCACCTTACAGTAGTGATTTAAGAATATATATATATATATATATATATATATATATATATATATATATATATATATATATATATATATATATATATATATATATATATATATATATACAGTAGTACCCCGCGTTGAACCCACAGGGTACCATGTTAAGTGAAAACCGCGTTAAGTGAACAACAGAACATATGGGATTAATTCCAATACAGGTAGTCGTCGACTTACGACCTAGATTGGTTACGGCTGCCCGGTCGTAAGTTGATCTGGTCGTAAGTCGGCCTATGTTATAATTACCTTACATATATTATAATGTGTAATGATAATATAATCATCTTTAAGTCATATTTTATCAACATTTTCTTTGTTCATTATTGTTACGGTCGTCAGGTTTAAGTAAATCACTGCATACTGCAGTACAATTTAATTACCTTACGTATATTATAATGTGTAATGATAATATAATCATCTTTAAGTCATATTTTATCAACATTTTCTTTGTTCATTATTGTTACGGTCGTCAGGTTTAAGTAAATCACTGCATACTACAGTACAATTGGTTTATTATTTACACAACATACAAAAAAAAAAAAATACAGGTGCAAAACATATAAAACATTTTAGTTGCAAAACATACAAACACATACAAACATACAAAAAACATCTTATTGGCCGCTGGTGCTTGGCTGTGGATCGTCGGGGTCGTCAGCTGGGGCAGCCTTTGGGGTAGCCGGAGGAGTTGTTTTTTTCATGAACATGGTGAGCTTTGTCTGAATTGTTCGTTTCTTCTTCTCCTCGTAAATTTCTTGATACGGACGAAACGAATTGCGGGCCATCCGCTCAATCCTTGCAAATCGTTCGATGTTTGGGTCCATTCCTTCAAAATGGGCAAGAAGTTTATTTAGTAGAGATAAACCTTCTGATAATCCCTTAGTGGTGAACGTCCTTTGTGGCTCCTCCTCCTCTTCTTTATCCGCTGCTTCTCTCCTTTCTTCTTCTGCTACTTTTTCTTCTTCCAATTCGATTAGCTCTTCATTTGTAAGTTCTTCTGATTCTTGGTCTAGCAACTCCTCAACATCTTCCACTTCACATTCCAAAGAAAGATCTTTTGCCAGTTTTACTATTTTTTCCCGAATAACTTCAAGCTCATTTTCACTGTCAAATCCTGCAAAAGTATGAACATAGCGCTTAACACACTTTTTCCAGATGCCATTCATGCACTTCTCCGTCACAGCCTCCCAGGCGTTTGCCAGATTCTTGATACCCTTAAGAATGTTGTACTGTTTCCAAAAGTCACGCAACGATAGTTCTGGGTCGGCATCTATAGCGTCTATGGCTTGGGCAAAGGTGGTTCGGAGATAGATAGCCTTGAAAGTAGCAATTGAACCTTGGTCCATAGGCTGCAAAATTGAAGTCGTGTTTGGCGGCATAAAAATCACTTTCACGTCCGGATGAATATCTGATAGATGAGGTGGATGTCCAGGCGCATTATCCAGTAGCAATAAAATCTTGAAAGGAATTTCTTTCGTCAAACAATATTCACGAACTTGAGGAATAAAACAATTTACAAACCAGTCTTCAAACAGTGCCTGTGTCATCCATGCTTTACGGTTAGAACGAAAGTAAACGGGCAGCGTGTGCTTGTTTACATTTTTCAACGCCCGCGGGTTTTCTGAATGGAAGATTAGGAAAGGCTTCAGCTTAAACCCCGCGATGTTCCCGCCAAGCAGCAGAGTAAGCCTATCCTTAAATGCTTTAAATCCAGACATGCTTTTGGCTTCTTTTTGGATGTAAGTGCGTTCTGGCATCCGTTTCCAATACAATCCCGTTTCATCCACATTAAATATCTGCTCTGCTAGATATCCCTCATCCGTAATTAATTCATCCAGACTGTCAACAAACTTGCGTGCTCCTTCCTCGTCTGCACTCGCTGCTTCCCCAGTCACTCGAACATTATGAAATTGAAATCTTTTCTTGAATCTCTTGAACCAGCCAGTACTTGCTGCAAATTCTTGATTGTAGTCTTCTCCGGCGCGCTCCTTCAAAGTCTGAAATAGACTTCTAGCCTTCGTCTGCACAGTAAAAAGGCTTAACGGTGTCTGTTTCTGGATCTGATCTTCCATCCAAATGTAAAGTAATTTCTCCATTTCGTGGAGAGGCCCAGTCCGTTGCTTCGTTATAACTGTCGCTTGCATGGGTGCAGAACCTTTCACAGCTTCACGAATCCTTTCTTTATCCTTCAAAATCGTCGACACAGTAGAGTGTGATAGCGTCAGATCACGTGCAATCACATTCACTTTCTTACCCCCTTCGTGCTGTTTAATCACCATCATTTTAGTGTTTAAATCAATGGCCTTTCTTTGCTTCTTGGCAGGTTGAGGAGTAGATGAAGACAGTTTCCTCTTGGTAGACATCTTGGGGGGGGTGGTGGTTCAAGAAAAATTTCCAAGACAAAAGAAAGGCACAAGGCAAACAGACACGGAGGGAAGTGTGCTGTACCAGCGAGCGTGTTTGTAATTGAGCGCGGGGATGCGCGCGGCTCCAGCTCCCGGCAGCGCCAGGAGGCTGGGGCCAAAACTGTCGTACCGCCGGTCGTAAAGTCGAACAGACGTAAGTCGCATAGGTCGTAAGTCGACGACTACCTGTAGAGACTGGCCCGACCCCCAAACTCTACTTTTTCGGACACAATACCTTAATTTTATGATGGTACATGCACACAATTAATACTTAAGAGAAATAGAGAAATACAGTCGCCAAGTTAATGTCCATTCAAATAATGGACTCAACTCCCTCCCCCTCTTCTCACACTACACTCACTGGCTCTTCCCTCTCTGAGAAATTTTGGGGGGAAAACCACTGGATTTTAATAAATAATACCTCAAACTAAAGTTAGGATAATATAATTGACATTGCTGGATTCCTTGTAAGACCAGGAATATTTTGAATATAAATGTCATACATTTTGCACAAAAGATAACATATTTACTCAGAGTAAACATTATATCTAAAATTTGTATGTCTAATGCAAAATCTATGATGTTTATATTCAAAATGATCATCAAATTGTAAGAATTCCAGCAATGTAAATTATATCCTGGCCGGGTAATTTGTATGAATTTTATGAGCTAAAAAAAAAAAAAGTATACTTCACAGCGTATATGGGTAGATGAACCGCGTTAAGTGAAAGTTCGGTTCTGGCGAGGCACCGCGTATATGAGAAATCGCGTTAAGTGAAACCGCGTTAAGCGGGGTAATACTGTATATATATATATATACACAGTAGTACCCCGATTTACAGGTCAATTGAACTCACAGGGTACCGCACAAAGTGAAAACCGCGTAAAGTGAACAACAGAACATATGGGAGTTAATTCCAATAGAGACTGGCCCGACCTCCAAACTCCACCCCAAACTCCACTTTTTCCGACACAATACCTATGTTGTAGTAAAAATAACATCTTAATTTTATGATGGTATGCACACACAATTAATATTTAAGAGAAATACAGTCACCAGGTTAATGTCCATTCAAATAATGGACTCAAATCCCCCCCCCCCCCCCAACTCTTCCCAGCTCACTAGCTCCTGCCTCTCTGAGAAATGTTTGGGTGAAAACACTAGATTTTAATGTATATATATATATATATATGTAATATTCAGGAATTTCAGAGTAATTTCGAATGCCCCGCCATTAGCGATACTGAGCGTTCAAGGTCGTCTGAGGGAAGAGAGCGCTCCCCGCACATAGTGGGAGTTTGTGGAACTAGGCCTATATGATATTTAATGTAATTTGCCGAATTAATAATGATGTGATTCATGAAGTTAAGGGACTATTATTGAATTTGAGATTATTATAGATCGTTTAGCAGTCTGAATGATGTTACGGGTGTCCCAAGGAGTTATTAGTTAGGCGGAAAATAAGTCACGTAGGCCTAAGCTCACGCCTTGAGAGAATGCGACGAGGCCTCTCCCCCAGTCCCGGAGAGCATTCACAGAGACAAGACGTCTCTGCGCGCTTGTCCCAGGAATAGTCACGTGGCCTAGTCACCTGTGTTGCATTATTGCAGAGTAACAAGTAAGTCTCATTCGATCTCAGACAGGGTTAGATAGGGCAGTGATAAAGTAAACTAGAGCTAACAGTGAGTTCATTTCAGGGTTTCCGTGAGAACCCACTTGACTGGAGTTGACCCGGAGTTGACTGCGAGAGATTGACTGCCGTTTGAGACTGAGGGTGGCGATTGTCGCCATTGGACCGAGCAAAGTAGGCCTGCCACTGTTTAGCGGGGTAGCAAAGGATCTCTTGAGTGAACGAGTGCTCCCGACAACTAAACGACCCGGGACCAGCAGTGGGTGATCAGTTCTTACCACTCCGGGCACATCACCACGTGTCCCGAGCTGCTAGCGAAACCCTCTTGCTAACGGGACGCTAAAGCTTCTCTCAACTGTACAAGGTCTGATTGGCTCACTCCCGTCCGCTTTATGGACGCACTGGGAGTACACTGAGGCTATCTGAGTAGACTAATGGTCACACACTGAGACCGTGAGTCTAGGCCTCTAGGAGATACCTGGAGGAACATTTTCCTTCCCTTATTACGGGTGTAGTTTAATAGTTTCTAGATAATTTTGATAATATTGTTTTGAATGTTTGTGCCATCAAGTGGAACCAGAGTGATACTGTGATTTGATTCTTTTAATGCCTCTGATTGTTCTTCATAATTCTGATCTCAGGTATAACCTTGTTCCCCAGAGTAGTGGTTAGGTTAGGTTAGGAAGTGTGCATCTGTTGGGGTGCTATAATTTGGTTGAGTGCCCTTAAGGCCTATTCATTGTAGAGTATTTAATTTCTCATTTTTATTACCATTCCTCAGTGACATATAATTTTGTTGAGTGCCCTTAAGGCCTATTCATTGTAGAGTAGTTAATTTCTTTTTTTAATACCTAAGTGACTGATATTATTGTGTGAAAGCCTTTAAGGCCTGTTTCATGTGTGCACGCAACAGTTCTTAATACTTCAAATTTATTGTTGCCTGAGGTTCTAATAATTTTTATATCAGGTATAACTTTTATTCCCCAGAGTAGTGCTTTAAGTTCAAGTTGAGAGGTGCGCATATTGGTGTACCATTATTTGATTGTGTTTGTAGTGTTGGAGGGAATATAAGTGTCTAAATTTTACAGTGTGTCTCATTCATCCCAGTCACAGATGCTATCCTTCCACGGGTCACGGACAATTTATTTTGTTTAGTAGATTTAAGTGTTCTTGTGCTGGTTCGGGATTTTTCTCAAAGGGGCGCTTCCACTGCCATCACCATCTATTAATTTTAAATAAACCCCAAGTCAAGTGAGAAATTAAAGTCCAGTAAATTCCGACCGGTTACATATATACATATACATACATATATATATATATGTATATATATATACATATATATATATATGCTGATAACCACAAGGAAATAAGAAAACACGAAGTTCCCAAGCGCTTTCGTGTAATTCACATCTTCAGGGGTGAGTACTCACCCCTGAAGATGTAAATTACACGAAAGCGCTTGGGAACTTCGTGTTTTCTTCTTTCCTTGTGGTTATTAGCATATACCTAGATCACGCGCACCTACAGTGATTTATTTGCATATATATATATATATATATATATATATATATATATATATATATATATATATATATATATATACAGTATAGTCTGCATTTACGCGGATTTTGTTTACGCGTTTGGTCATTTACGCGGCACCTTGCCAGGATGAAAATTTTGAATTACGCGGGTCATTGCATCATTTACGCGGGAAGCGTCGCGGGCAGGGTGCGCATTAGGTCGCTCTTACGTTATCGCTGACGTCATATGACGTATCGGACTGTGATTGGGCCACGCATCCTTACCACCCATGCTTTCCCTCTGCCGCTAGCTGTGAGTGCTCTAATGTAGCATGACGTGCCCTGCCACCAGAGGGTAGAAGGGTGATTTAGGGGAATTTTAGGAGTGTTTCTGACTTTATGCATTTTTTGGCTTTACTCTGTATGTACCTTTTCTGTGAGTTGGAACCAATTACCCAATATCTCATTGAAATCATAGATTCAGTTAATGAAATTTTCGGTTAACAAATGACTCAGTGGAACCAATTGTGTTCGTTAATCGAGGGACCACTGTATTATAATACAGGTCCAGAGGAGCCAAGTTGCCACTGCCCATCGCTCTCTCTCTCTCTCTCCAACTGTACTTAAATGAATTCTTTATAACTTTCAACTGTAAAAGAAGTATAGTTTTCCATGCATCAAGATGAACTTAAATTTAGATTTTGCCTTTAAGCATGTAGGATGAGTCTAGGTGACTGATCAATGCTTGTGTTTTTCAAATTTAGCTGTTTCACAGAGATTTTTTAGATGAAAAAGAATATAAATGATTGCTAAATCATCCTGAATGTAATGCTTATGATTAACAGCACATTAAAAAGTTATAAAAGGACTACAATTGCTTAAAACTTATCAAAAGCAACAAAATAGCATTAAAACAAAACATTTTATTTTTTAAACCCAATGGTTTTTGGTTTATAAAAAAAGTTTTTGTCAACCCTGATTTAACCTCTTGAATTTAAGGAGGTTCAGACATTGAACACAACAAGTTAAAGGTCCTAGTACTCAAGGGGTTAAGCAACCCACAAAAGTAGTGAATAATCTCAAAACCCTCATCAAATATTATTCCTTCCCACAATTTCAAGTATAGATTAACAATTGTTGACAAAATACCTTGAGGAAGACACTTGAGAAGAATTAATCTGGCTACTCCAGTCCTCTTCATCCTCATCACTATCCATTTGTTCAGTTATGGGAGGAGCAATTGTCACATCCTTACCAATCACCTTCTTGTTAATGTTTTGACCATCTACTGCAGCCGAGGTTTTAATTCCCTTTGATGTAATTTTCTCCTGCACTGTGGTTTTGTTTTTCATGTTTACTGGAAAAATGTATGGTGAACTGTATTACAAGAGTGATAAAAAATAATAATAAAAATTACAGTATAAAAAATAAATACTGCACACCTTTTCACATATCCGTTGAGACATTGTTACATAACTATTTGACAAATTTCATAATCGAATGACAGAACACATATCGAATGACAATCTTAAATAACTGTTGGTGGTATGTCATTCTCCAATTGTTAGATTCTCAAACTATATGTAGACTGTCGGTTTATTGTTCACGTCTGTCAACTTCATAACTTATGTCAATCATTTCCGTTAGCATGAACAAACAGTTATTTTAGATTGTCATTCGATATGTGTTCTGTAATTCGGTTATGAAATTTGTCAAGTAGTTATGTAACAATGTCTCAACGGATATGTGAAAAGGTGTACTGTAAATAAATATATAAAATAAAATTACATCATCATTACCAAACTTACATGTAAGCCTTAAGGGTGTTCTCTGGTGAGGAGTTTCACAAAAGCTACTCTCAGCCTCACTATCAGTAACAAGGGGATGAGTCTCTTCATACACATGCTGCAGGAGTACCACAGCCTTCCGACGACCCAGTGGTCGCACACCATATTTTGATAATTCTTCCTGGAAAAACAGAACTTTCAGTATAAAAATTCAGAATACATACTATAGATAACCAAAAGACTGTACACACACACACACAAGATACTAACCAGAAAGTCCATTTCCACCCACTCTCATTCTGGCAACAAACATACCCATAGAACTCAACACTGGACCTTAGCCCATTCTCCTCTATCTTAACTACATCAACCTCGTCTTCTTTATTCATGCCTCACCATTTCCAAGCTCAGACACTCCATCTAATTCTTTCTTCTTGGTCTCATGCCCCAAGCATACAAGTTTGTTAAGCTGGTAATAAGTGAATATATCGGCAATGTATTCAAAACACCACATGATGAATGTTTTGCTAAATTTTAAATCAAGAAATTCTTGACCAATCTATATCAGGATCTGAAATCCAGTAAATATTGAATTTGCATACAAGGAATTCTATACAGAACAAGAGTAAAAATACCTTATACTGCATGTAAGTTAGAGAGATAAAATATCCACTATTTAACTTACCTTAAGATTGGGAGTGGACATATTCTTATAATCAGGCAATGGTGTCACAGTTTTCCTCTTTGATGTTTTGTTTGTTTCAGGTGTCGTCAGATTAGGAATTGCTTCTTGAAAATTCACAGACTTGCAACTTTTTTTAGACATTTGTTTGAAACCTTCATCATCTTCCTTTTCAAACTCTTTCCAAATTAAGCTATCTTCAAGGTCCTCTGTTAGCTGAACCAAGGTTTCATTGCCAATAAAAGATCCTGACACTACTGTATTTGCATCTTCACATAATGATTTAGCTCCTCCTTTGAAAGCCGATCCTCTGAATTTTGTTCTCGATGAGCTAATGTCAATTTTCTC
Source organism: Homarus gammarus (assembly GCA_958450375.1). NCBI lineage: Eukaryota > Metazoa > Arthropoda > Malacostraca > Decapoda > Nephropidae > Homarus > Homarus gammarus. Next base: position 1,635,734 of record CAUDMG010002480.1, on the reverse strand, counting down.
TGAAGACTTCCTTGTTGAGGCTTCTGTCACAGGCAAGTCACACAGTGGAGCAAAATCTGGCTCACACTGAGAAAAACTTGCACCACAAACATTCCTCTTAGTGCTAGAGAAAGGGCTTTCTTTCCTTTTCTGAGAAATTTGTCTTAAAATGGGTAAAATATTATCATCAGTATGAACATTAGCTTCAGTCACTTCTGGATATTTTGCAGGTGTTGGACAATCATCTATGGGATATGGCAAAGCACAACCTACATCATCAAAATCCTCCCATACGTTGGTGATGTACGGTTCATTTACATTCTCTTGTTCCATTTCTGGGTTTTCATCTTCTGTCAAATTTTGGACTGGTGCATCAGGAGCATCTACAGTGTCTAGTTCTTGTTGAGAAATGTTTTTATTAGTATTAGGAGTTTTTATATTTGTCCATGGTTCCATTTCTTCATCAGTAAGATCCAAGTCAGGAGAACTATCAGAACTACTGAGAGTTAGATCAATCATGTTACCTTCAACTACTTCTGGACAGTTACTGAAGATACTATCACCTATTTCAGGACAGTTACTGAAGATATCATCACATACTTCAGGACAGTCAATTATGTTCTCTCCATATGGCTTAGGGTGGTCCGTGTTCTCTTCATTTGACTTATGACAGACCATATAGTCATTCTCTGCTTCCGGATAGTCCATACAATGTTCATCTACTTCAGGACAGTCATTAAATTCATTTTGATCAGCTGCTTTTAATAATAGTGAGGATCTTGTGTCTTTCATACTCGACAAACTACAACTTTGGTCAGATATAGTGCCTGCACTCCTACGCTCAAAACTTTGCTCATTTTCAAGGAGCTTTTCATTATTCATTTTCTTTGTCCTTTGGGGACTGAGAAGAGGCATGGCTTCTGAAGAAACTTTCACATCACTTGCACGGACATTCAATGAAGATCTCGAGTGCTGACCTAAGGAGTCTAATTTACCAGATGAATCTTTATCTGGACCCAAAGCAGAGGAAAATCTTGGTTCTGAAGGCACAGCAGCTACACTTTCCTCGCATGGAGATAGATTAGGATAGACTAGTGTTGGTGGAGAAGGTGAAGGATCTTCACTAAGAACAGACTCCTCAAATAAATCAGGAGACTGAAGTCCTCGGTTGATATGCGTGTCCCTAATTCTTTCCACATTATCACCAGTCGATGAATTTTCTTTATCAATACTTGCTGGCGAGTTCCTCCTTTCTGGAGTTTTAAGTACAACTTCTGGAGTTTTTTTACAAATTGGGGACAAATTAAGTTGACGCCTCACTATTCTCCCACTTTCTCCTCTTTTTTCTTGTAAGCTTCTTAATCTTTTTGAAGCTAAACAAATGTCTGCATTTGAACTTGTGTTATTATTCATGACCCTAGAAGTGTTGGGACTATTTTCAAGAGAGACTGCTTTGATCGGAGAAGAACTGGCTTTGTAAAGAGATTCTAGATATGATATAAGATCTTTACATTTATACTGAAGAGCTAAATCAAAGGTATCCATCCACAGTGGATCATCCTTCACCTTTATTTTACAAGTACCAGTGTACAGATATGCTAGAAATGTGTGTGCTCCTTCAAATGAAATTCCTTCCCATTTAACTTGCATCTTGTTCTCCTTCACTTCTTTATAGAGCGGAGGACATCTTACAATTAAGACTAGAGAGTGGATTGAAATGCTGCTGCTATCTGATGTTGTTACAGTGACATCACTCTCATCTTCACTTGCTAGTAGTGCACTCCAATCAAGAAGAAATTTGTCTTCCATGGACTTTGTTTCCACACATTTATCTTGGTTTACTAGCTGTGATCTTAAGTAATTTAAGCGACCTTTTTTCATCTCATCTGTAATTTTTCTTAAAGGAGACAACTTAATTGTCTCCATATCATGATTTACTGTCTCATTATTTAACCCTTCATCAGAAATTGGTAATGTTTTCTGCAATGAGAATATTTCTCCACAACTTTCTTCTGCCCTTTGTAAAATAGCATCACTATCACCTACAGGAAATGTCATCAAGTTACTTTTGCCTTTTTGTTTTAATTGTAATGGTGGTGGTTCACTGCAATCACTGTCTTGCAAAGTCACTAAATCCACATTTCTGCAGTCACTTTGAAAACCAATGCAGGGATTGCTTGTTTTCCCTCCAATTGCAATATTCAAGGAAAGACTTTTTACAGATTTTTCCTCTTTCTTGTCTCTATCAGTTTGTCTTGAGACATTATCTTTACTTGAGGCTGGAAGCTTATTACCTGAATGGAGGATGGTGTCATCTTCAAGAAAACTTTTTGTACAGGTAGCAATGCATGAAATCTGATTACCATCCTCTGAGAAGATTTGGGTTGAAATAGAATCATCTGAATGTACAGATGCAACATCACATGAAATTTTATTTTCTTGTAAGATTTGGGTTGCAAAAGAGTCATTTGAATGATCTGAATTTACAGATGCATTGCTAGCTTTATCTTTAACACAGCTAATTGACCCTTCTTCTTCATCCCTGTTTTGCACTAGCTCTAAACCTGAGGATTTTTCAGAGGATATCTTATCCTCTGAGCTATCACAGGCAGAAGGTAAGATTGTGCAGCAAACGGGGTCATTTTCTAATTCAGTATTTAATGTGCATTCTGAACTCTTATTCAAGACTGCTAACACTTCACAATCTGAATTATCTTCATCTTGACATTCACTGATGTGAGGATTACTTAAAACTTCAATTTGTGCCAAGTTTATACCTGGTTTATAATCTTTTTTACTATTATTTTTCAGGTATTTGTTGTCTACAGATTCAGTATCAGTAATATCTCTTTCTTGAGGGCTATCACTGATTAAATTATCCCTATCGATTTGTATCCAGGATTCTTTTGACAGATTTCCCTGGATATTTATTTCATCTTTTTCAGTGTCACACTCCTTCATATCTTCATCTAACATTTTACAGTCATCCTCCACAATGGAACCTATTAAGTCATCACCCAGACTATCATTTTGATGCTCAACTTTACTGTCACTATTAACACTTGTACTTTCCTTGCATGACTCATTATTTCTCTCTACTACTATGCTCTCCACTGTTTTTCCACCACCTTCACTCTTAATTTTTTTGTAAGTCTCATCATAATCTTTACTTTTTCCTTCATCACTTGAGTGAACAAGCCAAAAACCACTCCCAGCCTCCACAGTTTCATTGGGATCTGTGGCAGATTCAATATCTTGAGGCATGGCTTGATCTGCATCAAAACAGATATCATTGCAGGTATATTCAAGACAATCTTGAGAACCTAAGAGCTCAGCAAGGGCTAGCTGCGTGCAGTAGCCGTCAACCACAGATGTTTCTTCACATTCAGATCCTGAGTCAGAATTCTGGAAATAGAGAAAAAACAAATTAATGTACCTGTAATAGATTTATCTGTTGCATAGTTAAAGGCGTTTACATGGGGTCCTCGATTTACGAACGTCCGACTTACAAATGCCCGCCAATACGAACAGGGTTAAACTTGAAATTTATAGTACGGGAGTATTTTATTTACCTGAAAACTTATTTTTACTGTATTTTGTCATTGTATTTCTTCTTTTGTCTTAAATTAAGTGATTTTTAGATGCATATAAGGACTAAGGCTATGATATAGTGGAATTTTAAACATTGTTCTGTAAGTACAGTATGTACATAGCATGTGCTCCAAATTATGTAGAAATTCGACTTAAGAATGTCTATAAGAAACATGTTAACCTAACCTTGGTACAGTATATATAAACTACTCCCTTGCTTTAAACGAGGGATGCATGCACAGCGAATTTGTTTAAAGCGAACATCTTTTAACACGAGAGAAAGGGGGATAGGTTCCACACACTATATATATATATATATATATATATATATATATATATATATATATATATATATATATTTTTATATATATAAATATATATATATATAATCACGACTCCCAAAAATATCGACTTTTTCCAATATACAGTCTCTCCTCGACTTACGACAACCCGGATATACAACGGCCATGGTCGTATTAAATATTTTTCACATTACTTATTTTCGAGTCCCAATGTTAGTGATCGCGCTGTGTACTGAAAAAATTTTAATTTGTAATTCCCTTTGAAATGGCTGGCAAGCATAAAAGTGAGAGTTCTCGTGGTGCTGAGAAGAAAAAGAGACACCCATTTTAGAATTTCTATGTATTATTTTCGCCTTTTTGACTTACGACCTGGTCGTTGGGACAGAACCCCATTGTAAGTCAAGGAGAGACTGCATAGCGATAAATTTATTTATTTCACAAGGGATATCGGGCAGGAAATATTTCAAATGTACCGCCATGGCAAACAAATGCGTTATTTGCTCACCAGAGGCGCCACCGTGGTTGCTCACCCATGCATTCATGCTCAGTCTTTCTGAGTGAGTGACGAGTAAGCAGCCGACTCTGTTGCAGATTATGACTTCTAAGGTGAGCGTAAATGGGTTGCTAGTGACGGGAAACGTGAAGTGAAGAGAATGGAAAACTTAATGGAAAAGATTTTATACTGAAACTAATATTTTTGATTTGTTCGTTTATATAGGTGTAGGATTGTAAAGTGAGGGTGGCAGTGTGGCGTCTGCTACTGAGTCTGGTGTTCCCAGGATGGTGTGTCAGCTGCTGAGTCTGGTGTTCCTTGATATTGATATTGAAACAGTCTGTTGTTCCTGAGTCTAGTGTTCACTGGTGCTTTAGTTAGTAAGAAAATGAACTCGTTAAGTCAAGTTTAGTCACTTTTATTGGCCTCCAGAACCTAACCCTATTTTCCCCCATTGACTACATGTAATTATATATTGCGACTTAGTACTGTACAGTATATGGCGAACAACCTTATACCCTATCTCGAGATATATCCCGACCCTACTGTACTGAATTGTTTTCTCTCTAACTGACATAGCACACACAAATACTGTAATACATAAATATATAATTAAATAGAAACACAGTATAATTGAGTACTCATCAATACACAGGTGGAGGAAGATGAGGTGGCCTGTAAAATGGCTATATGCATGTTACCATAGTTACATGCAATGAAACTATGGTATAAAAGTTGTGGAAAAATAATTACAATACTCTAACATGATTTAGAAATAAAACTATACAATAAGAAAAATGAAGATCATGGGCATTTACAGTATGTATGGAGGCAGTGAGCTGTAACTGAGCTGCCAGTTCAGTCACGGTGCCGCCTCCGATGTGACAGCACGGCATACACACAACACAGCATATACAGTACACACATTTCTGAGTCATCTGGGTGGCTGCCTTGCTGAACCCAAAGGATGGTTTGAGTGCAGAAGGAGCTATTGTTTTAACATGAATTATGTGTTATTGTATTGTATTTTATGATATGCTATGTATCAATTTTATTGTTTACCATAAAAGTTTTTGTTAATTTTTGGTGCAAGCAATTTGAAATTTGCTCAAATTAGGCTCACCTTCTCATTGCTATATCAATTAACTCTGAACCCCACCGTTTATATAGAATTTTGGGTGTTAATAAACCAATCGAAACATCCCACATGCCATGAGGGTTAGAAACATAATGGCTTTCACTATAACAATGTATATAAGTTTCTACACAAGCTCAGTTTGAAAAGAAGAGATATGAAAGTGAAGATGTCTTATTGAATTTGCTGCACTCCTAAGGGGACCCAGGGACAGATCCTCCATCAAAGTGTTATAACTTGTACATAAAACAATGTGAATTTCTGAGAACAAAGGGAGAGAAAGAAGTGTAACCCCCCCCCCCCCCCCACATCTTTACAATGGGCACCTGAACATATCCAAATTATCATGAAAACGGTACAAGTAATTTGAACTTGCAATCAAATTTTAAGAAAACATAATGTCACCAGAATTTTAATCAACAGGGTGTCCCATTTGTCCATTCTCTTAGTAAAATTTCACCTTGATTTCAGCAAACATTCAAATTGCTTGCTATGAATATCAAAGTTGCAAAGTAACTAAATAAATTTACTTAAATACTGTACTAAAGTAACATTTTTGGGGTACGGTATTTACTTTTTAAAAAGTACTAATTTTCTTAGAGCTTTTACTTTAGTATGGTTTTCTAATACCTTTACTCCAATACAAATGAAAAAAACAAAATTGTTATTTGTTACATGCAAACTAATAATATATTTTTTAATTAACTAATTATTAATCTTGGTAAAAGAGTTGTGTGGGTGAAGCCGTGAAGGATAGGGTGTGGGGAAACACCATGCAGTCACATACAATATGCCCGGATAATTTGCGGTCCTCTATTATTTGTGGATGAAACAATGGATGTACCCAAGAATGTTTGCGGGTTGTTTTAAAGTTGCCAGCATTTTTACGGCCGGGACAGGGAGCCATTCGTTCTGTCTATTCCGTGCTTTATTAATAACAAAGCACGGAGTAGACTTGAGGGTAGACTGTCAAATTTTTAATAAATTTGTTTCTGATAATTATTTGAGAGGATTTTCCCATTATTATTTATTTGTATGTTATTCACGGATTTCGCAATTCGCGGCCATTTTGAGAACCTAACCCCGGCAAATTTGAAGAACATGCTGTACCTAGATTAAAAAAAGGTGAGGTGACGTCAGGTCAGGTCAGGTGGCAGTGGCCATGACAGCGGGCTTTCCTTTTTATCTTCTTGTGTCCATTAGCAACTTGACCACCCACCCCACATAGCCACCCTTTTATCCCCCTCCCCCCTGAATCCCCTCTCTTCTTCCCACTTTTCCTTCAAGGGCTTCATATTCCTGTTAGGCCTCAGTTGCTCTTTGCATATACCTGTACCTAAAATTAATTTCAAAGATGCTGTGATTCTAAAATGCTGAACATAATTCCATCTTAGATATAAAGCCTGTATCTATTCATATGTGTGAGACTGAGTATATTTAAAATTCTGCCTAAATAACTGAGCTAAATAACTACCGGTAAGTACCACTGCACCCCCCCACCTCTCCCCGCACCCACCAGATGTTACGTGGTGCAAAAAATTCAGCCACTCATCTATTAGAATTGAAAAGTGACATCACCACAACCACACCTCCATTAGAGGGACAGTTCACGGTGAGTCTTAGTCACACTCAGTCACTATGGAGGCAACAATCATCCACAAACTCCTCAACTGAAGGAGCTTGATAGCTACTTGGCATGTCCAAGGAATGGAATGTAGCTACTGAGGTCTTTGCCAACATTATGTGACTTATTTCTCAAGTAACACCCCACTACCTGCAACTGCTACTTGTGAGTGTGTTTGGTCATGCTGGGGTGACAAGCCTAGTCACAAGACCATGCGGTCCGACACTAATACATTGGTACTCATGTCTCGCAGGGCACACTGTGACTTGTGAGATGGAGACAATATTGATATGATCTAAGGACAATGAGAATTAGCACCCACCAATGCAGTGGGGGCAGTCAAGAATTAAATCTAAATTATTACGAATAAGTAGGTGGTGACATATAGTGGTTAGTGACTCTTCCTGTGGTAGGAGGTCCCTGACAGTGAGACAGTCAAGGCAATAGTGTTGAAGGGTGTTAGTGTTGGGACAGTTACAGAGTTTACAGGAAATGAACTGTGGGTCATTCCCCCGCCTTAGATACTTGCCAGATAGATCTGTATCCTAACCCAATGTGAGGAGGAAGAAAATGATCAGAGTGTTGGATGGATATATTTTCAGCCCGTTCATTATCCCTGCAATGGATTGTAGGGAGAAGTGGCTGAACGTATTCACTTTCGGTAGGTCATGCTGGTCATATATTTAGGCCTAAAAGATCCTGATTGGACAGCCATAATTTTGAGAATCAGTTATTGATTAATCCAGATAGAAAGATTTGCAAATAATCATGTGTAATGCTGCTATGTGTCTTATTTTTATCTTTAGTGAACTAGTGTTTTATAATTTGCTGTAGATGTAAATATATGAAACAATTAATACATGGACTGTAATTGCAGATGGTAGATAGCGTGGATTGTTGCAATGTTGACTTGAAGCAACAAAACTCCCACCCGCTTATGGCTTTTTTTACTTTAATCGATATCATAGTGTAGATCCCGCCCGCTGGAGGGGCCGTGACGTAGATAGCAAGCGCTCACTGTCATTGGCTGAGACGGAAGAGGAGGGTGTAAGCTGGCCTCTGTGATTGGCTGCCCACTCCTCTCACTCACTCACTGACGGGATGAGAGCACCTTACTACGCAAAAGCCAAGCCCATAATTTCCTGTCTGCCACAAATTGATGTTCTACCCTATTTCCAAAGGGCTTTCAACCTTACTTACGGTGTAGTAATGAGATCTTATCAACTACCATCGCATAGAGCTACGCCGTAAATAGTGCTTTCCAACAAAAAAAAAGGGTTTTGCCAGGATGGTCTGAATACACCTTACGATGCGGTACGCCTCATATGATGTTTAATGGAGATGAAGTGGATGTTTAGTGGATATATTGTAGGTCTGTGGATGTGTAGTCACATTCATTATTGGTCTCCTTGTAATTGCACATTATGATAACTTTAAGGTTAGTTTTATTCATTGATATCTTAAGTGGGAATTTTTCATTAACAATTACTTATACATGTTTAACTAATTACTTCTCTTATTTACATTATAACACATAATTATTCATTAGTTTACAATGCATTGTCACCCAAGTCAAAATACAGTCAGTCCTCGACTTACGACAGGGTTAGGGACTGACGACCAGGTCGTAAGTCGAAAATGCAAAAATAATACAGCTCCTCCCCGACTTATAACCTACTCGACTTACAACCACCCGCACTTACGACCTGCCTCAGTCATACCAAAATTTTGTCAAATTATGTATTTTCAAGTCCCAACGTTAGTACAGACAAAATTTTCGTCTGTAACTCTTTAAAATGGCTGGCAAGCTTAAAAGTGAGAATTTTGTGGTGCTGAGAAGAAAACGAGACACCCATTTTAGATTTTCTATGTATTATTTAATCATTTTCAACTTATGACCATTTCGACTTACGACCTGGATTTGGGTCCCTAACCCTGTCATAAGTCAGCGAGGAGCTGTACATAGAAAATCTAAAGTGGGTGTCTCTTTTTCTTCTCAGCACCACGAGAACTCTCACTTTTACGCTTGCCAGCCATTTTAAAGGGAATTACAAACGAAAATTTTGTCAGTACACAGCGCGATCACTAACGTTGGGACTCGAAAATACGTAATTTGAAAAATATTTTATACGACTGCGGCGGACGTATGTCCGGGTGGTCGTAAGTCGAGGTGCTCCTGTACATGATAAAGCTGTAGTTAACAGTATTCACGTGATCAGCAGATGGCACGACCACTCGTGTTGGCATTTATTGACGGCGGGTAGCACTATGTTTTCATCAGCGTAAAAACTGTCTTTGAATTTATTTATTAAACCTTTAAAATTTATTTCACAAAACAAACAGTATTAAAAACATTTAATGTTTCTCTAAGAATCGAAACATTAAAGACATAATTAATGTTTTTACACTAACGGCAAAGAAGATACACTTCAGTACCATTGTTAAATTGAAAATGACCAGCGAGGAATAGAATAAATTAATAAATTCTTAAGACACCAATTTTTTTCACTTTAACACTAATTTCATCATTTCAAAACACTCTTTAACAGAACACGTGATATGGCCGCTGTGTCCACGTGATTAGCCGGTGAATATTCTCTAAACTCTTCTATAAAACATTTTTTAGTTAGATTGTATCTATGTAATGCCTTCTATACTGACATCTCTCTAAGTACTTGAAGCAAAATTTCCCTTCCATTTCTATTGTCCTTAAATTCTCGAACCAAGGGCAGACCCGAACTCTCCTTTCTATCTCAGACTAATTGCCCTCAGATCTCAGACCTAGGTCAGACTCTAACCTACTCAGACTGCTGTTTCCCCCAATTGGTCTGAGTTGGTGAAGGGTTACTGTATCATCCACTTTTAAACCTGCAAAGCAAAACTTAACAATCCCTCTACACTCTGCACAATAAACACCATTTCATATTCCAACTTAACATCACAATACAAGTTAGTATCCTATGTGTCATCTCCATCAATTTTGAATTGGTAACCTCATATGAGAAGGGTTGATGCTTAACTTTAGGTCCTACACAAATATTCCCTGCACATACCATTTTTGCTAAACATAGATCTTCAAATTGCAGCTTAATATAGAACATTTTAAAGGAATTTCAGTTGGGAATTATGCAAGCAAGTTGCATGGTGCCCCCAAAATTATTCAAGAATTTAACTGGATATGCAAGACTCTATAGGATTCCATCACAGATTATAAGCCTTTTCTGCTTAATGCAGGGGACTGGAAACAAGAGCAAGTAAATACACACAGCCATTCATGTATTACCATTCATTGATTTTCACTTCTGAAAAGATGTGTACCACAATGAAATGCCCATAAAAAGAGGGTCTCACTGCTTCAACCAAGCCAGCATCGTCCATCAGTACATTGTTCTCAAAAAATCATGCAATTCCATGCTCTTCACTGATTCAGGCAAAAATATATAAAATAAATACTTTACATTTCTCCTCTAATTATTTTTGCAATGGAAATTTAATAAAAGCTTTGCAAACTCTATCATACATGCTGGGTTGTATGAAGTACCTCAGTTAAGCAAGATGTTATACATTAATGAAGGGGAAAGTGTTTGCAAGAAAGGAGAAGGGTTATTACCTCATCACTCACTGCATGTCGAGAAGTCAGATTCAAACGTCCAGGAATTTGTGAAAGGCTTCTTAAAAGTCCTCCCACTTCAACTTTCTTTGGTTTAATGTATGGTTCAAGCTCAGGAACATAGAACTCCTCAAGAGGATGATCAGTGCATCTATGAGCAGCATCCCATAATCTGCAATCCTGTCAAGAAATTTTTATGAAAACACCTTTTTCACTACAGATAATTATAGGTATATCCCTCAATTTACGATCACCCTATCTAAAATATTTCACTTGAACGATGGTTCAAACAAATAAATCTGCATGAACGATGGTCATCGTCCAGCCAAAATCGCTGACGCGCAGAATATGGAACACATCTCTTGCTGCACTTGACAGCTGCGGTCTACCAACATGCCGCCACACAGCTACTCAGTGCACTACTGTACCAGGGTTTGTTCCATGGTGATCGCACACAGCCATGATCGTGTAGCTCAACGATTATCAGTCTCGGTGTTGTTACAATACTTATCATCGGTGAGTTTTTTGTTGTTTTTTTACCTTAAAGTGTAAGAACATCATTAACATTCACATTGTACTCTGTTTTGGTGACTGTAAAGTGCTTGCCTCTGTTGTTGTGAGCATGATGTTTGTAAGTTATCACCGTTCACTTGTTTTATGACAGGCGCTTTTGCTGTTTTTGTGTAACTTTGAAAATGTCTGGGAAGGCTTGACATTGAGAAGCTGTGTGGGAGACAGAGTGACGTCCCCACTCCACCATCAAGAGTCCCCTTAGCCTCGAAAGGGACATGTGATGACCAGAATTGTTCTTAATGATGTGGTGAGTGGTGTTATTCAATTGTATTTTATATATACGAGGTGTGATGTAATAGTTCCCGGACTGGCTTCATAAAATCATTATTTTTCAAGATGTTACAATGAAACTTTAAGTCACCCTCAAAATATTCTTCAGAGGCCCCAATGCAGCACTGAATCCCCTCCTCCCACTTCTGGAAGTCCTTGTTGGTGAGACTGGAGAGCACCTCCTGCTATGTGTCCTGGATCTCCATTCTGTCCATGATCTTCTTTCCCTCGAGGTTCAACTTGAACTTGGGAAACAGCCAGAAGTCACAGGGGGCCCAATCTGGAGAGTATGGGGGATGGGAGACAACTGGGATGCCGTGCTTTGCCAGAAAATCATTCACAGTGAGGGCAGTGTGCTGAGGTGCACTGTCCTGGTGAAGGAGCCAATTGCCAGTCATCAGTCAGAATCTGGTTAACATTTCCATATGAAAGGTCCAACTGCTTGGCAATCTCGCGGATGGTCCCCTGACGCTCTTCAAGGACAAGTTGGTCATTTTTCTGGACATTTTCCTCACTTCTTTCAGTGGAAGGCTACCCAAAACAAAGCTCATTTTCAAAGGAAGTGCACCCTTCTTTGAAGCATTTGTGCCCCCTGAAAACTTGAGCCCTGGACATTGCTTCATCTTTGTAGACTTCCTTGGTCATTTCATGGGTTTTTGCACCAATTTTTTCAAGTCTGAAGCAAAATCTGATGGCACAGCTTTGCTCGAGGGTTGTGTGGGGACTGACTCAACTTAGCAGATGGGCTGGTACAGACACTCGCACAAAGCTCCACTATGGCCGGTTGGTGACACAGATTCCCGCCAAATCGATGCAGTAAACAACTTATACCCAAGGTGAGTAACTGCTGATGATTTGAATTCGATATCTGTTAAGAGAAAGGTTTTACGAAGCCAGTCCGGGAACTTTTAGTTCACACCTTGTAGTGTACTGTATTATTATTGTAGGAATTTTATTTTCGGTGAAACATATGGGTGTCGGACTGGCTGGAAACATATCCCATTGAACCCCATGTTATATGATCCTGATATGCGTTATTTCGACCTGCAATGGGTTTTCAGGAAAGAAACCCCATCGTAAACAGGGAGATATCTGTAATACAGGAGGGGTCAATTTTATAAATACACATTCAACATGTATAGTTCCCCTGAATAGAGGGAAAGGTGATATATATATATATACAGTCAATCCTCATATTACGCGGTCCCGCATTCCGCGTTTCACCGTTAACACGGTGCCTTGCCAGAACCTAACATTCTTACATTCCGTGGTCGTGAACGCCATTACGCGGAGTGTCCAGCGAGACGCTATTTTTAGATTTGCCCCACGCGCCACCCGCCCGCCTGCCTGCCTCTCCCTCCTCCTCCCTCCGCTTGGGCAAGCGGCGCGGTAAGGTTGCGCAGTGTGTGTCTTTGTTGCGTTATCACTGACGTCATATGACGTATCAGACCTGTGATTGGCCATGCATCCCGACCCCCCTCTGCTGCTAGCTGTAATTGGCTTAAAGTATTATGACGTGTCCACCCGGGGGAGGGAGGGAGGGAGGGAGGAGAGACGACGCTTGACCTAGCCGCGGCAGTTTCATCCCTCCAGGCAACTCCGTGTAAACGCGCATCCATTGTTCCGTAAAATGGCTTCCGCCGGACCACCACCCCCAGAGAAAAACCTTTCCTTACCTGGACCCAGCGGCACTAAACCAAAGAAGACACGACGTTCCTTAAGCTACGAGGTGAAGTATACCATCATCCAAGAGTTGGAGAAAGGAACAAGGCAGGTTGATTTGGCGCGCCAGCATGGCGTGAACGAATCTACGATCCGGACTATAAAGAAGGATTCAGCCAAGATAAAGGAGCACATGAAGATCACAAAGTCTACAGGTGCTTCTATGATCAAGTATTTTCACAACCAGGTGCTTCTCAAGACAGAAAAATTACTTGTGAGGTACTTGGTGCGTCAGGCGCGACGGAACATGGCGGTCGACACGCGCTCTGTGAAGGACTACGCACGTGAACTGTACATGGCAGTGGCACGAAAGATGGGAATTACAGAGCCCAAACCCTTTAATGCTTCCTCTGGGTGGTTACAGAGGTTTAAGATCCGGAACAAGATCACCAATATAAACATTGGTGGTGAAGAAGCGAGTGCTGATCGTGCTGCGGCTCGGGAATTTCCTCCGTTTTTATGTGAGATTATGGAGGAAGGACAGTACAGTGACGACCAGGTGTTTAACATGGACGAATCTGGTCTTTTCTGGAGAAAACTACCTTCCAAGTCCTACATTGTGAAGAATGCCAGCAGGATTCGGGGCCGGAAAATGCAGAAGGAACGCATCACCGTCCTGTTTACCACCAATGCCTCCGGTACCTGTAAGCTCAAGTTATCGGTGATCCACACAGCCCGCAAGCCGCACGCCTACAAGAGCATGGACATGACCAAGCTAAATGTCCACTGGCTGACAGCACCGAAGGCATGGATGTTCTCTACACTGTCCCTCTCCTGGTTTGATGACTGCTTTGTTCCCAATGTAAAGAAATTCTGTGAGCAACAGAATGTCCCATTTAATATTTTGTTGCTGCTGGACAACGCACCAGGACACTCGCCCCTACTGTTAGATCGTCACCCCAACGTAAAAGTGGTCTTCCTTCCTCCCAACACTACGTCTTTAATCCAGCCCATGGACCAGGAGTTGATTTGCAATGTGAAAGCTGCATTCTCAACAAAAAAATTCCAGCTCCTGAACGACTACACCAACACCAGGGAAGAGTTGCGTGACCTGAGTGACACCACCACTGATAGCAAGAGCGACGAAGATGAGGAACAACGGTTAGAACAGCAAAAAATACTCTTCCAACAATTCTGGAGAGTATTTAACATCAAGAAAGCTGTGGACATCTTGGTGGAGTCATGGGATCAGCTGTCTATTGCTACAATTCGTCACGCATGGAGACATGTGTTGCACGGAATACCAGGTGAGAGGAGGAGTCAATCTGTGACTGGTGAGGTTCAGACTGTTGCAGTAGCAGTGGACCTTGCCAGAGAAGCTGCGCAGACTGTTACAGTTCCAGGCTTCTCCGAGACCACCAAAGACGACATCCTGGAGGTGATCAGAAATCCTGAAGTGACTGCCGACGAGATGTTGGAAGAAGAACACGCCAGTGAAGAGGAGGAAGAAGGTGCGGAAGTCTCCGAAGAACACAATTTAAGTCATAGTGATATTAAGGGTGCCATGGAGTGTGCAGAGAAGATGAAGTCCTTCCTTTCCCGCGACAATGACGATGACCGCTATGAAGTCTTCCATAACCGGCTGGTGCAGGCTATGGAGCCGTACATCAAGGTGTATCACGACAACATCAACGCCAGCCGTCAGCCAAGCATAACAGATTTCTTCACCCGCAGCCCACCACAGCCAGCCCAAGCCAGTGATAGTGACAATGAGGTTGACTTTGAGGGATTTGTCAGGGAAGCCCTGACAACTGTAAGTGACAGTGATGATGATTCACCTAGTAATGGTGATTCACCTGAGGGCCAGTAATCTGCCCTCTGCCTCGGAACCAGCCTCCATCCCCGTATGCCGACCCATCTCTTCTACTACCGTAAGTGTTCCACCTAACTTTTAGTTTCTCTAAGATAACCTTCATTTTTCCTATGTTAACCTTTATCTTTCCTAACCTAACCTCTTCTATATTACTTGTTTTTTCATACCATCATAAAGCTAAGATAAAATTTTTACTACAACATAGTTGTGTGTCGTCAAAAAGTGGAGTTTGGGGATCGGCCTGGACTCCATTTCAATTAATCCCATATGCTATGCTGTTCACTTTACGCGTTCCTCACTTTCCGCGGGACCCTCCGGGTTACATTAACCGCGTAATATGAGGATTGACTGTATATATATATATATATATATATATATATATATATATATATATATATATATATATATATATATAAATATAAATATAAATATAAATATAAATATAAATATAAATATATATATATATATATATATATATATATACACAAACACACAGTATTACCCTGCTTTACGCGGTTTCACTTTCCGCGATTTCGCATTTACGTGGTACCTCGCCAGAACCGGACTTTCACTTTACGCAGTGCATCTACTCATATACGCGGGAAACAGCGCGGGCAGGATGCGAACAAGGTCGCCCAGTCATCAAAACATTACCGAGTTCTTCACCCGCCACCCACCACAGCCGGCCCAAGTCAGTGATTGTGATAGTGAGGATATGGACTTATATGGACTTTGAGGGGTTTGGCAAAGAGGCCCTGCAAGCCTATGTTGTGGATAGTGATACAAGTGATACAGGTGAGGGCCAATAATCTGCCCTCTGCCTCGGAACCAATCCCCCCAACCCTGTGTGCCCAGCCATCTTTTCTACAAATGTAAGTGTTAAAAAAACTAATATTATTGATATTTCTCTTAATTATTAATTGTGTGTGCATACCATCATAAAATTAAGAAGTTATTTTTACTACAATGTAGATATTGTGTCTGAAAAAGTGGAGTTTGGGGGTCGGGCCAGTCTCTATTGGAATTAATCCCATATGCTCTTTTGTTCACTTTACGCGGTTTTCACTTTCTGCGGTTCCCCATGGGTTCAATTGACCGCGTAAATCGGGGTACTACTGTATGTGTGTATATATATATATATATATATATATATATATATATATATATATATATATATACAGGTAGTCGTCGACTTACGACCTATGCGACTTACGTCTGTTCGACTTTACGACCGGCGGTACGACAGTTTTGGCCCCAGCCCCAGTGTAAATAATAAACCAATTGTACTGTAGTATGCAGTGATTTACTTAAACCTGACGACCGTAACAATAATGAACAAAGAAAATGTTGATAAAATATGACTTAAAGATGATTATATTATCATTACACATTACAGTATAATATACGTAAGGTAATTATAACATAGGCCGACTTACGACCAGATCAACTTACGACCGGTCGGCCGTAACCAATCTAGGTCGTAAGTCGACGACTACATATATATATATATATATATATATATATATATATATATATATATATATATATATATATATATAGTCGTCGACTTACGACCTATGCGACTTACGTCTGTTCGACTTTACGACCGGCGGTACGACAGTTTTGGCCCCAGCCTCCTGACGCTGCCGGGAGCTGGAGCCGCGCGCATCCCCGCGCTCAATTACAAACACGCTCGCTGGTACAGGACACTTCCCTCCGTGTCTGTTTGCCTTGTGCCTTTCTTTTGTCTCGGAAATTTTTCTTGAACCACCACCCCCCCCAAGATGTCTACCAAGAGGAAACTGTCTTCATCTACTCCTCAACCTGCCAAGAAGCAAAGAAAGGCCATTGATTTAAACACTAAAATGATGGTGATTAAACAGCACGAAGGGGGTAAGAAAGTGAATGAGATTGCACGTGATCTGACGCTATCACACTCTACTGTGTCGACGATTTTGAAGGATAAAGAAAGGATTCGTGAAGCTGTGAAAGGTTCTGCACCCATGCAAGCGACAGTTATAACGAAGCAACGGACTGGGCCTCTCCACGAAATGGAGAAATTACTTTACATTTGGATGGAAGATCAGATCCAGAAACGGACACCGTTAAGCCTTTTTACTGTGCAGACGAAGGCTAGAAGTCTATTTCAGACTTTGAAGGAGCGCGCCGGAGAAGACTACAGTCAAGAATTTGCAGCAAGTACTGGCTGGTTCAAGAGATTCAAGAAAAGATTTCAATTTCATAATGTTCGAGTGACTGGGGAAGCAGCGAGTGCAGACGAGGAAGGAGCACGCAAGTTTGTTGACAGTCTGGATGAATTAATTACGGATGAGGGATATCTAGCAGAGCAGATATTTAATGTGGATGAAACGGGATTGTATTGGAAACGGATGCCAGAACGCACTTACATCCAAAAAGAAGCCAAAAGCATGTCTGGATTTAAAGCATTTAAGGATAGGCTTACTCTGCTGCTTGGCGGGAACATCGCGGGGTTTAAGCTGAAACCTTTCCTAATCTTCCATTCAGAAAACCCGCGGGCGTTGAAAAATGTAAACAAGCACACGCTGCCCGTTTACTTTCGTTCTAACCGTAAAGCATGAATGACACAGGCACTGTTTGAAGACTGGTTTGTAAATTGTTTTATTCCTCAAGCTCGTGAATATTGTTTGACGAAAGAAATTCCTTTCAAGATTTTATTGCTACTGGACAATGCGCCTGGACATCCACCTCATCTATCAGATATTCATCCGGACGTGAAAGTGATTTTTATGCCGCCAAACACGACTTCAATTTTGCAGCCTATGGACCAAGGTTCAATTGCTACTTTCAAGGCTATCTATCTCCGAACCACCTTTGCCCAAGCCATAGCCGCTATAGATGCCGACCCAGAACTATCGTTGCGTGACTTTTGGAAACAGTACAACATTCTTATGGGTATCAAGAATCTGGCAAACGCCTGGGAGGCTGTGACGGAGAAGTGCATGAATGGCATCTGGAAAAAGTGTGTTAAGCGCTATGTTCATACTTTTGCAGGATTTGACAGTGAAAATGAGCTTGAAGTTATTCGGGAAAAAATAGTAAAACTGGCAAAAGATCTTTCTTTGGAATGTGAAGTGGAAGATGTTGAGGAGTTGCTAGACCAAGAATCAGAGGAACTTACAAATGAAGAGCTAATCGAATTGGAAGAAGAAAATGTAGCAGAAGAAGAAAGGAGAGAAGCAGCGGATAACGAAGAGGAGGAGGAGCCACAAAGGACGTTCACCACTAAGGGATTATCAGAAGGTTTATCTCTACTAAATAAACTTCTTGCCCATTTTGAAGGAATGGACCCAAACATTGAACGATTTGCAAGGATTGAGCGGATGGCACGCAATTCGTTTCGTCCATATCAAGAAATTTACGAGGAGAAGAAGAAACGAACAATTCAGACAAAGCTCACCATGTTCATGAAAAAAACAACAACTCCGGCTACCCCAAAGGCTGCCCCAGCTGACGACCCCGACGATCCACAGCCAAGCACCAGCGGCCAATAAGATGTTTTTTGTATGTTTGTATGTGTTTGTATGTTTTTCAACTAAAATGTTTTATATGTTTTGCACCTGTATTTTTTTTTTTTTGTATGTTGTGTAAATAATAAACCAATTGTACTGTAATATGCAGTGATTTACTTAAACCTGACGACCGTAACAATAATGAACAAAGAAAATGTTGATAAAATATGACTTAAAGATGATTATATTATCATTACACATTATAATATACGTAAGGTAATTATAACATTGGCCGACTTACGACCAGATCAACTTACGACCGGGTGGCCGTAACCAATCTCGGTCGTAAGTCGACGACTACCTGTATATATATACAGTCAACCCTCACTTTACGCGGTCCCACATTCCGCGTTTCCACGTTTACACGGTGCCCTGCCAGAACCCAGGATGCTCACATTCCCCGGTGGGTGTACCCCTTTACACGGGTGAAGTATAATTTTTTTATTTAGCTCATAAAATTCATACAAATTATCCGGCCAGAATATAATTTACATTGCTGGAATTCTTACAATTTGATGATCATTTTGAATATAAACATCATAGATTTTGCATTAGACATACAAATTTTAGATATAATGTTTACTTTGAGTAAATATGTTATCTTTCGTGCAAAATATATGACATTTGTATTCAAAATATTCCTGGTCTTACAAGGAATCCAGCAATGTCAATTATATTATCCTAACTTTAGTTTGAGGTATTATTTATTACCATACCTGGTTTTCCCCCCAAAAATTTCTCAGAGAGGGAAGAGCCAGCGAGTGTAGTGTGAGAAGAGGGGGAGGATGTTCAGTCCATTATTTGAATGGACATTAACTTGGCGACTGTATTTCTCTATTTCTCTTAAGTATTAATTGTGTGCATGTACCATCATAAAATTAAGATGTTATTTTTACTAGAACATAGGCATTGTGTTGGAAAAAGTGGAGTTTGGGGGTCAGCTGGTCTCTATTTCATTTAATCCCATATGTTATGTTATTCACTTTACGAGTTTCTCACTTTCCGCGGTACCCTGTGGGTTAGATTAACCGGGTAAAGTGAGGGTTGACTGTATATATATATATATATATATATATATATATATATATATATATATATATATATATATATATATATATATATATATATATATATATATATATATATATATATATATGTTTTCTTAAATTCCTGCCTAAAACCCTGTGAAATTCATTATCACCTACTCTAATATAAAAAAAATAAATAGGATTTACCTTATCCTTAAACTGTGAGAGATGACCTTTGGCTCCTGAACTTGAAGTGTTTTCCCAGTTAATAATTGGAGTATCCTCAGAGGATAATATTGATGCAACTTTTTCACTAATAAGTCTCTCCCTTTCTTCAACAGAACGCATAGCTAATGTTGTCTTCTGAAAATTGCCATGCCGTTTTCGTCCCTTACCCCTTGGGTGACCTGCCGTAGCTCGGTGACTCTCTGTTAAAGTAAACAAACTTCCACTTAAGTCTAAATGAAGCATTAAGTATCCTTATAAAATCTAGGTAGTGAGCCTTTGAACTCAATATTAATATAAAAGAAACCCAAGTTTTTCTTCTTAAACAAATAAATCTAATATAATTCCTACCTTACATACCCATACAGAATACAGATACAGTACCTCCTGATTTATGCGGGTTTGGTTTTCGTCATTTTTAGAATTACTATTTTTTCATTTATGTGGACTTATGTTTGGAATAATACAACCATCAACATACATCATCACTGGGTTGGCAGGGCGGTGGTGTTGTATTCCAAGTGCCATAAGAGAGGCGCACATACGCGTGGCATGGGTATGCAGCTTCCCACCTTGCAGTCCTTAGTGCGTGGACACAGTCTATAGTCACGGAGTGATACAGTACAGTATTTTGTGCTGCAGTATCTGTATATTGCACGTGTTTTGCATCATGCCACCAAAGTGTCCTTTAATTTCCCCACTATCTCTTCAATACTATCAACACTTGATGTCATCAGAATGCAACTCCTCCCTGGGCAGATCAGTTCTAAAATTTAGCAATAGTGATTCTAAAGCCATGATAAACAAAAGGGGGCTCAAGTGAGACCCTTGGTGGACACCTACTTTCGCTTTAAATTTATCACTATTTACTTGTACTCTTACAGAGTTTCTCAAGCCCTCATACAATGCCATAACCACTTGTACCAGACACTCCTTGACCCCCCTGGAAAACTCTTATCATATGCCTTCACTAAGTCTACAAATACAAGGTTCAACTTTCTCTCCTTTCCCAGATACTTCTCTTGTAGCTGCTTAGTAACCATAATTGATTTAATCATAATTTATATTTTCCCCCATTCATGCAGGTTTTTTAACCTTTAGGCCCCGGGTGACGTTCCAAAACGTCCGACTAGCGCCTATTTCCCGCCATTTTTTTTTTATTTATTTATTTTTATTTTTTGAAAAGTTGATTTTTCTTCTCGATTTATCCCCACGCGGAGGGAGGGGTGGGTTACTGCCAGCAGCACCCTAAGTCGGGGCTTAAGGGTTAATGTGATGCACCAGGGTGACTGTATTCAAGACAAGCACACTGTCCCTCCATCAGCTGTTATTTACTCTGATTGTCATGATGTTTCCCTTTCTATACATGGCTGCATAACATCCATCTGGTTTATGCCTGTTGCTTCGCACATTATATTTATTTATTTTTATCCAGCTTCATGTGACCTGACAAGGAATATATTTTTCAAGAACAGCCTATCAAAACTTACATACCTGTATAGTAAACCTTGTTCTAATATGCATACCTTTTTCTGGGGGGGGAAATATGATGGGCTGAGCCTTTCTGTCCTCATCCACAATCTGGTCTAACCCAAGGGCAAGTAACTTCTCTTCCTTGGCAGCTCTTTTCGCAGCTTCCTCTTCAGCAGCAGAGCGTGAAAGAGCCAAGGCCATCATCAAGTCTGGGTCTGCTTTGGCTGCTCTAATGGATCTTGCTGTACTTTCTTTTGCCTAAAGAAAACATATACGATTTATGTTAGTGTACATGTACAGTATTTTCTCAAGTTAACGAATTAATTCAAGCCACCCCTGTTCGTTAAATGGAAATTTCCTCCAAATCGAGCTCACAGCCAACTAAGTATATACTGGAGCACCTTAACTTTTGTCTTTATTCAAGACATGTTCAAAGGCAACTAAATTTACAGGGATGGAATGTCAGGTCACCCTTTCTTGGGTGGGGGATTAGTGGGTCTCATAACCTGAAGATGTCTTGAATAAAGACAAAAGCTAAAGTATTTTAAGGAGAGTGTGATAAGTTTAAGTATAAATGAGCAAAGTTGTATCCCTTCAACATTATATTACATAACATTTTAAAATATGGAATGAGAAAGCAGAAAGGTGTGGGTGTTGCCAAGTGTTCCTCAACAGCTGATGTTTATCTCGCCTCCAGGCAGTCACACAAGACCCTCACTGGATGCATGTTGTCTTAATTCCCGTGTGTGTGTGTGTGTGTGTGTCAGGAACACACCTCAACATCACATACACACATCCTCCAACATTTATTATTATATATTCTTGCATGATCAGCCTCTTATGGTGTATGTTTTATCATTGATAATATAAAATATTAAATACAGTACTACCATAAAAAATACAATATATAATCAGTAATTTGCATAAACATTAAGTGTCAAGCTGAATAATAAGGTAAAATAGTATATTACTGTATATGAAGGGTAATGGTATTAACCCTTAGGCCCGGGTGACGTTCCAGAATGTCCGCCTATTTCCGCCATTTTTTTTCCTCGATTTATCCCCTCACCTGGGAGGGGAGGGGGGGGTACTGCCAGCAGCACCCTAACCCAGGGCTTAAGGGTTAATAAGCTCAAATTATTACAGTAACATATCTTTATTAATTAATAAATAACAATAAACAATATTTTGTCAAGTTACAGTGTGACTGACAGAGGCATGTGTGGTGGGGGGGGGGGGGGGTGGGGGGATGAGCAATCAAGTTTCTCCCACTAGGGGTTTCCATCCCTCCTCCACCACCAGTCTATGTACAGAACTAAACAAAGAATTTATTTGAAATACTCTGTAATATTCAATGCCATAATATCCTGACCACTGGGTTAGTTATACAGATTTTACCCTGAGAAAAAGCCACAATTTTGAGCAACATATTACTTGGCATAGGGAAATGGACCCCAACACTACCAAGGTCAAATACTGTACAAAGTTTTCCTAATCTCAATCACTTTTTAATTGCATTTTATAACACAAGAGATGTAAATTGTAAAGGATATACCCGGTATTCTTTATTATTTATTCCTAAATGTCGCTGCTACTGCTTAGTCTTAAAAATATGTGCTTCTCTTGGTTATTTAATAATGTCTCACATACTAAAAGGAACATAAATGAAAAATGGCTGAATCTAACTCGAAAACAGCACAATTCCTACCTTTCCTGTTCCTCTGGCTTGTCCGGTATCATTTGGCTGCACAAAAAGAGGAAGTCCTAACTGGCTTCTTTCTTCAACTTGCTTTTCTAGTAATCTTGAGGCCATCAGAAGTTGTTCTGAGGTTAATCCGTGAGTTTGGGCACAGTTCTTCATGTGGGAGCTACGCTGGACTTTGGACCTTTGAGACTGAATAAATGTTAGAAAGAAGATGTACAAATAAGTAAATCATTATACAGCAAAGTATATTGTAAATATAGTACAGTACAACTACAAATGCAGCCTTTGGCCAAAAGTGTAAGACATCAAATAAAAGTAAATAAAGTTAAATAAGTGCCTTCAGGTAAAACGATACTCTATGCCATGGAGGCAACCTTCTGAATCATTCTTCTAGTTAAGAAAAAATAAATTGAGACTGACCTTGATCACTGGATTTGGGGACCATGAGATTGGCATCAACTCTGAATTTTATATTAAAAAATAAAATAAATAATAAAAATAAAATAATTATAATAAACAAGACTGAAACCTATTCTTGTATTTTTCACTTCTAAAACCTATTTCCCACTACAGTACTTTGTAATGTGGCTGGAACCTAGATGAAATACATTCCAGTGGTGTAAACACATTTTTTGTTTCTTGTCATCCAACAAACAATCAACCTTATGCTCTCCTATAATTCCCACACTGCTATTTCCTGGACCTCCATCCCCCTCACTTCAAATGAATTCTCACCCCACCCTTCCATCTACATTCTCTTCCATTTCCCTCCAGCAATCAACCTTGGAGTTGTACATCCATTTCACAAATCTTCCACAACCCATTCTCTCAGTACTGTACATCACATGTAGCTACAGTACATGAGTACACACTTTTGTAAACCCTGGACAGCTCTTTACCTGACAATTTTTTTTTTATGAACCCACACTCTGAGCCATTGAGGACACATGAGCACCTCGCCAAGTACTGTACTGCACACTGTAATATACGTACCTTCATACAAACAGGACATGGAAGTACTTGTGGTTTGTCTTTTTTTTCCCTTTCTAACTCTGTCTCTTCTTGGTCATCATCTTCCTCGGCCTTACTTGCTGTTACAACCAATGAATTATTTTCAGAGCATCTCTTTGTTAGTTTAAATTTCTGCAAACATTGTTTAAAATGATCAGAAAATATAGAACAAGGAACAATATGTTTGCAACAAGGACATAATTTTTCTGATTCAGAACATATAGACTTTTCTAAGTCCAAAAGAAAATTATTGTCTTCAGCAGCAGCATCTTGGGTATCAAGAGTTTGAGTCTCTGTCTTCACACATGGCAGGTCTGGATGATCAACAAAATCATCGTTGTTATCGTGTAAATCTGGGCCTTCTTTTTCTTTACACAAAATATGTTCACTTTGCACATTTTTCCCCCTGCCTCTCTTCGAAGGTCTACCAGGTGGCCTTGGAGGAGCAGACTTTTCAGCTTTGAGCTTCTTTGGAAGCCTAAAATAAAATTAGAAAAAACAATATAATTACATACCACATTAAATTAGTTCCATTTTCATTATTTCCAGTTCCTGATCTTTTTATTTGTTGTACCAAACTAATGTAAAAAAGAAGTGACCTGAATAATTACAGACATTACTGTATGCTGTATTATATACGTTCAACATTCATATTTATGTAATATTCATCCCTTTAATTCTAATTATTGTATATGGTACAATTATCACATTATTGTTACCCAATACAATCAATAATTAATTCACAAATTTATTAATACTGTCCAATACAGGCAACCATGAAAAGTATGATAATGTATTATACAGTGTAGTCCTGTACAGTCCTGTCTGGTGAAAGAAATGGACAGTGTTTATGCATTGCCTGCCCACACAAATGAAAGGTAAGGCTCAACTTACTGTATATATCTATGAAACATTGATATTTTGTTTCTTAATGGTACTGTACTTATGAATCTTTATTACTACAGCTAGTAATTTAAAGATGTAATGGTGCAATGTTACCTAAACTGGAAGGAAAAAATATGGACTGTATATATACAGAAATAATTTCTCTTTACGAAAAATTAATACTACCGGTAATTACCATATACAGTACAGTACTAAAACTGTATATTCACTAATAAACTGTATTCACATAAAAGGAGAGATAAAGACAAAGACACATGGTACTTCCAAAAGTGTGTGCACTTTGGGGTACTATATGGGAACTGAGAAGTGTGGGTGGCTGCCAGACTTATAGAGCAGGTACAAACCTACTCTAATAGGCCCAGCTCTAAGTGTATGTTCTCTGCCCATATGCGTATGATCTCCTCAAAAAATTTGCATATGAAACCTTAAAGGTATAAAAATATCATATACATATTTAGGTTGCTAAGGAGAGCAGCATTGCTATGATAGCAAGTATGTTAAGGGGAGACTGTTCCTTGACATTGCTTTTCATAAACTTTCCTAATACAGTATCTGTACAGTGTACTGTTACACAAAACTGTAATACATTTAAATACAAGAACAAATGTCTTCTTACCTTATTTACCTCAAGGCCACCTAAACTAGAGGTGGCCATCCCAAAGGAAGAAGGCCAGTAGCCTGTGTAGGATCCCTCTATTATCTGTTAAACGTCTTGTCAAGGGTTATTTTAAAACCCAGACTGTTCTCAATTCCTCAGCTTTAGCTGGTAGACTGTTAAATACAGTAAACACCCTGCACTTATTTTAAACCTTGAGCTTAGGTTTTAGCCTTAAGGTATTACAGTATACGCTTTTCCAGAGATACTTCCCGAGAAACCCTTATATCCCATCCAATAGAGCCCTTACCAACCATGGTTTTGCCCTACGCGTTTGATAATTCTAAACCCTAACCTCCGTGGCTGGTGATGGAATTACTGTACTGTATGGTGCTTATAAAACAAGGGACCTGGGCAATACTCTGATTAATCTTACATGTATTAAAGGTGTTGTACTTTTGGCCACTTTCAGTCTCCTATTACACAGCAAAATCATTAATCTACAATACTGTACTGTACTGCATTCAGTTAATAATACCTTCTTGCAACTAACATCTTCCATACCACTGCTGCTGCAATATGCCAAGCAGCAGATATGTGAGTACAGTACCTGCAAATCTTAACCTGAGAATGGGTGCAAATGCCAAAGTAAATGAGACTATGTACAGTCTCAGTCAAGATTCTTCGAACACTGCTGGAGACAGCGGGCAACTCAGGGCCGTTTGTTTACTATAGTACGTAGTATAATATAATATGAAACAACAAAGCCCAACCATTAATTAAGCAACAGGGAACTAAGTAACCAATCACCGATACAATTTTACATTCATTCATAATTTTTACTATGCACAATAGTAAACAAACGGCCTTGAGTTGCCAGCTGTCTTCAGCAGTGTTCGAAGAATCTTGAACGAGACCGTACCTGATTAGCTTAATATATTTTACCTTCCTTGTAAATCAAATAATTAATTTCAAAACAGGACACTTGTCAGAATGTCAGCAAAATCTTTTATAATCCCACAAATGCCAAGAAATAGGTGAATATGAAAGTGCCCAATGATGAGTACCAATAGAGAACCAACACCAAATTACAAGAGGAAAAGCATAGCATTCCTACTACTGTACATAGGTTATTGGCAGACCTTCAAAGTACAGTACAATAACTTTAGTCCAACAAAATTTTGAACTAGTTTCTTTAGATTTTTAATCTTAGAAAACAGTAATGAAGTTGTAAATTTTAATATTTTGTTTACCTGAAGACAATGGCAGTATCTTGAAAGTCATCAGTGATATCGTGTAATGATGAACCCGACACACACGGCAAATCCACTTCATATTTTCTCTTGCGAGAAAGGCGAATACGACTACCAGCACTCATTTTGGGGCTCATTGATTTACAATTTTCCTTTATTTACAAGATACATCTAATGTTCAAATAAAGACTGATTCTTTTGTAGAAATG
Source organism: Homarus gammarus (assembly GCA_958450375.1). NCBI lineage: Eukaryota > Metazoa > Arthropoda > Malacostraca > Decapoda > Nephropidae > Homarus > Homarus gammarus. The sequence goes on along the minus strand of CAUDMG010002480.1, from coordinate 1,608,666 downwards.
GAGGAAATATATACATTCAGGACAAATTAATTTGCCAATACTATTTTACATTAGCAATGGCTCATATAAGAAGTTCATTTCCACTAAAAAAATACAGTACTGTAGCTACACATTTTTTCTGTATACAATACTTAAAATTCAAAACAACTTATGCCTTGTTAGTCAGATAAAACAATGCATTTCCTTTCATAACTTATGCAACATGTTATCAACCACCAAAGGAGTGTACAGTAGTAGAGTACTCAGAGATTATCAAGTTATCATACAACTGAAAATATCATCCATAAAATTCTACAAAATCCTTAAATCAAATGAAAAGCTTAACATGTTAATGTTATTGATACGAAAAAAAAAATAAATAAAAAATAAGTAGCTAAAAGTAATTATTTTTCCTTTGATGATGTTACAACATTAAACAGGACGATCCTCTTGCTTCTGTTTGTTCTTTCTTATGGTCTCTGAGGACTGAGTTAAAGAGCGGCCCATTAACTCACGATGATCCTCAACAACCTCACTGTCCTTCAGGGCCCCATCTTTGATCTTCTGGGCTGCAGCTTGTGAATGCGGCATATAACTGCAGTGGAAAAACACACAGTACTGTAGACACCAAGTTTATGAGATAAACTGTATCACATACAGGGTATTACTTTACAAGCTTATTTGTAACATAAACAATTTAATCCAATTATACAGTTAAAGTACAGTACAGTATAAGGTAAATTTGATGAAGCACAATACTGTACAGTACAGTACATTGACCCCCTTGTTCATCATGGACTCACTTGAACACATTTTTTTAATTACTACCTGGTATTGCTTAACACAGGGCTAAGATTCGTTCGAACGAGGGTTGAGCCGGACTAACACAGCAAAATTCAGAAGAACGAATTCAGGTAGAAAACGCTTTGTTTGGGCCATTACAGTCAACGGGGAGATATTCCCAGCAGGCCAACGGTTGAGTCCATTACAGTTTACGGGTAGCGTACCCATGCTAGTGCTCAGTACAACCAGAAACAAAAACTTCACTTGCTTTCTCACCATGGCTCCACCAAAATGTTCTCTAAGTGTCTCTGCCTAAGGACACTCCAGCAAAGAAGAATAAGACAGTTTACCCTAGTGAGTAAATTAGACATTCTTTAAATACAGTAAAGCCTCCGATAACAACGGTTTGACCAGCAATTTTCATCTTTAAAACACTAGTTAATTTAGGACCCAATTCAATTTACGTCCTTATTTCATTAGTATTTACGACCAAAATATAATAAAAATTAAATAAAATTGCATTTTCATATAACAACTAAATCCCGATATGTATTATATAAAAAAAAAAAAATTACTGTAAAAAAAATTAAGAGCGCCTTGCGCAAAGAAACTGCTTTGCTAATGAGCGGTAAACAACAGTCGGAGCTTGGCGGGCCTTTTGTTTTCACCATCAGGAACAGGAGAAAAACTTTCTCAGGTTTCTCACAGCATTTTTGCATCCCTATTCAACATGAGCAAGAGAGCAAGTGATGGTAGTGTTGTTTCAAAAGCTAACAGAAAGTGTATAAACTTAGCCGAGAAACTAGATGTGTTAAAACGATATGAAAAAGGTGAGAGGTCTGTGGATATTATATGGAGCAAGCAATGAACATATTTTCTGAAGTGGATCCATTAACAGAACAAAGCATTAAAATTTAAATAAACACAAATGACCTCTACATAAGGATGTATAATGAGAAAAGAAAGCAGCTGTGCAAGGTTCTTTCGACAGCTTTATTATTCGAAGGCCTAAACCACCAACTTCAGCTACACCATCAACTTCAGGTTCAGTAACAGTTTCAGCAACAGCTTTATGGAAAGCGACAGCTTCAGCCAGAGTTGAACCTGATGACATTGTCATCTGAGTAAAAACTCAAACAATATTCATAGGCTGTCCTTATGTCTTAGACTTTACCACCATTGGTGAGTAAAATTTTTGTTTTACATTCGTAAATATTATTTAAAACATACATGAAAAGTATATAAGTGTTGCTTTCATATTCATATGTAGAGAAATGACGGTATGTTTTCACATGTGCGCACTTGCTGTTCATACGTTGGCATTCCCAATAGTCTAGCTTTATTTCTTTACCATTAGTGGTTAGCTACTTCTAGTGTTCCATTTATTAACATTAAATAACATTACTTAAAACAGACATACAGGTATTAATTTTTTTTAAATTAAGTTCACTACAGCTACAACCAGGGTCTTATTTTCTTCAGTTTCTTATGTAGAACCATCGTCACTCACGAAAACAATGCCGTCTTGTTCTCCTCGTGTGTGTTTTAATATTCTACATATTATTAATGAATTACATTGTTCATTTCACATATATAAACATTAATTCAATCAAATACATATTCAGTAATAAATAATAATGAATCTTGTGTACAATTCTTAAAAAGAAAAATGAAGCGGTATCCTTAAATGCACACGTATATGTTGGCATTCCCAATACTGTATATCACTTTTTTTTTTCTTTGCCATTAGTGGTTAGCTACTTCTATTGTTCCATTTATTAACATTAAATGCCATTAGTTAAAACATATACATTCATTTTTTCACATTAATTTTACTACAGCTACAACCAGGGTCTTGGTTTCTTCATTTTCTCCTGTAGAACTATCGTCCAGGACTCCCGGCTGTAAACACAAACGAAAGCAATGGCGTCCCATCTCCTCTTGTGTGACCATGTTATTATTCATTTATATTGTATAAGGTGCATTCAGAAACATTATTTAAAGAATATAGTTTGCACTTTTCATTAATTGTATTGTTTTGGGGGGAAAAGAGGGTGAAAAGCCACACAAAAGATATGAAAAGGTCACACTTGGGAACACATCTCATTATTATTGCTTTATTTTAATAGTAATTAATGATTCGCGATAAGGCGATTCACCTTACACTGCAATATTGGAGGACACATTAACGTCGTTATTCGAGGCTTTATTGTACCAGAGCAAGGCCAATCTGTTGCATCTGGCGGACGTTAATTTCCAACCAACATCCTAGACCACCATCATTCTTCATACCCTTCATAGTTGAGTACAATATACATACTGTACAGTAAGTAATATCTCCATTAGCCGGAATCCCTCTTAACTGGAACTCTCCAATAATCAGAACTGATCTCTCAGAAATCGTTCCCAAAGCCAGAATTTTCCGGAAAATTCCAGCTTTGGGAAAAAATTTTCAAGACGCACATTTTCTGGAAAATTCCCAGAAAATTTTCCCAGTACTGTACCCGGAAAATTCTAGGGACGGGAGTTTTTTCAGGGTTTGAGAGATAAAAATCGGGTGCTTTCTCCGGAAATTCTGGGAATGGGAAATATTTTTCTGAGTTCATGAGATGATTTTGTGTGCTATTTTAGAGAACATTTTTCCGTTACATGTACCTGGAAAATTCCGGGATGAGGGATTTTTTTCCGGCCTTTAGAGTCGTCTCGTTACCCGGAAATCACTCATTCCCAGAAGTGCTCTGCACCAATTGTTCTGGCTAAGGGAGATATCCCTATTATTCTTATTTATTTGCTTATTTGCCATGTTTAAGTCAGACAATCTTATGACTAGAGAGAGATCCAGACCACCCACTCTGTCTGAGTGGTTTCTCCATGAATGAGTCTATCAAGTGGAATGCTGAGAAGATTAGAGGTATGATTTCAGGTATATAAACATATCTTGTTGCCACTAAACAAATCTTGGGAATTTTATAGTTGAAATCAGTAGTTTTGACAATTCTAAGACACTTTTCTTCAATGGCATTTCTGTTGCAAATTACATTTAAGCAAGATATTTAACATTTTATTATACAGTGAACCCACGGCGGCCCGCGTAAAGTGAACAACATAAAGATGGCTGGGCACACGGGGATGGGGGGATGGTTCCAAGGCAGAGGGCAGATTATTATTGGCCCTCACCTGTATCACTTGTATCAATATCCACCACAGAGGCTTGCAGGGCCTCATTGTCAAACCCCTCAAAGTCTATATCCTCACTATCATTATCACTATCACTGACTTGGGCCGGCTGTGGTGGGTGGCGGGTGAAGAGCTCGGTAATGTTTTGATGACTGGGCGACCTTGTGCGCACCCAGCTACCGCCACCCCGCATAAAAGGGTACACACACCGCGGAAAGTGAGCATTCCGATTTCAGCAGGGTACCGCGTAAATGTGGAAACGCGTAAAGTGGGACCGCGTAAAGCGAGGGTTGACTGTATATGTTCAAGCCTGACAGTACACACCAAGAACATAACACATCAAAACTTTCGGAAAAACCTAGTTTCAACTTTGATTTTTACCCCGTAGTGGCAACAAGTGAAATTTTACCCCCTTTTTTTCGTAGTGGATACAGGTATGACAGCCACATGCCAAAAATCACACTGGGTATAGGTATGGCAGCCATATTGACAGACTGTGTTGTTAATGGTTAGGTTAGACAGAAAGGCCATCTTAATAACTATCATTGTATTGTCCCCCAACCATGCATGTGCATTAAGCTACCATAATAAAATACATCAATGTTCCTCCTACAGCTGCGATATTCTGCACCTGAATCTGGTGCTTTTATGTGTGTGTATTCAAGGTAAGAAACAAGTTTTTGTCAATACTTGACGAGTGTAGTCCAACCTTACTACTAATTTGGTATCATTTCTGTAATTGTTGACAACTAAACGCTGCAATTTCACTGTGCTTTATAGTGGACACTATCATAGCCATAGTTTTGACAAATGTGTTAAAAAGTGGTTATTTCTAAATTAAACCTAACCTAACCTTAGTTGATGAGAAAAACAATCTGCATTAGCACTGTTAGAAGATCACACCAACCTAACCAAAGAAACCTACCTAACTTTACCTAACTTCCTAGCCGTGAGGCTCCACCCTCGACCACCCATGCATATTAAACAGAAAGAACTTACTATGAAATGGTGTAATTTTATGTTTTTTTGTGGACGTGAGAGCAGCCGCCCAGTCCCTGTGGCTCATAAACATACAATGGCAACTGGCGTTGATCGGAGATGATTGGCCGTGTACCGCCGAGAAACAAACAAAGTACGTATACTGTAGTGTGCGCCTAGTCGCCTAATTATCTACCAAAGGAAGCAACCCCCCCCCCCCCCCAAAATGATCATCAACAGAACTCACTGATGAAAATAAAATATAAAGTACAGTATTATTATCATTACAGTCATATAGCAAATTTTAGGATTTTAAGTTTTGAAGTCAGTAGTTAAGATAATTGTAAGACACTTTTCTTCTATTGTGTGTCCATCAGAAATTTACATTTTTCAAGTATTTTAACTGATAAAATTACCAACAACATTAGTTGTTCAAAGTGGGCAGGGCTTTGAAGTGCAGTAGAAGGAAAATGTGGGGTAGAATATTAAAGTAACACCAAACAAACCTTTCAAAACCTTAACTAACCTTTCCTAACTTGTAAAAATGTTAAGAATCACTTTCGAGTTTATGGATCCCTCCTCATCTGAGCACCAAAAACACCTAATAAAAACCGAAAGCAACACCATCACCTACTAAACATGAGTAAGGTAAACTTTTTTTATAGTTTTAGGATTTTTAAAGTTTAGGAAACATTAGGCCAAGTTTTAAAAGTTTTAATATTTTTTATTATACTGTGTATATATATATATATATATATATATATATATATATATATATATATATATATATATATATATAAATTAGTATTTTACCTCACATTTTCCCTCTACTTCAAAGCCCTACCCACTTTAAACAAGTAATATTGTTGGTAATTTTATCGATTAAAATACTCGGAAAATTATAAATTTCCGACAGAAATGCGTTTGAAGAAAAATGCCTTACAATTGTCTAAACTGGTGATTCCAAAACTTAAAATCCTAAAATTCGCGACATGACCGAAACGATAAATTTACCAAATATAAACATGAAAACAGTCGTCAACATTAGTCGAAATTACTAATGAGTGCTGTCGTAAACTCTTACCAAACATAAACTCACATAGGTCCATCATTGGTTAATATTTAGTAGTTGCCAACACCTAACTAAATACCGAGTCATATACTGTATAGGGAGAAACAGAGAAAAAAAAAATTATACCATAACGTTTCTGTCGGAAATTTAAAGTTATCGAGTTATTTAACTTTCATTTTACAATATTCGGCCAATCAGCATGATTGGCGATGTGACATCATAGTCGTGCACACAAATCAGCGCATGCCAATGTAACCTAATGTTCGTGCGTCAATCAGCACAAGTCTCGATTCGCGAGCAGTTGGAAGATGAAGTCTGTGTGAAAAGGATGTACAGCCAACAAAAAAAATTTCTGCACCTTTATGGTGTTATACAATATAACACACCAGACCAAGAATTCTGAACAACACTCATTTACGTGGGTGATTCATGTTAATTTCTCTGTATTAACTATATGTAATATAAAAAATACATCATACCGGTTATACACTGCATCACACAACCAAATTAACATGGCCTCAGTTAGTGATCGTTGCAAAGGGATGCAGGATATTTTTTGCTGACTGTACATTGGCTTCCTGGCACGTTATTCAGCATGTTTTGGGCGCAGCAGCCGTTGACATTTTTAGGGCTCACGGTGTTCTTGTTTCATTTGTAAAGTGTCCGAGATGTAATTCTGTGTCAATACCGTGTAGATCGCCATGCATGGTACCGTGATAAGAGACGGACACTAACGAAGACACCACTTTCTCATTCAAGTGGCATCACTATCCTTCTGTATCTCTTACTTAAGGTAAGTTTCTTACACATTAGGGGTTAGGTTAGGTTTTTACATTTTTTGACATTTGACTTTTTTTTTCAATACTGTATCTCAACAATGGCTCATTTCTGATGGCAATGAAGGACATACTTGTATTTAGCATGATGATTTACACTATAAAAACCCATTTTCAATAGTCCATTAGTTGTTGGCAATAAACCCTCGTTTATTGAAAAAAATACAGAAAAACAAATATACAAAAACTGCAGTTCCTGCACATGATAAGCAGTTTTCTTGGGGGAAGAATAATTTTAAATACATTTAGTTGAAACTAGGTGGGTTAGGTGTGAAAGAAACATTAGGTATTCTGCTTTTCACTTCACAGCCATTAGTCACAGAAATTGTAAATCATACCTTAAAATGGATTCTGCTGAAAGAATTATTTTAAAATATTTTTCATTGTCGCTCAACTGAACTTAAACATAAAAAAAAAAAAACGGTAATTATTGACGACTGACCCACCAGCGGCTTAGCATAGTAAACGATTATAAAAACACCGCAGTTTCAACGTGTTCTAAAGAGGACGCTCAGAGCTTGTGCATTTTTTTCCAAACCTAACCCAACCTAACTAAACTAAACTTAACCTAACATAACCCAACCCAACCTAGCTTTAACCTTAACCTAACATAAACATAAAACTGTTCTACCTTATGATTCGTTTAAATGCACTAGCCAGTATCTCCTACTACATGCTATCCATTTACAATCTTACCTTATATACGTCCTCAACTAACATCAAACCCTCCTGGAAATTATTATTTAAATGAAAATCTCATAAAAAATAAATAATAATAATCTGCCATGTGCCGCACGCAGTCTAAGATATGTAAAACTACAGGTTCAACTCTTGGTTAGGTTAGGTAAGGTTAGTTTAGATTTGGTTAGGTTGGGTAAGGTTAGGTAAGGTTAGGTTAGGTTAGGTAAGGTAAGGTAAGGTAAACATTTTTCTGGTGTATTTATATGTGCTTTCTGCCAAATTTAACCTTCGTCTCCATGGAAAACTACCGTTGTAGTTTTCTGGGAATTTCAAAACTACTAGTTTCCCAAGGAAACTAAGTTTCATTTTTAAAGAAAGCACATAAAAAAAGGAATAATATGTTTTTAATTAGAAATAGCGTTGGTGCATAAAACAAATTTTACCCTGTTTTATAGACGACAAATGTCATATTAGTGCAAATGTTCTTTTTTACCCAATCCAACCTAACCTAAATTTAGCATAAAACCGCCACATTACCACCGAGGAGACAAAGTAGTGAGCACATTAGGCGTCTAAATATACAGTACAGTATACCAAACGAAGCATTTACACAACAAATGATTACCATATAAAAACTCACTGGTGAAAAGAGTGGGAAAATAAACACTAACTCAAATAACTCGTCGGCAGGTCAGTCGTCAATATTAACCCAAAACAGAACCATAATAACAAACACACAAGAATTATATCATAAAAAAATAACTCACTGAATGCCAGTCCCAATCAGTCCTGACAGGGCCAGTATCCCCAGAGCAAAGCGGTGCCTAAACCGGCGTAATTCTGTTCCTTTTACACGACGATTATAATAAGGATCTTCAGAAGTCATGTTCGTATATAATCCTTGATCAGAGTTTGTGGCGTCTATATAATATAACAGCCTTAATTACTTAACTATTGAGCTGGTCATAAGTCACATTTTCTAACCTCTCCTTCCACTGGTCAACAACATACTGAGTCTGATTGTCTGTGTACGTTTTTCATTACAGAAAATGTATGATGTACAAATTTATTGGGTAACTAATACAAGCGGATATAGAGGAGGAAGAAATCTTTTACTTTACCTTTTTTTTTTACTTTCATCCTCTTCACCGCTGATCGATGCACATTGTGCAGTACGTGTTTTTATGCAAATTCTGTATAATGTAGCCGAAAATTAATAACGAATAATAGTTTATTTCTGCTGTAGAATATAGATATTGTGGGGTAAGGGTTATTTGGTTCACACTCAGGATGGGATGGAGAAAGGAAACTCACAATGTGCTCTCTGTATACATATTGTATTGGATGTACAGTGCAGCTTGGTGCTGGGAAGTGGCAGCGTGGTTACAAGCGTGATGTAGAGAGAGCTGGTTGGTGAGGATGCTCAGAGGAGGACCAGCTTGTGGGTTGCCATGCTCGCCGGCGGGAGCGAGGGCCGCCAGGCAGGAGGAGGAGGTGTTGCTTGCTGGTTGGTGTAGGTAGAAAAGAGAGGTAGGTCACCACAAGGTCAGGTCTTATATAGCGGAGGTAGGCGTGGCTTAATAGTTGACCTCCGTCATGTAAGGCGGCGCTAGTTGACCTAGACCACGAGGCATACACTGGGAAATTCGCGGGGTCGGCTACTCAGCGACAAACAGGGTTTGTAGGGGAGAAATCCACTACAATATCAGTCTTTTTTTTTTTTTTTTACATGGATTCGCCCACCTGGGCACAGGTCACTGACCCTGTAGTGGACTCTCTCCCCTACAACAGCCTAGCCGTATCCCATAGCAACGGAGTTCTGCCAAAGCCTAGTTGCCGGTGTCGACCCCCCCACCCCATGTCTAGACACGTCAGGGAAACTGGCGCGACTCGAGACATGGGGGGGGGGGGGGGTCGACACCGGCAACTAGGCTTTGGCAGAACTCCGTTGCTATGGGATACGGCTAGGCTGTTGTAGGGGAGAGAAATTAAGAGAATCCACTACAACCCATGTCGCCCCCCCCCCCAGGTCCCGATATGGGCGAAAATGTAACACAGTACTGTAATAACAACAATAATAATAATTAGTTCATAAACAGTAAATAAAATTTATAATAAAAATTAAAAATTATAAATAAAATAGTAATAACTTAGACTTTAGCAAAGCATTTAACAGAGTACCGCATCAGAGGCTTCTGGGAAAAATTAAGGCTCATGATATCGAGGGGAAAGTTTTAAATTGGATAAAATCATGGCTCACCGATAGAACGCAGAGGGTCAGCGTAAATGGTGTTAAATCTGAGTGGGGTCGTGTAACCAGTGGGGTTCCCCAGGGGTCAATACTAGGCCCACTCTTGTTCATAATCTACATAAACGATCTAGATACTGGGATCAGCAGTGGCATATGCAAGTTTGCGGATGACACCAAAATAGGGCGGCAGATTAATTCAGGGCAGGATGCAAATGCATTACAGGAGGATCTAAATAAACTGTAGGGGCGGTCTGAAAATGGCAAATGAAATTCAACACCAGCAAGTGCAGCGTACTTAATATTGGAAGAACAAATACTGTCAATGTATACAGCCTTAACAACATCAACCTAGCAAAGTCGACTTGTGAAAGAGACCTAGGGGTACTTGTAAACACGGACCTGCGGCCTAGAAAACAGTGCGTTAATGTTCGAAATAAGGCAAACAGAGTATTGGGTTTTATATCTAGAAGTGTAAGTAATAAGAGTGCAGAGGTCTTATTGCAACTATATCTTGCGCTAGTCAGGCCGCACCTCGATTATGCGGTTCAGTTCTGGTCCCTTATTATAGAATGGATATAAATTCACTAGAGTCGATGCAGCGAAGAATGACGAAAATGATTCCGGGACTTAGAAACCTTCCATATCAGGATAGGTTAAAGAAACTAAACTTGCATTCCCTAGAAAGACGAAGAGTGCGGGGAGATATGATAGAAGTATTTAAGTGGGTGAAAGGAATCAATAAAGGTGATATAGATAAAGTTCTTATAATATCAGAGCAGGATAGGACTCGGAACAACGGATTCAAGTTGGATAAGTTTAGGTTTAGGAGGGAGATAGGAAGGAACTGGTTTACAAATAGGGTGGTGGACGAGTGGAACAAGCTTAGCAACCTTGTAGTAAGTGCTGGAACGCTGGAAAGTTTCAAAAGGAGGCTGGATAGATTCATGGATGATAGAGAGTAGTAGTAACTCTTGACAGGAGCTGCCATGCACAGGCCAACCGGCCTATTGCAGACTCCTTATTTTCTTATGTTCTTATGTAACACTGGTAACAATAATAATAATAATAATAATAATAATAATAATAATAATAATAATAATAATAAAAAAGAACCACAAAGAAATATAAAAATTAAAAAAGATCAAGAGTGTACAGTATATATGTTGCGTTGTCAAAGTAAGAGAAACAATTGAGACCTAAAAGTCAGACCAGCAGTGTGGGACTTGTTGATCACAATTTTCGTGATGCCATATGGCAGCAGGGTCTACCATTGGACAACACATTATGCTTCCAATATCTTCTCAGGCGGTAGTACCGTAGTATCTCCGTTTGATGCTAATAACTTGTTATTCTTACCTAGGATAATGATCCTATGAAATATTCGCAGATAAAATAATTTATTATACTATGACTGCAATACAGTAATTTCAAATTAAAAATGATTCGGTTTGCAATGTGTGATTGTTGACACTCATCGTGCCCCCTACCCTTGTTATAGGGCACAGCTTGAAAGAATTTATATCTGCTGGAGGGGCAGAAGCACAGACTAAAGTGAAAAAGGAGATGGCAAGCGGGATTTGCAACCCAATAACAACTCATATTTGGAAAGCTCTTGGGTAAATTTTCACAGGCTGCCCAGAATGGTTTTGGACATGAAACTTACAGTACGTTTTTCCGTTAGTTTTTCATATGTTTTGAACGATTCTGACCTTCATTTCTATCGCAAATGACTCCTTTTCGAGTATGACGATCTTGGGGGACCCGTGGGAAATCGGGATTTTGGGTGGGGAGAGCAAAAACGAGCGATGTCATCTAAATGACCAAATTTGCAGGGGCGATTCTACGGGGGGGCCATGGCCCCCCAGATTTTGGGCTGGTCCCTGGGTTGGCCCCCCCCACTTTTTATTCTCAAAATTGTAATTCCAAAAACATTCCCAAAACCAGGAAGTGAGTCAAGTGACTCAGGCAATGGGCGCGCCGCACGCCAGATGCAGGCATGGGTGAGGCTGCATTTGAATGTTTGTATAAATTACTGTTTATAGCTGTATACAGGCAACGAAGGGTGCTAAGAGTAGATCAAGCTAACACATGACGTAGAAAGTTGTATTATTTGTATATTATGGGAAACATTTAAAAAAAAAGTTGCGAAAATATTGCAACAATTTCTAGCAATAATCATTACGTTGAGATGATGGTTTTGTCTAATGTTGCCATAATATTGTGGAAACATAGGTAAAAAAAAAATTACGGGAAGATACTTCATTCTCTTACATGTGACTTCATTACCGGGTAGGCGTAATTCCTAGTGAGGCGGCCTTCTCTTGAATTCAGATACGTACACATCCTGAGTAACTCCTTGACGTGCTTATGAACTTCGATTAAATCACCTCTTACCATTTTCAATATAAGCTGGGCAAGTGAAGACGTTCTAATCTTTCTTGGCGAGGTATACTGTACCGATACCAGTTGGATAGCCTTCCTTTGGACGTTCTCATGATCATGCTCTGTATCCGTTGTTTCTGTAAATTAAGCCATTACAGTGCAGTACAAAGGCTAAACTATACAGCTACAAAAGACAACCGATAAGATTACCAGATTTACTTACTAATAATAATAATATCCACCACCCGCAACAGTCAAGGTACCAACTGTTACCAGAAATTTGTTACGTGTAATGATTTTTATCATTTTCCTAAGACGCTCCGTGAAGCTCAACTTATCACTATCCATGTTAACAAATGCTGGAGAACTTGTGATACAATTTAAACACTTATGATAGAAAATTCGCAACTGTGGCAGGCGCTGCTATCGTCCACTGCCTCAAGCTTCCATTGACTGACTGGCGGGTAAATAACGGTGTTGCCAGATGGCTCCCCGCAAAATCGGCTATACCAAGTGTTAAAACTGGCTAAACTGAAAACGTTATGGCTAGAAATATGGCTAACTTTTCAGTGCATACATATCTAAATAGAAATTAAAGGAAACTACGTATTTTAATGAATGTTTTCCACACCAGCTCTTTTCTTACCTTTTGGTTAGTCGCACATCCTGTAATATAATGTTAAGCACGTCATCGTCTTCTTCTTCAGTGGACGATGTTGAAGGCTTGCCTGATGCATTTTTGTTTGACTTCTCATACCTATGACTTGAGGTTACAAGATCGAGAACATTATTTGGAAAGTCATATGTTACGCAACTTTCTGGCACCCTTTTCAAGCCATAGCGAATGTGAAGTAATGCATTGACGGTGTGTTTTCATTTTATTCCTTAGCTTGCTCTAACCAAGTTTATTTGACTAAACGTTTTTTCGATATCTGCATTGGAATGTAGCAAACCTAGGATATTTAATGCAGCTGATGACAATTCTAGTTAAGGATTCGAGTTTGAAGCATCTTTGTACCTGCGGACTTCAGCACAAAATTTTACCCCGTGTCCTGGGTTTCACGCCATTTTACTGGTGTTATATTTGACCACTGGAGTTCAATCTTTGTAATGTCTGCACTAACACTCAAAGATTCTAGAAGAGGGGCAGTGGAGTATTTTACTACACGCAAAGCATTTGCGACATTTAACAGTGACACTGTTTTCAATACTCGTACATTAAGTGGGAGTTTCTGCCGAAGTTGCCCGATAAGACTTATAAAAAATTTAGAGCATCGTTCCCGAAGGTTTTGCTCTCGCTCCACGGACGGATGCACTGGCAATTCTGAAACATTTTATCAGTTTCGTAACCAAGATACAGTTTTGGTTCTAGATACTCCTCAAAGTTGCAGGTGAAGGGATCTATGCGATGTTGATGATAAGGTATTATCACTATTCACCAGCGTTTCAATCAGAAGTGTCAGATCGTCCAATAACTTTGTGGGATCACAGTCATTAGATTCAAATATCTTGTTCACTCTTTGAATGTCACGTAAAACAGACTTCAAAAACAACATGTAACATTTCTGATGCATAGCACCTTTCAGACGCTTTTGCGATAACAAAATGTGTTTTCATCTCTAACCATTGGTTAGAATATTCAATAACTTTAAGCCTGTGACGACGAGAAATAAATAAATTCACACTACCATTTAATAAAAAAAATGGCCAGAAAATAGTCAAACCTTGTGGGTTTTCGGCTATCGGCTAGATGCAATATTTTCTTGCTAGATGTAGCAAAATTCTGCTAAATCTAGCCGAAAAACGGCACATCTGGCAACACTGGTAAAAAATATAAATTGCTCAAACCAAAAATTTAGTTCGAATGTACGTTCATTGTTTTATTTTCATTTACTCACATACGCTACTCCCTTAAATTTCAAAAATACTTTTTACTGAGTTATGAATATTATTATCATATGAAAAAACAAATAACACAAACTTCCTTGTATATTTTCTTCCTTTGAACACAACTATATGATGTTTATAACGGCTCAACGGCCTGACTGGAGTGAGGTTGGGTTTTGAATGAGATTAGTCCAGTATTACACGACAATGTTTATTCGGTCATATGTGGAAATAAATGTCCCACTACCAGTTGTAAATACCAAACACAAACAGTATCCCTCATACCTCATATTTTAACTCACTTCTAATAATAACAACAATCAAGTGATTAACTTCTAAAGTTAGCTGAATTCAATTGCTCAAACTCACTTGTGACGGATCTGTTATGAAACGCGTTAGAACAGTAGCAAATGATTTTGGGTGAGTTATCACCGTACACTAAACTCTGTAAATGGGTCACTGACGCACAGTTGCTCAATATTGGTTAGAAGTCGTCTCCAGACACGTAACCAGACCACCTCGTTGGTGCTGTTATGTTCTAATGGATGTACTTAATTACTGAAATTAATCCCACCAAATTTCAAGTATGGGAGAAAATCATATTTGGGTGGAAAACCGAATAAGGGGGGACCCTTGCGCGTTTTTTCCAGGGTCGAGAGAAAACGCGATATATGCGATTTTGTTCAAAATCACAGTATAGGTACTCCTGAGCATGCCGAGTCCGGTGCTATCATCGACAGTTCGATTGCTGAATAATTAGTGGTCGAAATGATGCTTGGAATATTTTAATGAAATTTTTCTCGATGCTTATTTCAGTACACGCTAATTATTGGTTTCTCGGGTATTTGGTTGGCGCTGTTATGTTCTAATGGATGTACTTAATTCAGGGCCGGCGCTACCCACTAGGGACTAGGCGAACTAGGCGATCGCCTAGGGCGCCAACATCTGGGGGCGCCACAAATTCAGGGCAAACTTGGATAAAATTAAAAATGAAGGGAAAACTGTGGTGGAGCCGTGGAGGATGTTAGAAGGGTGGGGGGGGGGGGGGTCGGAGGGAGGCGAGGGTAGGTAGACGGTAGCCGATTGTGTTTTCTTTTTTAATATTCGTTAACCTCCAGGAGGAACTAACCTGGGTCCTGTCCTTTTGCGGCCAGGAGAACTGTCGAGCAGTGACCTGAAGGCTGACATCTGAGGAACTCTTCTCCCAACCCCACCATCCCCTCCCCTCCCTTACTGCCAGGGCGGCTGAGCCGCCCCTTCCCTGCCTTTGTCGGGATGAGGCAAGGTTACCTGACCTCTGAAGTTTGACCTCGCATAACATAATCCCACTGAGACTGGCCAGCCGCCAGGCAAATAGTAACCTGGAACAACTTGATTAGTTGGAGATCAAGATTCAAGCTGTCCAGACTACTCACAGACACCAGTGACCAGGCCACTTCAGTCCGAGTCAGTCATCTCCAAAAGTGTGGTGCAGTGGCAACAACTTCAACAGCTGGCTATCCTGCTAAACAGTAAGTTGAAACTTGAAACTGTCTTATTATTTTTATAGTATGTAGTTATTTGATTTCTCTTGTACTCTGTCTATAATGCTGTACACAGGGATATACCTTAGCGAGTCTTTGTTTCAATCTTAGTGCTTCTCGTCATTTCGTCAAGTTTTATCATGTGTGTACTAGTGGACGTATGTACTGCGTGAGTGTGTACTAGTGATTGTATTTTTTTCAACAATAATTTGATATATGTTTTGTAGAATATATTTGGTTATGTATCCATTACAGTAAAAGCTAATCTCCAGTTTCACGATTGTCAACATTACAAATAATTGTCCACTAAATTTTTATTACAATAAAAGACTTATTTATTTATATACTTATTTGTTTGTCATATAATATCGTCTACAACAAGCTCCTATATAATGTAATTTCAACACATACACTAAATAAAATTCACCTAACAAATTAATATGTTTTATATAAGTAGTAATGGCGTACAATAGGAGCTCAAAACCAAATACCAAGAAACAAACCAAATGTATTAAAAAAAATTTTGCATCATTAAATATAAAATGGGTGAACGCTTATTGTACACGTCGTAAATGTAAATAATTTTTTAATGTGGCTTGGCCAGAGTTGCAATTATTTTTATTCATAACTGTTACATCTCTCCATTAAGCTTTTTCTATTTATACTTAAGATGTCAATTTAATATATTGTCCGACCAATGACTGGTCACAACTCACAAGTATCTTATTTTGCACTACATGTATATAATAATGATGTAATAATAGTTGGTTATAACTCGCAGGAGGCTGGAGCGAGCTAAATGCTTATATGTTATTATTTTTTAAAGATTACCCTAAAATAAAAAAAATAACTAAAAATTGTTTCATTGACATTTACGTCAAGGATTTATTGACTTAATGTAATAACAATAATTGGTTATTTGCATGGATGAAGTAATAAAGCCACAAGATGAAAATTATGTTATCAGTGGTGTTACGAGAGTTAGAAACAATGTAGTAATGGGTTACTGTACCTACATTAGCTTATCAAAACTTTCAAGGGGGCGCACATCTAAAGGCTTGCCTAGGGCGCTAAATCATCTTGCACCGGCCCTGACTTAATTATTGAAATTAATCCCACCAAATTTCAAGTATAAGTGATAATCATATTTGGGTGGAAAAACGCATAAGGGGGGACCCTTAAGCGTTTTTTCCAGGGTCGAGAGAAAACGCGATATACGCGATTTTGTTCAAAATCACAGTATAGGTACTCCTCAGCATGCCGAGTCCGGTCTTATCATCGACAGTTCGATTGCTGAATAATTAGTGGTCGTAATGATGCTTGGACTATTTTAATGAAATTTTTCTCGATGCTTATTTCAGTACTCGCTAAGCATTGGTTTCTCAGGTATTTGGTTGGTGCTGTTATGTTCTTCTGGATATATGCTCAGGAGTACCTATACTGTGATTTTGAACAAAATCGCGTATATCGCGTTTTGTCTCGACACTGGAAAAAACGCGTAAGAGTCCCCCCCCCCCCCCCCCTTATGCGTTTTTCCACCCAAATATGATTTTCTCTCAGACATGAAATTTGGTGGGATTAATTTCAGTAATTAAGTACATCCATTAGAACATAACAGCACCAACCAAATACCTGAGAAACCAATAATTAGCGAGTACTGAAATAAGCATTGTGGAAAATTTAATTAAAATATTCCAAGCATCATTACGACCACTAATTATTCAGCAATCGAACTGTCGATGATAGGACCAGACTCGGCATGCTCAGGAGTACCTATACTGTGATTTTGAACAAAATCGCGTATATCGAGTTTTGTCTCGACCCAGGAAAAAACGCATAAGGGTCCCCCCTTATGCGTTTTTCCACCCAAATATGATTTTCTCTCAGACATGAAATTTGGTGAGATTAATTTCAGTAATTAAGTACATCCATTAGAACATAACAGCACCAACCAAATACCTGAGAAACCAATAATTAGCGAGTACTGAAATAAGCATTGTGGAAAATTTAATTAAAATATTCCAAGCATCATTACGACCACTAATTATTCAGCAATCGAACTGTCGATGATAGGACCAGACTCGGCATGCTCAGGAGTACCTATACTGTGATTTTGAACAAAATCGCGTATATCGAGTTTTGTCTCGACCCAGGAAAAAACGCATAAGGGTCCCCCCTTATGCGTTTTTCCACCCAAATATGATTTTCTCTCAGACATGAAATTTGGTGAGATTAATTTCAGTAATTAAGTACATCCATTAGAACATAACAGCACCAACCAAATACCTGAGAAACCAATAATTAGCGAGTATTGAAAAAAGCATTGTGAAAAATTTCATTAAAATATTCCAAGCATCATTACGACCACTAATTATTCCGCAATTGAGCTGTCGATGATAGCACCGGACTCGGCATGCTCAGGAGTACCTATACTGTGATTTTGAACAAAATAGTGTATATCGAGTTTTGTCTCGACCCTGGAAAAAACGCGTAAGGGTCCCCCCTTATGCGTTTTTCCACCCAAATATGATTATCACTCAGACATGAAATTTGGTGGGATTAATTTCAGTAATTAAGTACATCCATTAGAACATAACAGCACCAACCAAATACCTGAGAAACCAATAGTTGGAGAGTACTGAAATAAGCAATATGAAAAATTTCATTAAAATATTCCAAGCATCATTACGACCACTAATTATTCCGCAATCGAACTGTCGATGATAGGACCGGACTCGGCATGCTGAGGAGTACCTGTACTGTGATTTTGAACAAAATCGCATATATCGCATTTTCTCTCGACCCTTGAAAAAACGCGTAAGGGGGGACCCTTATGCGTTTTTCCACCCAAATATGATTTTCTCTCAGACTTGAAATTTGGTGGGATTAATTTCAGTAATTAAGTACATCCATTAGAACATAACAGCACCAACCAAATACCTGAGAAACCAATAGTTGGAGAGTACTGAAATAAGCATTGTGAAAAATTTCATTAAAATATTCCAAGCATCATTACGGCCACTAATTAATCAGCAATCGAACTGTCGATGATAGGACCGAACTCGGCATGCTCAGGAGTACCTGTACTGTGATTTTGAACAAAATCGCATATATCGAGTTTTGTCTCGACCCTGCAAAAAACGCATAAGGGTCCCCCCTTATGCGTTTTTCCACCCAAATATGATTTTCTCTCAGACATGAAATTTGGTGAGATTAATTTCAGTAATTAAGTACATCCATTAGAACATAACAGCACCAACCAAATACCTCAGAAACCAATAATTAGCGAGTATTGAAAAAAGCATTGTGAAAAATTTCATTAAAATATTCCAAGCACCATTACGACACTATTTATTCTGCAATCGAACTGTCGATGATAAGACCGGACTCGGCATGCTCAGGAGTACCTATAGTGTGATTTTGAGCAAAATCGCATATATCGCGTTTTGTCTCGACCCTGGAAAAAACGCGTAAGTGTCCCCCCTTATGCGTTTTTCCACCCATATATGATTTTCTCTCAGACATGAAATTTGGTGGGATTAATTTCAGTAATTAAGTACATCCATTAGAACATAACAGCACCAACCAAATACCTGAGAAACCAATAGTTGGAGAGTACTGAAATAAGCATCGTGGAAAATTTAATTAAAATATTCCAAGCATCATTACGACCACTAATTATTCAGCAATCGAACTGTCGATGATAGGACCAGACTCGGCATGCTCAGGAGGACCTATACTGTAATTTTGAACAAAATCGCGTATATCGAGTTTTGTCTTGACCCTGGAAAAAACGCGTAAGGGTCCCCCCTTATGTTGCTCCCAGTCTTCAAGCAACATGGAAGACTGGCTTATCCACCCAGAAGCAGCTCTCATCGGCTCTACAGCTACTGTCTCTACACCGCAGGTTAGACACCCTTGAGCAGCACTGTTTCTCTAAGCAGACACCAGCTCCTCTTCCTGCCCCAAGCACCACGTCCCACCGACCCCAACACACCCGTCCTGCTTCAGACGCCGCCCTGGCCCAGCAGTACCCCCTGCCGCTTCTCCTGACGCGGTCCCTTGCTTCTGAGTTTCGGATCCACACATCCCTCTTTTCTCCCTCAGGTTCTCCCTGCTACTGTCGTGGACCCAGCTGCTGTCACGAGCCCTCATCCGCTTCTGCTGACGCAGCCCTTGCTCCTGACCCAGGACCACACACCCCAGCAGGCGTATCTGACGACTCTGTACCTGTCGCGAGGGAAGTACAACATTCATCGCCTCCACACACCCTCTTTCTCCCTCTCTTCTCCCACAGATATTGTGTATCTAGACAGTTGTCTCTAGCGACCGGCTCATCCACGCCATCGCCGTTGTCTCACATGAGGCATGCACCGCCCGTTCTGCCTCACATGTGCTATGCAACCCTGCAGACAAGTCTCCTACACCGCCTGGAGGGAAGGAGGGAGTATTGTAGTGGATTTCTCCCCTACAGACGCTGTTTGTCGCTGCGTAGCCGACCCCACAAATTCCTGTGTATGCCTCGTGGCCTAGGTCAACCAGCGCCGCCATACACCACAGAGCGGGGGTCAACTACTAAGCCACGCCAAACCCCGCTATTTAAGACCTGACCTCGTGGTGATCGCTTTTCTTCCTACACCAAGCAGCCAGCAACA
The DNA here is from genome assembly GCA_958450375.1 of Homarus gammarus. NCBI lineage: Eukaryota > Metazoa > Arthropoda > Malacostraca > Decapoda > Nephropidae > Homarus > Homarus gammarus. The sequence goes on along the minus strand of CAUDMG010002480.1, from coordinate 1,588,462 downwards.
CCTCCTCCTCCTCCGCCTGCCTGGCGGTCCTCGCTCCCGCAGGCGAGCATGGCGGGCCACAGGCTGGTCCTCCTCTGAGCATCCTCACCAACCAACTCTCTCTACATCAAGTTTGTAACCATGCTGCCTTCCCAGCACCAAGCTGCATTGTACATCCAATACAACATGTATATAGAGAGCACATTGTGAGTTTCCTTTCTCCAACCCATCCTGAGTGTGAACACAAATAAATCATACCCCACAATGCTTCAAAATATTTTTACTTTTTTTACTTTTATCCTCTTCACCACTGATCGGCTCGTTAGCCGCTTGGGCGATCGGTCACGTCTCTGTTACTTTTCTTTTTCTTTTATCCTCTTCACCATTGATCGGCTCATTAACCGCTTGGGCGATCGGTCACGTCTTTGTTACGCACTGTTGGCAAGTACTGGGCATGCACCGGCTCCTGAATGTACTTGAACCTGCTCCAGTGTTTGTCAAGTCTGGTCTTGAAAGAGCTCACACTCGGTGCCATCAGTTTTCTGGACTCGCGGCTTCTTCAATCTTGAGCAGTGACCCCTTGTGGGGCGAGCGTCTGCCAGCTCCAAGTGAGGACACTCTACCAAGTTGTGCCCTTTGAGATGCTTATACACCTCAATTTGGTCGCCTCTCGCTCGTCTGTAGTACATGACGCTCATCTCCTCTTGGGTAGTGGGTAGAGTGGATGGGGGTATCACCCGCTGCCCCGGTTCCGTACTTGTGCACTTGCTTCCACTACCCTCCCCTTGTGTATAACTCATACATGTCTGTCCCTGTACCTCATAGACTCCTCCATCCCCTGCTTCAAGGACTCCAGGAATTTTTTGTGCTGATCCCTCTGCATTACCGTGTGATCTGGGTGTATGAATATACCCCAAAATGTATGGTTCCTTGCTAAGTTTTTTGCATGCTTAAAACTTTCCATTTCTTACCCTCACCCGCTAGTGTGATCCTGAGGGGACAAGACTTGTTCTCCTGCCTTTGTCCTAGCCTCCTCATGTCCTGTGTGGGAACTGACAATTTCAGAGCCTCCTCACAAATCTGGAATTTCAGATTACAGGTACAGTGATCCCTCGGTTAACGAAATTTCGGTTAACGAATTACCTTCCATAAGATTCTTAACTTCGGTTAACAAGCATTGCCTCGATTAATGAATTCCTTACGAGCGCCCCTCAACACGTTTTCGCTTGCACACTAGCTGTCATATTATTCTGCCAATACAGTCATAATCAGTTCTAGGGCTTAAATTCCTTACTATTTTAGTAAATATCAAGAAGTATGTACTATTCAATAATTTTAAAAGTCTTACATTAAAATTTTTAGTCATTTTAACAATTATTTAACATAATTTAAGTACAGGGAAACTAGTTTTTAGCGCGCCAAACAGCCTGTCAACACACCATACAGGCGTCAGTCTCTGTGTCTTTTCAGTGGAGGTAATATCTTGCTTCAGACTCTCCACATAAACGCTTTTTTTTTTGTTTCCAGTCAAATTATTGGTCATTTTGAAATTTATTTTACATATTGACAATATATAATGCAGTGCAGTGTTGATTTAAAGAAAATAATCTTGAATTACACCAAGTGAACTAAAATTTTATGGGTGAAATGGCGCCCTGGGGTGCCTTCTCTTCTCCCTTCCACCCCTATTCTAATTCCCATCATCATCATCATCCAGGAGCCTTCTACATACACACCTCAAAGTAAGTGTACTTTACTACCTTTTTTGTTGACTTTAGGCAATTTTCGGTGAGCTGGAACCAATTACCCAAAAACCCATTGAAACAATGGTTTCGGTTAACGAGCAAACTTCTGGAACGAATTGTGCTCGTTAACCGAGGGACCACTGTATCGTGTTTTCCTCCTCTCCCATATCACAAGGTCTGCTAGTTGCTATCTCTTCAACACACTTCTGCAGAGTCCCTAGCTGCTGAAGGACCTGTTCAGATCCTGCATTACTCTCTGTGACCCTGTTGCAACCTGAGCATAGCTCTTCTTAACTACTTCCTGTGTTCTATCAGCTACTTTGCTCCAGCTTGGCAACCAACAAGGATTTAGCTTCCTCTATATTTGTCTCGTAAGTATTTCTTTCCCTTATGAGCTGCAATTGCCTTGTTTACTTTGGTTATGCAGTCAGGGCAATAACAGCAGCAGCCTTCATGCTACATCGTCCTAAACCCTGTTAAGCCCAGACCCACACAATTTACATTAGACGTTGCCCTGCAGTAATTGCATGTCAACAAGCTTCCAGGTGATAAAGTTTTAGCCCAATTTGCTACGCATATTTATGTCTGATCACAAATTTTCTTCTTCCTTTTACGTACAGTAAGTCCGCACTTAACGTCGTTTCGGTACTACGTCGCTAAACTTTAGAGACCAAAAATCGTTTTATGTCCCATTGAACCGATACTACGTCATTTTGCATCGCCACATACTACATCTTACAGCACATCACCCGCTCGTCTAGCCGCGCTATGCTCTCTCAGCTTGGCACAGTCTCAGTGAGTTCCTGCCCTCCTCCGCTTCACTACCCACCACACACTCACTCTACTACCTCCGCCCATTGGTGAGTACCAATACAAACTTGGTAGTTGTATATGTATGCATTATTTTCTATAGAAATGGCAATGATTTTCTGTATATTTAATGTATTTCATGGGGCAAAGGGAGGCTCAGGAACGTAACTCCCGTATTTTATCTATTTCCTATGGGGAAAATTGATCTGCTTAACATTGTTTCGTATAACGTCGCATTTTTAGGAACGTAAACCCGACGGTAAGCGAGGACTTACTGTACTTTCACCAATGGGACAAGCGGTGCTTGCAGCTGTCACCATTGGTTTTCCTGAGCAAGGTAACTAGCGGGAGGGGAGGAGGAGTCCTGACTCTGTAAGAATCTCCCGAGCTTTAAGCTCAGTTTACAATGTGATATAATTCTAATCGTCGGCTGAATAATAATAATAATTATTTGTGTTATTACTATAATTGTTTCTGTGCCTTGGTGACAGGGCTTAAGTGTCAAGGACACTTTAAAGCCCCACGCCACTGCATTTGTACATAGGCTTCCTTGTCTGGTGTGTAGGGGGGAGGGATGCCAACTACCAGATTCTCTCACTTAATTTCTAGGGAAGAATTCACCCTTTGCTGGATGGCTCCCCTTATAATCACATCTACCACCTTGTAATCTTCGTGAGCTAAGATATGTGAGTGATCATCCCTTGTGGTAGGATATTTTTATTTAAAAAAAATCACTTAGCTGTCCTACTGGGTCTAGATGTTGCTGGCACCTTCGTTCATCCAGTGTTGCCGTCTGAGTTAGTTTTTTTTTTTTACTCATTCTCTTTTCCAGTTCTCAACGAATTGGTATTTCTATGTTCCAACATTCTGTACAGGCACCAATTGCCAGTGCTCGATAACGAAGGCCCAAGTGCCAACACGCTTTGTTACAGACGTAACACGACACAACTCTCACATATACGTTATTATAACATACATACGCTAAAATGTACTTCTCCACACCCTAAAAATTCAACCGAAAAACCCATCCCCGCCTATAAACCCATCCCCCATCTAAAATCCCATCTCTACCAAAAAAGAAGCCATTCCTATAATAAATAAAAAAAAATCTTCATTAAAACAACCCATCGTTACCATACAAACAAAACTCCTCTATTACACTAATAACTTTCCCACACACCATCACCATTTATAGATCTGGAAACAATATAGAAAAGCAACATAAGAAATTCAGCATTAATAATGTTTGGAATCAATGGTAAATTGATATATGATCAGAATTTTAATATTGTTTTGACAAATTAGGAAGAGGGAAAGTGATTCCAGGTGAAAATAGGACTACAGTAGAACGTCGATTTAAAGCGATTCAATTTAAGAATATTGATTTAAAGTGACACCCACAATTAAGGACAATGTTTTAATTTAAAACAAATCTTTCCTATTTTGAGCGAGTCAATCTGATGCATCATATATTAAAATTCACGCCTAATGTTTCTCCGGGCACACTACTGTCCTAAGGGCAAAGCTGTACTGTACATGTACTCAAAATAATGGACTAAATGATTACTAAAATTTTTGTTTAGTGCAAACTATAGCATGATTATATTCAAATTAATCACTATCTTATAAGAATTCCAGCAATGTAAATTATATTCTCCCCAGTCACTTCTATAAGTAAAAAACATAAACTCAATCTAAAGGACATAAATAAACAAATAAATACTTCACTAGACCTTCAGCACCAACTGTCAAACATGTCACTGTCATTTCCCTCCCTTACCCCCCAGGGTTTGGTATTTCAGGGTTAAAGATTTTATCTTATACAGTATAATGTCACAGACTAAAGTTACGAGAATATAATTTGTATTGCATGAATCCTTGCAGGACAGCAAATAATTTGAATATAAATGTCATATATTTTGCACGGGTTAAAAATTTTTGCTCTCAACTAAAATTCTTAAATTAGAAAAAAAAATTGTATGTCTAATGTGAGCTATAGCATGTTTATACTCAAATAAATCATTATCTTATAAGAATTCCAGCAATGTTAATTATTCTCCCATGTCAGTTCAGTGACATTTTATAAGAGAAAAACTTAAAGTCACTCTTTAGGACAGACAAATAAATAAGCACTAAACCTTGGCATCAACTGTCAAACATGTCACCTCACCTCTCCCCACCCCCCCAATCTTTCCAGCCAGTAAACAGACCATTTCCTACCCGTTAAGTTTAGCTGTGTTGATTTATGAATGTTTGCTTTAACATAATACTACAAAAACAATGTTTTGTTTATTCTAGATGGGCTGAGGTGCATCTGGGTAGACTCTAAATTTAGTGCGAATTCGGTTTAAAGCGACCTCTCTTGGAATCTATCTCGTGTTATATCGATGTTTTACTGTACAGTACAGTACAGCTCCTCCCCGACTTAAGTTGAAATGGTCGTAAGTCGAAAATGCTTAAATAATACAGAGAAAATCTAAAATGGGTGTCTCTTTTTCTTCTCAGCACCACAAAACTCTCACTTTTAAGCTTGCCAGCCATTTTAAAGTGAATTACAAACAAAAATTTTGTCTGTGTACTGACGTTGACTCGAAAATACGTAATTTGACAAAATTTTGGTACGACTGAGGCAGATCGTAAGTGCAGGTGATCGTAAGTCGAGTAGGTTGTAAGTCGGGGAGGAGCTGTATATAAAAGATGGTAATGCTGTCATGGTTGTCCAGTACAGTACAGTATTGTATTTACTGCACTTGGATGAGGAGGTAAGCGAGAGTTGTGAACAGTATAAAGGTGCAAACCCAGAGAAAGCCTAAATATGTTGCCGCTTAATTCATCTCTGGTGAGCTTTTATTATCATAAGTATGTGTATTACTAAGGAGCTTTAAGTCCATAAATATTTTTGTCAGGAATACATCTGATGGCACCATGTGTCAGTTGATTGAAAACATCCAAAGGAGTGCCACAAGTTCAAAAAATTGTAAGGCCAAACTTTTTTAAGAGTGAGGGTTGTGAACCCATGGAACAATCTGCCAGAAAATGTTGTGATGGCACCGAGTGTGAGCTCATTCAAGACCAGAGTTGACCAACATTGGCGCAGATACAGATACATCCTGGAACCAGTACTTACCTACAGTGTCTACAAGAGACACTGCTCAAGCGGTAATTGATCAGTGGCAAAGAAGATAATACTGTATACAGTTAGTGTGAGAGCATTCAAGACCACACTTGACAAACACTGGTGCAGGTACAGTCACTCAAAACCTATCTCTACTTGGGGGTCAATGAAAATCAGAATGAACACTGCGATTCCTGTTGTCACAGTAGGGTTGTCAAAATCCTTCATCTGTTGTATCATATTGTCTTACACAATTTTGTAAAGACAATTTTTTTGAGTGACTATACATATAAATTCTGGAGTCAATGCATACCAAGCACTTGCCAACAAAATGTAACAGACATATGACCAACTGCTCAAGCAGCTAACAGGTCGATCAGTGGCTAAAAGGATTCAGTAAAGTAAAATTGTCTATGGGAAAAAGTGTTTCACTTAAGATAGTAATGTACTGTACATTTTTTTAATTCACATTACGGTACTGTACTATGTTAATTGGGTTTACCTATTTTGAATAACACAGTACAGTAATTTACAATTCAGGGAGTGTGAAAACAGTTCATATCTATCAGGGTGCCCATTAACTGAAATGATGCCTTTCATTCCACTGGTCAAGAAGAAGGCTCTCTTGCTGTAAATAACAACTTGATAAATCTGCCTTACTTTCTTGAAATTTTATTACAGGCTTGATAATTGAATCTAGTTTGAATAAAATTCTGTTAGTAAGAGGGAAGCCTAAATAACCTTTCTCTGGGTACAGGAATGGCTAATGTGACCACAAGGAGAAAAGGAAATACTCAAACCAATTTTGAATCCCTTTACTTTTTGCCATGGCTGTAATTCCATGAGTGACTGGAGACATTATCTACATCCTACCAAAACTATACTGTATATGGAGTTGGTAGAAAATACTTGTCCTCTGTACACACACCAGGTCAAAAACAACCAACACTGGTAACACATAGATATAATATACCACTACAGTATGTTAATCCTATTTCACTTGGCAAAAGACTGGAAACAAAATCAAAATAGAGGCCATATTATTTATATTTTTCTTCATATACAGTACAGGAGTATTACTTTTTGATAAACCGATGTAATTTATAATCTTAAAAACAAGGTACCGTGATTGTGGCTGACTTCTTAACTACAAATATTGGAGGAAATTTTTTTGAGGTATACGTAGATACATTCACAATAACCGAAAACTCACCCTTCCCAATTATTTTTGCATAAGGAAGTAAACTTTTTACGATTTTATAGAAACATTTATGTACCAAGACATTTCTATATAATTTAAACAGATCTTAGTATCACATTTCTCTGTTTAGTGGTATTTACATTATAAAATGAACAATTCTTACCTTAGACAAAATGTCACAACACGTTAATTCATTTGCAATTATATTACAGTGCAAACTTCCAGGTCAAATAAACAAATTTGTGTTTCTAATAACTGAAACTTAGATTAATGATGTTCATGATACTTTGTCACATGTTTCTATATTGATGTTGAAGGAATAAATGAAGACAACTTATAAACTGAACATCAATTCTTATGAAACAAATAACAGCACAATTTTGTACCACATTATATACTGTATACAAAATAGTTATCACTGAATATGTATTGTACCAGACTTAGGATATAAAGATATATTAATTGTAACTAAAAACCAAATTACAGTACATGTACTATATTTTGAATTAAAATAGAAAATAATAATTCAACAAATTCCCCGAAAGGTAAGAAACTTTAACGAGCTGAGTGGACTGACAGACACACACGGGTGGAAAGGTAAACACTTGATGCCTCTTGTCAGTTCTAGCATGGGACACTATAATGAGCTACTCAAAATTATATGAAAAACTATCAATAATTTTTTAGTTATGTGAACATATAATTTACCAACAAGTAGGAATGTACTTAAAAATTATCTGGTGAATGAGGAAATACTCAATTTCCTCAATGTTACTAATAAACCTTACTTATTGGCACAGCAGCCAGCTAATAAAAATTTGAAAAGTACTGTAAATTCTTCATTCAATGCAGGGAATTTATACTGGTGATAATGGGGACCCTACTGGACACAAGCATATGATGATTTTGTTGGCCATCCTGGGTCGAATCACTGTTTACTACAGTTTATATACCTGCACTGTTTATGTTGTTTATATATCTACACTGTCTATGTATATTGTACCCTCCAATCCTACATTGCCTATAACATGCTGAATCAATGTAAACTTGCCTGAAGATTTTATTAAAGAATTAACTACTTATCTGTCTAGCTATCAGATGGAGTACCATATACAGTACAATACAGAAGTGTATCAAAAACAAGCAGATTATTACAGGTACTGTACTTAACTGCAGATCACTCACCTGCAAAGAGGAGTTATGTGGTCATACTTATTAATATGCAAAAAAGTCCAATGTTCCTGGGTAAGAAAGGTGAAAATGGAATGACTGCCTATTAGGGGCGGTGTGGATAGAGCACACTGTATACAGTACAGTACTAGGCGTTTGGTACACAATTGGAGGTAGCATGGCCAGCACTCCACTTTCCTGATTGAAAATTGAATTAATCATTACAGCTGAGTGAACTGGGAATGTCCCACCCAGTACCCTTCAGGACAGAACTATCAATTTATGGACAAAAACACAAGAGCTATGATAGTTTTTAGTATCAGTGGAAGATGCTGAGAAGCTGACATACTAATAGGCATCTGGGACCATCCCACAGTACCTTCTTACTTAGCATAGTACAGAAGATGTATTACATGAAATCGTTTTAAGTGTATGTTATTTCCTTATTAGAAAAAGCAGAATTGGGGGGGGGGGGGGGGGGAGGAATGAGAGAGAAGTAAGTCTTCAACTATTTACCTTTTAATGGCTCATAAGATAAAGATTACACCCACGCCATTTAAAAAAAAAAATACCTTAAAAAATATAGCATGAAAAAGTAAAGAATCTGCAACTCAAAACAATATACAGTCCAGTATTTATCTCAGTATTGAATGGGAAGTTGTGGTATGAATGGGTAAGGCACGGGATCTCTAGGTCAATGAATGTTAAGTTTTCTATTGTGTTTTGAGGGGCACTGAGAAAGCAGGAAAACATTGTGTACTGCTTATTATAGGTGACATCTGTGAGGGGTCAACAGCACCAATACATCTGCTGGGATTTTTTTATTATGCATTATGTACAGTGGTAACGAGTATAACTCTCACCAATATGTCCAGGGTTCGAGCCTCGGCCCGACACAGGTGAGAAAGGTGTTATCCAGTGTGAACCTCACTACCAAACATCACTGTAGGTTTCCCAGCCTCCAGTTTCCTCCTGTACTAACATTGGATAGAGTGCCCAAATGGCTAGTAAAAATTATGTGGAAAAAATAAATAAAATTATATATATGCTGGAGGAAGCTGGCGGGGAAGAGAAGAGGCAGGAAAGTGTGGTGGAGGGAGAGGAAAGGGCAGTTGTACAAACCCTGCCCAGAGGTAAGGTCGTGGTAGTTGGGGACAGCCAGGTGAGGTTTTTAGATAGAACTTTTTGTGCAAGAGACAGGAAACGTAGGACTAGGGTGTGTTTTCCTGGGGCTGGGATAGGGCATGTAGCTGAGAGGATAGATAGGGTTTTGTCAGGGGAGGGTACCAATCCAGTCGTGTGTCTTAGTGTGGGAGGAAACGACATAGGAAAGGTTAGGAGTGAGGAACTTTTCAAGAAGTATAGGGAGGCGCTGGGGAAGATTAAAGATAGGGGAGGGATCCCGATAGTATGTGGTGTCTTACCTAGAAGAGGGGTTGATCGTGAATGGCTGTCCAGGGCAATTGCTATAAATTGCTGACTGGAAAAATATTGTGCAAACAATGGTTGGGCATTCATTGATAGCTGGCAACGATTCTATGGCAACGACTACCTGTACAGTCGTGACGGAGTACACTTGTCTCGTGCGGGGGTAAAGACCTTGTCTGCATCCCTGGAGCGTAAAATTGTCACTCCAAAGGGGGGGGGGGGGTGGTTTCGCCAGCAGAGAGAGGTCGGGGAAAGTGGGAGTCAAAAACAAGCAGGTCCTGGGAAGTAAAATTGGTTACTCAGGACAAGGGGTAAAACAGTACCAGGGAAGGGTAGGTTTAAATGTATACTATACAAACAGTAGGAGCGTTAGAAATAAAATAGACTTGCTGAGAGCGGTTGTACAGTATGTACCGAGAATGTAGACGTCATAGCAATCACAGAAACTTGGATGAATCTGGGGAGCAAAATTTTTTTATCAGAGTACCAAATAGAAGGGTACAACCTTTTTCACAAGGACAGGGAAGGTAGGAAGGGGGGAGGGGTAGCACTCTTCGTCAAGGATACATTAAAATGTTGTATTAATAATTCAATAAAGGGTGAAATAGGAACCGAGTCTGTATGGGTAGAAATCACGGAAGGAAGAGAAAAACTAATTATGGGAGTGATTTAGAGGCCCCCAAGTCCTGGAAAAGAAGCAGCTCAGCCCATATGGCAGGAAATGAGTAGGGCAGCAAAATATAACAACCTGTGCATTATGGTGGACTTCAACTTCAGAAATATTGACTGGGACAACACTGTAGGTGACTATGAATCTGAAGACTTCCTAGATGCAGTACAGGACAATTTTTTGAAACAACTAATTACAAAACCTACTAGAGGTGACAATATATTAGACCTAGTATTAGCACTTTCTCATGATTAGGATTAAACTTGATAGACACCAACCTGAAAGCTCCACTTTTTTCACACACTTCCTAATGCAACCCAAAAGCTGAAGGACAGCTTTCGACTTTCTATAATCCAGTCAGAAATAGGAAGCCAAAAATAACATTTCCTCACTGATTGTGGTTGAAAATTTGAGATGGAGGTTTGTCCCCATAATAGGCATTACCTTATCTTAGCAAAATTATGAAAATACTAGTTTGCCCGTAGATCACCACCTGCATACTGTACATTACATACACCCTTCAGGACGTCAATTCAATGCACAAACAGAGTCCAGAAAATACCAAGGTCAAATTAGACAATCTGCCTGCCTAGGTTTCTAAAGACTGAACCATTCAATGTCAGGGGTCAGTCTCGCAAGCAAATCCCATTGTAATTCCTGAAACAGATCGCAATTGATGGGAAACATAATGTGAACAATGACCAAAGCCTTCTTGATGCCTAGACAGGCAAAACACTCCATTAATAATGTGTGGTATCTAACACTAAGACCAAAACTTACTTCCTTACCCAGGCCTAAAACCCTAGGACAGTAACAGAACAAATAGCCAAACACAATGGGCACTCAAGATTCCAAACACATCAGACTAAGGAGGAATTCATGGAAAGGAGAGAAAGACATCAAACAAACAGCTGGACAATGGTGCATCACAAACATCACACAGTGGTCAATTCCCACCTGCCAAGTCTCCAGAAATCATGCCTTAACCTTGTACTGACTGCTTTTCTCAGTGATCAACAATGATGCTATACAATAAAATTTATGAATCTGAAGAGGCAGCATAATTGAGCAAGATATAAGTCTCTTCCCTCAATCCAATGCCTTGAACTAATGAGTTGCCCAAAAATGTCACTTGAGTGCCATCTATTATGAAATAACCCCATCAGAGAGTATCCAGCCCTCATTTAAGAGAGATGCTGTACTGTTAAGGCTAGTGATTGAATAGAGAACTAAAGTCTTGCCAGGGACTCATCAGAGGCCACCTGACCAGCCAAGGTGATACTGTTCCAAATTGTGTTTCATGTATCTATAGGCATACCATTTGCTCCATTGTTGCTCTTCCAATATTAATTTTACTGGAACATAATTAACAAAGTATTCCCAGTCCAGTCATGTGACGTTCCAGACATCTGAGTGTCTCGTAAATCAATGTATTGTACTATTGTACGTACTAATAAACAAGAAATGTAGACCATGTTTAAAACTACAGTACATTGAAAATCCTAACTAGACCTACCATCATGAGAAATATCAATATTGTAGTGGTATCTCCTTTATCCGGAACAATTGGTGGAGAGCACTTCCGGGGATGCAAGAGTTCCGGGTAATGAGACGACTCTCACAAAGCCGGGGAAAAACCCCCCACCCTTGGAATTTTCTGGGTACCGGGAAAATTTTCTTGGAAGTTCCAGAAATTGCCCATTACATCATTTCTTGAACCTGGAATGAAATCCTTCATCCCCGGAATTTTCCAGAATAACGCATTATTTCATCTCAAAAAAAAAAAAAAAATCACCAGAATTTTCTGAGTACCAGAAAAATTTTCTCAGAATTTCTGGAAAAATGCGCCTGATTTTCAACTCTCAAACCAGGAAAAAATTCCACATCCCTGGAATTTTCTAAGTACCGGGAAAATGTTACCAGAATTTTCTAGAAAATGTGTCCCTCGGAAAATTTCAATTCCAGCTATCGGAGAGTTCTGGTTACCTCTTAACCGGCTAACAGAGATATTAGTGTACAGTGGTCCCCTCGATTAACTAGCACAATTGGTTCCACAGTCAATCGTTAATTGAATCTATTACAGTGGTCCCTCGGTTAACAAACACAATTCGTTCCACAGAGTATTTCATTAACCGAATCCACTGTTTCAATGGGATATTGGGTAATTAGTTCCAGCTCACAGAAAAGTACATACAAAGTAAGAAAAAATGCAGTAAAGTATACTTACTCTGAGGTGTGTATGTAGATGGTTCCTGGTTGATGATGGGAATTAGAAGTGGGGGAGAAGGGAGAAGAGAAGGAAGTGGGGATGGAGGAGAAATCACCTTTCAGGGGACCCATGCTTGATGCAGTAACTTCACCAATAAAATTTTAAGTTCACTAGGTGTAATTCAAGATTAATTTATTTAAATCAACACTGCACTGCGCTATATATTATATCAATATGTTAACTAAATTTCAGAATGACCAATAATTTTAATGCAAAAACACCAACAAAATCGATGTTCACTCCACTGTAAACAAAGTCACACTGACGCCTGGTGGGTGAGTCAAGAGGGTTATGAACACACAAAAAACTAGTTCCCAGTACTGCATATATTGTCAATATGTTAATTAAATTTTAAAATGATTAATAATTTTAATATAAAAATGCAAAAATATTAAAGAGCACAACTTTCTTGATATTTACTCCACTGGAAACGAATGTAAACATAGAACAGATTACTGAATTGGCAGACTAGCCCATCAGCCGATGCTCACAAAAAAACGTGTTTGTCATAAGGATTTCATTAATCAAAGTTTAGTTCGTTAACTGAATTGAAGATCCTTAAGGGAGGTAATTTGTTAACCAAAATTTTGTTAATCAAACCGTTCGTTAACCGAGGGACCACTGTATTTCAATGGGATATTGGGTCCAACTCCCAGAATAAGTACGGTACATACAAAGTACTGTATACCGGTAATAGAATTAACAAAACATTAAACATAAACAAAATGCAGTACACCTAGACCCCGACTTACGACTACGTGGACTTACGACCGTCGGGACTTACGACCGCCTCAGATATAGATTAAAAAAAAAAAAAAAAAAAAAAAAAAAAAAAAAATTTTTTTTTTTTTTTTAAATGACACGCATTTTTTTCCCGAAACGTTTCCAGTTAATGTAGTCTCCATGTATAATTAGAAAATTATGGGGGCCCCATGTGCATTCAGCTGACTACATTAAAGGTTAAGTGCTCAGTCACACTGTATCCATTCCTTATTATTTATTACTTTCACTGTACTGTATCCATTCATCATTATTCATTACTTTTACTGTACTGTATTTCATTGTAGATTTTTTATTAAAAAAAAAAAAAATTTTTTTTTTTTTTTTTTTTTTTATCTATGTCGGACTTACGACCATGTCGGACTTACGACCTGGATTTGGGTCCCTAACCCCGTCGTAAGTCGGGGTCTAGGTGTACTGTACTGTACAGTATACTGTACAATAATAAATAAAAAACAATAAAATATTTTAACACTTACTTTGAGGTGTGTATGTAGTGTGTTGCTGGTTGAGTTGAAAGGTGGAGGAGGAGGAAGATGAACGGAATTGGAAGTAGGGGTGGAGGAAGAGGAGGAGGAGAAGAGAAGCATTTTAATGCTTCTTGGAAGGTGAATCACCTTCCATAATAATGTCAGGAACCTCTGGAGTGACAGATTCTCTAACATGAAAATCCTCTGTCCTCCTTTTGGAATTGAAATCACCTTCTGAGATTTCTTTGGACCCATGCTTGATAAATTCACCAATAAATTTTTTAGTTCACTTCCTGTAATTACAGATTATTTTATTTAAATCAACACTGCACTGTATATTATCAATATGTTAACTAAATTTCAGAATGACCAATAATTTTAATGTAAAAATATTCAAGAGCACAACTTTCTCCATGTTTACTCCATTATAAACAAAGGTAAGCATAGAACTGATTATTGGCGGACAAGTCGATCAGCTGATGCGCGCACCAAAACGTGTTTCTCTTAAGGCTGTCGTTAATAGAATTTGTACTCGTTAATCGAACTGTAAGTCCTTACGGGAGGTAACTTGTCAACTGAAATCTTAAAATTGAACCGCTCGTTAATCGAGGGACCACTGTATATGTTATTTGGACCTTTTAATATGACCCTGAGTTTCCAATTAACAAAAAATATGGGTATAATATACTTGACCTTGATTAAATTACCCTCAGGTGTGCATGAAACTGGTTGTATAGTTTTGGAGATACAGTAAACTGAATCTTGAAATACATGTATAGTACACAGTACATACATACATACATATAGTATACATAGATGATAAAACTAAACAACCACAAGAGTTCTGACCAAAGATATCACTAAAAATGGGGTGTCTGATGTTTCTGGAGTTAATGTTTCTTAATGCTGCTGAACGATGTCAATACTATTAGAATTTATAACATTTGCCATTTCAAAACTTTTACTATCATTACCTTTTGTCATAAGTTTGTAAAATATAAAAAATCTAAGAATTGTTTTAATTTTGGGGGGTCAGGTTATTATAAAACCATTTTAAATATTTATAATTTCAAATTGAGTGCAGTACTGTCTTTCATTCAACCTATAGAAATCCTATTTTACATTTCGCCATTGTAAATAACTATCCAGTAATAGTAATAATTTCATATAATATCCAAAGCTAAATTTAAGATACATTGTGAGTAGTGAGACTGAGAAAGAAATGTGGCTGATGACATGACCAACACACAACAGACACCAAACACCCTTACACTACACTTACCTACAACTAATACTGTACAACCATATAAGGCCCTATAAGCAAACAACCAAATGCTTGCTACATTTCTTCTATCATTAGCTAACAGGTATATAGAAAATTTAAATGAGGTATGTCAAATAAAAGTGAATCACACTAAAAGACTTTCAGAGGTTTACACATCAGGTTTTGACCCCAAGTTGAGATCTGAGAATATATCTATCAGGCTCATTTACTCTACAATACCGAAATATAAATAAATTCCATCAATATTATACTGGGTACTAAGATGCATTCTCTTATCTCCAGTTATGATGTAAACATTACCCTGTGAACCTTTGAGAATCCATGCCCAGTATCTTATATTATACAGGAAACCAAATTCAGTAACTTCATATGCAGAGAATTAATCTATTAAATATTATAATGCAGACATAACAGTTGCATGGCTAAGGCACTTGCTCGACTTTAAAACTGCTTTGATTGCAAACACTTTTAGGTTCTCTATACATATTAAACAAAAGTGCATTTATTTGCTACGTATTTAATACCTCATTCCATCTGCGAGTCATTTTTCATTTTCACCGATACCTATAAATAACCTAAGGTTTCACCTTTTCGGATTCCGCCCAATTAAATGCAACACTCTTGAATGTCTTAAAAATAATATGGATCTCAAATAATTTCCAGAAGAATCACTTAATGTAAATGTTCCCCTTATTATTATATTGGGTGTAATTCTCGTTCAATGCTGTTAAGATTAGAAATGTCCTATATACAGCTGCAACCACAACAAATGTCTCATTTTTCAAGGAGCAACTGCCTAAAATACCAAGCCTTATGAACAGACAAAAATTAGTCATACACTATTTACAGTACACAAAAAGTCTGACTAGTGCAAAATACTTATAAGCAAATCTTGGGTATTATAATGATGATATCTTTGCATAACATCTCAACAGCAGGGAAGGAGGTTGTAACAAGACTGTCTGGGAAAAATGGCCTGAGGCCTGTACCATAAAAACACCACAGCAAAAAAACTGACAATGAATGGAATTTCCTTTACTTGATATGATAAATGCATAAATCATGCTAGGTAATTTTTCATCCATCTTCTTCCTACAGTGGCAGAGCCTTAATGGTATGATCAAAAGATCCAGGACAGTATTATAAATTCTTTTCATATACTGTACTAAGCAACGATTAACAAACACTTCCAGCAAAAGTGATGATGCTGTACCCATATTAGTTATTTACAATGCTGAGTATAAAGATAAATATTATATGCAGGTGAAAAGTTGCCACAAAACAATATTAACCTTAACTGTTGCAACAATAGTCTCTGAATCCCCCCCTCACTCTTTTTTTCTGGCACTCATAAATCTCCGTTCACAAAATTTACGCGGGCAACTGGTGAACGTTTTGATTGATGGCTAACTTGTCGTAGAGTTTCCCTTTGCTGCCAGACTTACAATGCCTGCCTCAGCCCAAGCTAGCTGGCATGGAGGGGTGTGAGACACTTCAGCAAAGATCACTTCCCGTCAGCCACCTCGCGCATAATGCATTGGTGGGGAGTGTATGCTCGATCAGCCTAATGAACATGAAATGTCACACTTGTGAAAATGGGAGGGTAAAACAAGGTACAACATTTGGGCACCGAGGCACTCAGCACACACACAAGAAAAATGTGGAGCATAATTTGCAGTCTTTGACAGCCCATTCATAATGAAATCAATGAACTAAGTGCATGATAAAAAGAGTTTACATATTGGCTGGGAATAATGGCTAGAAATACAAAAAATCCAGACTATTATATGAGCAAAAAATGGAACTACTGCATAGGGCTTTAAAAAGTATAAGGCCACAACAGTGACCCATAAAATTCTTACAATCACCAGAAGGTTGCAACAGGTAAGGTTGAGGGTGCACTAGTATAATGTGTTATGTATCTTAGAAATGACCTTTCCTAAATACTGTACGAGAATAACCATCAACATGGTCATTGGCAGCATGGAGGTAGTGTGCAGGCCGGGTGAAAACCAACTTGGGCTCACTGGTAAGGAAAAACTGGGGAAAATCCTTACACAGAAGAGAGTTAATCAGTAAAACATTCAGAGAAGGCAGACATAACACCTAATATAAGTGACAATTAGAAAATTATTAATCCTTAGCTGATTAGAAATATATACAGGTAATACTAAAGTAATATCCTCCAAAACTTTGACTGCTGCTTAGACCAACAAGAGAGGAGTCAATATTATCTAGATAATCATTCAGACCAGTAAACCTGTATTACTATTAAAACCGTATATCCTAGACTATATTTAAGACCAATGAGTTCCCAGATTCAGGTTGGGTTTCAACACCTTTACCAAACACCTAACAGAAATAAAGAATTACGATTAAAAAGAATTGGAACCCGAGTTTTCTGATATTAATACTAATTACTTCAGCTGTGCCTATTTCTATCTACATACAGTATAAGAATAGTTCTCACTAAGGTAAATTTTATAAAACATCAGTAAATTTAAATTTCCCATCTTTCAAGTGACTGGGTTAAGGGTTAATTCTATAGAGTTCAGTAATGGCTCTCATCATATTTTCTGAATCTGAAGTCATTGGCTTTTAAATATACAAAGTATTCCTTTTATATGGGTGCACTGACTACCCCATTTACTAGAGAAGAAAATATAATAGACCGTTTCCTAAACTTGTGTTACATCTCGCTCCCATATTATTTTACCCTTTTTGGGGCGGGAGTATCCAAGCCCCAGGATGCAATAATAATAATAATAACAAAAAGAATAGGAGAGAAGTATAGGTAACAGTTATTATAATGCAAAATAATACTTTTTACAAATATTTCAGGTTTATAATAGCTAGTTAAATATATATATATATTAATACTGAAAATATGTGATTAAATTACAAAGGGAAGAAGATGTAATGATAAATAAAAACGTATATTCCCCCACTAAATTTTCCCTTAACACTTTGTAAAACATTAAACTAGAATCTTCTTCCTTGAATTTACTACAGTACTGTACTATAATGCCCAACATAACCAAGGCCAAAAACTGATGTATCATATGAGTGAAATGAACATATGAGAGACAATAGGGTGGTAGTAATCTCAGTATTTCTCCCCCTTTAAGATTAAGAAATGGGATACAGAGCAGAAAACCAAAGTGTGCCGTGAGAGGCCACATCTAGTAAACAAAACATCACATATCAACAAAATAATACAGTACTTGCAGGGACATGCTCCATTACACCTGTTGTAAAAATGAAAAATAAATAAAAATAAAAATAAAAATTTTTGGTAAATTTTGGTCCACATTCTACCAGCAACTGCTCACTTGCCCTATGTAAAGTGAACAATATAGACAAACATTCAGATGGGAACATGAAGTCTGCATCAATCCTATAATGTCATCACAAACAGTATGTATATATAAACATCCCCATTATTGTGTCATCATCCACACTAAACACTGGAAAAAGAAGGTAATCATCCCGCACCATCACTACAACGTCAACACAACAGCCAAGAGTGATTACTATATTTAAAATTAGCCTAACGTTAATCCTGCAACCTAAACACAACCTTTTAATATAAAATTCTTCACTAAAATAATAAGTTATATATTCAATCCTATACAAAGTATGGCTAAAATATAATAATTCTAAAGAACAATACAGTAAGTACTCAGTTTATACTCTTACGAGACCTTACATGTACCAGGGGGGTAAATTTCCTTCCACCTTATAGCTACACTCCATTCAGTGTGAAAATGAACCATAAATTCATCCACATGAAATTCAGATCAGAATAAATGAATGTAATAAAACACAAAAACATTAAAAAACACAACTTTGGAAAGACAAGTACGGTAAGCTATAACATAATCACTGTAAGGCTCAACCTCTAATACTGTATCCTTTAAACAAGTTCGTTGTTTCATGTCATCTTACTAAGTCGACATTTCAATTCTAAAACTATGGAGAAGTCTCTTCAGTAATAAAATTAAACCTTAGAAAAACTACCTACTACAAAATTTGACCCAAAAAATGCTTAAAAATAGATTGAGCAGTTTATGCAAAATATGCATTTTTTAAGTCTCTACTAAATTTGAGATAGTGAATCACACAATAATGTCCCATTTTTAATCTATTTGTTGAACATTATAACTGACAAGAGACCTGGAATGTATTGTATTCATGAACACTTGACTAGGCAAATATAAAAATGTTTAGTAAGAGTTACTTCACTAGCCAGTATCTACACCAGAATCTTCCTGAGGATGGTCAGGGGAAGTCATATGGATCGAATTGCTCTTACTTTCTACTATTCTTGTAGTATTGGCAAGAGCTGAGTCATTCATGCGCATAACTAGGAGGTCCACAAGGTGTTCCATCAGATTAGGCACCGAATCATAACCTAGAATGTTTAACACACCATTATCAGAATGCACACAGAAATTCACTTGCTTATGCAATATTAGTAGGCACGTAAAAGACTGTAAAACAAATAAGAAGGATGAGATTCTTTAGAGGTCCATCTACATAACATCTATTAAAGGCATCAAAGTTTAGAACAAGTTATTGTGTACTCACTGGGAAATGCATTGACATCAATAATGCCATATTTTCCAGTGCTGCTATCAATCACAACATCAATACCCAGAAGATCCATATTAAGTGCATTGCGAAGATCTACTACAATCCTGAAATTTTAAATGTTTTAGAGAAGTTATAAAACAAAAAACATCAAAAAGTATTCAGCAACATATAATGCAACTCATTGTCTTTTTTTATAGATAATGAGAGATACAGTATAGGTGTACAGTTAGTGCTCCCATAACGCTGTAGTTGTGTTCCTGAAAACACTGCGTAAAAGAAAAATCGCAATGTACTGACCACAGAATAAATGGGAATTAAGAGGTTAGGGGGTAGTAGGTTTGGGAACACCAACATGACTGACATGGGACACACTTTCACTTTCATATTATTATTAGTTTTTATGTGTTCTTTTACAATACTGTAACTGTGTTTTAGTTTAATATCATTCATTAATAAAATAAAAATATGAAGAAGGGGACAAATGTTTGTTAAAGTGTGCTAAGTCTACGTTGCTATGTGATAGAAAACGGAACCTTGAAGGAGGGTGCAGAACAAAAATGATACGTAGTGGAGTGTGACGCACTTAACAGCCTTTAATGATTTTTAACCATATAAGAAATGTACCGTATTTGCCGCCATATAAGACACACCACCGCATAAGAAGCACCCCTATTTTACAAGGGTATTTTGTGGATTTTTTTTTTGGTATGTTTCGTCATACAATTATTGAAAATGATTTTAAGGTGGTTTTGTAGGGGAAAGCATATGATTTTGTGCATGTAAATACAATATACAGTAAAGCCTCCGTTAACAACGGTTCGACCACCAACTTTTCATATTTAAGACCCTAGATAACTTAGGACCCAATTCAATTTACGTCCTTATTTCATTCGTATTTACGACCAAAAATATATTAAAATTAAATAAAATTACATTTTCAAATAAATAATAACTAAATCCAGATACAGTATGTATTATAAAAAAAAAAATTACTGTAAAAAATATGAAGAGATCTTGCACAAAGAAGCTGCCTGGAAAATGAGTGGTAAACAACAGTCGGAGCTTGGCGGGCCTTTTGTTTTCACGCATCTGGAACAGGAACAGGAGAAAAACTTTCTCAGGTTTCTCACAGCATTTTTGCATCCCTATTCAACATGAGCAAGAGAGCAAGTGATGGTAGTCTTGTTTCAAAAGCTAACAGAAAGTGTATAAACTTAGCCGAGAAACTAGATGTGTTAAAACGATATGAAAAAGGTGAGAGGTCTGTGGATATTATATGGAGCAAGCAATGAACATATTTTCTGAAGTGCAAGGTTCTTTCGAGAGCTTTATTTTTCAAAGGCCTACACCATCAACTTCAGCTACACCATCAAATTCAGCATCATAGCAGCTTCAACATCAACTTCAGGTTCAGTAACAGTTTCAGCAACAGCTTTATGGAACCTACAGCTTCAGCCACAGTTGAACCTGATGACTTCGTCATCTGAGTAAAAGCTCGCACAATATTCATTGGCTGTCCTTAAGTTTTAGACTTTACCACCAATGGTGAGTAGAATTTTTGTTTTACATTCGTAAATATTATTTAAAACATATATGAACAGTAAATAAGTGTTGCTTTCATATTCATATGTAGAGAAATGATATGTTTTCACATGTATGCACTTACTCTTCATACGTTGGCGTTCCCAATCGTCTCGCTTTATTTCTTTACCATTAGTTGTTAGCTAATTCTAGTGTCCCATTTATTAACATTAAATAACATAACTTAAAACATACATACAGGAATTCAATTTTTTTAAATTAAGTTCACTACAGCTACAACCAGGGTCTTATTTTCTTCAGTTTCTTATGTAGAAACATCGTCACTTACGAAAACAATGCCGTCTTGTCTCCTCGTGTGTGTTATAATATTCTATGTATTATTCATGAAATGTATTGTTCATTTCACATACCGGTGTATAAACACTAATTCAATCAAATACATATTCAGTAATAAACAATAATGAATCTTTTGTACATATTCTTAAGATAAATGACTGTTTCCTTGAGTGCTCACGTACTGTATACATTGGCGTTCCACTATCAGTCACACTTTTCTTTAATATCAGTGGTTACTTCTACTGTACATTAAATAACATTAATTAAAACATACATATTTTTTACATTAATTTTACCACAATAACAACCATGGTCTTATTTTCTTCAGTTTCAGATGGATAACTGACATTGTGGGTGTAAACACTGACAACAATGCCGTCTCTTATCCTCTTGTGTGTTTTAATATTCTACGTATTATTAATGAATTGTATTGTTCATTTTGCATATTTTAAGACGAATTCAATCAAAGACATATTCAGTAATAAACAATAATGAATCTTTTGTACATATTCTTAAAAAGATAAATGACGCAGTATCCTTGAATGCGTACGTATATGCCGCCGTTCCCAATCCATCTCTTTTTTTTCTTTACCATTAGTGGTTAGTTACTTCTATTGTTCCATTTATTAACATTAAATGCCATTAGTTAAAACATATACATTCATTTTTTTACATTAATTTTACTACAGCTACAATCAGGGTCTTATTTTCTTAATTTTCTCGTGTAGAACTATTGTCCCGGACTCCCGGCTGTAAACACAAACGAAAACATTGGCGTCCCATCTACTCTTGTGTGACCATATTAGTATTCATTTATATTGTATAAGGTGCATTCAGAAACAATATTTAAAGAATATAGTTTGCAATTTTCATTAATTGTATTGTTTTGGGGGGAAAAGAGGGTAAAAAGCGACACAAAAGATATGAAAAGGTCACACTTGGGAACGCATCTCATTAGTATACTGTAGTAACATTATATTAACCCAACTCTACCTCTGATCAGAGCAGCTGTGTGGCTTGTTTATATTTTGGTCAAGAGAATTATCGACAGGATGTGCAACTCGTACTTTTAGCTGCGATTTTTTTTCGTTGCCATGATCGGCCACAAGGGTGTAGCACCATCGCTATTGTTTTGGCGTCATCGACTTATTTGAAATGGCTGACTGGTGGCTGAAGTTTCTGTTAACATTTCTTTAATCTTTCTAGGGTCATTTTTCATTTAGATAATAAACAAATGTTTCTTAAAGGTAACACAGTCGTTAAATAATGTAAGACATATATCTGGTGTGGGTTACATATGCTGGGGAAGGACGTACAGTGAAATGTTGAGCTTCCCTCTGCCGAAGCCATTATTTACGTCTTCAGCAAATTTGCCTCAAGTTTGTGATAATAGATTGTGATAATTTGGCTTGTTTTTCAGTATTTTATTATTAGTATAGGTAATATTATTAGTAACACAATTTTTGTGCTTAGTGGACTACTGCTCGTCCCAGACTCCCTAGCTAGGCGCCTCCGCCTACGGTCTCTCATCCGTAATACGGGCGCATTAGACGCAGGATAATTTGGGATAGTGAAAAAAAATAAAATGAGTCTTATACGCCAGCAAATACGGTAATTAAATTAAAAAAAATTTTTTGACTCACCACAAGAAGAGAAAATTGTTGTTAGAGACGAGTGGTGGAGGAGGTGGAGTCAGTCTGATGATGGAGGTGAGGGTTTATACCACTTAATCACTTCTGAGTTTTGTCCAAGAGTTATAACTTTTTTTTGTTTTACTTCACTTGCATTACTACCAATACTGTACCAGAATGCTAAACACCCTTGCCACTAATTGTAATAGAAAGCAATAAAGTTGATAGAGTACTACAGTTCTTGTACAGTAGAACGTCGATATAACAACGGATGCGTTCCAAGAGAGGTCGCTTCAGACTGAATTAGCACTAAATCGAAGTGTAGTTTCAATGGAATAATTTAGTTTGGTACTTGAGAGAAACACAAAATACTAAAAAGACTGAGAGTCTACCCAGAAGCACCTCAGCCCATCTACTAGAATAAACAAAACATTGTTTTTTGTAGTATTATGTTAAAACAAACACTCATAAATCAACACAGCTAAAATTATGGGATGTGAAATGGTCTGTTTACAGCTGATGGGAAGATGGGGGGAGGTGAGGTGATATGTTTGACAGTTGATGCCAAAGTCTAGTGCTTATTTATTTATCTGTCTTTAAGAGTGATTAAGTTTTTCTCTTATAAAATGTCACTGAACTGACATGTTCTAAATAATTTTATTACAAAGGGCTAAAATTTTTATCTCTTGTGCAAAATATATGATGGTTATATTCAAATTATTTGCTGTCTTACAAGGATTCCTGTAATGCAAATTATATTCTCCTAACTTTAGTCTGTGATATTATATAAGATAAAAACTTTACGCCTATAACCACCCAACCCTGGCTGGGAAGATGGGGGGGGGGAGGGGAGGGGAGGTGACAGTGACATGTTTGACAGTTGGTGCCGAAGGTCTAGTGAAGTATTTATTTGTTTATTTATGTCCTTTAGATTGAGTTTATGTTTTTTGTTTATAAAATATCACAGAAGTGACCGGGGAGAATATAATTTACATGGCTGGAATTCTTATAAGATAGTGATTAATTTGAATATAATCATACTATAGTTTGCACTAGACAAAAATTTTACTAATCATTTAGTCCATTATTTTGAGTACATGTACAGTACAGCTTTGCCCTTAGGACAGTGTAGTGTGCCCAGAGAAACATTAGGCGCGAATTTGAAAATATGATGCACCAGATTGACTCTCGCAAAATAGGAAAGATTCACTTTAAATTAAAACATTGTCCTTAATTGTGGGTGTCGCTTTAAATCAATAATCTTAAATTGAATCGCTTTAAATCGACGTTCTACTGTATTAAGTTAAAGCACAGTCCATGATGACAGACGTCTGATGCGCATAAAAGGTAAACAAAAGCTGCAAGGGTGGCGTATCCCACCTCGAATGATGCTGCGCCCATGTGACTGCATAACCGCTTATTCCTACTCAAGTGACATAGTTCCATTTAATCAATTGCGTTATATCCAAATTGCATCCTTTGAATGAATCCCCATTTGCCGATTAACCAAAGAAAGTTCTACTATTATGAGAGGTAAGTTATCCCCACCTTTCTCACCACCATTACCACCACTATTTCTATTATCACCACCTAAATCATATCACCTTCCTCCCTCCCTCCCACCCACCCACTGCATCTCACCGACAATCTGCCTCTCTCACTCATTCTATTGTGACTGTCATTCATGATACAATATTGTACAACAAAAAAATATTGTATTACCAAACCAGTAAATAAAAGGCAAATGAAAGCTTAACACAGTCGCCATTTGCATACACTCCCTGGTTCACCATAGCAACGGAGACCAGCTGGTAGCTCCTCCGTCTCCCTAGCAACAGCCCCCCCCCTCTACAGCCCCCTCCTCTCCCTTACTGAGCCAGCTAACTCATGTGCAAAGAAATGTATATTCCCTTATGTGATTGCCCACAGGACAATTATTTCTTTAATTTTTTTTCACAATATATTTGTAGGGTGGTGTTTACATGTAACGGAGTAAAAATATATGAAGAAAGTTACGTATATGTACACGAAAGTACGAGTTGAAAAACAACCATAACACCTCACAGCTTGGCCCAGTAGCTTGGTGGTTGCTGACGAGTCTAACCTAGCTACAATGCCATGATTAATCATTATTATATCAGTAAACACTAATAACAGTAAATCCAGTGACATATGGCAGAGAAGAGGAGAGTTATAACTGCAGATGACGCTCAACTTGGGTCATTCACTCCCCTTACCCACTCCTGTTGCCAGGCATAGCCAGGTGTATGTATGGGAGAAATACATATCTCGTATGCAGTCTAATTTGAAAATGGTGACAGGCTCAGTGATAAACAAATTATATAAACCATGCATTTACCTACAACAACATAATAAGAAACATTGTACAGGTAGTTCTCCTATAACGCGATAATTGTGTTCTTGTAAAATATCGTGTTATAGAAAATCGCGTAATAGAAATAACAGGGCTTATGGAGAAAATAGGGTTAGGTGCAGATTACTCGAAATCGAAAAAATTTAGTAGTTAGCCTAACACAAAGGATAGCACAGTCTAAATAAATGTTACATTCATATCTAATAATGAAATCATACAGTAAATGTAACACTTTACTTGATAGGGGAGAAGGGTGATTTTGAAGTTGATAAAATCGAGCTTCTCTTCAAGTGTTATATCCTTTCTTTTACGATCATCACCAGGAATTCTATCACCAGAACGCTTCTTGTTGATATTCTTCTTTACTATATTCACAGTTAATACCACAAAATTGGAGAAATAGTAAGCAAAAATCGCGTTATAGCAAACAAGCGTTTGCGTTATACAAATATCGTTCCTAATTCATAAATCGCGTTAGAGCAAATTCGCGTTATCAAAACACGCGTTAGAGCAGAACTCACTGTATCATTACTAGAGTGAATGAATTAATATTCCCACAAACAACAATTGACAACTCTGTTTATGTACCTTTATGTTTTATTGTTTTTATCTTCAGTATTTTGATGTGTTGCAATTATTTTGTCACAGAGCTTAGTACAATATATTAATCTATCACTGAGCTTAGTACAAGAACACATCCCCCCTTATTACATTAATTTATAAGGGAAAAATGGTTTTGATGAAAATAATCCACCTAATGAAAGCATTTTAGTGGACCCTAACCCTTTCGTTCAATGGGGACTTGCTGTACATTCATCGCCTTACAACCAAATCGCACTATGAAAACACACGTAATAGGAGACCTTAGTACATGTACAGTAACAGGCCTCTTTCACATGAGTGTTTTATTTGTCAAAATGACAAAAACCTATAACCATGCATTAACATGGATATTTTTTTACTGTGTGTCAGTTCAGCCCCATGTATTCATGAGAGAGAGAATGTAACTGGTAACAGTTAGATGTGTAAAACTGTAAATAACTGTACAGTATATAAGATTTTTTCTTGAACGTAGATCCAAAGTTTTGGCGCCCTCCACTATATTTTTGTTTTGTTTTTTTACGGGGACCAGCCCACCCGGACACAGGTCACTGACCCACATCGGGGCCCAGGGGGCGAAAATGTAACAATAACAATAACAATAACAATAACAATAATAATAATAATAATAAAAAATAATAATCATAATAATTCAAAATAAATAATATTTATGATAAAACAAACAAAATAAAATAATAAAATAATGATGATAATAATACAGTAACTGTAATAATAATAATAATATTAATAATAAAGAACTATAAATACAAAAATGAAAAAAAAAAAAAAAGTGAGAAACAATATATGTATGTTGTGTTGTCAATGGTAAGAGAAACAATTGAGACCCTGCAATTGCGTGTTAATGCAGCAGAAAGTCAGATCAGCAACCTGGGACTTGGTCACAATTTTCGTGATGCCATATGGCAGCAGGGTCTACCATTAGACAACACATTATGCTTCCAATATCTTCACAGGCAGTAGTACCTCCCTGTTTGGTAGCTACAATAACACTAATGGCAGAGACAAATAAAAATTGAAACAAAGGGATTTCATTTTTTTTTCCTTCAAGTAAATCCTAAAAACATTTCCTCTTACACCTTTGTATAAACACCGACAGAGAAGCCTGTGATTACTATTAAATATAAATGATATTGTACAGTAAAGTTATGCAGACAAGATATTTCACCAGAACAACATAAAAGTTGAGTACTGTAAGTATTCACTGATGTGTAATTTGAATGTTTGAAGATGATATTGATGAAAATGTTACTCTTAATGGCAAACTATTACATAAATTAAAACAAGATACATATATACCTGTTAAACACTGCTGGGTCAGCTTTTGGTAAATCTTCTTTCATATCACTGGGATCTAACTGAGTGAGTGGAGACTGAGAATCTGCCTTAGACACATTGTTGGAGTTGAAGTGCACAGTTTCCTGCTCTGCTCCAAATACAAAACCATACTTTAATTAAGACAACATGAATCAATGTTCTTGTTAACAATATTGTCATACTGTACACTACATGCAACATGAATTGGCACGTAGAATGAAAACTTAAACCCATGAAAATTACAAATACAAATTTAATACCAATATAATTTTACAATAATGTATAGAAGTGTATACTGGAACTTATGAGAAGAAATATTTTTTTTCACAAACGTGTATTAGTATTTGCAGTACAATATAAAGTACTGTACTGAGTAAGTCATTTGGATATGTTGAAACATTAATTCAGTTGAATATAGATAAAAATAATTTTAAAAACACTTGTTAGGCTCATATGTTAAAGAGTATGTTAGTAAATCATTGTAACCTTACTAAAGTAAAGTGCAGAAAGACTTTTAACGCAGAACTGGGATAAATAGCCACAATATAATATAATTTGGATTAAAAACTCCAATTTCTTTTATTTATGGCAAAATCACTAATTTCAAATATAAATTGCATCAGAAAGATCTTCCTTTGTTAGATAGATAGATAGATAGATACATATACAGTGGGGGTATGCTATAACGAATCTAATTGGTTCTAGAACCTTGTTCGTTATAGGATTAATCCGTTCCAGGCCCCCAAATACAACCACTTAACACTGAAAAATATATAAAATTGTAAAAAAGTGCATAAATATGCATCTAAACCCCTGAAATAAAGAATATCATTAATATTTGTAATAAAAAAACAATAAATTAGCAAAAAAAAAAAATAATTAAATAATGTTCGTTGTAGGAGTTTCGGTCGTTATAGCATTCTCAATTTCATAGGTAAAACCGTTCGTTATAGGAATATTCGTAGTAGGATCCATTCGTTATAGCATACCCCACTGTATGTATATATATATATATATATATATATATATATATATATATATATATATATATATATATATTTTTTCTTATTAATGAGTTACAGTATACTGTACCCAATTAGTTTTTTGCTACACAAAAAAAAGTAAACCTAAACGGGCAAGACAACATTCTTATTCTAAACAAGTTCAAACTCTTACATAATTAGAAATCAACTTAAATGTAAATAATTAAACCAAAAAAAATAAAAAATTTGTGGAAATTATAAAAATTAATTGCTAACAATACTGTATTGCCATTTTGCAGACTTGGGATATTAAGAATGTTACTACAATAATTTCATTATACAGTATAACAACAATTTTACATACTGTCTGTAAATATCAAATTAAAAATTAACTAATGGCATTCGACCTTGTTATATTTCTTTCATTTCATACTAAATACTGAATGGATAAATACATCAAAGAAAGACAAGATGGAGTGGAGCATGAAATATTTTTGTTGTTTGTAGCTGCTGCTTCACATGAGTGTTGTTGTAGCTGCTGCTTCACATGAGTGTTGATGTAGCTGCTGCTTCACATGATTGTTATTGTACCCACTGCTTAACATGATTGTTGTTATAGCTGCTGCTTCATATGATTGTTATTGTAGCTGCTGCTTCACATGAGTGTTGTTGTAGCTGCTGCTTCACATGATTGTTGTTGTACCAGCTGCTTCATATGATTGTTATTGTAGCTGCTGCTTCACATGAGTGTTGTTGTAGCTGTTGCTTCACATGATTGTTATTGTAGCTGCTGTTTCACATGAGTGTTGTTGTAGCTGCCGCTTCATGTGGGTGTTGTTGTAGCTGCTGCTTCACGTGGGTGTTGTTGTAGCTGCTGCTTCACGTGGGTGTTGTTGTAGCTGCTGCTTCACGTGGGTGTTGTTGTAGCTGCCGCTTCACGTGGGTGTTGTTGTAGCTGCCGCTTCATGTGGGTGTTGTTGTAGCTGCTGCTTCATGTGGGTGTTGTTGTAGCTGCTTCTTCACGTGGGTGTTGTTGTAACTGCTTCTTCACGTGGGTGTTGTTGTAACTGCTGCTTCACATGAGTGTTGTTGTAGCTGCTGCTTCACATGATTGTTATTGTACCCACTGCTTAACATGATTGTTGTTGTAGCTGCTGCTTCATATGATTGTTGTTGTAGCTGCTGCTTCACGTTGGTGTTATTGTTGTTGTAGCTGCTGCTTCACATGGGTGTTGTTGTAGCTGCTGCTTCACATGGATGGTGATGTTGTAGCAGGTGTCTCACATGAGTGTAGCCGATGCTTCACATGAATGGTGTTGACAACTTAATTTGTTCCTCTTTATATGTTATGATCATTAATGTCATCTTTACCTTTACACATGTACTGGGTGACTGTATATGCTCTGCCATTCTTTTTATACACTTCCCTTAGTCATACATAACCTGTTCACTACAGTATTGTCTTTTATTAGTTTTTCATCTGCCATCTGTCACATTTAGCACTTGCTCAAAACCATGTCCTAATCTCCCTCTTTATTTTATGCTAAACATTTCCCTTTTCACTCTTAAATGTCATTTCTATTTTTCCTTATTTCTTTAATAATATATACAAAGTGTCTCAGAAAAATGTATACACTCTAGTGATGCCACGGTTGTCAGATTTCAAAGCTCTGCAGTTGTGGTTGTCAGGAAGTCACAACTGCGCAGTTGCGGTTGTTCGGTTTAACCTTAAGCTTGGATTAATGCTGTAACCTGTGTGAACTTTCAAACTTATCTTCCTATGATTTTTCCCTGTGAAAAAGCCATAATTTTGAGCAACATATTACTCTACTTTAGTGTACAACTTATACTCAAATGTAATAAGCGAAAGGACTAACAATTTTATCTCTACTGCAAACTATGAGATGTTTATACTCAAATTAACTGTAATCTTGCAAGGATTCCAGTAATGCAAGTTATATTCAGCAATGTGAAGTCTGACATTTTGTAAGAGAAACACTTTAAGCCTAAACCAAATTCACCCTGTAAAATCCTGATCACCACCCTCTTGCCTCCCCTGCTGGCTGGGAGGAGGGGGGGAAGGGAAGGTTCACAGCCAGCTAGGGGAGATTAAGTTGTCAGTGGTGGAGGAGGGGTGGTACAGATCAGGGACTCGGGACTATACAAGACAGGGAATTTAATTTTAACTCTTATAAAATGTCACCGACTTAGCAGAATATAACTTGCTTTGCCGGTATTCTTGCAAGACAGCAATTAATTTGAGTATAAACATCCCTTAGTTTGCACTAGAAATATATTTTTTAGTAATTAACTTCGTATATTTGAGTACAATTCGTACATTAAAGTCGAGTCATGTTTTGCTTAAAATTATGGCTTTATAATGGGGGAAAACAAGAGGGTTTTTTCTCATCAGATTATCCAATACTTATACTTTTTTATACTCCATGTGTGAAAAATGTCACAAATGGTCATCTGTAATTCAGCAAGTTACTCAAGATTTATCACTGCAAAGATATAAATACATTGTTCACTGTATCTATTATTGTAGCATTTTGTACATAAAGACAACATAGTGGTTGGAGGGCCCCACTGCCAAATGAATTTCTCAGCTCTCAACCCTCGTTTGTGATTGTTTCACAGCTCCAACAACCACGTGGATTCGTGTGGTTGTGGCGGTTGTGAAAATTTATGCAGTTGCAAATGCGAAGCTTCGTGGCATCACTAATACACATTGCCTCACAGATTTTCATGGAGATCATGTGAATATTTAATACTGTATTACAACAGCAACATTGTCCTCACTTGTTGATGTGAGAGGTGTTCCACACACAAGAACAATGTTGCTGTTGTAATAAAAGCATTCATGCAATCTCTTCAGCAGTCTATAGAGTAGTGTGTTAACATTTTATTGATACACCCTGTACACTGTAATCTAAATTTAAAAATGGTTTTAAAAAATAAAGAAACAGCAGTGAGTGCATATGCACACAAAAGGCAGCAGTAACTTACAGGAAAATGACAGCTGAATTTAGCATTCTTCCAGACCAATAAATTTCTTGACATATGTACAGTTGCCAGCAAAAGTTCCCCCACAGCCCTGTGTAGCAAGTTTGTGGGAGGACTTTTGCTGGCAACTTTACATTAAAACAAGCATAAATCAATAAGGAAAATCAGGAGAAGCTGGTGTGAAAGATGTGTAACTAGTCCTCTACAACCTAAGATTGATACAACAAGGCTCAATGCCATATTTCACACCTATTCATTTTACAATTGGACAAGGAATACCCCAAGTCTACACTAATTCTACTATATTACTGTACATATATATATATATATGATGTACCTGCAAGCTTGTTAATATCAAAGCAACCATCAACTGAAAAGAAAATAATATTATGAAACAAGGAAATAATGATCACTGAGGAAAACCTATAGATCTAAACTAATATATTCACATAATCATGCAAGCACAGTTAAAATAAAATAAAAATACAATATGATCAATGAATAAAAACAAAGGCTAAAGAAAAAGAGTTGTAGCATTATCTGATTTTTCCTCCAACATGAGAATTATCTAGATTACAGATGCTTTTCTATACCTATGAGTGGGCAAGCAAGGATTTATATCAAGCATTATCAGATGTAATTTGCAGGACAAATAGCCTGGGTCTCCTTACATGTAGGATGATTTTTAATATTTTTTATTATTCCATTAAAATAACATAAAACCTAATCAGGCCTGCTTTAGAGGTCAAGATGTGCATCTACAGGTATTTGAGAAGCATTTTGGTGCTAAAGAACACCATCACACATCAATTAGTAAAAGAGGAAGTAGGATATCCAGGATTTATGAAATTGAAGTCACTACTAGCAATAACACTTTGAAAATGAGGTCAAGTCAACATCAGGATGTATTTCCACCTTATGATAGAACTTGGGTGCCACAGGTTATGAGGAATAGCATGTGCAAAGTTTTGTGGAAATGAAAATGCCGTGAATATAAGAGCCAGAAGCTCAGAGTCTTACAATATCATAGGATGTCACCAGAAGTTAAATAATGTACTGCAGTATGTGAACAAGACTGAAGAAATCGGGTTATTGTGTCCTAATATTGTGTGATGAAGATAGCGCAGCACAGTCACCATTAGGTAAATATATCAGCAGGTCAAGCAATGCAGGATGAAAATGAATAAGTGTCCAGAAATAGTCTCACTACACCCTTATTCGGTCATATTATTAGGAATGAAGGGATAATAACAAATATTAATGGGCAAAGTTGAGGGAAGAAGGCCAAGGGGAGATACAAACTGGGATGGATGAATGAAATTAAAAACTGGGTGCCCAGAGATACAAAACCTTGGAGGATTGGTAAAAACAGCCTGAGAATGTTTTAGAGTGAAGAACTGTGGTCGCCAACCCTCAGATATGAGGACGGTTTTCTCAATTGATTGACAAGTACCCAAAACCACAGGACCCCAAGTCAGGTCAAGTAAAGGTGGAAGAGGATGGGATGAAGATAATATGGATTTTTGTTTATAACAATGTTCTGCTTTTGCCCACATAGGACTCATGATGAAGAGAAGGACATTGAATAGGAAACTGACTGACTTCTTAAACTACTCTATTGACACACACACATGGTGCAGCCAACAGAGCATGACCTTTAATTAATTTAGTATTACAGTGGAAGTTTCTTACTTTGCCTCTATCATCTTGTCATCAGGCTTTTCAGATAATTATAAATTGGAATGGAAATGTGATAAAACTATACATTTTCACTGGTCTGCTACAACACGCAATCCAGGACCTCTACTGGGTTAACTCAGCAGTGTCAGGTAAGGTGCATTTGGGTTAGGTCATGTGTGTGGCTTTGTGTGAGTGGATGAGTGGCAGTGTTGGTGGGTGGAAGGGATCTTAGTGAGTAGGTGGTTGGGTGAGTGAGTGCGGACAGATGAGCTTGAGGAATCTTAGGGCTCGTTTACACAATCAGTTACCACGTATGGTGGTCTAGCACGCTACAGATCAGTGGCGAAGCACGTAGGTGGCCACGCAACTATTAGGCTCCCACACGTAACTGCCCGGGAAGGTGTTGGTGGTTCAGTGTTGCCGTCTGCGCGATCACTGCCCGAGCACGGCTCCGTTACCATGCTTCGAAAACATGCTCCGAGACTGATCGTGTAAACGAGCCCTTAGTCAGCTGTCCAGGAGTATGGTAGAAGTTAGTGCTAAGATGAGCTAACAAATATAATGAAATAGTTTGTGTCTTTGGGGGAGAGCTCAGCTGTGTTGGGCAAGGTTGCTTTTAAGCAGAGGTAATGATTTCCCATAAAGAGAGCCATTTATTACATGTATTTAACAGGGTTGCATCCCAGGACCTCTACTGAAACCCCTCCCCCTTCCCACCCATCATAAAAATCTACACAGTAACTACCCACAATCCACACAATTCACAAAGTAGTTTTGTTGATATGGATTTTTTCCCTTCTACATTTTCAACTGTTCACCAACTTTGACTGCCCTATCAGTTTCAAGTGTCAAATTTCTACTGTAAATGGATATTCACATCAGCTTAATATTTATTAATAGTTTTTTTTTTTAAATAACCCCAGCTAGAATTCTCAGCACAAGAGAGGGTTCTGTAATAAGAATGCACATGGAGGAAAATCTACAAATTAAAATCTTTCAAGACAGTACAATACTGTATTGTAATTAAAAATAATACAAAAAATAAATATCAATGCCATGTAATAGAAAACAAGATTAAAGTAAAAATATGTTACTAATTAACTAAGAGCAAAACAAAAATATAAAAAATATGACTTTAAAATGAATTAGAATATTGTTTGTACATATTTAAATGTACAGATGCCATTGACTTCCTATTCTGACAGCCCTCTTTAACCTGTTAATATCCTATAACTAATAAACAGCAAGAAAAGTTTGATACCTCCGGCATAGAAGTTTTTGAGTGATGGGCGAACAATAACAAACCACACAGGTCCCAGGACAAAGAGTTTGTAGAGAACAGCTCCATGGTTAATGAACGACTGCGCAACACATGGTAACGTGCATTCAGAAATGCCCTTTTCATTAAACACTACAGCCATCTGAAAAGGAAAACACTTTTATAATACCAATATTTCTGGAGTAAGTAAAGGTGGAGCAAAAACTACAGGGCCAAGATTCACTAACAGGTTATGCACATTGTAAGTGCTTTAGGAGTTCATATCTCCTGCAGTGGTGATTCACTAAAGATTTATGAAGTCCACAAGTCGATTTAAAAAGGCCGACTTTCCTTCGTAACTTATGGTGACTCTGGAGGTCTTGTAAGCTTCTGCCAAAATGCACACAACTGCCAGATAGTACTTCAAGCATCACTAATGAAGATGGAACTAATGATTGGGTAATACTGGAGGGCAATGGTTAACCTGTAACCAAAACTTATGGAAAAATATGTTTTGCAAGAAACAACGTTAAGCGGATCAATTTCCAAATAAGAAATAGATAAAATACGGGAGTTACGTTCCTGAGCCTCCCTTTGCCCCATGAAATACATTACATATACCGAAAATCATTGCCATTTCTACAGAAAATAGTGCATACATATACAACTACTAAGTTTGTATGGGTACTCACCGATGGGCGGAGGTGGTAGAGCGAGTGTGTGATGGGGAGTGAAGCGGAGGAGGCGGATGATGGGATGGGAAGAGTATGGCAGGAGGAGAGGACGGCGGGAGAGGAAGAGGGTGGTGAGTCACTGAGACTCTGCGGCTGCCTCCTCCTCCGCTGACTGGGGTTCCTTCGCCACTGTTTGCTCCTCCTCCGTTGTTGTTTGCTTCTCCTTGCTTGCCGGTTGTTGTGAAGGTGCTGCTGCTGCTTCTGCCATCCCGTGACGAAAAAATTAATCCAGCGTTGACTGTTTCGTGCTACTCTTCATTTTATCCTCGTAGATCTCAGTGTATCAGCCTAGACTGTCATCAATGCTGCGTTGAATCTTTGAGCTACATTCTCTGTTTGGATCATCATCTACAGTACTGAATAAGCATTTGCATACCTTGCTGGATCATGTTGAATGCTTTTGCCATCCTCTTTGCAGTTAGCATTCATTGTGCAATTTCTTCTTCGTCGTCGTCTTCAACGGGACTGTGTTCTGTTAGTTGTTGCAAATCCTCATTGGTGAGCTCTTCTGTATGGGATGCCAGGACATCCTCAATATCCTCAGATTCCAGCTTATCAAAGCCTGCCTGTCTAGCCAAGCAGAGGATATCCCTATTCACTACTGGGACTAAGCCCATGAATCCGTAAAACTGTTGATGCACTTGGGCCACAATTTACGCCACACACCATTCAGGCAACTTTCTGAAACCTCTTCCCATGCCTTGCCAATGTTGTCAATTGCATGAAGAATGTTGAAGCCACGCCAATATTCTCGGATCGTGGGTTTGATTTCTCCTTCTGTAGCCTTGAGCAGCTGGGCCATGGTACGGTGTAAATAATACACCTTGAATGTGGCGTTGACGCCTAGGTCCATAGGCTGCATCAGTGCTGTCATGTTGGGAGGCAGGAATACAACTTTTACACTGTCATGCAAGTCGTCGAGATTGGGAGGACGAGCTGGAGCATTGTCAAGGATCAGAAGAATT